>OY776111.1:340807115-342007115 GCA_963675035.1 Allygus modestus
ATAAAAGTGTCTAGACCGAACCGGTAACGTCCCTTGTTTATCTCTGAATCCTTGTTTATTGTTACAAAGCCATATTTTTGCTTGTTCCAACATGATTGGCATAATGATTTAAATTTTCAAACGTCATATCTGTGTTTACGTGATCATTGTACACATGTTTGAGGTTCTGCTCGTCTTGCTTGAATAGTATTATAAGATTCGCGTTGTCTCTCAGAAGGTGTTTCGGAAGACGTGTGTACGTTTGAACTAGGTAGAAACTATCCACACCTTTATGTCGCCCCATGCTGAAATATGCTCGCATGTGGTCCTGTTTATCACAAGCCACGTCGTCGAATATCATTATTGAATTCTTTCTCGCGTTTTCGGGATCAGGCACGTCTTCGCTATTGGAGAAGGTAAAGTAACCCATGTCAGGAAGACTTTGCATTATTTGCTCCAGCATTTTATATTTCGGCTGTATGAGCGATTTGCTGAATACATAAATATTAGCGTACTTTAAACCTTGCGGGTCCGTCAAAAGGCTGAACATTAAATTTGTTTTACCACAGTTGGACGGACCGCAGATAATACAGCGAACAGTTTCAGGCAAAAGAGGACCGTGTACAGCTTTGTTCTTTTCACCGTCTGTCAAAGCTTTGATCAGGTTCTCCAATGAGTCGTCGACTGTAAATGTCTCTCGTTGCTTTTGGAATTTCATCCTTACACTGTGAGCGTCGGAAGTGAACTAGTCGAGTCATATATAAGCAGTGCAAGATATATTGTGAACTCAGTATGAAGCGGATCTCCAAAGGATGCGGTCTACTTAATCACGCAATAGACTCTTTGCCGTTCGAACTTCATTTACCGGGCTATCAGTTTTGCGGTCCAGGTTCGCGATTAAAAGAAAGATTGGCGCGAAAGGAACAAGGTATTAACTTGTTGGACCAAGCGTGTAGACAACATGACATTGACTATAGTCAACACAAGGACTTCACGTCACGCTGCAGACAGAGTTTTAGCTGACAGAGCTTGGGCCAGAGTCAAAAGGAGTTCCCCTTGGTGAGAAACTTGCCTCTTGGTTTGTCGCGAGTGCAATGAACGCTAAAACAAAATTGGGGGCTGGGATCAAGACTTCAGGAAAAAGAAGGAGAAAAAGTGTAAAGAAACTTGGCTCTAAGACCGGAAAGGGACAGAAGAGAAACGTTGGTCGCAAGCAGTTTGCTTTTTCCGATATTATAAAACAGGCAAGAACGGCCGTACGCGGATCTGGCGTGAAATTTGTTGGTGGTGGAAGTAGTAAGCTACTTAAAAAAGCCGCATCTTCTGCATTGAAAGCTATTCGGATGATGAGAAGAGGAAAAAGGGGAGCTTTCAATCATATTAAAAGAAAAGAACGTATTCTCTCTTTACCAAAGTCAGGAGGTGTTCTTCCTTTACTGCCGATTTTTGCTGGATTGAGTGCTTTGGGGAGTTTGGCAGGTGGAGCGGCAGGAGTCGCCAAAGCTATAACGGAAGCAAAGGACGCTAGAAAGCGGTTAGGTGAAATGCAACGTCACAACGAAACCATGGAAGCCATAGCTCTACGCCAGGGGAAAGGATTGTTCTTTAGACCGTATAAAAAGGGACTGGGAATCTACATGGCCCCTTATCAAAAGCCGATAAAAAACTTGTGAACCTCTTGCCCAATAGAGCGCTATACGATGTAGACATAAGCCTATGGGCAAGAAAGCTTAAAATTCCATATTTTAGGGGTGTGTTTATGCGGGATACTCTTCCGCGGAAGCCTTGGAAAAACGAATCTACAATTGTGAACCTGGACGGTAGCAGCGGTGATGGCACTCATTGGGTTTGCTTTAAAAAGACTGGAGATCTTGTTAGATATTTCGATAGTTACGGAGACCTCGTGCCACCGTTGGAAATTCAAGAATACTTGAAGAATAACTATATTTCCTACAATAGAACTGCTTATCAAGATGTAAACTCGTACTCTCAAATATGTGGATATTTGTGTTTGTATTTCTTGTCGAGTACTTAGACCACAATATATATTTTTGCTTTAAATTGATGTGTTTTATTAGCCTCTTGTTCAGTCATGTCTCTGACGTTCACGCTTACAGGTAAGAGCTCCATGCTCTCGGTGGATTATTTTCCACCAATCGAGCTCGACGGGGAATATGAAATTGGACTTCTTAGTTTTGAGACGTACAACTCAATACCAAACGTTGATGAGACTAACAACAAGTTCCATTTTGGCGATGAAGAAGAATTGCTTATTCCGACAGGTACATACGAAGTGAAGGATATTCGCGACTTTATTCAAGAGAAGTTTCAAATGATCTCAAAGAAGGATAAAGTGTACTATCTCCAGCTTGACACTAACAATAATACTCTACAGACAAAGTTGAAGAGTACTGTAAAAGTAGATTTCTCTAAACCAAAGTCTATTGGCAAACTTTTGGGTTTTGGTGATGTCATTATTTAACCTAAAGCCACTTATCACTCGCAACACGTGGTAAACATTTTTAAAATAAATACGATTAGGATTGAGTGTAATATTGCGTCTGGGTCGTATGTCAATGGTAAACAAGCTCATACGATCTATCAGTTTTTCCCTGCTGTACCGCCTGGATATAAACTGGTGGAAATACCAAACCCTGTCATTTACCTACCGATCACCACACGCGTCGTCAGTAACATCACGTTAAAAATCGTGGATCAAGACGACAATTTGGTTAATTTCAGAGGTGAACGAATTACAGTGTGTTTGCATTTGAGGAAAGCACACTAACAAGATGGGATACATGTACTTTTTACCTAAGGGAAGAACAATTAAGCGAGGGCTGAGTAAAGCCAGTGGCTATTTATTGAGTGGGAACCGGAAAAAGGCAATCAGTGTTCATCCATCTCCCGTACGGTTAACACAGGCTAACAAGACGTTTTTACGCTCTCTAGGACTTCGTGTACTTCAATAGTGGACAATGGATATTTTGGATATTTTAAGTAACGTTCCGTTTGATGACGCAATATCACACATGGAATTTCACACACATTTTCCTTATGCCTCTAATACACTTGATAATAACGATGAGATAAGAATTCCTATTCAACAACAGGACTTGTGTGTAGTGCCTTCGATGAGCTATTTGTACGTTGAAGGGAGGCTTTTGAAGTCAGACGATAACGTCGCTAAAAATACAAAACTAACTACAAATGCTTTCGCATATCTCTTTGACGAGATGAGATATGAAATAAATGGTGTTGAAATTGATCGTGTCAGAAACCCGGGTGTTACGACTACGCTCAAAGGATATGCATCTTTCAGTGAGACTACACTGAAGGGGGCGGGAAATTCCGGCTGGCCATCGACTGTTGATAAACTCTTGTCATTATTAGAGGACCATGTGGTGGACAGTAAGGGTAATTTCAGTTTTTGCGTACCTCTCAGTAAGCTCTTTGGGTTCGCTGAAGATTATAGGAAAGTGATTGTTAACTCGCGCCATGAGTTGGTTCTCCTTCGCTCTGCCAGTGACAAAAATGCTATTTTGTGGACATCATCTGACGCTGGTGACACTACTCCGGAGGATGTAAAAATTAAAATTGGAAAACTGTGCTGGAGAGTACCTTACGTTACTCTGGGTGATAAACAAAGGATCGCACTACTAAAGCATTTGGAACGTGGCACGAGCATTCCAGTTGAGTACAGAAGCTGGGAACTTTATGAATACCCTTCCTTACCATCTACAGATAAACAGTCGTGGTCAGTAAAAACGGCTTCGCAACTGGAAAAATCTAGACACGTAATTGTTGCTTTCCAAGAGGACAGGAAGAATAATGCTAAAAGGTCAGCAGCAATATTTGATCACTGCAAAATTTCTAACTTGAAGCTCCATCTCAACTCTGCAAACTATCCGTATGACGATTTGAAACTGGATATAGAGAATTACCATTTTGCGATTTTATATGATATGTACACGCGCTTCCAGGAATCTTACTACAACGTTCCGTCCCAACCGCTTTTAGACGTAGAACGTTTTAAAAACATTGCTCCGTTAATTGTGATTGATTGTTCGAAACAGAATGAGTCTCTTAGGTCAGCACCGGTTGATATTCGATTGGAATTTGAAGCCAAGGCGGCGTTTCCCGCTAATACCACAGCGTACTGCCTAATCATTCATGACAAATCTTTTACCTACGACCCGTCGACTAACTTGGTGCAGAAAATCATGTAACAGTTTGTGGTGGGGGTGGGGACTAAAGGTATATATATACAGGCTGTTGGAGTAATCTCTCAGTCCTGGTGTTTGCTGTTTAGTGGGAGTCATGATTGGGAAAGCGGTGGTCGACTTTAGTGCCTTCATTGGCGAGAACAAGAAAATTATTATCAAAGAACTTTCTGTTATTGATTTGGATTCGAAATGCATACAACACTGGATATTCAAACCACCGAAGGAAACAGGCAGCGAGAGTGCAACAGGAATTCAACACGATTGCGGAGGATGGCATGGTGGGGAATTTGCTGGACATAACAGGTGGTTAAGAAAACACTATCATGGAATTGGATTCGGCGCCGGAAGTGCAGACTACGATTCCCTTACCTCCGCGCTAGGAGATATTTGTTGTAACGTGCAGCTTCTCTACGCTGCGTCGAGTGAAAAAGCTAAGGTACTGGAGAAGTTACTTGACAATCGGCGTGTTGTGTTCAGTCTAGAATCACTTGGATGCCCTGCTCTTTCGAGCGACGTCTTGATTCTTCCACCTGTTGATGACCTGTCAACAGACAAAAATCAATGTTTGTTCCATCATTTGTACGCTTCTGGATTTTACTGTACACAAACCAATGTTCACAAACTGGCAGAGTGGTGTGTCAACAATCCTGGAAAAGTAGATATGAATGATCCAGCAGTTAGGGAAAAGACTTTTGTTGACTGGAAATTGAAGTCACCCTCGGCTCGTCAAGTTGCTGAAGAAGGCTTCGTTAGAATGATTAGCATGAAGGACACTACGAAATGCGTGTATTGTGAAGTTAATCTGTTTAAGTGGGAAGAAGGTGATGATCCGTTGGAAGACCACAGCTACAACTCGCCGTTTTGCTCTCTCGTCCACTACAAACTACAACAGAAAAACAAGTGCAACCCTGAAGAGAAAAGTGAACGTCGTGGAGACGTTTCTGCAGGGGAGGATGTCACTGGCCGATACGTCTTGTCTTTAGACATTACAAAAGAAGAGCTCTCTAACATGTGCAAGGCATAATGTTCACGAACCTCATATACACTGTTTTACAAAACTGACGTCAGACGATTGTCCATCGTCATAGCAACATGTCTCAATTTTACAGAAATATGAAAACACTTACCTTCGCTAACCCTGTTGCCACCACCTTCTACTTCCATGATGACGATGATAGAAGATCAACGTACGTCAGCGACAGAGAACATTTCAAACTCAGGATTCAACAAGCAGAACTACTTTTGTCTTCTTCTCTTCTTGCAAAGAAACATCACATATCCGTTTGTACTATTTTAGATCATGCTATGTGTTACTTAAAGTGTGAGAAAATAAATAAATAATTTATCAGCTATTCTTTCTTATTATTGTCACTTCCCACGGTGCTTGGCCAAGTTCACGCAGTCGCGCGGCTGGCGTCTCTCCAAAAACAGGAAGCTTACATAAGACGATCCCCGCATCTCGAGTCTAGACTCGGATCTGCTAAAATGAGGTTTCTGTTTTTAGATTTACGCTAGGGTGTACCAAACCGCACTTTGTATTTGCATTTTGTAAAACGGAACTTTGTAGTTTTTTGCAAACTGTACTTTGTATTCGCGTTTTATGGTTAGAGGGAATTTACCTATAAATAAAACACCCCAGGAAAACCAGGCTACCCGAGGATTTGCATAGACATAATCCACTTAGAAAAACCCGTTCCACGCGGGCGGGACGACGGGCAGCTGACGCGGGTGGGATGTGGTCGCCGGCCGGCAAGACTCACGTGACAGGTCACGTGACTTTTGCAGGTCTATTATACTACTTAACAGAGTTACAACGTACCCTGTATAAACGTTATTGATAAATGAAACAATCCCAACACTGGAAACTCTAATCATAAAGCTCCGGTCTTCCCACAATCATTGTGGGATAATTTAAGTCACTGTAAATCTCTACCCACATGTCAACTAATCTATAGGTATTGTTAAAGATTTAGTTTTGTAAGTATACATGATGTTACATCCATTTTTTTGTAAATTATGAACTGTGGAATGATAAAATAATGTAGAATATTCCTTTTAAGTTATAAATTTGCAAATGTATTATACATATAACATTTCTCTTAGGTTTAAATCTCAAAGCGTAGTTCACATCAAACATTACAGTTATATGTATAGGAATATGTGTTTTATCTTTAGTACTTTTACTGTATTAAATTAATTGTCAAGCTGTTACCACTCAAGTACTTTTGAGAACACAACTTGGTACAAGTGGCTATATATAAATTACTAAACGCTAAATTGCATGTAAATTATAACAGACTTACCGGAAAACCAGAAGCAGGCGGTAAGCCAGCAGAAACTACTATATTTTTTCGAAAACAAATCGTTTGAACAAATAATACCCCCGTCGCAGCAAACCTGCATACTCAGCGAATTTCCAATGAATATATACACACTAAGCCACTTACCAGGATTAATAAGAAAGATATATAACATTTTAATTATTCTCCATAGGAATAACATGGGGACTGATTACCTAGGTTTGCTGCTACGGGAACCATATGAGAACATTTTTTTGTGAAAACAGCAATAAAACATAACCAAATGAAGCCATATACCAAGTTTCGGCAGTTTATGTTCTTAAATAAGCGAGATATAAAATGTTTATTTTTCTCCTTAAGAATAACATTGGACAACGTACTGTGTTTAGCACTTTCAATATCTCAGTAACCAATTGACGTAGAGCACTGATCAAAATACGAAACTATTTGATTTTTTAAGCAAGATTCAATGGTAAAAATTAAAATTTGATTAAAACAAAAATTACAAGAAAAACCCAAAAAAACATGTATGGGGGATAAAACTCACCTCCGGAGGGTGCGATTCGTCTGGTTTTCAAACTCGTTCAAATAAATAGTACCATAGATTAAGCATACTGCTTAATCTATGATAGTACTTTACACATTTGTGCCAAATTTCATTAAGATATGACCTTTTTTACGAGAGTTATCGTGCTTATGGACACACGCACACACACACACACACACACACACACACACACACACACACACACACACACACATATATATATATATATATATATATATATATATATATATATATATATATATATATATATATATATATATAAATTTAACGAATGGTGTTTTTGGCATCTGGGGACCTCAAAATGAAAAGTTATCATGGTCTTGGGCTTATGTCATACCATGCCACCTACGGTAATAGCTTCTTCCCTATAGGGGAAATTCGCGAATAAAAGAGTTGTTATTTTACTATTGTATGTTTCGTTTGACTGTATTTATTTCTTATAAGTAAATAAATGTATACTATACAATAAATGTCTATGAAAAGGTAATACGTTTATATTTACATTTTAATTTGATTTAAATATATTACGGTTAAATTATTTGTTAGATTATTTTAAAACTTGCTTTCTTTAGGAGTTTAATGACTGTTGTGTGCAAAGCAACATAATAAATCAACACGGTCATTACGCATCCTGATTCTAAACGGAAAAAATACTCTTGAACGTTAAACAAAATCGTTATCAATGTGAATCTGGTTTTTGCTGTCTACTCAGATGTATCTGTGTTGTTATCGTAGCTGCCTGAACAGTTGTGTGTAAAAATTAGACTGTTTAACTAAAAAAAACAACAAATTATATATATAATTATATTTAAATCTACAAAAATATTGTAGATGACGATAGTATTGGCAGTCTCTTAATTGAACTGATAATAGCCCATTTTGATATGCCTTAATGTTTGCATTAATGTAATATGAAGGACCAAACACTGCACGTAATTAAGTACTACCTAAGCAGTACTGGGATACCTCAAACACTATTTAGCACAATGCCATGTTGCACAGCGTATGGGTTGATTTACATCTTTGTTTATATGTCTGTAGAGCTACAAAGAGCGGACATTTGAAACTTACTTATCATCTGTATACCTAGGGAAAAAAACCATCACCATCATCCTCTTTCTCGTGAGGATTTAAACGAAATAAATATTGTTGTTATGCCTTATTTTGTTTTCTTGTTACCTAATGTCTAAACAGCATGATTCTTTTATAAAAACCTGTATAGTATTCCTTTTCAATATATTTCAATACATTTCGTAGTATGTCAATTCGATAAGATTATTTCTGAAAAATTTAAATTGAGCAGTTTAAAGAGTTTTATCAATTTCCGCCATACATTATATGAAAAAATGTATGGATGCAAAATAGTTAATATACTATAGCTGAGGAACCATGTTTATTTGTACACATGGTGACTAGAACTCATATTTATATTCATCAAATGAGTTCATCTTAAAATCACTGTAAGTTTTTAATGTTTATCTACTTTTATGTAAACAAATTAAAAAAATCTATCTGGTATCATTAAAGTTGAAAATGCGTATTATATATCATATTTTCAGGTTGTATTTTATTAGAGCAGATCCTTTATACAATATAGAAAACCTTGAGCAAGGGTATTTCTTCCATTGTCATTGCATTGTTTCTCAAGGAAGTTTTGACGGACACGTTGATATTATACCTAGAAAGAGAGGAGATTTGTCTTTGAATAAAATGTCATTACCCTCGTAAAGTACGTTTTAGTACCTTACAATATGGAATGAAGCAGTCACGTTAGAAGTGCAATCTGTTAAAGACAAACTTGACCCAAGGCCTAAAGATGTTTAATGTGTTTAATGTTGCAATAGTAAACTTTTCCGAAGAAGTTTTAAAAAGACGTTCTAGTTTTACATGTCTGCAGGTATGTAAAACACATTGTTTAACAAATAACAGGTAAAACTAATTACTTACGGTCCTACCCTTTGCAATCAATTGAATTCACCTTACACTGAGTCAACAAAACTTTTAAATAGACACACACTTGGTTTTATCTAGTCAAAGTAAAATGACACCAAGAAAACAAACTTATCGAAAAAATATAAATATGAAGTAGTCCTACAGTAATTCTAATTTCTGTATAAATAATTATTATTACTCAATTTATAGAACCTGACAGATTTAAGGACTTTAACCTTTTCATGTAACATATAAATAACGTAAAGAATCATCCTACAGATGTTTAATGTTGCATTAGTACAAGTTCTCTGAATAGTTAAAAAAAATACATTTATAGGCATTTAAAACACGTTGTTTAACGAATAGAAGGAAAAACGATTTACTTACGGTCCTACCTTTTTAAATCAATAGATTTGTTGCTGTAAAATAATATAACTGTTATGAAACCGAAGTAAAGTTTTTAATTTTTTCGATTAAGCATTGTTTCATGTTGACTACCTTTTAAAGTATGCTGGATAGAGTAGTATAATAGAAAGGGGGATTGAGAAACAACGAGGGTGTATGAGGTGCATGATTCGGGATTAAATTCACATGACGTCACCGGGATTCACCAGAGCGTTTGCGACCTTCAAATGGCCAAACATACCTTTCAAAGTCGACTAAACGGCGTAAAAATCCTCGTTAAACCATACTTTTCCCGGAAATAACTCAGTTTTGCAAAAATTAAATTTTGGTGTTGTGAATCAATCAATTTTAAACGCTCGCGACAGCTGTAAATGAGCATTTTTCTGCTAAAACAACTTAAATTTGACACATTCTCTCTTAAAATTTAGTGTTTTTAACCCAATGTTGACATGCAAAATTGTCTGGATTAAATTCACATAACGTCATCGGGAATCCTCAGGGCGCCCGCGACCGTCAACTGACCGAATATATATTTCCAAGTCGAAGCACCGATAGGTTTACGGAAAAAGTACATTTTTAAATCAATAGTCCAGTTTTGAAAGCAAAAACTAGTAGGGTTGGCACCCCATGGGCCCCAACATGGGGTCTTATGGGCCTAAATCCAGGCATCTGATTGGTCTAATTAGGTCACGTGATTCAAGATGGCGGCGTTCCCGCCAAATATGCACGCCAAAAAAAAATTGGCGCCAAACCTAACCTCACTTTTCTTCCCTCCAGATTTTCCCTCCAAAGTGTTACCAACTTAGCAGAGCTAATGTACCATACATAACTATATGTACCATATATAATTATATGTGCAATGTATAATCATATATATTTACATGTACCATATAACGCGTCAAACATAACCTCACTTTTCGCTCAGTGGCGCGAAGGCCCGCGCCGCCTGTAATCTAACCTCACTTCCTTCTTTGGCTAGCCTTCCGTGGCTAACTATCTAATCAGTGTTGCCACTCTAAACGCTACCTACAAAACCTAAATCAGTTACGAAAAATTATTATTATAATATGTATATATATATATATATATATATATATATATATATATATATATATTATG
This sequence comes from Allygus modestus, assembly GCA_963675035.1. NCBI lineage: Eukaryota > Metazoa > Arthropoda > Insecta > Hemiptera > Cicadellidae > Allygus > Allygus modestus. The sequence continues at coordinate 340,817,645 of OY776111.1, forward strand.
CCAAACTATCTAAATTATTATATGTATATATTACGTCACGCCACGATGTGTTACCAACCTATGGCAATGTATATTTCGCAAGAAAGTGCCGCTAACCCAATATATAAAACTATTACATGTATATATCACAAGAAAGCGTTGCAAAAAACTCAAAAATCGCTAATATCTCGAAAACGGTGCGTCCTAGGGTCATTTTGACCCCAGAAAACTGCCTACTACGTAGTGTAAGCACTCCAGGGGGGTATCTACCCATATGAAAAGTCTTAACTAAAATGTTGCGGGTTGCATCTAACAAATGAAGGGGCAAATTTTCAAAATTAAATATCTCAAGAACGGCTTGTCCGATTTTAATGAAATTTGGTATGTATGTACCTGTTAACCTCCGCTACATATTACAAAAACCTAAACTCTGTACTGCAGAAAAGTATCAAAACAACTGCAGGAGCTATACTTTAAAAATCAATATCTTAAGAACGGCTTGGCCGATTTTAATGAAACTTGGTATGTATATATTTGTTAACCTCCAATACGTCTTACAAAAACCTAAACTCTGTACTGCGGAAAAGTATCAAAACAACTGCAGGAGCTATACTTTAAAAATAAATATCTTGAGAACGGGTGGGACGATATAATTGAAACTTGGTATATAGGTACTTGTTAACCTCCGCTACGATTTAAAACTACTCAATCCGTGTACTGCAAGTAAGTATCTGATAGAAATGAAGGGGTAGAAATCCACAGCGGCGCGAAGGCCAGCGGGACTAACAACGGTGCATATTACCAAGGTAAGTAATAAAAAGAATATGTTTACAGCTAAATTAATTTATTATACATATATAACACTAACTATTATAACCATTTATCATGGTCTGTCGCCAGACTCCCACTCCTGTCTCCCGGCATCCTCTCCTTCTCCTTCTTATTCTGCTCCCCTCCCCCTCTCCTCAGGTCCCGCCATCCACAGCCTTCATCCGTCAACTGTAACAGGGAAAACCCAAGGTTAGCCACTATCTAACCACAACATCCGCAACAAGTCTCTGTCAGTAAACTTTCCGTTACCTGTTAAAATACTGTTCTGTGATTGGCTGGAATAAGCTCGCACCCCATTGGTTGTAATTAGGCGTCCTGCCCTCTGATTGGTCCATACCCCCGCAACAAACAACACTATTGCATCAGCCACCTCCCCACCACCCCCAATTACCGCTATTTTCCTCTCACTTTGCTCTCAGCTTTCATAGCGATCAGACGTGTCCCTGTGTTGCTCCGTTTGCTGCGTTTTGCAAAGATAACCTCACTTTTCCTAACCTCAATCTTGAGCGTTTGCTGACCCTATCTTACGTGTAACATAACCTTACTTTTGATTTATATTATTGTATTCTGTGTAACATAACCTCACTTTTGATTTATATTATTGTATTCTGTGTAACATAACCTCACTTTTGATTTGTATTATTGTATTCTGTGTAACATAACCTCACTTTTGATTTGTAATATATTAATAATTTGTAGAGTTACATAACCTTACTTTTGATTTGTATTATTGTATTCTGTGTAACATAACCTTACTTTGTTCTATAGTAATCCTTCCAAAATGGCTGTAAATCCTGTCGAGATACTCAGTTCTGACGATACTTATGTAAAACACTTTAGACTTTACGGAACAAGAACAATTTTCAAATTTTCTAATCCTCCTCCTGAAACTACCGAAATTGATTGGCTAAGACAAGGTTTTGCTAAAATTGTTAATGAAATGAAAGAGCGGGCCCATGAAAACGATCAGCTCGGCTTTACTTTACATAGTCTAAACTTAAAAAGTAAAGAACCTGGTTTTGTAGCTTTCCGGCCCGCGAACGAAGTAAATGAAGACATCCTTTGGCAAATTTTCGGGGGTATTGTTCAGTCAAATTCAGTATCCATCAAGTCCACAGACACGTTTAAAGTGGAATGTACCCGAGTTAATCTCCCTGTAGGTTCCGGTCGTACTGGGAGGGTAAGGCCTGGATTTTACAATACGTTTGATGAAGAGTGTAAAGCTAGACGGGGAATAGTTGTAATTAATAATAAAGATAATTTGTGTCTCCCTCGGGCATTGGTGGTGGCCATAGCAAACTTGACTAAAGACCCTCAGTATAAGGCTATACGTCAGGACAAGGGTAAAAGACAAACGTTTAGGGCCAGGGAACTTGTTCAGCGGGCTAGGGTAGAGATCTCAGAGGAAGGCGCCGGTATCCCCGAATTGGAAAAGTTTCAGGATTTGCTAAAAGATTACAAAATTACCGTCTACAAGTATGACAGAAAAGGCCGTGATGTTTACTTTGAAGGAGCTGTTGAAAATCCTAAATTTAAAATAAACCTTCTGTTTCACAATCGGCACTACAACGTAATCAGCAGTTTGACCGCGGCTTTCGCCTGCGCTTACTTTTGCGAAGCTTGCCATGTCCCTTTTGACCACAAAGCTAGGCACAGATGCTCAAACATCTGCCCCTACTGCCAAACCATCTCGCCTCCCTGTAAAGAGGAGCATGGGGGAATTTTTTGCCCGGACTGTAACATGACTATGAAAAACCAGCACTGTTTTATTGCCCATAAGGTTGACAGATGCAAAACAGTAAAAAAGTGTCTTGACTGTGGGAAATTGATTAATTTAAAAGAGAGATCAGGACCTCACAGATGCGGGGAAGTTTTTTGTAAACCCTGCAATGCATTCAAAGATCCCAATCATAAATGCTACATGCAACCCAATGAAGGAAAACCTAAAACTAAAGACTACCTTTTCATTTTCTTTGACTTGGAGACTCGCCAAGACGAGTCTCTTCCCTCTGACGAGAATCAAAAAGTACATCAAGTTAACCTGTGCGTGTCACAACAATTTTGCTTTAATTGTATCGATGGTAAATTTTGTATGACATGTAGAAACCGTACAAGAGTCTTCAACTCTGACCCGGTTCACCAATTCATGGAGTATGTGATGCAAGTTCGTAAACAGTTTAAAAATGTCTGTGTAATTGCCCACAATGGGCAGGGCTTTGATTTTCAGTTTTTACTAAAACATATAATGGAAGAAACAAAATTCACGCCTGAGCTGGTAATGAGGGGAACTAAAATTATTTTGATGGAAATGGACAACGTAAGATTCATTGATTCACTTAGCTATTTCCCCATGGCCCTCTCTGCGCTCCCTAAAGCCTTCGACCTGCCTCCCGAGAAAAAGAAGGGCTACTTCCCGCATCTTTTCAATACATTGGCAAACCAAAATTATGTAGGCCCTATGCCCGACAAAAAATACCATTGCCCAGAGTCTATGTTTGAGAAACAACACAAGGCCTTTGAGATTTGGTACGAGGAACAAGTAGCGAGTAACTATATTTTTGATTTTCAAAAAGAAATCCTGGAGTACTGTATTTCAGACGTAGAAATCCTAGCACAGTCCTGTCTTAAATTCAGAAGTATTTTCTTGAAAGAATGTAACGTAGACCCTTTCCTCGAGGCCGTAACTATTGCCAGTGCCTGTAACCTGGCCTTCCGCCGCAATTTTCTAAAACCAGACACAATTGGCTTGATTCCTAAAAACGGTTACAGACTGACTGACAACCAATCTACAGCGGCCCTTCAATGGCTAAGCTGGGAAGAGGAGGAACGTGGAGTGAGGATTGAGCACGCTGGCCGGGGTAAAGAAGTTAAAATTAACGGGCTAAAAGTAGATGGGTTTGATGGTGAGAGAATTTATGAGTTTCACGGGTGTTATTGGCACGGGTGTCCAAAATGTTTTCCTTGCAATCGAGAGACTCCTCTGAAGGAGGATCCCTCAGATTCACTTAATTTAAGATATGAAAGAACTTTGAAAAAGATGTCAAAAATCAGTGACTACGAAGTTGCAGTAATGTGGGAGTGTGAGTTCCGTAAATTAAAGAAAGATAACAACCTTAAACACTTGGACAGCTTGCCAATCCTCAACAACCTTCCCCTTGACCCTAGACAAGCGTTCTTTGGAGGCAGAACGGGCAATGCAAAAACGTATTATAAATGTGAAGGGGGAGAATCAATTCAATACGTTGATGTTTGTTCCCTCTACCCATATGTTTGCAAGTATGGCAAATATCCTTTGGGCCACCCCACAATCTATGTGGGAGATAGGGAGTGCAGGCAGCGAGGACTAAATGTAGATGGTTTGTTGAAATGTAAAATTCTGCCACCTCGGGACCTCTACCACCCGGTTCTCCCAACAAAAATGAATAATAAATTGATGTTTGTGTTGTGTAAAACTTGCGGGGAAACTCAAAATCAGGGGGATTGTGAACATGAGAGTAGTGAAAGGGCGTTAGTTGGGACATGGACTATGGATGAAATCAGAAAAGCCGTAGAGAAAGGATACGTTGTGCTTGATATGTATGAGTTGTGGGAGTATGAAGTCGCCAATTTTTGGACATCAACATCGCGCGATGATGATGTCCAAAAATTGGCATCGACAAACCTAACTTAAACCTGCATCAATAAACCTAACTAAGACTGACGATGTTTCATATTTCCATGCACAAACCTAACTTAACAGAGCATAACATAACCTAACGATGAGACACGGCTGATCAAGTTTCTTAGATTATCTGCATAATTATTGCCTTTATAAATAATGCATTTTATGCTTTAATTGTCTGTTGATATGTACTCTTGTCCGTGTTGTGTCTCCTCGATAATTTTAGTTGTTCTGGTATTTGTTACAATATTTTGACTTGTGAATTTAAACTGCAGGTATTTAAGGCAAAGTATGTATCGTGGTGGATAGCTGGTATATATCGTAACGGAATTTTTCAAGCAACTAACTGAAGTCTTTAATTTCTACAGCTTTAACTTTTGCAAACGGGACTAACACTGTTTTTAAATTCACTAACCCTCCCAAGGGTGTCTCTGAGTTTGATTGGATTCGTAAGGGTCTTAATCAAATTCTTGAAAAAGCTAAAGCCGACGCTGTACCCACTGATTATCTCGGGTTTAAAATGCAATCGATAAATTTAAAAAGTGCAGAACCAGGGTACGTAGATTTTAGACCGGTCTCTGAAGTTAGCGGTGATGTCCTTTGGAAAGTTTTCGGGGGTATTCTTCAATCCAACGCTGAATCCATTAAATCTGCCGACACGTTTAAAGTAGATGTAGCTAGGATTAACGTACCAGTAGGTAAGGGGAGAGTACATCCAGAGATGTACAACACGTTTGACGAGGAATGTTATGCTAGGAAGGGTATTGTAGTAATTAATAATAAAGACGATTTATGCCTGACTAGAGCGTTGGTAGTAGGTAAAGCACTTGCAAAAAATGATCCTCAGTATAAAGCAATACGTCAGGATAAAGGTAAAAGACAAACTTTCAGAGCTAATAAGCTCATAGCAAAAGCCCGTGTAGAAATGCCGGAGGAAGGTGCCGGTATCCCTGAGCTTGAAAAATTCCAGTCCCATCTTAAAAAATACAAAATTACCGTCTACAACTACGATAAAAAAGGCCGAGATGTTTACTTTGAAGGAGGTAATGAAGACGCTAGATTCAAAATTAACTTGCTCTTTCATAACGGTCATTATAATGTAATTACAAACTTAACTGCTGCTTTCGTATGCCGTTATTTCTGTGAAGCCTGCCACATCCCTTTTGACCACAAAGCAGAGCATCGATGCTCAAACAGATGCACCTCCTGCCATACCATCTCCCCACCCTGTAAACTAGAACACGGAGGCATTACATGTCGTTTTTGCAACCGTTTCTTCAAAAACGAGCGATGTTTAATAGCCCATCAGGGGCAAGTTTGTAAAACTTTAAAACTTTGCCGTGACTGTAAGAAAATGATTCATCCAAAAAAAACGTAAGATAGCTCACGTATGCGGAGAAGTTTATTGTAAACCCTGTGATGCGTTCAAGGACCCAGCGCATCAGTGTTTCATAAGGGTAGATAGGAGAACACCAAAAGACCGATACTTTCTTTTCATATTTTTTTCCTTGGAGACTCGCCAGGACGAGTCGCTTCCCTCAGACCCTGATAAAAAGTTCATAAAGGTAAATTGTGCGTTTCTCAACAGTACTGCTTTAAATGTATTAATGAGGATGAGTGTGAAACTTCCAAGTTATATTCACCCTAATTACACTCGAGTTAAAGATATTTTACACATACCTTTTAAAAAAAAAGTTGTCCAGCCAACCAGTGCAGGAGTTCAAATGGCAAACGTGGCAATCAAACCACACACACATACTATCTGCACGTTACTCAACCTAGAGGCAATGGAGGAGACAATAATGATACATGATGTGCATGTGATGCGTCACCTGCACACCATGTATCGGATGACAAACATTAAGCATCCGTAAGGGTGCATGAAAATTTGAGAATACCACAAAATCTGTGCAAGCCGGCTCCATAACTGATATTGATGTGAGAAGTACAGAGCGTGTGACCCCATCCTCATGATAACATCAAGGGGAGGGACTTGGAAACGTTTGACCGGGGAATTTAAAATATTTAGGTAAGGTTAAATGTTTCCCCGGTGGACAGTTTTAGCGGACTCGGTGACAGACGTTTGGCAAGGAACTTTAAGAAGTTACGGTCATGTTAAATGTAACCCTGGTAGACACAATCGACCGAGAGATTACACCGTAAAACCGCAGGACGACCCCGTCGTTTCACCAGACTTGGATACAAATGACCAAGGAATAATACCGTCAAAGGGAAATTAAAACCCTCCCCTCCCCCACCCTCCCCCTCCCACTCCCCCTCCACCTCTTCCTCCCCCTTCCCTCCTGGCCCCTCATACCACTTTACCTAACCTACCGTTTCACCGGACTTGGATACAAATGACCAAGGAATAACACCGTCAAAGGGAAATTAAAACCCTCCCCTCCCTCCCCCTATTCTCCCCCACCCCTCCCCCACCCTCCCCCTCCCACTCCCCCTCCACCTCCCCCTCCCCCTTCCCTCCTGGCCTCTCATACCACTTTACCTAACCTACATTAGGACCGTATTGCCAACCTGGTCTCTTTTTCTTTGTAGCGCTGCCAACCTATTTTTTTCCTTGCAATACTAGGTCACGCTAAATTATACTGATTGTTATATGTATATATTTATTACGTCACGCTACTTTCATTTGCTGCGCTCGGCCCCCTCATACTGCTTTCTGCTCTGGTTTCAGGGGAAACAAAAATAAAACTACCGAGGAGAAAACACTCCATAATTGCTGTCCTTATAAAGAACGAATTTTACCGCTTGTTGCCTTCTTAGATTTACTCTTGTTCATGGTTTTTTTGATGTGGTCAACTCCTCGTTAAATTTAGTTTTGGTGTTGATAAAAATCTTTTTACTTGTAAATGCAGACTGCAGGTATTCAAGACAGAGTATATATTCTGGTTGTTGGTATATCGTAACAGAGTTTAACAAGCAACTAACTTCAACAAAAAGTCACATCTGACCTCTAAAGTGTGTAATCTCTGTACCTTTTTAACTTTACAAAAGTACCCTACTGTCATCTGTCTCTTTCTCGGAACGTTAATTTAATTCAAACACGTTGGACCCGGCATTTAGCTGTGTCTAACACTTAGAATCAGTTCAAAGTGGGTCCAGATTGGACCTACAACTTCCGGTGTAATGTTATGAAAGGGGGGCATTTCGTGACCCTTGAAGCTAGGGTATAGTTTTTCTTTTCTGTTAGTGTTTACAAGCCTCTTCTCTCCTTTAAATTACTGTTTTTAGTATCTTGAGGTTTCTAAACAATTAAACGCATAGAAATTTTCTCAAAGTAATCGAAATTGAAAGAATCATGCTTTTATAAGCATGGTATTACAAGTATTCTTCAACGTTTTAAATTACATACACTAACAATACTAAAAAGCAAAAAAGAATCTCCACACATGAAGCCAGAACCCACTTAAATAATATATTCCGACTTGTAGATGGGGTTGTAAATATGAACCCAACTGGAAAAATACTCATAGATAACAGGTAAAATGTAAACATATCCGAACAATAACTGCTTTTAATTATACATCGTAACGGCTAAGGCTCTGTAAATTAGCCTGAGAGCCATTTTAGCGAAGAGGGGTCTGGTGACTGACCCCCTTCCCTACCCCGCATCCTTTGTATTGCCAATTCCAAACGGTTTAAATCAAAGAGCCAGGAATTTATTCACTTAATTTAACATACAAAATAGAAGTTACAACTTAGGCTTTCCAACTCCCACATACTAGCCTCTACATGCTCAGGACTTATACCCAGTTAATGTACTAATTATATAATAAAAAGGCAGAGACATGTCCCTAAATAACGGCTAAAAATTAGGTAAAGCTTGACGAACCCAACTGCTCCTAAAAAACAGGTAAAAGTCAACATAATTTAACAAAAATTACTTTAACACCAAACCATTTCCCAAACCCCGTGTAAACTATTCTGTATTGTTCTTAACTAAAGTACTTAGATAAACCTTTACCGCTTATTACCAATGAATTATAGTAACGTATTAAATTTTTATATGACCTAAAATGACTGTCACTTTTTATTACTATTTGATTCAGAAGTCTAGGAACCCTTGCACACCGTAATAAACCCCCTGTAAGTGTCTGTTTGCTTGGATGGGGTTTGAGACCATCCGTGCATGTGCACCCAGGTTAAACATTATTCCGTGCGTGAGTCAATCCAGATTACCTGGTTGATGCCCAGTACAGACTAATGTCCTCTCCCTTTGAGCAAAAAAAGGATAGAGATTTTTTTTTTAAGACAAACCATGGCCCCTCCACCGCCATGGCCCGTGGAGACCTTCCAAAAACAATCTAGCTGTCTCCCCCGTTTATTTTTTATATTTTTTACTTTTATACTTTTTTTGTATTTTACTTTTATATATTTTTTTGTTTCACCCACCGGACCGTTCCAAGGAGTAGCCTGGGTGTTAGCCAGGCACCTCAATGTACAAGGTCCTTCATTCACACCGGGTTGTTCGAAGGAGTAGCCGGGGTGTTAGCCCGGCGCCTCAATCTACTAAGCCCTTCATCACACATTCAGGTTTACGGGGCTTTTTGTCACCCGCGCCAGTGGCCTTCATTCAGGTTTACGGGGCTTTTTGTCACCCACGCCAGGGACCTTCATTCAGGTTTACGGGGCTTTTCGTCACCCACGCCAGAGACCTTCATTCACACACACACTCATACAGTGGGGATTTTTTTGCATTATTCAATACATGCTCAACTATATTTACAGAGGTGAGGATATCGTTATGGGCAAATTCAAAGTGATTACCCTAACTCCTCATAACCTCTTTAGCTTTATTTAAAATATATTTTAATTCATTGTTATTACTTACAATATATTACTAAGGGGGAAGATAACTCAGTGCCATTCAGAGAGTATATTTAAATCATTACACTTAACTTCCTCATCAATATTTACTGATACTGTACAACACTGTACGGGCAGATCATTAAATATATAGGCGGTTATATGAGACATTTTAAACAAATCGAAAGTAAGGTTATGTTACGCAAAGAGCAGCGCAGGGAGCGAATCGCTCCTCCCGTAATTCCTGTCGGGTTACTCGAGTCTTTGTATCTTTTTATAGCCAAATGGTAAGGTGTCGTACTCACCCTCGAGCCTCCTTTTAGGTCCTGTGATTTTAAATTTTTTAATTTCACTTACTGTTACAATATCTCTGTCTTTAGTCCTCCTGATTCTGTTTTCTTCAATTTCTAAAATTTCAGCAGTTTCACTAAGGACCATCTTTTTTAACTGTTCAAAATGTAATGTTTCGGAGGTTTTTAGGTTGAGGGTGAGGCCTTTGATTTTACACACAGATTCTAGTTTTTGTTTGTTGGTTGACCAGACAAGGTATGCGTAAGTTTTAGGCCCCCCAGAAACGAATTCAACAATATAAGAGCCGGGCCCGTAGTCACCTGCCAATTCATCTGTCATTTCCCCGAGGTAATCTCCCGTAGGGACCCTATACAACCCTCTACGGTAGAAATAAATACAACTATCTGTGTCATAATATAAGACTTGACCTCCAAGAGCCTCCAAGTGTTCATAAAGTTTAAGTCTCGCCTGGGCAGTGGTGTAGGCCGCAATTACAACATTTACATTTCTCAAAGGTTCCCCAACTTCCTCAATATATTCCCAGCTTACAACAACAACCTCTTCGTTAACAAGCTGGATCCTATTGACTTGTACTTCTGGACTTATTAACATGTTAAACAAAACTTTAGATTCCCTTACAATTGTTGCTTTAGTTTTGTTCTCCCTCTGTCCAAACTTGCCCCAGAATGAATTTAACATTAATTTTGCCAATTGTCTCAAACCCCCGTTCTTAACGATTCTGTCCTTGTCCAATTTAATACCCTCATGTTGGAAATACTCTGAAATGTATTTATCTTTATCCTCTTCTGTCTTACACCAGCTAGGGTAGCCTGAGGCTTCCTGCTTCATTTTCAAGAATTTATTAATAAAATCTGTAAACAATCCCCCTTTTTCATAAGTGGCGACTTCATACTCCCACAACTCATACATATCAAGCACAACGTATCCTTTCTCTACGGCTTTTCTGATTTCATCCATAGTCCATGCCCCAACTAACGCCCTTTCACTACTCTCATGTTCACAATCCCCCTGATTTTGAGTTTCCCCGCAAGTTTTACACAACACAAACATCAATTTATTATTCATTTTTGTTGGGAGAACCGGGTGGTAGAGATCCCGAGGTGGCAGAATTTTACATTTCAGCAAACCATCTACATTTAGTCCTCGCTGCCTGCACTCCCTATCTCCCACATAGATTGTGGGGTGGCCCAAAGGATATTTGCCATACTTGCAAACATATGGATAGAGAGAACAAACATCTACATATTGGATTGATTCTCCCCCTTCACATTTATAATAGGTTTTTGCATTGCCCGTTCTGCCTCCAAAGAACGCTTGTCTAGGGTCAAGGGGAAGGTTGTTGAGGATCGGCAAGCTGTTCAAGTGTTTAAGGTTTTTATCTTTCTTTAATTTACGGAACTCACACTCCCACATTACTGCAACTTCGTAATCACTGATTTTTGACATCTTTTTCAAAGTTCTTTCATATCTTAAATTAAGTGAATCTGAGGGATCCTCCTTCAGAGGAGCCTCTCGATTGTAAGGGAAGCATTTTGGACACCCGTGCCAATAACACCCGTGGAACTCATAAATTCGCTCACCATCAAACCCGTCTACTTTTACCCCGTTAATTTTAACTTCTTTGCCTCGGCCAGCGTGCTCAATCCTCACTCCCCGTTCCTCCTCTTCCCAGCTTAGCCATTGAAGGGCCGCTGTAGTTTGGTTGTCAGTCAGTCTGTAACCGTTTTTAGGAATCAAGCCAATTGTGTCTGGTTTTAGAAAATTGCGGCGGAAGGCCAAGTTACAGGCACTGGCAATAGTTACTGCCTCGAGGAAAGGATCTACGTTACATTCTTTCAAGAAAATACTTCTGAATTTAAGACAGGACTGAGCTAGGATTTCTACGTCTGAAATACAGTACTCCAGGATTTCTTTTTGAAAATCAAAAATATAGTTACTCGCTACTTGTTCCTCGTACCAAATCTCAAAGGCCTTGTGTGGTTTCTCAAACATAGACTCTGGGCAGTAGTATTTTTTGTCGGGCATAGGGCCTACATAATTTTGGTTTGCCAATGTATTGAAAAGATGCGGGAAGTAGCCCTTCTTTTTCTCGGGAGGCAGGTCGAAGGCTTTAGGGAGCGCAGAGAGGGCCATGGGGAAATAGCTAAGTGAATCAATGAATCTTACGTTGTCCATTTCCATCAAAATAATTTTAGTTCCCCTCATTACCAGCTCAGGCGTGAATTTTGTTTCTTCCATTATATGTTTTAGTAAAAACTGAAAATCAAAGCCCTGCCCATTGTGGGCAATTACACAGACATTTTTAAACTGTTTACGAACTTGCATCACATACTCCATGAATTGGTGAACCGGGTCAGAGTTGAAGACTCTTGTACGGTTTCTACATGTCATACAAAATTTACCATCGATACAATTAAAGCAAAATTGTTGTGACACGCACAGGTTAACTTGATGTACTTTTTGATTCTCGTCAGAGGGAAGAGACTCGTCTTGGCGAGTCTCCAAGTCAAAGAAAATGAAAAGGTAGTCTTTAGTTTTAGGTTTTCCTTCATTGGGTTGCATGTAGCATTTATGATTGGGATCTTTGAATGCATTGCAGGGTTTACAAAAAACTTCCCTGCATCTGTGAGGTCCTGATCTCTCTTTTAAATTAATCAATTTTTCACAGTCAAGACACTTTTTATAAGCTTTGCATCTATCAACCTTATGGGCAATAAAACAGTGCTGGTTTCTCATAGTCATGTTACAGTCAGGGCAAACTATTCCCCCATGCTCCTCTTTACAGGGAGGTGAGATGGTTTGGCATTGAGGGCAGATGTTTGAGCATCTGTGCCTAGCTTTGTGGTCAAAAGGGACATGGCAAGCTTCGCAAAAATAGTTACAGGCGAAAGCCGCGGTCAAACTGCTGATTACGTTGTAGTGCCGATTGTGAAAAAGCAGGTTTATTTTAAATTTAGGATTTTCAATAGCCCCTTCAAAGTAAACATCACGGCCTTTTCTGTCAAAGTTTTAGACGGTAATTTTGTAATCTTTTAGCAGGTCCTGAAACTTTTCCAATTCGGGGATACCGGCGCCTTCCTCTGAGATCTCTACCCTAGCCCGCTGAACAAGTTCCCTGGCCCTAAACGTTTGTCTTTTACCCTTGTCCTGACGTATTGCCTTATACTGAGGGTCTTTAGTCAAGTTTGCTATGGCCACCACCAAAGCCCGAGGGAGGAACAAATTATCTTTATTATTAATTACAACTATTCCCCGTCTAGCTTTACACTCCTCATCAAACGTATTATACAAGCCAGGTCTCTTGTGAGACCCTGAACCTACAGGGAGATTAACTCGGGTACATTCAACTTTAAACGTGTCTGTGGACTTGATGGATTCTGAATTTGACTGAACAATACCCCCGAAAATTTCCAAAGAATGTCTTCATTTACTTCGTTCGCGGGCCGGAAAGCTACAAAACCAGGTTCTTTACTTTTTAGGTTTAAACTATGCAAGGTGAAACCAAGCTGATCATTTTCATGGGCCCGCTCTTTCATCTCATTCACAATTTTAGCAAAACCTTGTCTTAGCCAATCAATTTCGGTAGTTTCAGGAGGAGGATTAGAAAATTTGAAAATTGTTCTTGTTCCGTAAAGTCTAAAGTGTTTTACATAAGTATCATCAGAACTGAGTATCTCGACAGGATTTACAGCCATTTTGGAAGGATTACTATAGAATAAAGTAAGGTTATGTTACACAGAATACAATAATACAAATCAAAAGTAAGGTTATGTTACACAGAATACAATAATATAAATCAAAAGTGAGGTTATGTTACACAGAATACAATAATACAAATCAAAAAGTGAGGTTATGTTACTCAAAAATATATAATACAAATTAAAAAGTAAGGTGATGTTATATTAGGTTATGGTCAGCAAACGCTCAAGATTGAGGTTAGGAAAAGTGAGGTTATCTTTGCAAAACGCAGCAAACGGAGCAACACAGGGACACGTCTGATCGCAATGAAAGCTGAGAGCAAAGTGAGAGGAAAATAGCGGTAATTGGGGGTGGTGGGGAACTGGCTGATGCAACAGTGTTGTTTGTTGCGGGTGTATGTACCAATCAGAGCGCAGGACTCCTAATTACAACCAATGGGGTGCGAGCTTATTCCGGCCAATCACAGAACAGTATTTTAACAGGTAACGGAAAGTTTACTGACAAATAATGTTGCGGATGTTGTGGTTAGATAGTGGCTAACCTTGGGTTTTCCCTGTTACAGTTGACGGAGGAAGGCTTTGGCTGGCAGGACCTGAGGAGAGGGGGAGGGGAGCAGAAGAAGAAGGAGAAGAAGAGGATGCCGGGAGACAGGAGTGGGAGTCTGGCGACAGACCATGATAAATGTATATTCTAGTTAGTGTTATATATGTATAATAAATTAATTTAGCTGTAAACATATTCTTTTTATTACTTACCTTGGTAATATGCTCCGTTGTTAGTCCCGCTGACCTTCGCACCGCTGTGGATTGCTGCCCTTTCATTTATTTTGGATACTTACCTGCAGTACACGGTTTGAGTGGTTTTAAATCGTAGCGGAGGTTAACAAGTACCTATATACCAAGTTTCAATTATATCGTCCCACCCGTTCTCAAGATATTTATTTTTAAAGTATAGCTCCTGCAGTTGTTTTGATACTTTTCCGCAGTACAGAGTTTAGGTTTTTGTAAATCGTAGTGGAGGTTAACAGGTACATACATACCAAGTTTCATTAAAATCGGCCAAGCCGTTCTTAAGATATTGATTTTTAAAGTATGACTCCTTCAATTATTTTGATACTACCTGCAGTACAGAGTTTAGGGTTTCGTAAGATATAGCAGAGGTTAACAGGTACATACATACCAAATTTCATTAAAATCGGACAAGCCGTTCTTGAGATATTTAATTTTAAAGTATGACTCCTTCAATTATTTTGATACTACCTGCAGTACAGAGTTTAGGTTTTCGTAAGATGTAGCAGAGGTTAACAGGTACATACATACCAAATTTCATTAAAATCGGACAAGCTGTTCTTGAGATATTTAATTTTGAAAATTTGCCCCTTCATTTTTTAGATGCAACCCGCAACATTTTATTTAAGACTTTTCATATGGGTAGATACCCCCCCGGAGTGCCTACACGATGTAGTAGGCAGTTTTCTGGGGTCAAAATGACCCTAGGACGCACCGTTTTCGAGATATTAGCGATTTTTGAGTTTTTTGCAACGCTTTCTTGTGATATATACATGTAATAGTTTTATATAATGGGTTAGCGGCACTTTCTTGAGAAATATACATTGCCATAGGTTGGTAACACATCGTGGCGTGACGTAATATATACATATAATAATTTAGATAGTTTGGCATAATATATATATATATATATATATATATATATTATAATAATAATTTATCGTAACTGATTTAGGTTTTGTAGGTAGCGTTTAGAGTGGCAACACTGATTAGATAGTTAGCCACGGAAGGCTAGCCAAAGAAGGAAGTGAGGTTAGATTACAGGCGGCGCGGGCCTTCGCGCCACTGAGCGAAAAGTGAGGTTATGTTTGACGCGTTATATGGTACATGTAAATATATATGATTATACATTGTAGCGTTATATATGGTACATATAATTATATATGGTACATATAGTTATGTATGGTACATTAGCTCTGCTAAGTTGGTAACACTTTGGAGGGAAAATCTGGAGGGAAGAAAAGTGAGGTTAGGTTTGGCGCCAATTTTTTTTTTTTGGCGCGCATATTTGGCGGGAACGCCGCCATGGGCGCCGCCATCTTGAATCACGTGACCTAATTAGACCAATCAGATGCCTGGATTTAGGCCCATAAGACCCCATGTTGGGGCCCATGGGGTGCCAACCCTACTAAAACTCAATTAATATCAGTCAACCTACAAGTGATGTTAGTGCGGGTGAGGTCTGCTATCTCGCGGTTGGAGGTCAATGTCGCGATTTATAACTTGAAGCGTTATCTACGTACTATAATTCTCGTACAAATACACTATTTTCGATTAAATAAAAGTATATTTTTCCCCCTTTCTGATGCCAGTCCCAAATTGGTTCTCCGGAACCCATATTTGACCTCCACTGTCTTTTCCGTCGAAGCCTCATTACTCTCAACATCTTTGTCTGACAGTGTTACAGGAAACCCCATGCCTAACTTCTATTTCGCCCACATTGCTGTCTCTGTAGCCTCACACACATCAGGTGCAATAACGCGTCCAAATGCCTTATCCTCTAGTATTGTATCTACTTTTCATCAGCTTCTGACAGACCTAAAAACGTTAGCAGCCATCTAAAATGCCATTTAAAGGCCACGGAGTTAAAGATTTTGTGCCCGGTAACTGTCTTAAACTAACATTTAAGACAAAAACAGAGTGTCCCGGTAAATCGTCAGCTGGTCTTTTTCACAGTGATATGAAGTGGCTATAAACCGGACCACTTGGTCTTCTTCGTACATTACTGAGTGGTCCGGTGAATCGTCAATTGGTTCTCAAAGTTTTAATCAGTGGTACGATCGATAGTTTTATAATATTTAACATAATATATTAGGTAGGCCCTATGCCTTTAATTCAATACTTGTAGAAGTTCGTTAAAATGCTTTTTTAATGTCCTTAACGTGTTCAGCACCCTAAAAAATTATTGAAAATGACACGTCACATGCCTATATGCATTGCACTTATTATTTTTTTAAAAGCATCAAAGATGGTGGCCATTTTGCAAAATGACCGTCCTAATATACTATCACCCGAATTTTTTTCGATCACTAATTACCTACGATATCCAACTGAGTGATGCTCTGGTAAATTAATAACACACAGAAGTATTATGAGCAATTACAAACATGACATCAAGTTTACAAGAGATTAATTTTTATTCAACTGAATTGCAAACAACTGTATTCGTGATATATTTTTAAACTTTGATCTATATAATTTATTTTGTTGTAAAACCTACTAACGTATAGAATAGGAGTCAATTATGGAAGACACTTACGAATGTTATTTTTTAACAGAAAATGCATTACCACCTGTTGAAGGTTCATCGGAAGCCGCCGGTTTAGATTTGAAAAGCGCTGATGATTGTTTCGTACCGAAACGCGGTCAAAAATTGAGTTTACAAGAAACCTCCATGTATAAGGGGGAATATTATAAGGCAAACAGAGCGAAATGCGAATGGTTTTGGGAGCACCGGTATCAATTAATTAGCGGCAAAAATTAGTAAGACAACAATATATTACGCAACACGAGAGCAATGGATTGGATATCACAGCAGCAATGTCCTCTGGCCGCAGTCAAATGATAACGACGCTTGGTGTTAGATAATGTGGGTCTCGGACGGACGCTGTGATTCGAATAATATTTATTGCATTACAAAAATTTAACGGGCTAGTACAAATCTAATTTCATAAATGTATAGTTATATTTTGCTGTAGAAGCAATCACTTGCTTTATGAGTATGGAAATTGGCTTCACGGATCGATTTTTACATCGTCTAGAGCTGTCGCGGGCGCTCTGGAGATCCCCGGTGACGTCATGTGAATTTAATCCCGAATCATGCACCTCATACACCCTCGTTGTTTATCAATCATCCTCTCTATACTACTGGATGGTTAACATAATAATGAGCACTTAAAACACATCCGGACCTAAACCGTTTATTGTGCTGCATTGTAAGTTTAGCATCAAAGCAAACTTATTTACTTTCAACAAGTTTAAAAGTACTTAGAATTTGATTTATATTATACTAGCCAACCCGTTGCAGTTTTGCCTGCGTAACTATTATAGCTGTGTGTGCTTCAATCTGAAGTTAGCCCGTGGAACTAATCCGAATCAAGATCAGCTATTTGAATTTTTATTAGCTCAAACCAAAGTGAATGTTCTTAAGGAGTACATGGTAATTTTGGGACCCAGCGGGTCGGAACACAGGGGGAATTTCGTAATACCGTTTTTTTGCTAGTACCTAGGGACAAAGAGGCACCTATATGTCAAATTTAAACTCTGTAGGCCTAATAGTTTCGTGATAGGTCTGTCAGTGGTATTTGGATCTTATATATTAATATTTGATAAAATATCTTGTCATACGATCGTTAGACATTCGACACTGGTAACTGATCCAAGCATTACATTTCCCAGTGATATTTCAACACAGGGAAAATACTTAGATGTGTTATCTGGTAGTTTTTATAAATACTTGATTAGAATAAGCGCAGCAACATTACTTCATTTGAAATCTCAAACCATGAAATTTTCACTAAAACGAAAAACGGAAAGAGGAGAGCTTGACTGCGCCTTACACGTGGTTTTGTATTTTAATTACAGCCATTTTAATTGCTTCGTTTTCCACGCCCTTATCTCAGGTAGCGTAACAATGCTAAATAATTGGCTTTTTACAGCCAGAGTAGCTAAAAAAACGATTAATATCCATACAGGTTTCCCCCACGCAAAACCAAGCAAATTTCCCAATTCCTTTTTGTGTGTGAAACGTTACTAACACGTATTGAAGTTTAACAATATTATACACCACATGTGAATACACGACAAAGGTGAAAAGACGTTGAATAAAATAATAAGGTGATAGCAGGGATAATAGTAGGGGTAATAGGGTTTCTAACAAATAAAAAGTTATATATTTGAAATTAAATGACATTAAGCTTTTACTCAGAAGCACAGACTAGAAGGTTACCAATGGTTTACTAGTGTAATTTGTATCAATGTTTATAAATGTTTGTTCGTATAAAATGTTGTAATAGCTAATCGCCATCACGAGTCATCCCTTCATTTAGTAACTCCCCTTCATTTTCATCGCAATTTTCCATACAAATAAATTACTCCCAATGTCTGATTAATTATAATCAGAATGAGCACAGACAAGCTATTTTTTACATAGATTAAAATGGGTATAACAAAGATTTATTAATTCTTCTTCTTAAAGGATGGCACTTTTAAGTTTAAAATGTATTTTAAATCAAACTAAAACAAAAAGTAACAGAAGTGGGGAAGGAAAATCATTTTACGCATTTTAATGACTCTTGTTATCTCTAACACTTCCTAATAACTAAAACAGGTTGGTAGTTAGTGATAGTTATGGTTATTTTATAAAATAATATATATAAACATAGGAGAAAGAGAGAAAGGATTCGGCAAGCTATAATAAATGTGTGGAGATTGAACGAATGTGTATTACACGATTCCACGTTAATCTCCACAAGTTCTTATTTTAGAGCTCAATGAAAGCAATCATTATTGTGAGAGGATCCTTGAACAACCAATCAGCTGAATTACGAAGGTTGGTGTAAATCCAAGCCGCAGCTCCTTGCCACCGCAGGTCTGGGTTGTCATACTTTCACCAGTTATTATTATCAATATCACTTGAAACCTTGTCTTGAAACAGTTTTAAGATTATGTCCTCTTACTTTGCACATTATACTAGGAGCTAGTTTTGCGCATTATTTAGGGCTTGGCCATTTAATACAATACATGCTAATGCCATTTACATTTAATACCTTTAGCAGACATTATGTTATCTGAAGAATTGCAGAAAAATATTGTTTTTAACAAATGTTTTGTGGGTTTAAGGGTAACATGTTTGACGTTACTGCTAAAATATGCAAATAAAACTGTAGCCAACTGATTAGTTAGAGCTTTACTAGAGGAATGTAAATAAAGGCATTGACCATTTGGACTAAGGCCAAACCTTTGGCGTGTTTTGAGCCACGTTCATGCTTCACATTTACTGCTTGTCTGTACATTGGTTCTAGCTATTCATGTTATCACTATGTTTATATATAAACCAGGGTGCCTGGCTAGCTTAACTGTCATCGCCTTAGATTTAGGCAAAAGAGGTCAAGGTATTTATTACCGGTATGTCCACAAGACTTGAAGAGGTTTGGACCGTTGTCCTTAACAGAATTTAGTATAATTCCACTGGCATAGGCAAAGAAAATAACTATATAAATACATACGAAATTGATATAAAGTAGTTACATTAAGTCCTTTTTATAAGTTAATTTTAATAACTACACACTATACAACTAATTCAATATTTTCACTTCAATCTTTGTTTCCAAAATTTATAGTTTACTAAGTTTATTTTATGTAGTCACTTCAAAACCAGATTGTATAAACAGCATTAAAAAAGTCAAAATTGACAATGTTTAATTAATTTCTTAACACTAGGGTGCTGTTAAGCTAATACTGAAGTTCTATAACAGTATTTAATATTTTGTATTTCACGCACACTTTGCCATTGGTGGAAATAGCTACTTGGAAACCAATTCTCATCGATTGAGAAATAGGAGAGGGGGTCGTTCGAATAAGTAGAAGAATACAATGAAGGTGAGTAGTAGAACGACTGTAGTGAATTCGCTTATAATGAAGGCAAATGAGCCTAGCGATTTCTTTCACACTGTTTATTATCCTTTTTTTAGTAGATCACAAAACAGCTCGTGAATTGAACTTACTTTTTTTAATATTTTGTATTTTGCATAATTTTTTGTAGAATGATTGCATAGATATTACCTACCAAAATAACGAGGACAAAGGCAAAGTTGTAAGACAAACATAATAAATTAACAAAGAGCGTAACCGTGACCAAGGTCACCTGCTGCTTGGCTATAGTCTGAGCCAAAACACAAGTTGATTTATTGACTGCAATAGTGAACTACTTCGATATTCGTTAAATTTAAATTTAATTTTTGCAGTCCTTAGTATATGTGTAGAATAATAACCTCCTGCGATACGTTTATTATTTACTGTTAGGTTAAGGACTGAATTAGTTACAACACCTTTATCAAATTGATGTAAATTTATGTTTTTGACAATGTGTATCAACAAATATAAAATAAAATATATCTAATTGAATAGTTTTTTATTTCTAAACATATAACTATGTTGCAAACATCAAATTAATGTACAAAAATATCATAAATGGGAAATTAAACTATATTTGTCCTAAGGCTAAATGTAACCTGTAACAAAAATAACATTTAAGATAGCCAAAAACAAATGATTAAAATATTTTTACCAAGCTGTTAATTATGTTTTCGCTAAACTTGTCGTGTTACAATAGGTCATGTAAACACCAATAGGACCTCAAAAGTTGTATTACCACAGCTTTGTTTACCGGGGTCCTTCAATATATTTTCCGAATTCAAATTAGTTTATAATCTATAAAAAAATATATTGGGTGTATTAAATAAATACTAGACCGTGTTGTGAGTACTGCGTTATAAGTCCATGAGCAATTATTTGTATAATATCTCTAATGTGTGTTATTGCTTCCATGTTCTTTTTGTTAATGTCCCAACGGCTATTATATTTTAATTGATTTCTATTCTTCCATAATATTTGGATTAAAGCGTTGACGGCCTGTCAACGAATGCTAATTATCAATTAATTGGTTCAGTAGTCCTTATAACAATCCTGCTTGTGTTTAGAGGATACCGGTGCTGAATAAAATACAGTATGAGTTTCTTTTATCCGATGCTTGAAAGTCAATATAAAATGATAAACATAATACATTCCATTTAGCCCCTGAATATATTACACGATTTTACTTCACATTACTATACCATTCCGTCTTTCGTAGCTTGAGCTATACGGTTTGTTAATATTTTTATGCTCAAGGTGAAAATCCAAAATATTAAATCTAATTTGAAATTGGATAGGAATTGTGGGGCGAAGAAAATAGCAGTGAGAAGTCCAAAATATTCCCTTGCATTCGGTTTCTGCACTCAAAAACTAATTTTTCAAATTACGTTACAACAACAAAAAATAGGGTTTTACGCTTAATTTTTGACAAATTTGTTTCCCCACCATTATCGAAACGCAAGCTATAAAATAGGCAACCTAATATTTTGAATCCTTAAATATCTCAAACGGTTACTGAATTACAATTTTGCGATGAAATCTAAACGTTGCGGTGTCAAACATTTCGGATATTTGCGATATCTTCTAGTATACCATGACCCAAAAGCACGATTAAATACCCCCCGTCGCAGCAAACCTGCGTACTCAGCGAATTTCAAATGCATTGATATGTTTCTCACTAGTACATAAAGCCACTCACCAAGTTTGACAAAAATACATTCATAAATAAGTGATTTATTACATTTTATTTATTCCCCATAAGAATAACATTAGGACTGAGTGAGATAAGAAATGAGTTTTTATGCAATTATCAATGTAACTGAACCAGGTGAAGCTACTTACCATGTTTTATTAATTTATGTTCATAATTAAGGGAGATATAAAACTTTACTTATTCTCCATAAGAATAACATTAGGGCTGAGTATGCAGGTTAGCTGCTACGGGGACAATCAACAAAACATTTATTTTTTGTGAAATTATCAATATACCATTACAACATGAAGCCACATACCAAATTTCATCAATATACATTCATAAATAATCAAGATATCAAATTTTATTTATTCTCCATAAGGATAACATTGGACAACGTACTGTGTTTAGCACTTTGAATATCTCTGCAACGGTTTGACGTAGAATCACAATTTAAACACCAAAATGATTGTTTTGTGGAGCTGAAGTGATTGGTAAAAGAAAATGTGAAGTTTAAAGTAAAATTAACTGAGGAAAAGCCAAAAACCTTTTTCCCATAAGATTAACATGGGAGATTTTATGAGCATGTTTTTTGGATTTTTTCCGCAACCACTTAACCTAGGTTAATAATTCAAAATACCATATTATTTGTTTTTTAAGCTCTATAACATGGTCTAAACCTAAATTAAGTGTTTTAAAAATTTTAGGGTAAAAAATGCAAAAAACTGATTTTTGGAAAATTTAAAAACCCCATAAACCCCCCTTCCCATTGTCCGATTTTTCTGGTTTTCGAACTTAAAGTCATAAATGTCAGTTTACACATTTGAGCCAAATTTCATCGAAATCGGACGTTTTTTACTCAAGTTATCGCATTCACGGACACACACATATATATATATATATATATATATATATATATATATATATATATATATATATATATATATATATATACATATATATAAATTTGAACGAATAGTGTTTTGGACATCTGGGGACCTCAAAACAAAAAGTTATCATGGTCTCGGGCTTAAGTCTTACCATGAGACCTACGGTAATAGCTTCTTTCCTATAGGGGAAATTCGCTAAAATGATAAGTTATGTAATTATTTATAGCTATTACATTAATGATCGAATATTAAACATAAGGTAAACTCTCCATTCTAATATTTTTGCAAAAACGCCTAAAACCCTAATTTTTGTATTTATAAATTCCAAAGTGATTGTATTTTTGCGTTGGAGAAAATGTTTCTATTTTAAATAAATAACAAAATATAAAATAAAATGTTGAGCTTGTACCCAATATCTCTGATAAAATGGATAAAAAACTACATGCAAATTAAAATATGTCAAATACTCTTTATTTCATTGAATGTTTTGCAACTTTTTTTCTATCATCAATATACAATTTGTTTAGCCAAAATTAGTTTTTGAAAGCAGCGAACGATTGCAAGTAAATATTTTGGACTTCTCACTGCTATTTTATTTTTTCTGTACCACAGTTCCAAACAACTTTGCTAATTTAAAGTAAAAAGTATTTCAACCCGTAATATGTATATGTATTTAATGAATATGTGTATTAAGACCTTAATGGTAAATATGCAAAACTAAACACAATGTTTACAGCAATTTCAAACACGATATAAGTACAGCAGAACTCCAAATTGACTAATACTTAAGACGGTATTAATTATGGCACCTAATATTATGTTCATATTTTCTAAAATTAAGATTTACATTGTAGCTGTTTTAGAAATATATAAATAAATTGTATTGATAACATTTTAAATCCTATTCTATACACTAATACGAGCAATATCAGTCTGTTTGTTTGTTTGAAAAAAAAACATCTAGGAATCCAGTCAAACGATTTTGCTTAAACTTTGGAATTACGGGCGTTTGGTCCTAAAAACCGATTGGTAAAAACCTAAACTCCAGGAACACACATATTTTGTAAAAATTACTCATTTAAAAGTTATAAATTTCAACATTGGGCTTATGTAATTTTTCAAAAGCTTAACTGCAATTTATTTTTATATTCAAATAAATTCAACAGCCATTTGTCCTTGCTGATCCTATTAACCAGCTATGAGTTCTCTAGCAGTTGTGAATATAAAAATGTAAACTTGGGGGCATTTCTTTATTAAAGGGTATATAACACGCCCAAGCCTACACCATTTTGTTACATAGAATTGGTGGATTTCATAAGATTGTTTTAATTACTAAATACGTGGATAGGAACAAAAAACATCATCACAGAAAATTATGTAAAGACACCTACTGTCTAACGACTTTTTTGTTAGCACAACGCCAAAGATCTGCGACTCTGCTGTATCTTTAATGATGCTAACGTTAAATGTCGAGGTGTTTACAGCGCTTGGAATATATATTAACGTCTTCATTAAATTTATCAGGAAATTTCTACATTGCAAAATACAAAATTTAGTTCACAAGATTAAACCTTTCTAGTATTACAAGTACTAAACTTGACGTTATTTAAATTAAATCAGTTTAACATAAATCAACTTAGCCACCTGTTGCTGAGGACTACAACAAAGTGATATGTGTCATAGGACTACAACCTAATGATATGTATGTACATGTACCACAGCCTCTGGATTGATTGAGCATTAGCCAAATTAACATTTACACAAACAATATTTTCTTTATTACTAGTAAAATAAAAGTAGTTTCAAATACTATTATCTGAACTGTTTTAGTCAAAAATAAATACTTAATAAATACACATAATTTCTTTAGTTAAAAATAATATACCGATTACTACTAATAGTTTTATTTATTTTTTGATTTATTTGGACTTTACCTATCGCTTCTAGTGTTTAAAAACTACACTACGTTTCGGGAGGTAAGGAAACTCCTCCCGTTATCAAGTGAACCCTACTTACATCTAAAAATCAAATTCTTACACCTAACTAACCTACATTTTTTTGGATTTTTTAATTATTTTTCTTTTACATTTTAATTTACACTAACACAATGATAACAAATATATATATACAACAAATCTAATACAATACACTAACACAACATTTATATATACACCTATCTGACCTACTTTTTTTTTTTTTATATTTCAGTCGAGTGCGTGGTCTGGTTGTAGATGGACGTGAGTTTCAAGTTTCCCGTGTTTGCCGTCAGCTTGGAGGCTCCGATGCAGAACAGGTAATGTATTGTCAGTTTTCCATTTGTTCGTATATATAAATGTTGTGTTAGTGTATTGATTCGATTTTTTGTATATATATATTTGTTATCTTTGTGTTAGTGTAAATTAAAATGTAAAGGAAATATTTAAAAAAATGTAGGTTAGTTAGGTGTATATATAAATGTTGTGTTAGTGTATTGTATTAGATTTTTTGTATATATATATATTTGTTATAATTGTGTTAGTGTAAATTAAAATGTAAAAGAAAAATAATTACAAAATCCAAAAAAATGTAGGTTAGTTAGGTGTAAGAATTTTATTTTTAGATGTAAGTAGGGTTCACTTGATAACGGGAGGAGTTTCCTTACCTCCCGAAACGTAGTGTAGTTTTTAAACACTAGAAGCGATAGGTAAAGTCCAAATAAATCAAAAAATAAATTCAAATCCATGCTATTATGAGTTTCAAAAACAGTTTTATGTTCGGTTCTTACAACCTAAGGAGGTTATTTTATTTCAAATCACTCAACTACGTGATATTTGGTTTTCGTTTACCAACCAATGAGGGCAAAAACCCACGTATTTAATTGCACAAAAGTGCACCTTGTTTAACCCATTGAGGTAGTAATTTTATTCTATTTGTCTTAGCCTATAACGGGAATTGATTGGTGCTGCACTCTAGTAGCAAAATATGTAACTAATGACCGCGGGCGTCTACGGTTCTATCCGCTAGGGGCGCGGACTGACTGAAAACCCTTAATATCGCCGCCAGGCCTTTGGTCGTGTTAGCTGAGTTGGCTACGTCGTGGAAACACCTTGGCCAGGTGGCGATACGATGTTCGTGGGTTCGATTCCCGCACACGACCAAAACTGACCAGTTGTGCAACTCTCAATGAGTTAACCGGTCTGTGGCAACGTTGGTGGGAGGGCCCAAGTAAAATTAACGGTGGCAGGCTTGCTTGGAAGTTGACGGGATCGGTTAATTCTTTGAGACTTGCACATGGTCAATACTGATTTTGCTAATTTTTACTTATGTCTACTGTGTGTGTGCCAATGCGACTCTCTAAACTGAAAGAAAACAATATTTTAATTAAAATATGCCATTAATCCATTTAAAAACACCAATTTTATACTCCAATTCACACGTTAATAAAATTACAAGTAAGGAACGAGACCTGCTCGTATGTCTACGCCAATGGGTTAATGGATAGTGTATTGGTTCCCAGGGTGCCCACAAGACTAGAAGAGGTTCGGACCAATGGTGTTCCTTAAAGGGCCCTACAGACGGTCAGTTTTAACTGCCAGTTCTAACTGCCAGTTAAAACTAACAGTTAAAACTGCTCGTATGTATGCAAGATTTGGACTGAGCTCAGGACAAAAAACTGAACTGATGGATTGATGAAATTTTGATAAATCGAACTGACTGTTCGAACTGACAGCAGTACGAACTTACCGTGTGTATATTTGCCTCAGTTTAGTCGCTCAATCCAGCCCTTCGCGCATGCGCAAAGTAGCTCTGCACAGGTGCCAGCCGTCTGCACCGCACAACAACAACAGTCCACTGCTTTGTGTTTGTTACGTTGGATTGTGTTATACGTACTTTTTCGCTTTCGACGTTAAAAACCTGTGTTCATTTAGTGAGTTTTTAGGTGGAGAAAGTATTTGTTGTGTGGTTTTTGTGTAATAGTAAGCATGACTTCTTGGAGCAAAGACTTTTTACTGGAATTTATAGAACTGTTTAGGGGGCAAGAATGCCTCTGGAAGTTAACCAGCTAAGATTATCACAACAAAAACAAACGGGATGAAGCATACAAAATGCTTGTCAAAAAAGTGAAATAAATTGACCCACAAGCAAACAAACAAACAGTTACGAAGAAGATAAATAATTTGAGATGGAGTTGAAGAAAGTAGATAAGTGGAATGTCTGCAGATGACGTGTATCAACCAAAATTATGGTATTATGAACAGTTATTATTCTTGAGGGATCAAGATACGCCAATGGGTGGAAAATCTTCCTTAGCAGCTGACAGTGATCATCAGGTAAGGGAAATAACTTTATTTTATTACATACTGTATTTTTACTTTCTCCCCCTATGGAGAAAGTATTGTTTTCGTCAAAATTTTCAAATTTGAGTTGAGAGTGGAAATATATGTTTTGGATCTCCCTGATTCAAAAAAATTGATATGTGTCAGATATCTGATACCCATTATTTTTATTTCATATTGTGTGATGTTTCTATTCAAATATCCACAGCTGTTTCTATTCTCATTTGATTTTTTTTAACCCTTCTATAACCGTTAAAGATGACATGGACAACTTTAAGCCTACAGGACGCAGGATTTTTAAGGGCGGAATAGGCCTACGTGTTAGTGTAAATTAAAATGTAAAGGAAATATTTAAAAAAATGTAGGTTAGTTAGGTGTATATATAAATGTTGTGTTAGTGTATTGTATTAGATTTTTTGTATATATATATATTTGTTATAATTGTGTTAGTGTAAATTAAAATGTAAAAGAAAAATAATTACAAAATCCAAAAAAATGTAGGTTAGTTAGGTGTAAGAATTTTATTTTTAGATGTAAGTAGGGTTCACTTGATAACGGGAGGAGTTTCCTTACCTCCCGAAACGTAGTGTAGTTTTTAAACACTAGAAGCGATAGGTAAAGTCCAAATAAATCAAAAAATAAATTCAAATCCATGCTATTATGAGTTTCAAAAACAGTTTTATGTTCGGTTCTTACAACCTAAGGAGGTTATTTTATTTCAAATCACTCAACTACGTGATATTTGGTTTTCGTTTACCAACCAATGAGGGCAAAAACCCACGTATTTAATTGCACAAAAGTGCACCTTGTTTAACCCATTGAGGTAGTAATTTTATTCTATTTGTCTTAGCCTATAACGGGAATTGATTGGTGCTGCACTCTAGTAGCAAAATATGTAACTAATGACCGCGGGCGTCTACGGTTCTATCCGCTAGGGGCGCGGACTGACTGAAAACCCTTAATATCGCCGCCAGGCCTTTGGTCGTGTTAGCTGAGTTGGCTACGTCGTGGAAACACCTTGGCCAGGTGGCGATACGATGTTCGTGGGTTCGATTCCCGCACACGACCAAAACTGACCAGTTGTGCAACTCTCAATGAGTTAACCGGTCTGTGGCAACGTTGGTGGGAGGGCCCAAGTAAAATTAACGGTGGCAGGCTTGCTTGGAAGTTGACGGGATCGGTTAATTCTTTGAGACTTGCACATGGTCAATACTGATTTTGCTAATTTTTACTTATGTCTACTGTGTGTGTGCCAATGCGACTCTCTAAACTGAAAGAAAACAATATTTTAATTAAAATATGCCATTAATCCATTTAAAAACACCAATTTTATACTCCAATTCACACGTTAATAAAATTACAAGTAAGGAACGAGACCTGCTCGTATGTCTACGCCAATGGGTTAATGGATAGTGTATTGGTTCCCAGGGTGCCCACAAGACTAGAAGAGGTTCGGACCAATGGTGTTCCTTAAAGGGCCCTACAGACGGTCAGTTTTAACTGCCAGTTCTAACTGCCAGTTAAAACTAACAGTTAAAACTGCTCGTATGTATGCAAGATTTGGACTGAGCTCAGGACAAAAAACTGAACTGATGGATTGATGAAATTTTGATAAATCGAACTGACTGTTCGAACTGACAGCAGTACGAACTTACCGTGTGTATATTTGCCTCAGTTTAGTCGCTCAATCCAGCCCTTCGCGCATGCGCAAAGTAGCTCTGCACAGGTGCCAGCCGTCTGCACCGCACAACAACAACAGTCCACTGCTTTGTGTTTGTTACGTTGGATTGTGTTATACGTACTTTTTCGCTTTCGACGTTAAAAACCTGTGTTCATTTAGTGAGTTTTTAGGTGGAGAAAGTATTTGTTGTGTGGTTTTTGTGTAATAGTAAGCATGACTTCTTGGAGCAAAGACTTTTTACTGGAATTTATAGAACTGTTTAGGGGGCAAGAATGCCTCTGGAAGTTAACCAGCTAAGATTATCACAACAAAAACAAACGGGATGAAGCATACAAAATGCTTGTCAAAAAAGTGAAATAAATTGACCCACAAGCAAACAAACAAACAGTTACGAAGAAGATAAATAATTTGAGATGGAGTTGAAGAAAGTAGATAAGTGGAATGTCTGCAGATGACGTGTATCAACCAAAATTATGGTATTATGAACAGTTATTATTCTTGAGGGATCAAGATACGCCAATGGGTGGAAAATCTTCCTTAGCAGCTGACAGTGATCATCAGGTAAGGGAAATAACTTTATTTTATTACATACTGTATTTTTACTTTCTCCCCCTATGGAGAAAGTATTGTTTTCGTCAAAATTTTCAAATTTGAGTTGAGAGTGGAAATATATGTTTTGGATCTCCCTGATTCAAAAAAATTGATATGTGTCAGATATCTGATACCCATTATTTTTATTTCATATTGTGTGATGTTTCTATTCAAATATCCACAGCTGTTTCTATTCTCATTTGATTTTTTTTAACCCTTCTATAACCGTTAAAGATGACATGGACAACTTTAAGCCTACAGGACGCAGGATTTTTAAGGGCGGAATAGGCCTATGTGTTGGCCAGATAAATAATCTATATAGCATCAGTTTTTCTTCTCAATCGGTTCATTTCTTAAACTCAAATTTACATGTTAGTATAACAGGGATACAAATGTAATACTAACACATTGTGGTTGGAACACATTTTTTATTATTCACCCATTAAACATAACCTTGTAACGAAATCATATCATTGACCATTTATCAGGTCGTAATATAACAGTTATACAGTTCACATGAGTATCATTAGCCTGTATGCTTACTCCACAAAATCTACTAGGGTAAAATGGATTGAAAATAGTCTTGAATTAAAGGTAGGACAATTATGTGAAGTTTGAATCGCTTATGTATAATTGTCTTGCCAGGGAACTTTACCATTCCCATTGAAATATTGAACAAATTTCTCCCTTACATTCTTCCCACTTTGGCTTCTCGTACCTTTTTGATTCCTTTGCAAATTTCTGCTCGGATCAATACGTAGTCCCGGTGTTATGACCCCCTCGTTTTCTTCATCAAAACAGTCGTAAGGAGTGTACTTGTTAGGGGACATTTCTCTTAGGAAGTTGTGTAAAACACAGCAAGCTGGCACCACATTGGTTATGCGATCGAGACGTAGGTTAATGGCCTTCTGCAAGATTCCAAATCTGGCAACTAAAATACCAAACACATTTTCTATTATTCTACGTACTCGTGAGAACCGGTAATTATAAATTCGTCGCTCATAAGTCAATACATTTGCATTGAACGGCTTCATCAGATTTTCCCTTAACTGAAAAGCTTCACACCGATGAACACATAAGGCAACAATGTGCCATCAACCAATGATTTTTGGGTATAGAGAGCGTTTTGTTCAAAATTTTTTCATTGATGGCACAACAATTTAAAACACCTCCATCAGAGACGCGTCCATTCACACCAAAGTTGAAGTATATCAGTTTGTAGTCATAGTCAGCTATCCCCAGAAGCACTTGCCTGTGATACTTCTTATAGTTAAAGAAGTATGACCCGCTTTCAGGAGGAGGAACTATGGCAATATGCTTGCCATCTATTGCCCCCAGGCAATTAGGGAAATTCCAACGTTCATGGAAACCTCTTCCGATTTCCTTCCACTCTTCCTTGCTGCTTGGAAACTGAAAATGCAAAACATGACCTTTCAGCCTCAATAACAATAATAGTTTATATTTTTTTAGGAAACTGATGACGATGAAGCCGATAGTGAACAAGCTGTTACCAGTCCTGAAACAACAAACACAACAGTTCAATCACCTGGCTCCCAAAACGTACGACCGAGTACGCCTTTATCACGCCCGCCTTCATCTGCTTCATCTTCAATTAGCCAACGACAGTTCAAGCGGCAGAAGAAAATTGAAGACAAAGTTTTGACCACTGTTGGAGAAAAAATTGCTGACTTGAAGCGTGACGATCATTTTGATATTTTTGGACGGAATGTAGCGGCAAAACTTCGTGCTTTGCCTCCAACACATCGGATTTATGCTGAAAAAAATCAATGACGCGCTGTTTGACGCGGAAATGGCTGCATTACATAACCAAGGTATGAATGCTCAACGTATACAAAAACATATTAATACAGTGGGCAACCCAGCTGAACCCAACTCTCGCCAGCAGCCACATTCCAGTAACACGTATGCTGATGATCCAGCAACTGTTTCAAATCTTACAAACTTTTATTCAAATTACAACCCGAACTACAACCCAAACTACGATCCGAACTTCAACCCAACCTTCAACCCGAACTACACCCCCAACCAGCAACCACAATAAATCTTGTACTTCTCCATATTTGGAACATTACTATAAAGTCAGTTTAAGACATAAGTTATTCCATTATGTTTTCAAATTGTTTCATCTTATTAGCCTATATATTCTACATTTGTTAAATATATTCTATGTTCTACCATATATTCTATGATTGAATTAATAAAAATATTACTAAAATATATGTTATTACTTACTTTACAAAAATCCTTCTTTAGCACTTTTACAATAGCTTTGCAGGTTTCTTGAATAATGATTCCAAGTGACTGGGGTGAAATTATGGTTGAATATTTCAGATCTTCCAACGATCTTCCCGTTTCCAAGTATCGGAGTGTTGCAGTGAGTCTCTTATGTGGAGTTATTGAGGCCCTCATATTTGTGTCTTCTTTCTTAATCAACGGGGATACTAGTGATAGAAGTTCCAAATAGGTCTCGTCCATCCTCAAATAATTATGCCAGTCCTTCGGATGAAAACGAAGCTCTTTCAAAATAATATGCGAATATTGTTCCCGCTTCAACAACAAATCCTTCACCCACATATTTCGCATTCTTCTTCTCTTCCGTCTTTTTACGACCACGCACACAACTGCACTATACAGTAACAAGAGTTCTTCGTCGGCCATTTTTCAGCGGCAAACAGCTGTCAACAGTCGACACAGTCAACTAAACTCGTGGTACCAAGGTGGACTGATGACAGGCAAAACGGACCGTGTGGAGGCGATTGGAGCCTTCAGTTTTAACTGTTAGTTCTAACTGACAGTTAGGAACTGACAGTTAAAACTGTTCGTCTGTAGGACCCTTCGTTGGGAAAGTGCCACTAGCAGAGGCATGTAAAATAGTTTTGATTTTACTCATATTCATGACCAAGATAAGTTGAAGGATATTTACCCTTATCCTATACTCTACTATGAGTATTGTCAGTATGTTTGTTTGGAAAATTCACCCCAGAATCTAGTGGAAAGATGTTGCTTGGACTTTGGAATTAGGAGATGTTGGTATGATTTCGAACTAAAATGCCGTTCGGCAAGAACCTCAACCCCCAAAAATCATGTATTGTAAAAAATCTCATTGGAATGTTAGAAATTTCATGATTGGACTTATGGAGTTTCAAATCAAAACAAAATTATCATAACAACTGTGATTAAATAACCAGTGAATTGTCAATGTATCACGAACACTAGGTAAAGTATCAAGAACTGATATTTGTTGAATCAGTGACTACAACCATTGAATAAAGATTGCATTTATACATCTTTTTCAACCACGAAACTAATCAAATATCACCGAGCATTGCTCGGTCTCCCAGGTACTAAATATTTATATAGCAATACGAAATCATATGTTTTTATTAGATGATACGAAATCGGTTATTTATTTGATTTATTCAGTTGATGAATAAATATGTGTGTGACTCAATTGGGAAAAGTGATGCATGCTAACACATTATGTTGGGCAAAATGTCTGATTTGTTTACAAGAATGGATAGAAACATGGCTTTGCCATACGGTTACAGGTTTTTCTACATTGATAATAATAAAATAAAATATTGGAAATATTAAAATATTGGAAAATGAGTAAACACGTAGGCTTACCAGGAATCCAGCCATAATTTGAATTTGTAATTTACATGTTTATAATTTAGCAATTCAGTATTCTTTAATACTTATCAATCGGTTATTTGTTATTTTTATTAAAAGCTATTCGGTATTTTTAATATTATTGTGAAAACTAAGAGAATCCAATCACTCACGGATTGAAATTTCTGAGTAAACAATTAATACGACGTGCACGGCAATAGCTTAAAATTACTGCACTATCAAAACTATCTACCAAACCACAAATTATAAGGTCATATATAAAAAGGATTTTGATCGTTAATGAACAGTTTAAACGATCTATATTTATCGTTCAATCTATCTTTAAATGGATCCTTATAATATTCAATGCGGTTAGCCTTACAAATTTAACTGCCTCATGGTGTGTAATAACTAATTAGTTTGAGTCATATCATTCGGACTAGTACACTTAATTTACAGTTGGGTTATTTTTATGTTATGTTATTCAATTTCATTTTAATTAAATTTGATATATTTGCTACATTTTGATATTGAAGTATTCTTAATAAATTAATTTCATAGTTAAAAATCAAAAACAAGATTTTAAATACACTAGAAATACTACTCGTTAACATGTTATTAAATTGGGACCACTGGATTATAAACTTTACATATATAAGCGATGTTCTGGGTCTTTTAATAGATGGGTGCATAAAGAATGAATTGCTTAACTTTGACTCTGATAGAAAAACACGAAACTCGTACGTTCTTTTATTTTATTGTTGCAGGATGTTTGTGCATCATAAAGCCCAAAGTTTAATGGAGGGAATAGAAAATACGACTAAGACTATTTACTTAATACGTTCGTTGTTATATTTTTAAACCAATAAAGGCATTTTTCTTTCTTTCTTTCTGCTTGATTCACTTAATGGTATCTTGAAGGCTCAGTACAGCATTGAACGAAAGGAAGCGGTCTTGTGGCTTGATGTATGTATGTACTTGCTGTTGATGGTTGTATTTGTTTGTGTTGGCTTCCTGTAGATTTCGAATTCCAGCTTACCTTCTCTCCTTATTAGTGATAAACCCAGGAAGTTATTTTTTTTTTTCTTCTTAAAGTTCGCTTGTAAAAGTCAGGTTTCTGTGGTGGTCATTAAATATTTCATCATATAATCTGCTTCACCATCCTTGGTTTCGCTGAAAATTATAAGGACATCATCTATATATCTAACGTACATTGCCACTTCATGATCTTTTTTCAATTTTTCCAAAATACAAAGATTTAAATAAAATCTTCCGTCTTCTTGATATAGTCTTCTTTGGTCATAATTACAAGGGTATTACTCTTCTAGCTCTGTTCGAACGGCTCTTTTAAACTGACGTCGTTTTTCAAACTCATTATTGTCTCATAAAGGTTCAAATAAACTAATATATATTATTTAATTTTTATAAGATCGTCACTATACCATTTGTTTCTAACTATCTTCTTGTACATAATGTGCATGAATTATTGAACTGTAATATATCTTATTATATAATTGAGTAAGGCATTTACAATTACAATTATAACAATTACAAGTACAATTACATCTAGAGTTCAAAAGGCCGATTTTCATAATTGATGCGTCATTCGAAACCTCTAGTGGTGCAGATGGTCACAAAATTATGAAACGGGTGAATGTTTCATGATTTATGGGGTAAAAAAACATAAAATGTTTCCCATAAGAAATAAAGGACATTTTTAGGAGTGCATTTTATCTACGTCTAAGAAAGCAGAGATATCTTTAAACAACTAAATCTTGATATCTACTGTACCAATTTGAATCTTTGATGCGTCATTGTAACCCTCTAATTATGCCAATTTGAAAAATACCATAAGTGTTGAACATTTGCTCATGATATATGCGTAGAAAATGACAAATATCTCATATTTACAAAATCATTATCATATTTACAGATTTTTTCTATCCAACTGTTGATGGGGCTTTATCACTTTTATCAAGAAATGCATAATGACAGTTTATAGGAAATTGTCTATAGGCCTACTTTCGGAAAATCACCATCCCTTTGGTCAATTACCCAATCGTATTTGAGTTACAGGCAAAATACCTAAACGACCACAGAATCTACCGTTATATCTTTAAAAAATACCATGTCTGTAAGGGGTATGTTTGTACAACTGAACCTGGGGTTCTACTGAACGGATTGTAATGTTTAACGCATCATTGTAACCCGTTAAATGTCTAGATTATGGAATAATTATGAAAGTCTGACATATGTATTAATTAATGGTGGAAAAAGCGTAATATATTAAACTATAAGAAATACATTTAAAATTTGTAAAAAATTAATTGTTTTTTCCAGTCAACATTTGTCTTTCTACTATCAGTTTTGTAGCTAACGCCTTATACCACATTATTTACATGTCCCCAAAATAAAAAGTTCTGTGGGGTTAAATCTGGGCTTCGAGGTGGCCAGGACAAAGGATCATCGGAGCAGTTGTGTCAGTCAAACCTGAAATGTTGGCTAATACCTTGCAAGAAGTGAAAAATCTTATTGATCTGTGTAGAGCAACTAATTGTGCACTCGTCGAAGTTTACTAGGTAAAAACCAAAATTCGATTAAATTGCCTTTCATACAAAGTATTCATAAATGTAAGATTTTATATTTTTCACCATTACAATTTTTCCCGAAAAAAGGGAGTTCTTTTTAAAACACACGGCATTATAGTTATTATTCTTAATTTTACAAAAATGTCGCATAGGATAAAAGGAATTTTAAGCATGTGAATTTATCAAACTTACCGAACTAATCACAGAGACGTACAATCTCGAGTCATGTGTGCTTGTATATAATTATTTTAATTAATATAATTGTTCTAATATTATAAAAACATTAGAATATTTCTGTTAATTTGTTATTCAAACTAATAACGACAATATGATTGCGATTTTATTAAAAGTTTTATTTATGATTACAAATTAAATACGAGCACATATACTTTTTTATTCAACATTTTTTTATCTTTAATTTTTACGTCTGCATAATATTTTGTCTGTCAACAATTTCCTCCCATTGTATTGAAACCTAAACGTAATAGCAAAACACTATTACATCTCGCGGTCAGAGATTAATATTGTGTTTGATGTGATATGAAACCGCGTTATTTAATGTAAACAAAACCACATAGGTGAATTATCTAGAGTCGCAATTGCAATGACCGTATTCTAGAATTTACGTAAACGTTTTTATTTAATAAACCGCAAGTATCTATCAGTCTAGCCTCTAGGTTTCTGACGGGTAAAGGCCAATGTCTCGCTAGATAATCTAGTGTCAGTATTGAGGCATTGCAAATTAATCAAAACGATCACAATTCATCAGTTTGCATTTTTACTGAGTTTTGTCATAAATATAACACACTAGGGGCTTGAAGGAACCAAAGCTTCTAACCGTGATCTAATACTTTGCCTTATCTGATTTGTTACTATTTACATACCGACGATAGTAAAACAATATAAGTAGGACCAATTGTCAGTTCGTAAACAAAGTAGACACTTTGTTTTATTGTAAACAACGCAGACTTTTTAATACCCCCATGCTTTTCTTATGGGGGATGTTTTACGTTATTTCTTGTTTACTGGTAACGATTTGGAAATACCGAAATTTTTCCCGAGTCTCTGGGATCAAGACCTTTAATTTTTGCCCCCTCCCAATATCCTGTGATTTGCCAAAGTCCCACAATATCGCTCACAGAATTATTTATTATAATACACATTAGTTCACACCTGACCTTAATGCAAGAATGGAAGGAAAAACTGAATAACGTATTAATGATGTAAGATAGTGTTTTATTGGATTTATTTGAAATACTGTAACAATTTTATATAGGTCTTCTTCAAGTCCTCGTCTCATAGGCACATAAAAAGCTATGGTATATTTGATTTATAATGATCCCCTGCATTGTAAGTCATTATAATTGCGAAAGCTTTCTGCACACAGTGGGTAAAGGACAGTGATTTCGGTTTGTGTTGTCGAGTGCTGTCAATGGACTGTGTCAAAGAACTAACATAGTTAAACTGAACGTTTCCTGAATGACGATCCCTACCCGACCTCCGATCTGACCATTATTACTTGAGCTTTACTAGTTCATTGAATGTTTTATTTGGTTTTCAAGACTGGTGGAAATTGAAATATAACTAACACCAATAGGGGTATTTTTGTTTTAAAGCCGATGATATGAGTTTTAAGCCATTGGTTCATGACTTGTAAAGCATTATGATAATGTAATACAAATATTTAAATACATGATAAAGAGAAACATAAGTGTCAACAATATAAATTAATATAGCAAACACTATTTTAAAATTACGGAAAAATTATGTATGTGTGTATGTAGTGAAATTATAAATATAAGTTAAATATCAATTTACATCTTAGAGTGTTAAATATATTTCAGTATATTTTGTCGGTAGGGGTAACATTTTGTATATTTTATAATAATAATAAACGGAAATCAGTAGTATAATAATTAACAGATGCAGTACTCTTTGCCACTAACACGTATTAATTTGTTTTCTACATAGGACATACAGTCTAAGGTGGGTTGAAAACAACCGGGAAGTAGCATTATCAAACTGCTTATACTGGTTGATTGTTGTAGAAGTAGTCCCCGGGGCCTTGGGCTCCAAAATAACATACACTCTAACCACTACACTAGGCCACTCCCAATGTAAACAATATCTGCGATCAAACACATAACTTGTGCTAAATATCATTTTAACTTTTTATTCAAGGAAACAAAGTCAAAATTGATTGACCACATATTCCAAAACTATATTTTAGACCCCTCAAGCCCCAGTTTGCTATAAACTTAATGTATCAGAGGAAAAAACTGAGTATAAGTTTAAATAAATATTTTGTCAAATTAAATTAGTATGTCAAAAATAACAAAATATAATATAATTATAATACTATGTTGTAAAAGCAAAGCCATTTTAAAACGAGAGGCTAGCGGTTTGCGAGAGAAAATAATCTTTATTATTTGTTAAAAACTATAAAACCTGGTAACATAAATAATTAAAGAGAGTGTAAAACGTTGAAAAAATTGACTTGAGAGCATATAGTACATTGAATTAAATACCAGCCCTAAATTTAACCTTAATCAGACCATATAATTTATTTGGACCAAAAAAGGTAGTTAAAATTATAATAAATCAACTTAACGTTATACAAATAAATAATAATATCTTTATTTGCACCTAACTTACGAGTATAAGTAAAATAAAAATCGTCACATATATATGTAAACATGCAATTATACACATTTTTATAAAATAGCCTTTATTTTACACACTAACAAATGAGGGTTTAATAAGGTGATACAAGGATTGATAAGTCATTTCATATATTTAATAATTATTAATTATAATGGACTAAATATGTTGTATGATAGTATGGTTGTTTCATAAAAAAACTATTTGTGTAACAAAGATACACGATATATATAAATCTTTCCCTTCATCATTATATAAATGGCTCCTTGCTGTCTCTAAGCTAGACATAACTAAGACAAATTTTGAGGTGGTATTGTTTATCTTTCCAAGAAAAAATGCTAAAAGTTACGATGTTCAAATCACTTTTTGAATTAAGTTTGGGGATAGATCCTTAATACTAATAAACCTTTCATGAATACCAACTGCTGTTGAAAACCCTGTGGAAATATTTACTGAATTCGTTTTATTTTTATTTGCTAGAATGACTAGATTAAATTATATTTATCCTTGTAAAACATCAGAGAGTGTAATAGTGCTCACTCCACAACAATTTAAAATACAACAGTTGCTCTTCGTGAGTGTAGGTTATACTACTTAACTGGACCTCTGCCCTTCTATAAATATCAGTGTGAACGATTTACATTTTGGCCTGTGTACAGACAAGGGCAAGTGTCCTGCTGATCTGTAACTACCGGCCCCTTTCAATGACCTAGTTCTATTGTTTTTGTGTACTAGAATGATGGTTGTGCTTGTAACAGCCTTGAATAAGAGCAAATATCCAATATTTTGGTGCTACCATTAACCTAGACAGTAAAAATGTTAACTATAAACTATATTTTTAGGAAAAATTGTGGTGCAGTTAAAACAAAACACCATAGTATACAAGTATTACTTAAATGAAAAAGTCGAAACGTTGGGTTAAATGTAGTCTTCTATTTAAAAATGTTATATAACCTTGAATATGTTTGGCATTGTGTTACAAATTTGTAGGACGCACTCGGGATGGTCACTTAAAGTGAGTAAGTAATAAAGAATGGCCTTATGTTTAAATCATGCAACTTTTAAACGTGTGCTCCGTTGTAGAGAATATATACAAGTAAGTGTGTCTAATAATGAACGTAATGGATAATCAATAAGAAATCAATCCCGCTTACGTTATTCGTAAACAAACAAAATACCCCCGTCGCAGCAAACCTGAGTACTCAGCGAATCTCCAATGCATAATATATGTCTACCACCTAAAGCCGTATGCCAAGATTCATAACAATAAATTCACAAATAAGCGATATATACAATGAATTATTCTCCATAAGAATGGGATGAGTGCGTAGGGTTGCTGAAACAAGGAATGCAAACAATTGGTGTTTATGCAAATATAAATATCCAACTAGGTGAAGCTACTTACCAAGTTTCATCAATAATCATTCATAAATAAGCGATACTTAATATTTTAATTATTCTCCATAAGAATAACATGGGTAAGTAGGTTTGTTGCAGCAAGAAACTAAAAATATGGGTTTTCATGCAAATATCAATATAACCTAACTAGGTGAAGTCATATACCAAGTTTCATCAATATTCACTCATAAATAAGCGAGACATTACATTTTACTTTTTCTCCATAAGAATAACATGGGGGCTGAGTACGCAGGTTTGCTGCTACTAGAGTAATCGCTAAAAATTCCTTTTTTGTGGAAATAACAATAGACCACAACCAGATGAAGCCGTATACCAAGTTTCGTTGGTATACGTCAATAAATAAGCGAGATATAAAGTTTTTCTTATTCTCCATAAGAATAACATTGGACAACGTACTGTGTTCAGCACTTTTAATATCTCTGTAACCAATTGACGTAGAAAAATGATCAAAACACCAAATTGTGTGTTTTTTAAAGCTGAATCCAATGGTGAAAACTAAAATTTGACTTTTTAACATATTACATCTATTACCTTCAAAAAACCCATTTTTGGGGTACAAAACCACCCCAAAATACCACTTCGTATGGATCGACCTGCTTGGTTTTCGAACAAAGTCATAAATGCTGCTTTACACGTTTGTAACAAATTTCATCAAAATCGGACCTTTTTTACGAGAGTTATCGCACGCACGCACGCACGCACGCACGCACGCACGCACGCACGCACACACACACACACACACATATATATATATAGTTTTGAACGAATTTTGTTTTGGCTTCTGGGGACCTCAACTCGAAAAGTTATCATGATCCCGGGCCTAGATCTTACCATGCTGACTACGGTAATAGCTTCTTCCCTATACGGGAAATTCGCTACAAGGAGCATTCGGTAAATTACAATGATATATTTAATTTGTTTATCCATAATGCTCAAAATAAAAAATATTTGAAATCTGTTTAAAGCTATACAATAATATGACACACCTTTGGCGCGCTAGGGCTTACCCAAGACATTACAGACGTCGTGATCATAGCTCAGTGTTCATTGAGGTTATATTTATATACTAAACTAGTTAAATTAATCATCGATACTTCCACTGTAGATGTCATCTTTATTCAATGGTCCTCACACTTATTTATAATTTAGCATGCGAAATTACATTTGACAGCTATTTATTCACAGCTGATATGATGTCTTTGTTTTTATTTGGAATTGCACAGGCCCACTGTTAAAATGTTTCAATTTTCAAGGTAAAAAATTAGAGGGTTTTAAATTTAAATTTGTAACTTTTTGTATATTTTCCTTGGAGTTCCTAGGTACAACCTACATGAATGCTAAATTACTCGTTTCTAGCTCGTCTGGAAGTATCCTAGAATTCGGAATCTTGAGTGAATGTGTTACACATCGGATATAGTATGCTAGAAGAGTAGATAGATATACAAGATTAGATTATGTTTTCGGTTAACAATTACATATTTTATAAACTTTACTCGACTTTTACACTAGGAACTCCTCCACCACCCCAGAAGTTCCTTTTAGTGTGACGTATGTTATCAGCTTGTTGCTAAGTATAACGTGCATTCACACAAAACTGGATATATTATCAATCAATTTGATCTGAAAGGTTTGTTTCCTGTTATTTATGATTATCAGATTTAGACATCCAATATTTAAACATATAAAATTATTAGTTTTAATTTTGTCATCCCTTATTCATTTTGAATAACTTATAGTTTAATCAGTTTTATTTTTATCACAAGTTTGTGTTCAAAACTTCCGGATAATTGAGATTTAATGTGTAGATAGTAGAACCAAATGTGTCGGATCAAATGTGAACAGTCTCAAAAGTTCGAAAAACCGTTAGGAGTGGGATAAGAAAAGTTGTGTATCGCACGTATGGATAAATATCAGCAAGCGAAACTTTACAGCATCACAAAGAATCTGGCAAAGTCAAATGTCTCATACTGCGGTGGACTGTTAGACTGTTACTTCTTTGCCCTCTCTTACTGACCTAGTTGTTTTAAAAATCTATATTCAAAACTTGGTCATAGGTCTGCATAATATTATAAACTATAGTTTGCAAAACGGTCATATGTTTTGAATATGTGTTTTTCGTGTTATTTGTAAAATTTGATTCTGTTTTTACGTGCTCAACTTGAATTATTTACAAGAAAACATCCACTCACCATTATTACTAAAAATGTGGAATAAAAGATAACGCTGCCTTTAAGATATTTATCAAACTTTTAACCAAAGGAGGTAAATTTTAACTTAAATGTTATAAATTTATTTAACTATTTGGTACGTTTGTTTTAGATACGCATTAAATGCTTTATATTATACTATGTATTTTAAATCTGATCAACATAAATATGTTTGTAAAAACGGGGTTGTATTTATTAATTATGAAGCCGGCCATCATCCGTTGAAGGAGTTTTATTGTTGAAGATGTTGAATTGTTTATTGTCAATCAAATAAAATATTCCAACCCCCCCCCCCCCAACTAATGTGTTGTAAATTAAAAAGTGACAAGAATGTGTTAAAGATAAGAATCAATATTAACGAAGGAGAAATCATTTTCTAATGCAGTCATATTTTTCTTCATTATATTTTGAATAGTCTTATATTTTAAACATTTTTGAATGTACGTAAAATGGATTTTTCAAACAGAAATATCTTAAGCCGTGACAAATGGGTCTGAAAATAAACAGATGTTCAAGTGCAATACCATACATATTGTTTTATAAACAAAGATTTAAAATAAAAATGGATCGTTGTAATGAATAAAAAATCATCATACTTATATTGACCACAAAATCTAGTTTGGGAAATCTATAACTAATACTTAAGTATATTTTGTAAAAGGAAAATATTTGGAATTTATTTACAAATTTTAAAATAAAACAAAACGGCATTAGGTAACAAAATACATTTCAATGGTCCACTCATTAAATAAGAAAATAAGAGGATACAAAAAGGTAGGGATCATTGTACAAGTTAGGATACATGGTTGAGGGGGAAATGAGTTCCTTGACCTAAAGAACGGTTAGGCAAGCCTAACTTACAATAAAGGTGTCTTCAGATGTCTTTAGATGGCAGTTCAAATATTTATGGTTTCCTCATACATTCCTTCCTGTAGGGAAGTATCCCCCTCTCTCTCCCTTTTTATTAACTCAAGTCTATTTAATCTAAATATTGTGGAATATTTGATAAGTTATATTGAAAGGTATCACTGAAAGTAGGTTTGTTTGGATAGTATTGTATATGCACCTCAGTATCCCATGAAGGCACTAACGAAGTTTTATCAACATATATTTATAATATGCTTGTTATACAATTTTGTTTAATCTTTATAAGAATAACTTTGGTGCTGAGCAAGCCTGTGTGCTGCAACGGATACTATATAAGAATATGTTATAAAGCTAAAGATAGTATTTAAAACCTAATACTTTTTTACTAACCCCGGAAAGTTTATAGTTTAGGAAATAAAGGTATTTTGTGAAACTAAGCTTTTGTTGTCCAGGAAAAGAACGTCACATTTATGTATTTTTGTGCCATATAAAATAAGAAAAAACCATACGACGTGATCTGTTATCTAAGGGACAAATTTTACGTTGGCTTATTTTGTGTATTACAATTTATTACTTGCAACTTCCCTTACAAGAAACACAAGATAACTACATTTTTGTTTACATTTAACCAATTTTTTATCGGCAAGGTTAAAATGAAACTTAAACAATACCAAGAAAAATTAAAGCACTTAAATAAGCCCTAAGAAACACACAGAGAATAGAGTGCCTATATTTTGGTGAAGTAATTCATCTAATATTCTCTGGGGTGAGTGCGGGTCTTGGTAATAAGTAAACGGAGAACAAATGTAAATATGATTTCTAGACGTTGAACGTGTCTGGAGCTACGTGTGGGTGCCTGTGGGTGTGCGTGCGTGCGTGTGCTGTGTGGGAAGGGTGGTCGGGCGAGGTGGCCGGGCGCAGCTGCGCACCGTGGGGTTGAAATGCGTCCAGTACCGTGGGCTCCCTGCTCGGCGCGCCCTCCCTTATCTGCCGTGCGGGTCTTCG
Source organism: Allygus modestus (assembly GCA_963675035.1). Taxonomy (NCBI): domain Eukaryota; kingdom Metazoa; phylum Arthropoda; class Insecta; order Hemiptera; family Cicadellidae; genus Allygus; species Allygus modestus. The sequence goes on from OY776111.1 coordinate 340,861,203, forward strand.
TGTTCGTATACACATTTTTCGCAACTCGTATTCAAAGTAAGAGACAACAACTTTTTCCGAACATTGAAGGAATACTACTGCAGATTTGTCCTGCCTAATTAAGCTGCAGTACTTTCTTTTAAAGTGAGTTTTATATTAACAACCGTATTTTTGTTAGAAGGTGAACTCTTTTAAAAAAATATTCCTAAATTGATTTTCAGTAAGTATTAAATAATTGTGTATTACTGTTTATTCTTCTATATTAGTTAAGGCAAGTCTATAAAGATTATTTACTTTATAAAAACAAAGTTATATTTTTATTTTTATAAATATTATTTACAGCATTTTAAAACTTTCCTTAATATATCGGAAGCAACAAATTCTTCATTAGTATTAAAAACAACTTTCACACTTATAAATAAAAACAACTTCTATAAATCGTATAATTTTTATGTGTTACATGTGTATACATTATACATTAGGAATTAAATTAACGTTTACTGGAATTAATATATCTTCTTCGCACTAATATTATTTGTATTGACTTGTTATCTCTAGTTCATTTGGGTAAATCTGTAAAGTGATGCATAAATGTGACGGTATGAAGTGTACATAAAATGAATAAAAAATAGCTACTGCTTTTAAAACGAAAGCAATACGTTTATGTGGTGAATGCAACAGGTCACTTCCACTCTTGGGTCTTAAGGTAAAATTTAATTCAGGTTATATGACGAATTAGCTACTGACGTTTAGAGAATAAAATGTTGTTTATTGATGAGGTAAGTGTGGCAAGAATTTTACGAACTAAAATCTATATTTTCCGATCGGTTATTGGTTTTCGATGCACGCTAAATTATATGTAAAACTATTCGTTGAGGTATATCATTTAGCAGAACGTAGTACAGAGACTGTGTTGTTTTCGTAACTTGCTGACAAACAAATCAGTAGTTGAAACAAATGTATTGATATGTGACAGTTAACATCATATTATCATCATGTTTGTATAAACTTTATACTATATTGTGTTTGTCCACAGGACCTATTGCATTCTTTTAAATACAACAAAGCCTACCTAGAACTTAAACCCTAATGATAAACCAAGGAATAAAAACATAAATGGTCATGGCCTTGAAATTAAAAGCTGATATTTTTCCATTAACCAACCTTATAATCCTGTACTTAAAAAAATATTTTGATATTAATTCAGAATCCTATCAGGTACTTTTTTATAATAATATGTGTAGGGACGGAAGTAAAAGAGCTTCTTGTTATTTCTCCATCACTTTAATCCTACAAAAACACAATCCCATAAATTGGTACACCAGCTAACGAGGAAGCTGCTTGTGGGATTAGCGGATTCACTCTTAACTCTCCGTTATAACGAACAGTGTATAGTGCTCGTCCTCTCTACGATAGTAGTAACTTCTCCCGGTTTGTATTACAGTTTATGCGAGTAAAGGCATAATTGACAAGGATTGCTAGTTATAATACAATAATTATTACAGCACTCAAGTTTTTTACCATAAGATAATTCTGATGAAACACATTTAGTGCTAAAAAGTAAAAATTACCTGATAATTTTTCAAGTACAAACTGTGTTATCAATCCATTCTGAAACTGCCATTTAAAGAACAAACTGAGAAAGTACTGGAACTACCTAAATTTGAGTGTTGAGTTAATATTTTAATCTGTTCATCCGGGTTAATACGTTTACTATTTTTAACCTCAGGGATTTTACATACTAATAACACCAACTCTATTTCACATTTTATTGGTTTTGCATAAGCTTTCTTTTAAATTTCACAGCTCATATGAATTTAATTTGACTAAGGAAGGCAATTTAGTTCACAACACATTTGCAGTTTTACGAATAAACACGTATTACGTATTACGTATTTGTAGTATTACGGTTTTTATAGATAATAAACGTAAATAATAGTTGATGTCTGGATGCCCTAACTGTTGATTACAACCAAATATTACTGGTTCTCGTTACTCACAGCAAAACCTACTCTCTAGCTAAGTAAAAAGAAAAAAGATTGATTATGTTATTGTTGATTTTGTAAATTATAGTTTTGAAGGATATTTCTGTGTAGGTGTCAATTCAGGGAGTATCAAATAATATTTTTTTGAGTAACGCTACTTTTTTTAGTGCTACTAAAGATGCGTGTGTTTTTGAAATTTTTAAGTCATAGTTAGTATGACAATTATTGAACAAGATAAAATACCTTTTACTTGATGTAATTGGTAGTTAGTATAAGTTGTGTTAGCAATTTTAAGACAACATTGAAATTTAAAATTATGACGCTGTAAAATATACAAGTTAAATACATATTGGCACTTGCAGTCGGTCTGTCTAAGACACTTATAAATACAATTCAAGAGTGGTTATGTGCCAATATCCGCAAAGCTGTGAATAAATTATGATCGGTATAACGCACCGCAAATACCTCATCCTCTGCGTCTTTTATCCATTATTTACGTTTGTTTTCTTTATATTTGGACTTACAAGATGTTTCCTTATTTGAACTGAGGAATTCACAACATTGAACAAAACAATATTTTTAACATGTGCTTATTTATTTATTTCTACGTAAGCCTTCATATTATACAAATAAATTAATAAGAACATTTAAAAACATATATTTGAAAGAAATTAAGTGTTAATTTAATATTTATAATTCAAACCAAAACTTAAAGTTTTTAGTTTTAAGCATCAGTTTATGAGCCTCTTTAGGATGGTAATCTTGGCTACAAGAAGGCACACCGTAAAATAAATTTAAGTAAAAGTATCTTTCTCTCTGTTAAAACGTAGCCGATACTTTGAGTAATATACATCGTAGTTTTATATACATCGTAATGAATCTGATGAAACTCATCACATTAAATTAGGCTAACGAGGAAACTGACTTCATTATAGTTCAAATGCATTTTCTTTTATTATTTTCTTATATTTACTATTTATAATTACATTCCCTTAACTTTCTTAATCCTATCTAATATTTTTTCTTTGAACGGTAAAACCAATCGTAGTTCAAATTTAGCTCATGAAATTAAACACTTTAATATGTTTTACATACTATTAGGCTAATAAAATAGTCAAATCAATTTACGTTTTACTTTATTATTATTTATTATGTTTAAATATTCAAAGCCCAAATGCTTTAATGCGTAATACATTAGTAATAGTAATTAATAATTGTATAATACACTAGCTAATAATACTAGTAATACTAATAAATAATACTATTAATAATAACTATAATCATGGAATAATTTTCTTTTTTTTACGTTTAAGAACACTAATTTTATGAATTGCGGTTTCAGCATTGAGGAACAAAATAAATAAAAATAGTTTTGTTAAGTTTTCAACAATTTTATATATTAAAATTTAAGTAAAACTACACTCTAATAAATACACGTGTATGAAACCTAATATGTAGTTCTTTAATTCTATCTATGAAGGGAGTGGGAACTTTATATTATGTAGGAGGCTATGCATGGAGGACGAGGCAACTGTCACGGCTAAATCGATGGATTCCATGTTTTATGCAACCGGAGCGTTCAGATAAAAACCATAGGTTTTAAATCCGCTAATGATACCAAGAGATTGTTTGGTATTTGTATGGTATTTACAATTAATTGTTTCAGGTCCTACGGTCTAAAAAATGCACCTCAACTAATACTGTCATTCTTAATGCACATGGCAATTCAAAATGGTTCACCCGATCTTTAATAAATATATAATGTAAAGTATTAGAAAACGGACGCATACTTTCTCCACCTTAATCATATTTTAATAAGTTTATTGCTTTATATTTACTAAACATATAGATTATAAAAAAATACAATTTTACTGCCACATGTAATAAAATTTTCAAGTAAACTAGTTTTTTTTTTCAGAAATATTCACCCAAATAGCTTTATTAAAGAAACTACAGGAGTGGTTATATGGGGAAAGATTCCCCCCTCCGTCATCAAAGTTTTGTGGCATTATAATCTGAAAATCCTCTAATAGACAATGTTAACTTTACCTTCATACCAAATTTTAATTGAACTAATCAGTAAATAAGATATATATTGTCCCCCCACATGAAATACATTGGGCAACGTATTGGGTTTGCCACCCTAAATTACTTTAGCGAATTTCCCCTATAGGGAAGAAGCTATTACCGTAGGTCTCATGGTAAGACTTAAGCCCAATACCATGATAACTTTTCATTTTGAGGTCACCAGATGCCAAAAACACCAGTCGTTCAAATTTGTATATATTTTTATGTATATCATATGTGTGTGTGTGTGTGTGTGTGTGTGTGTGTGTGTGTGTGTGTGTGTGTGTGTGTGTGTGTGTGTGTGTGTCTGTGTGTATGTGTGTGTCCGTAATCACGATAACTCTCGTGAAAAAGGTCCGATCTAAATGAAATTTGGTACAAATGTGTAAAGTACCATTTATTTGAACGAGTTCGAAACCCAGACGAATCGCACCATCCGAAGGTTTTTTTTGGGGGGGTTTTGTACCCCAAAAACTGGTTTTTTGGGGTTTCTACATGTATTTTTATTTTAATCAAATTTTAATTTTTACCATTGAATTCAGCATAAAAAAAACAATTTGGTATCTTGATCATTGCTCTAGGTTAATTTGTTACTGAGATATTGAAAGTGCTAAACACAGTACGTTGTCTAATTTTATTCTTATGGAGAAAAAGACAAATTTTATATCTGGCTTATTTATGGACATAAACTGACGAAATTTGGTATATGGCTTCATCTGGTTGTGGTTTATTGTTGTTTGCACAAAAAAAACAATTTTTTGCCTATGGTTCCCGTAGAAGCAAACCTAGGTACTTGGTCCCCATGTTATTCTTCTGGAAAGTAATTAAAATGCCATATATCGCTTACTCATGAATGTATATGGATGAAACTTGATGAACTTTATGAATGTATATGAATGAGTTCTATTGATATTTGCATAAAAAACCATTATTTTGTGGTTCTTGTTGCAGCAAACCTGCATAGTCATCCCCAATGTTGTTCTTATGGAGATAATTAATATTTTAAATATCGCTTGTTTGTGAATATATTTCTTATGAATCCTGTTAAGTGGCTTAATGTGTTATGTTATATATTCATTAGAAATTCGCTGAGTATGCAGGTTTGCTGCGACGGGGGTATTTTTACTTTATCTGCAGTTGTAGGATAATAATTCAACTCACTAATTTATTAGATTAATATTCTAATCCTACCTCACGTCCCGAAGTTCGTAATATTTAAGGAGACCTAGGTTTCAGTGCCGAAAAACCATTATCAGTTCAGGTTTGGCCTAGGCATGCTACATTTTAAAATAGTATTCACAATTTCACATCCCTTCATTTGGGGTTTGTCATTTGTTGAACGGTGATTATACACATTACACAAATAAGAAATCTTAGAGCAATCTTAATTTTTTTTTGGTGGCTCAGAATCACTGCAAATTGAAACTACAAAGAAAGGTTATGTTACCTTTTGTTTCCTCAAGTTACGTGATACGTTCTTGTTGCCTGAAGATGGAGCTTAATAGCTTTGAAATCACGTGGTAGCTAGCAAGGATTACCATTTTGGATTACTTGACGAAACAACATGATATATAATCTTTCTTTTTGGTTTTAAAACAATCATCTGAAATGGGCATAACCATAGTTTTCCGGTACCCTGACCTCGCGATGAAATTATAAGTTGATTTAGGTTGTGCGCGTTTTAGAACGATGTTTTAAGTGTTTTTATTGTTGTGTAATGTGTAAATTCAGTATTCAAAAAAATACAGAATCTCATCCAAGAGAAAGTTATTTTTAAATTAAACTACACCTAGGCTAAATCCGGCCCGGTGATGGTTGAAATCTGGGTCACCGAAAACATTACTGACTTAGAATCGGAAGGTAAACTTCGAATATTAGTTATGGTTGACGATCCTGAGGCAAAAGCACCCAATAATTTGTTTAGTTTTTTGAGCGCTTTAATGGTGGTAAGTAAATTACTGAACGTTTATGGTTCAGAGAAAATATTAACTTTTTTATAATTTTAATATCTATAACTTGCGTAATGTGTTAGAGATATGAACCAGTATAAAGCACTAAATTTTATTTAAAGTTCCTTAAACTGATTTTTATCTTTCTTGAATTTAGGTTTTTTAAAGAATAATTACTCTTCAAGATAAAAAAAATGGAAAATACTTTTTCTAAATACTAATTCAATTAAATAGAAGCAGAATATCTCTTAATGTGTCTGAAATAAACAAATGCTCAATGTGTCCTTCATTACTAATAGTGCTTTTTAAAGCCCGAAATAAAATGTTGTCACTCACTCAAGCACGTCGTTTGTTAATGACTTCACTGCAGTTGGCATGCAATGATGTGGTTCCTGTAGAATTGTGCCGAACTACATTTCACATCCAAATCCCAACTTAAAACTGTACAAGGCGTTGTCAGGTTCAGTGTCCTAGATGGCTGACTGATAAGTTCTAGTCATTTGTCCTCAGCCACCAATCCAAAATTTAGGAAGCTCTTCATTTTTAACTTCTCTATGCCAAAGAGGTGGCGGTATATCTTGTTGTTAATATTAAAGAGCTTGGTGAGTCCATCCATGATTTTCCATAGAGTAACTCAGTTAACACATTGCTCATACGCACTATTGTCATCGTGATGGAAATCGTCTATCATGTCATGATAGATGTCATTACCCCAATTTAATATATTTACCAAAGCTGGAAACTTAATTCCGGCAGTATGTGAAAATGACTCTGATTGCTATTGTAACACCCCTTGAAAGATCAATGGAAACTAATAACAAAATCTACCGTCTAAACAAAAACAATTAAACAATTTAGATATGAAAAAACATTCACAGGCGTTTCATGTAAACCTAATATTTGTTTTATTTTGGGTGTTTAATTGCAAATGTTCAGTTTAACACAGTTTAAATAAATATGAATAACACTTAATTTTTACAATACTGCAATCTCAAGTAAGTACATAAGGGCAATTCGTATTGCGTTCCTTAAGAATAATACAATGTGAGTTTTGAAGCTAGGGACATTTACTTCGTTAGAAATGAAATTAAAACAAACAATTTTTATTTAAATGCAAAGTGTTTTTATGAGCTAATATGTCCAAACGAGTTAAACCCCCGATTTCATAACACAGCTGGTATTGGTACTGGAGCCTGAATTCGAAGAATTTGGGAATGTTCTTTCTCTCAAATGCAGCCTCAATGTTCCACCGACTTTTAGAAATACTTGTCTTGGTCCGGTTAATGAACACGGTGTCTCCCTTCAAGTGATTCCAAATTCGACGTATAATATACCAAAGTTATAGGTTGGTCTTTCCGGACCTTGAACAATTTTGGACCAATTACTGAAATTATTCACATTTTGTTACGTTTATTTTTCTAATAAAGTTATTTGGAAAATTTTCTATGAAATTACATATATATGAAAGATACTTTTAAAGTTCAAATTGCAAGATTTTTTAAATATTACATGCTTCCAGGGCACTGCCAAACTTGGTCAATAATTAGATACCTCTGATGCAGTTATTATTCTTTGTAGCATAAATCTATTAATAAAAACCTCTCCACTTTAAATATCAAAATAGTTTAAAAAATATAAAACTGAATTGTGAATACAAAAATATACACTTTGTCGTTATAAAAAGTTTTACTTAATTTATTTATATATAACAGCATTACTCACCCCTAATAGTTAAGGTGTATAACATATTGAATTAAAATCGAAAACTTTATTCATACTTTAAGTGTTTAATTGGAAGTAATAAATAAACTGCGTACGAAGAAGGATTAACAATAATTACTTGCAATTTAAAGCAAAGAGAAAAACTAGTTTTATTTTTTTTAATATCACCATTTATAGGTGAAGTATGTTGTAAAATGAACAAATTACCAATCTAAAAAGAGTTATCATGAACTAAGCTATTTAGATCTTTCGGTAAAAGTACTAAAACACTACTTATGAACAATCTGAATATGAACTGTCAAATAATGATCACTAACACCACTACTGGTCACCTGCGTTATTTCTCTGACACAATTGATTTCAATTGATTAATTGATTTCACAACACAATTTCAAATAATTTGATTCCACAATAGTAATTTATTCTATATAACTGAGGTATATATTGAAGTCAAAACTTTGGAACAGTTTGTCTTGGAACATCATGTCTTTGAATTTATAAGGTTGGCATACCAGTGATTATTATTTGTCTTTCTTTCTGCTTCAGTCTTCAGTGCTTCAGTCTTTCTTTCTTCTTTCAGCTTATCAAATTTAACTGAACTTATTCAAATAATGCTTAGAATAATGTTAAAAATGCTGTTATAACTAGTTCATAGTTTTTCCCTGAAAATAATACTTCAGACCGATGCTTATTTGATATACAAACCAAATTAAATCAAATTTTTCATTTCAATAGAAGTGTGTACTCTATAGCAATTATCAAATTATCAAATTTGCATTTACATATATATATATATATATATATATATATATATATGTAAATGTATATATATACAAAAGGTAAGGGCAGCAGAGAATAATCATGTCTTATCAGCTTGATATTCTTATTTTAGCGAATTTCCCCTATAGGGAAGAAGCTATTACCGTACCGTAGGTCTCATGGTAAGACTTAAGCCCGAGACCATGATAACTTTTTGTTTTGATGTCCCCAGATGTCCAAAACACTATTCTTTAAATTTATATATATGTATATATATATCTATATATATATATATATATAGAGATATATATATATATATATATATATCTATATATGTGTCCGTGAATGCGATAACTTGAGTAAAAAACGTCCGATTTCGATGAAATTTGGCTCAAATGTGTAAACTGACATTTATGACTTTAAGTTCGAAAACCAGAAAAATCGGACCATGGGAAGGGGGGTTTATGGGGGTTTTAAACTTTCCAAAAATCAGTTTTTTGCATTTTTTACCCTAAAATTTTTAAAACACTTAATTTTGGTTTAGACCATGTTATAGAACTTAAAAAAACAAATAATATGGTATTTTGAATTATTAACCTAGGTTAAGTGGTTGCGGAAAAAATCCAAAAAACATGCTCATAAAATCTCCCATGTTAATCTTATGGGAAAACAGTTTTTGGCTTTTCCTCAGTTAATTTTACTTTAAACTTCACATTTTCTTTTACCAATCACTTCAGCTCCACAAAACAATCATTTTGGTGTTTAAATTGTGATTCTACGTCAAACCGTTGCAGAGATATTCAAAGTGCTAAACACAGTACGTTGTCCAATGTTATCCTTATGGAGAATAAATAAAATTTCATATCTTGATTATTTATGAATGTATATTGATGAAATTTGGTATGTGGCTTCATGTTGTACTGGTATATTGATAATTGCACAAAAAATAAATGTTTTGTTGATTGTCCCCGTAGCAGCTAACCTGCATACTCAGCCCTAATGTTATTCTTATGGAGAATAAGTAAAGTTTTATATCTCCCTTAATTATGAACATAAATTAATAAAACATGGTAAGTAGCTTCACCTGGTTCAGTTATATTGATAATTGCATAAAAACTCATTTCTTATCTTCCTCGTTGCAGCAAACCTGCGTACTCAGTCCTAATGTTATTCTTATGGGGAATAAATAAAATGTAATAAATCACTAATTTATGAATGTATTTTTGTCAAAATTGGTGAGTGGCTTTATGTACTAGTGAGAAACATATCAATGCATTGGAAATTCGCTGAGTACGCAGGTTTGCTGCGACGGGGGGTATTTTTATTATTTTAAAAATCAGTATTGTGGCGAGGAACTGGATAGTTGAATCTATGGCATAAACTGTAGTTATGTGTTAGTTGGTGTGATTGAAAATTGTGTAATCTCTCTAAAAAATATGAGAGATTCGAAATGTATAAACATGGAAAGGTTAATTAATTGTTTTTGTATTTCAACTTTTCTACATGATTCCTTGTTTTTCATACTGAAATCCGTTCTGACTCTTTCTTTTTTTAATCCGGAAAAGATATAGTGATTTATAACTTTCAAATCCCCAAACAGCAGCACAGAACGTCAAATGATACATGATACATGCATTGTAAACCGTTAAAATGACGTTATGATCACCAAAACGGCTTCCTCAACAGAAAGGTTCCTAAACTTACTCTAATTCTCTAATTATAACATTGTCAATTTGTTTGGAGATAACAAATAAACCCAGAGAGTCAAAATTCTCATCGGAACTTATTTCCTTATCACTAATTAGAAATTTAGAGGTGTTTTGCAAATCTGAGGAATTACGCAGATTAAAATTGACTGGTTTTGTTTTGGAAGAATTAACAGAAAGATAATTATTTGGAAAAACAGCCAGACACAATTCTGCCTACTATCCATTGCATTTGATGTTTCACTCGAAAGCATTCGACTATAGTACAGTATATAGCATTAAGTGTGGAGGAGTTTTCATGAAAGTCAAACTGTTTGTCAATCAAAACATTGTTGGAATTTTGATAAGAAGACTATCTATTTAGAACTAGTTTCTCACGAACCTTAGAAAAGTATAAGAGATAGAAATTGATCTGAAGTATTTCTGTTCTGTTTATTCCCTGTCTTATGCAATGGTATAACTTCAGATATCTTAAGGATTTCGGGGAATGAGCCTAATTCAAAGGAAGAATTGCCAAGGTAGGGCAACGGAATTGCCAATTCTTTAGCACAGAACTGGAGAAGATGCGAAGATTTTCTTTTTTAAGTGACTTTAATATTTTATAAACTTCGCTAATGCTAGTTGAAGCAAAATTTAAAAATAAAACTTGGAGCAGAGTCAGAAGACAAAGTTAAAGAATATCTAACAACAGTGTCACTTGAACGATCAGCAACAGAGGAAGACTACAACTTTCTGAAACCTCTCAAGGATCAATAATTAATTCAGAATTTTCAATAAACGTGCGGTAACAAAATAACTTAGATTGTTTGAAGGTTTTACATTGAAAAGGGATTGTGCCCTTGACAAGCGTTTTATAAAAACAAAACTTATCCGTCAGGTATCTGATTGTGGTAATAACTGTTTTTCTACTGCGATTTTGGCTTGTATTTTTTATTTAGTTTATGTGTCAATTCGACTTTAAGATAACGATGTCTTCCCCAACGACATAGAAGAGGTCCTCCGAGTAAGATGTTATTAATTACTGCTGCCAACTACCGTCGACAAGCAGAGGCTTTTACACGACTTTCTTCTCTAAGTTTACTTTCAGTACTTTCTTTCAAAGTTAAATTGATTTTGGAGCTTCAATTAAATACATGTATATTTTCGAAATAGACCCGCTGTAAAATACATTATGGATCACCAAGGCACTTCCGTTCACTTTATAAGTTGGTTAAACATGTGCATTCCAAGTGAAGTACGTACTTTAACGCTACAATATGTTTATTCAATATTTTGACAAATACTTTAAAGCTAATTTCATTGCACGACCCTATGATATTAACAAGTAATGTATGGTATTTAAGTCTTGAATTTAAATCATGTTGAATAGTTATCTATCTCAACTAATACAACTGAATTAGTCCCGAGGTCCAAGCTTTGCTTGGATAAGGGTCGTCAGTTTGTTCAAGAGGCCTAGAGTAGTTTTATCATGACCAGAATAAACTAAATGACTCTTCTATAAATATTAATAATCTTTTACGTCTCAAAATTACTAATATTGAAAATTTGTTCAATATAAAAAATAATTTCTTTATTAGCATGATACGTGTTGTTACAACTAAACGGGATGAATAAAATACGTCTTACAACATTATAAAGTATATTTACACTTATACTGTACTTACATACAAGACGGTAAAATATACACAAGATGGTACAAGGCCTTGTCCCATCTTTTGTGTATATTTTACCGTCTTGTATATAAGTGCAGTATAAGTGTAAATATACTTTATAGTGTTGTAAGACGTATTTTATCTATCCTGTTCAATAAAATAGTAACAACAAAAATATTTTAGTAAGAGCTTACAACTTATTTTTCAAAACCATTTAATGGTTTAAAATCTAATGGTCAAACATTTCACTATAAAGAGATGGAAACTATTGTAAATTTGTTTCTCACCCCCTTAGTCTTAGGATGGGGGGCTGTACACCCTACAAACAGAGACGCCATTTGGATGACATGAGGTAAGAATATATCAACCAGTCAGATCAATAACGTCTGATGTAATTATTTCCACTTTTATCTCCATGGGGGGCTGCACCTCCCAATCTCCGCCCCTTGCTATTATTTTATCTTGATACATATAGAAATACAGAACATGGAGTAAAACAATCATGAATTGGCCAGTCTTACCAAGCAGATTTAGTATAGTTTCTCTTAAAAGCCTCTAATAAATTGTTATTTTAATCTTTTCTACATTGACAGGATGATTTAAATAATAAACATTACACTACGGAAACTGTTCTGTTTAAGTCATACAGTCAATAAGATTTCTAGTTTCCTTTACACGATATTTACACAATTTTTGAAAGTATTTATATTTATTTTTGTACGAGTTAAGAACATCAAACGAACTCAATAACTTGGACACGATAAAGCCGATTACTTTAAGCCACGTTGTAACCCTATAGCCGAAAGCGTGAGTCTTTGAGTGCTGCGTGTCCAATTAAAACTTCCTAGTTCCATCAAAGCTTGTTCCTAAAGCTAAATAAACACGATAAGTCTCATAGCTTATAGACTGTGATCATTAGTTTACGAATAGATTTATTGCTGTCAATAATTGTTGAATTAAATTAAATTGTGTTTAGAAAATACTAATAATTAATAACTAATTAATTAATTAGTAATAATAAAATTCATTAACAACTTAATATTTTTTAAATTCATATAATTTTGGTATTAGCAGGTTTTGAATTAACATTTTAAAAAGGGTTGAAACAAGAAACCTCTACCTATTTGCTTTAGAGTGTAAATTAATGATTTGGTTATTGCACATTCAATTATATTGATCACATATCTGTGTCTTTCTGAATTATTTGGTCAAAAACAACATAGGATTAAGAGTATGCAAATTTATCTTTTTTGAAAATTTAAAATTTTCTTACTCGTTATTGTTCTATTTACATATGTATTAATTAAATAGTAACATTATTATTTGTCGGTTACGTTATGTCTATATTTTGTCCAAATGTTATTCTATAAAAAATTAACGGTTTGAAAACTAAGAACTAAAGGAAAATTGAGAACTTTTTAAAGTTGAAACTGAATATCAGGCGAGTCTCAAATTGCCTAACGGACATGACAAGTTAATTAATGCTAAACAGCCTGAATAAATGATTACAAAAAACGTACAGCCACAATATCCCTTTTAAAATTGCATTTCCTACCTTAACTAGGCAACTTAGTTTGATATTGATAAATATTATATTAAACTAAGTATCCTAAAAGCGACGTAATGAGAGGAAAGAATATTGCTTATTCTTGTGATATTGCTTATTATAAATTATTATAAATTGTATAAATATGCAATTATTATAAACATTGCTTATTACTTGTGATATTGTTGTAAGTAGAATTATTCACTTCTTGATAGACACTCCCAGTTGTTAAGCCTTCTCAGTAAAAGGCAAGGTCAGAGGAGGAGCCAAAGAAGTGACTTAGTTACAGCTTTTTTTCGTCACCAGAAAAAATACGAAACCGTATGTTATATAATTATAAGTATAACAATAATAGTTATAGTAGAATGTAATAATGTATACAATTAACACCACCTAGGGTAAAGACAACCTGGACTTTAGCCAGCAGGACGTCCTGAATGAGGGCGATACGCCTACTTTCTGTTGCCGCGGACAGAGGGTACGATCTCCTACATCACTCTTGAGATCGAGTCACTGCTGACACGGATTTATAGCTGGAGAGTGGTTGATATATTGAGTTATTATTTTACGACAGCTACCACTAGTAAATAGTTTTCGACGTCTTTGATAGTTCTTACTGAGCACCAGCATCTTGAGGAGGATCATGCTGCTGGATGTGGCCAAGTTTACCAAGATAATCTTAAGGGGCGCGCTGGAAGACCCTACAGTATTATAGTAACGTTCACAATGGCATTAATCATTTCGTCTCGTGCCTAATCCATTCAAAGAAGGAAACCCCAATGCGATAAGTAATCCCTCTGTTGGTAGACTGCAGGGATTGCGGAACTCCGTACAGCCTTCTTGAGGGCAAGACCCTTCTCCACAAGATCGAGAATACTTCACGACGTCGGTCGTAATAATGCGGGCTAAAAAATATAAAATAAGGGTAGCTGTGGAATATATATTTAAAACTAAATTCTAAAATTATGGCAACTTATTTTGTTCCCACCTACAGAACATCCTGGTGAAATTTGGGTGAGTAATTTCTGGACATTTGTATATGAGTTTGTGTTTGCAACTCTAGCGGTCAAAATTTTGTCTGATTTACTTTAAACTTTATATATAGACACCATCCTTATGTTTATGTTTATGTGTTGTTGAAGGGACGGATTCAGAGATCCAAAGATTCAAAGATCCTCACACGTCAACCGAAGCTTATTGTGTGTCCCTAGTACGTTAGTTTGGCAAACCAATGCCCGTACCCTTTACAAGATCCAGGATTTTTTTACCAATACTAGCGTTCCTTTCATCACCTGGTTGCTTACAACCAATCAGAGCCCTTCTCCTTGCCCCGAGTCTCTCGCAGTCCAGTATGATGTGCTTGGCAGTCTCTTCAGACTGATTGCAAAGCCTACACACCTGACTCTCATTTCTGAGTCCGAGAGTGTGGAGATGTTTCCTGAAATGGCCGTGTCCAGACACCATCCTTACTATTATCAGTTTCCTCTCAATTTGTCTAGCATATATATGCACCAAATGATTAAATAAAATTTCAACTGACTAGAACGAGTGCGTTTTTAAAGGAAAATTTCATTGGAAAAATGCGGTTTTTAATGTCTTGGTGTAGTTTTACCATCCCTATTTTTATACCTGACTACCAGCCTCACATTGCACAAAGTTTTCATATTATTATTGCAGATAAACTGTTGTATCGGAATGGCAAAAAAGTTAATAATTTTTCAAAACATTGGAACAAGTGTTCGTTCTAATGTATTATTTTTAAAACTTTAATTATTGAAATTTGTTCTCCTCACGTCAGCGTACTGCGCGCGATCTTATATATACTTATAGGAGCCCCACAATAAAGTAACATTTCCTGCACGTGAAAAAAGGATCTATCTCCCTGTCCCTCCCTAAAATAAAAATTTCCCTATATGTATCATATTAGAATTATTTTCTGTAGAAAATATTGTCACATGTTTACTTACTACAGAATTAACGATTTTTCAGTGATTCCTTTCCATGGAATTGTATTCTTTAATTTGGAAGTCCGCTGGATTGATTCTGAGCATAATCTGAAAATTTTCATGATATTTGATATCGTACCCATCTACAAACTGTACCATCTACAAACTGTACCATCTACAAACTGTACCCGTCTACAAACTGACCTCGTCTACAAACTGTACCCATCTACAAACTGTACCCATCTACAAACTGTACCCATCTACAAACTGTACTCATCTACAAACTGTACTCGTCTACAAACTGTATTCGCCTACAAACTGTACCCATCTACAAACTGTACCCGTCTACAAACTGTACCCGTCTATAAACTGTACTCGTCTACAAACTGTACCCATCTACAAAGTGTGCCATCGACAAACTGTACCCATTTGCAAACCGTACCAATCTACACCCTGTACCCATATACAAACTGTACCCATCTGCAAACTGTACCCAACTAAAAACTACACCATCTAAAAACTGTACCCATCTACAAACTGTACCTGTCTACAAACTGTACCCGTCTACAAACTGTACTCGTCTACAAACTGTACTCATCTACAAACTGTACCCATCAAAAAGCTGTACTCATCTACAAACTGTACCCATCTACAAACTGTACCCATCTGCAAACTGTACCAATCTAAAAACTGTACTCGTCTACAAACTGTACCCATCTACAAACTTTATCCATCTACAAACTTTACCCATATACAAACTTTATCGATCTACAAACTGTACCCATCTACAAACTGTACCCGTCTATAAACTGTACTCGTCTACAAACTGTACCCATCTACAAACTGTACCCATCTACAAACTGTACCCATTTGCAAACCGTACCAATCTACACCCTGTACCAATCTACAAACTGTACCCATCTACAAACTGTACCCATCTTCAAACTGTACCCATCTTCAAACTGTACCCATATACAAACGGTACCCATCTGAAAACTGTACCCACCTACAAACTACACCATCTAAAAACTGTACCCATCTACAAAACGTACCTGTCTACAAACTTTACTCGTCTACAAGCTGTACTCATCTACAAACTGTACCCATCTACAAGCTGTACTCATCTACAAACTGTACCCATCTACAAACTGTACCCATTT
The DNA here is from genome assembly GCA_963675035.1 of Allygus modestus. Taxonomy (NCBI): domain Eukaryota; kingdom Metazoa; phylum Arthropoda; class Insecta; order Hemiptera; family Cicadellidae; genus Allygus; species Allygus modestus. The sequence goes on from OY776111.1 coordinate 340,877,674, forward strand.
GCAAACTGTACCAATCTAAAAACTGTACTCATCTACAAACTGTACCCATCTACAAACTTTACCCATTTACAAACTTTACCCATCTACAAACTTTACCCATATACAAACTGTATCCATCTAAAAACTGTACTTATCTACAAACTGTACCCATCTACAAACTGTAACCATCTACAAACTGTACCCATCTACAAACTGTACCCATCTACAAACTGTACCTATATACAAACTGTAACCATCTACCATTTGTCATTGGTATATTAAAATATATGCTTTCTAAGATCCATTTAAACTCAGATATTAACAGTTTCAGGGTGTGGACAGTTTCCTTTTAAAATTTAAAAAAAACCAACACGAATACATACTATCTATTTGTAAGAATAACTATATTTGTAAGATTATGACTTAAAGTATTTTTTTAATTTGTAGGCACCTTTAACGAACCATACAACAATTTGTAAAAAATATCAAAATCTAGTTTTTATTTAAATCCAAAATTACTATCACGATACAATGAGTTTTATTTCAGTATTAAATTTAGATGAATTCTGTTTCATTTCTAGTTGTTTGACACAACACTGAAATGGGGATTGACGGTAAACGCATATGTTTAATATTATTAACATAATACTCTATTATTGAAGAGAAGAACTTTACGATCAATAAAAGTCTTGTAAACGACAATATTTATCATATAAAGCTTCAGCTAATATTTCCTATTTCTATAGAGTGTTTTTATATTTTAAAATTATTTTTATGTGTTTGAATTGATACATTTTTGGGCACCTTACACGTAAGATTAACTTGAAATTTACTAGAAAGAACTAACGTTTAAGTTACTTCCTTTGACTATATTCGTATTCGTACTTATACTGATAATGACACAGAGATAAATCTCAACCTAGTATTACCCGCAGTAAGGCCATTTTCCGTTTTGAAAAGTAAATTATGTTTCAGATTTATTTAAAAACTGCTCTCCATTGTAAAATGAATCTAAATTGCCTATAGTTAGTTATCAACTGATCAGTTGTCAGTTAAATACGTGTGTTTTCTTTGTTATAGCAAATGAATAGTGATTGCATTGGTTTGGAATGGTAGAAATTAGTTAATTCCCTAATTATAATTTACGGATTTCCATTTTAATGTTTTATGCAATAAAATAATTAATGAAACGTAGCGCGGAGTTGAATTAAACTTAAAATTGAGGTACTTACACAATAACATTGTTCTTATAAACAATAAAAGTACATCACTAGAAATTAGCAATAACTATACTGTACTGTTAATTAGAATAGACGAATGTATCTATCATGAGGTTTCTAATTTGGCAAGTCAAATTTTAAAAGCCTTACTAAAGTAGACTTATGTAGACTATTAAATAATTGAAACTGAAGAGTAATGAAGAGTAGGCTTGATTAATAAGTAGTAGATTTGCAACATGATTTTTTAAAATTAACATTTATAAATAAACTAATAGACTTTGTGTATGTTTCATGAACACGGATTGGTAATTTATATAAAATCTTGATATACATAGATAGATATGTCAAATATCAATATGTACAATAAAAATTCCATATCGGTATATACGAAATTTGTTGTCATCCTTTAATCAACCAATAGATCCTTATGCCATAATTCATAGCCTTTTTAAGGCGAGTCAGTGTATTTATCGTTTCCAGAAATGATTGAATCCCTTAAGTATTTAGGTCGAGTTTTTGTCACTCATAATTGCCATTTCACATATGCTTTAGGGATCCGTTCTTGGTCCTGCAGCCTTCCCGTTTCTCATTGCTATGTTATAATGATCATCAGTAAACTGTTTTTGCACGACATACGCTTCTGAACGACGGTAAAATAATAAACAGAAATAAATAGTTCCCTTTGCTCTGAAGGGTAATTTAGCTTTTAATGGTTGATTAATTAAATATGCAATTTATTTATGTGTCTACATATTATACTTTTTTCTTGTACTATCGCGTAAAAGGTGTTGTCTGTATTTTTTGGAAAAACATACCATGACATGTAAAAACGCTCTGAAGTACACATGATGTGGAGAGACATTCTGCTCAACTTTATGCAAATATGTATTGAAAATGTGTAACTTTGTCTGGAGAAACTTGAGGTTTTCAGTAATGTAAACTCTGCCCTAAGTAAAACTTGAACTTCGTCGAATATCTCAAACTGGTACTCTGACCCCTCCAAAATTGCTGTTGTAGCCTTAACATTTGAGAATAAATATGAACATAAAAATTAAATTTGTTTAATATCTTATAAAAGTGTGCTTCTTGTAATAATATCCCGTACAGAAAAATAGTTTAAAGTGAAAAATAAGTCAGGGTTATTGTTGACGAGATTTCATACACAAAACAAGTTCCTGTATACCTTTTAGGGCATATAAAATGCAAGTTATTGTATAGAATATAGATGGATTTTATTGAAAAGTAAATTACTACAAACTGATTGTATTTAGTTGTAATAGTTATTAAAAATGTATACGGTGTACAAAATAAACTTATTTATAATGTATAGATAAACAATTGATTTAATCAATAGCATTATTGATACTGCATAACCACATGGATTTGGCCCAAACATTTATAGCAGTTACTGTCAGTTTCAGGGTCTTTTATTTGAACCGCCTAATTGCTTTCCCTTTCCACTGTTTTACGATCAAACTTAGTTGAGCATTTTGTATCTAATAGGGTTTAATTGACTTTATACTAGAACGGTAATATGAAATTTGCAAAAAACGTGAATAACCAGATTTATTTTTTCGGATAACACGTAGTTTATGACTTGGTCAAGCTTGTTCAAAACGAAAGGTTAAAGGCCTATCAAAATATAATACTAATCGCATAAGACTAGTAACTAAGCTATATTTAAAATAAACGGTATCAGGGTAAATCAGGGTATCAGGGCAATTCCAACCAATATATTACAATTTTATAAATATATATTATAAATTAAAGTAATCTGGGCTCTATTGGTTAGAGCCACTTTACATACAACCAAGTTTTAATTATATTGATAGGTAATTAAGACATGAAATAATTGGATTGAGTGAAACGAAATCCTTATACATGACTTTACTGCTTACACTGGTAAGAGAATCAACTCGAACTGGCGTGTCTGTGACATAAATAACTCAAAAACGCCTCTACAGATCCACTTCAAACTTTAGAGATAGATTCTATAGTACGAAATCTCGGTCGAGTTCGTTATTGGGAATATTTGGTTAAGTGATAATAAAATTATCTTTAAAACAAAGCTACTTTTTTATCCCATAAGATTAACATTGGGAGCCATTTTAGTGGTACTTGAATCGTTGATATTTTAGCCAACGTCTATGTTTCAACTATAGAGTAACGTAAGTATTGCCATAGATTCACAACAGAACTGTAGTTATTCATGTTTATGTTGACTAGGAAAAAAACTTCTTTTCGTAACTTGAAACACAAAAAATAAGGTTTAAATATCATTATCTTTTAAAAATTTTATGACTATTTTATTTTATAATAATTAAAAAATACATTATTATTTTAAATACTATTATAATAAATAACTTTATTGGTCCCGTACTCTATGTAAAAAAATGCACGCCGAGCTCTGGACCATGGGACTTTTAGACCTCTCCAGACGACAAAATGAAATGACTGGAAAAAATATGTCAACAAGACCTTCTTACGTGATTAAAGTGATTAAACGCTAATAAATGTAATTATTCACAGTATAATTTCCACTCATTAACAGGAGAAAGTCTTAGTTTATTCAACAAATTATTATCTCACTAATAAAACGGACGGTAAGTTACCAAATAAAATTAGATGTTTTGGTTATTTATTTGACGGCTATCACCAATGCAACTTTACAATATAGGTAACAATAATTAACATTTGTAAGAACAGAAAAAAGAACAAACTATAGCTACCTATACATCGTGCTTTTAACTATGACAATATCTAATTCCTGGATGGATTGTCATGAAATTTTTAAGGTTAACTTTTGACGATTTAATGATTCTGATAAACTATACCGGAAATTGACGAATTATTATTACATTTTAATAATTATTTTAACATTCTTCAGTAAGTTACCCTACCACTTTTGACCTTAGTGGCACACCGTACACAGGCTCTTTAGAACAGTCAAAATTTTTTAGTTGCTGTCATCTTGATGTTTGGCGTTACGTTTTTGAGGTTACGATTACGAACTAGAAGTTTACTTTTTGATCATTTGTTCTAACATCTTGTTCGAAAATCATAAACTATAAACGTGACGTTCTTCAAGCTCTATAATAATAATTTAATTTACACTGTAAGAATACCGGTAATCAAATGTAAACCTTCTGAGATATGGATACGTTTCCATGGTAGTTTCATACATATCTGTAAATAAGACTGTGGTTTGTTTAGTTGGATTTAACACGATAAAAGTGACATCGGCGAGAATGACAACATTATTCCATTACTGGTTAAATAATCTGTGGGAATAACTTTAGACCTGAGGTTTTGGTTTAGGCCTATAGCCTACAGTTTTATTCATAAGTAACATGTAGCCTATATAAGAAAGATGTGACTAAAAACAAACTTCTGATGCTGTCAATATACATGAAATACTGTCTACAACGTTTCAATAATATATGAAGATTAAATGGTATTCTTTAAGACTAAGTTACCATACCTATTTAACTTTCATATAATGTAGATACGGTAGGCCAATGCTATTGTTTGTCAACCATCACATTCTAATTTTAGCCTTGCTGTAAGTATCCATATATAGGCCTTGGTTGTCTTATTAGGGAGGATTTTATAAGAGGACTAGCTTAGCCTATATTTGGGATTTACAAAATCGCACATATGTCCACTCGCTTTTTGTTAGAAGTTTGCTGAGGTAACCTACTTGGAATGGCCAAACATACTACAATTAATCCAACAGACCACACCACCTCATACACCTTACCTAACCCAAGGTATCTACTTAACGTGATAAGGACCCAGTGCCGTCCTTAGGGCGGCGTGACAGATGCAGCCGCACAAGAGCCTCGCGCCTACGAAGGCCTCGCGCCTACAAAGGCCTCGCACTTAGGGTTTTTTTCATGGAAGCTAGAGGCGTCATGGCCATGACTGGGATCAGAAATGTGGACTTTCGATGATTATCAATTGAGGAACTGAAGACAACGTACAAACAGTTAGTGGTATGTACATATTTTGCTAATATTGACAATATGTTTTAATTTAACGTCAAGTTCTGAAATACATGAATTAGCCGTGTATTTAGCCAATAGCGGGTGTATTTCTCAATGTAGCAAGCAAGTCTGTGTCAGGACTATATAGGGGCCATAATTTTATTTTGATATTAACGGAATGAGTTTCAGGTATTTTTCTGTTTATCCTAGCTATTTTTTCTATATTTTAGAACTTAGGAATTGATTTTTTGACAAAGTCAGTGATAAGAGTGACCTCCAATGTTGAAATAGTATTTTTTTTTTACCACCCATCTTGTACAGTGTGTTAGGTTAGGTTATCTTATGGTATTTTTAAATAACAAATCCTATCGTATCCAACGAGGTATATATCTATAGAGGTCTCGTCTGGGGTAAAAAACTGTGCTTACATGCTGACCGCCATTTTGACGCTCTATACCCTCCGATCTTCATGGCAACAAATATGTTAACCAATCAAATCCCCTCTTCACAACTTATGTTAGTCTTTATTACTCTTTGGCTAGATGTTTTCCAGTGAGGTTTCACTTTTTTAACAAAAGTGACAAAGCTCTATAATTATTTAAACCGCGTTAATCTTATCCTGACCACCACAGTGTGTTAACAGTTTTAATTGTTGCATATTCATAACCGGTTGAAATAGAAAGTATTGGACCAATAACTTATTCATAGCCTATATTATTTTTTCTGGAAGATTTTTACTGTAGAATTCACAAATAAGGTTCAATGTTTATCAGAAACTTTCCATTCGGGTACACATTCATAAATGATGAAGCGATCATATAAAATACCCCCATAGCAGCAAACCTTCGTACTCAGCGAATTTCCGATGCATATATATGTATCTTAATACCACATAAATCCACATACCAAGTTTCATCAATATACATTCATAAATAAACGATTTATGACATTTTAATTATTCTACATAAGAACAACATGACGGCTGAGTATGCAGGGTTGCTGAAGCAAGGAACATAAAAAAACGGGGTTTTATAGAAATATCATTATAACTCGAGAAGGTAAAGCCACATACCAAATTTTATTAATTTATTTTCATAATTAAGGGAGATAACACGTTACTTATTCTCTATAAGAATAACATGGGGCTGAGTATGCAGGTTTGCTGCTACGGGAACTATCAGCCAAAAAATGTTCTTTAGTGCAAATATCAATAGCAATATAGACCACAGCAATATGAAGCAATATACCAAGTTTCATCAGGATAAGTTGATAAATAAGCGAGATATACAATTTTTCTTATTCTCCATAAGAATAATATTGGACAACGTACTGTGTTTAGCACTTTCAATATCTCTGTAACCATTTGACATAGAGAAATGATCAAAACACCAAATTGTGCGTCTTTTTAAGCTGATTCTAATAAAAAAACTAAAATTTGACGTTTTCCAAAATAATATGTAAAAAACGCAAAAAACCCATTTTTGGGGTACAAAACCCCCCCAAAATACCCTTTCGGATAGGTCGATCTGTCTGGTTTTCGAACTTTAAGTCATAAATGCTGCTTTACACGATTATACCAAATTTCATCAAAATCGGATAATTTTTACGAGAGTTATCGTGCTCACGGACACATATATATATATATATATATATATATATATATATATATATATATATATATATATATATATATATATTACGAACGAATGGTGTTTTTGGGGTCTGGGGACCTCAAAACGAAAAGTTATCATGGTCCCGGGCCTAGATCTTACCATGCCGACTACATTAATAGCTTCTTCCCTGTAGGGGAAATTCGCTAAAACAAAATTAAATTGTTCGATACGGTATAGCTATTATTTAAGTTATTCGGTTATGTTCGGTCTCAAAGATGTGGAAGATATTGTCTGGCAATTTTTCCAGGTAAGAAACGTTGATTCCAATAATACTTAAATATGTATTCTTGGGAGCAACCTTTTAACGGATCTATGGAAATCGTATGTTCTTTTTACATGCTGCTGTAATACCAGAAAGTTATTTCCTAGAAACCTTTTAAATTTGTTTTTTTTTAGTTTTATGTTTTGTAAATCAATTATTTTGTTTATGCAGGTAAGGTTTATTTCATTTTTATTTTAAGTTTATTTGGAAAAGAAACTAAAAAACAAATATTACGTAATAACTAACATACAGATGATAAAATATTTTACAGTCGATCTTATCAATATATCGAGAAATTTATTCGGCTTTGTGTATTGTTCCGTTTATGAAAGTGTACCCTTCCGTTCTCATGGAATTTTAAAGTTTACACCACCCTGCATTAGTCAAGGGAATCCTCTCTCCAATCTGTTGTGTTTATTCGTGACGGGTAATTTTGGCTGTTTAACAAACGTTAATAGGCTATACTTATTCTTAACGATCTAATGAAAGCAACTATTTGGATCCTTTCCTTTAATACCATGACTTTTTTGGTTTTTAATTTTGTTAAATGCACTAGATATCACTGACGGAAAAAATTAAAGTTGCCTATGTTTATTTTGTAGTATATAGGTCCTATTCAATATCTAAACATAAAACGTAACCAAACTTAATTAACATAAACTAAATTATTGGGGTTTTTAAAAGATTAAGTAAAAAATGCCCGACTGGAATACTCATAGGCCTATTTAGTTCTGATAGCACATTCAAACCTAACCTAATTAGGGGTAAAAAGCAAATGAAAATAAATTCTGGTGTGTGGTTGGTGGGTTTGAAATGTGTGCTTATTACGTGAAGTAACGTTGAGTTCGGTAAGGTATTTAACATAGGTCTAAGCACTCATACACAAAATTCAGGGTTGTGCACTCATACACACTTCCCACCAACCAACCATGCCTGTAAATTGTTTTCAAAACTCCAAAATAACTAAATCAACACAGGCTATATTACAAGTCGTTTGGTGTACATACAAACCAAAGTAACGTTTAACAATTACTGTAAAACATAATTAAAATAAAGGAACACAATCCTATTTGACTCTGGGACCATACCTGAGCTACAATGACATACCGTGAACGCTAAAATTTACATCTCAAGAAGCAATTAATGCAACTTCTGAATTGGCAATATTGATGGTGGGGGCTTTGATGTCCGAATACTACTGGCCGCTGAGCGTGTGGAGCAGATATCGATAAGCATTAAGATAAGACTCCCAGGAATTTGAGAGAAACAGGGGAAAAGAGAATGTACGTTAACAGGTGCGCGGAATATTTTCTTTAGTAGTAAAACATATTTTTAACAGTAGAAAATAAACATAAAGCCAAAAAGGTTGTGCTGGTAAATTAACGGAAAAGATCCAAATATTCATTTGATAGTTGTTAGTACTGTAACACACTTGTAATCTAAATGAATTGAAAATACAGTCTAAACTCTGTTTACTGACTTAACTGGACTGATTAGAGGTGTATAGTATCTAAAGGCCTACATGCTGATGACTGATGACATTTTTAACATGGATACCAATACACCATTCCTTGAGAGGAATAACAAGTAGTGATGTGCAATATATGGTCACATTTCGTGATATGACTGAGGTGGTATCGCGTCACTGTTGAGACGTGTGTCATTAGAAGGGTATTTCTTGTATTGTATCGTCGTTTTCATATTGTGTCATTTAAGTTTCAATGATTTTCCTCTTATGAACAAATTAAAAGTCCCCAAATTTGGAGCAGCAACGTTAGACTAGCTATAGTTTCCATTCTAAAAACCCTGTTGCCACAAGGGCGAAAAAGTAAGCCTAATTTCCCAACACAATGTAAGTCTGCTCTGGGGAACGCATTTGGCACAATGAACTGTTGCCTACAGTACTGTAGCATGTTTTTTTGTACAGTTGTACAGACGTACCTACGATATATTATCGAATGAAAATATATATTGATTATAAATATCGATATAATATCAAATGAAACTATCGATCGATTATAAATATTGATCGAAATTCGGTCACAACACAACAGATTTAACTTCTTTACAAACCAGGGTACAATTTTTTTACTGCTTTTAAGAAGTGTTCAAATGGATCTTCATTAGAAAATAAGACTTCCCTACGATAAAGGTACTCGCATAAGTTATTTGCCAAATCGTCAGATTCTATACCACTTTTTAGAGACCTTTTCAAGCTCCTCCAGAAATATATTAACAAAGAAAACGCTGATTAATTATTTTGAAGTACATTTATACTTAAACTACGAAAATTATCACTTGTAGAGAACATTTTAGTTCACTTACCAAGGAAAGGAAATAACATAAACAAATAAAGTAAACAAATTATATTTCAAAACAGATGATTTAATACGTTATAAATATTGTTGGAAATAGCGATAATAACCATTATTTCAATCGGTAATAAATACCAAATTCCAAACGATATTTATAATCGATAGATATTTTCATTTGATAATATATCGTTGGTACGTTTGCGGAACTGTACCCCAGGAAATCAGTAAACTTCAAATTATACAATATGTCAAAGATGATACAGTATGAATGACACACGTCTTGCAATATGATAACTATATTAAAAGAATAAACCAATCGCTTACGAACCGGTTTATTAAATCCAATAACAGTATTCAGGATATTTCATTGAAGCATAACCTGTTTCATTAATAGTTGTGTATTTTGTTGAAAATATAAACTTGAAAACGACTTCGCACGCAGCACGCTGACGTGAGGGAAGTGAATTTCCTCATCCAAAACTTTTAAAACTCAAAGCCAGTGTAAAAACATAAATTTATTCCAATTTCATTGAAATCTGAAAACATTGATTTTTTGGCTGTGTTCTGATGCTCCTGGTTTCATTTACCTGCAATGCTAGGAATACAATTTTGCGCATTATAAGTTTAGGAGAAGGTTCAGTCAGGCTTGAAAGTAGGCGCGAGGTTGCTGGGGATGATACAAATACACCAACAAATAATAACATGCTTTTCTAATGTAAAAACCCCATAAGACTAAACATACTGTGTTTAGCCGATAAACATTTTCTTTAATAACTCGGTAAATATTTATGCTAGGATGACAAGAGAGGGCTCAAAACTTTCGCTTTACTAATTCCCATATTAATATAAGCATTAATTTTAGTCTGGAGCTTTTCTGACCCTTTTTGGGCCCATAAACTTGAAATTTGAAAGAATAATCCCTTTAAAAGGGGGTTAGAGTTTTCCGATTGTTTTGCCCAACGAACTTGTCCAACTGATTATAGAAAGGAACATCCCTACCAAATCTGAAGTAAATTGGACAAAAAAATGTGACCGCTAGAGTGCATACACACACACACACACACACACACACACACACACATATATATATAATTTTGAACGACCCCCCATAACGTGTTCAGGGGGGCACGTTAGGAACTTCTACGGCAGTCCCGGGCTTAAGTCTCACCGTGCGGGTCATGCTAATAGTTCACTTTTCCTTAGGAAATTCACTAATAAATAAGGATATAACTATGTTTAGTTAATGGGTATTCAAAATTTATTTGTATGCCATCTTCACACTTTGACCGAGTCTAGGCGAGCAAAGATGAACGTGAGTCAGTGGATGTGTAACTTAGTCTGCCTCCGCTCATGTTATTCCAATTGATTATTTACAATGTTTAATTTCAATGCGAGTCGCTCACCTAATACCTTTGGCTAGAGTGTGAAGTGTATTACTACTGAACTTGATATTATTTATTATTAAATGTGTGTGCGAACATTAATTCTTTTTAGCAGAGTGCAACTAATATTTTTCTGAAGATACCTTCGTAAAAATTAATTTGACAAAATGTTACACGAAAGTGATTCAGTAAGTTCCGGATGCTTAAAAGATGCAAAATACGGTCATATTCATTTTTTTAAAACTTTTTATGATATGGACACGGTAGTTATCGTGCATAAGACACTCCAGTTTGAATCACTTCGTTAGAAATAGAAGCATTGAAGTCAGGTATGAGATCTTCCTCACTTTGTGAGCTCATCTGATTACAGTAGACACCCTCTTAACCTTCCTCACGAACCTTCCATTGTATTGCCTTTTTATTTCCAGGAAATAAGTTAACTCACATCTGCCGCCGCAGCTGTATTCCTGATGCTGCACCGGAAAAAAAAATCAGAACAGAAGTCGATCATATGTTTCCATAGTTAGCAAGTATTCCAAAGTTGCATCTTGGTACCTGTTTTTATACCCTTTTTTTAACTGACGTTTGACTTTTATAATTTTAGTGCTTAATATGACAATTTATACAAACGTTATTTGTTTTAACCGACCTTTCAGTTATCCGACCCAGGGCTCAGTCCTATGGAGGGTGGTTAAGAGTGTGTCTTTTGTACTTTATTTTATTTGCATAGGCCTATTGGCAAGACTTTTTTGTAAATATATTTATTATCAATTTAGTTGTACTACAACTTCCAATGAGACACCTTTTTTTAAGTTATTTGAACGTGTCTTTCTAAGATGGTGCTACCAATACATTCAAAATAAGTGAGAATCGCCCATTTATGTTATAATTTTTATGGTTTTGAATTCTTTATTTTAAACATTTAATGGTAAAAGTATCTTTAACTTGATAGCTTAGTTATTCGTTCCGATGATTTATTAAGGGAAATATGGCTTAACTACAAAAACAATCAACTATTAATATGGCTTAACTACAATTTGAAGTAATATATGTCCAATCTTTAATGTTCATATATGGGCCATTGGTAAATTATGTCACGCTATATTCAGCCCTTTTTGACCCCCTCCCGCCCTTTATCACCCTGTCACGCTGGTCATTTCCCCCCTCACCCATGTCACGTCACACTTATTAATTTTTAAGTATTGGATTGTGGCATACGGTATTTTGTCACTGTAATTGACGATTTTGCATGCTTTAACAGTTTCTACTGTCACACAGCCCGTAACCCCCCCCCCCCCCGTTAATTGGGTCAGCGATAATTAGAATATGGGAATAATAAATGCCTGTTGGGTGGGACTCTAAAAAAAAATCATTTGGAGTATGTCTGTCCATTCTGCTTTGAGTGCTTTAGCCATCATCCTACTGACCTTTGGCTTCATCAGTCCAGTAGTAGGTGCAAGATGGTAAACATAGCGTGAAGTACCAGTGGGGCGGGACCCCAAAGGATCTTTGGATTGAGGGAATGTGTATTTTGATTCTGGTGTATTATCTATTTTTCTAACAAATTTCAGCTCCATCAGTTCTGTGGTCATTGGTGTATAATGTTTGACATGGGTATATTTATTTATTTATTTATTTTTTATTCCATGGCAATGTTTAACAATGTATTAGAATTTACAAAACAAAATATTAAATTTATGGGGAAATCATTAAACCAGGTATCATATTCCAGTGGGGCAAAGTATTTATCAGGGGTAGGTTTATGTCTGACGTTAACCTCTCAGCTGTCTTTCTACTGAATTTTACCCCTCAGTCCAGTAGTAGCAGCAGTAGTAAGCTGGTTGGAATAGGTATTTTAAATTTCCAGAAGGCAGAGCCCTAAAACATTTGCAGAACATGATTAGACTTATGTTTGACTCTGATATATTAGGTACATTGCTACCGCTCAAGAGGATCCCTAATGACCATAGGATTTCCAAGCGAGTCCAGTGGGGCAAAGCACTAGGTTTTAAGTAAATGGCTATAAACCTTCCTAGGGTTACCTGGATCACTGTGCAATGTTTCATCGCAATTCGATGTATTGTTAAGGAGCGCGTAAAGTAAAAAGAAACTAAAAGTAATTTAGAGTGAGATTATGTTTTCTGTCTTGATTTGTTTTGACACTAAAAAAAATTTATACTATTTACATTACAGCTTGCTACCTAAATAAATACACAGATTTTTACAACATTTTATATTAGTTACCTGTAAAAAACATAACAAAATGTTCTTTCATGTGATTAGCATGGTAACATTGAAATCCAGTGGGGCGAAGTCCTTTAGTTCTAGGATTTTTATTAGTGGCTTCCCAGGGTTAACCTGAATGACCATGCAATGTTTCATCGAAATCGGATGAGTGGTTTAGGAGGAGGTAACAGATAAACATTCAGACGCAAACAGAGACTTCAATTTATATTATGGATATATTGATTTAATTTTAATATAAACTTCTATTTCTACTTCACAATAAAATATTTTAAAATTGTTCACTCAGAACTACTGATTTAAAATATAAACCAATAACACAATATTTCTACTTTTTTAGTATGCCATTTTTATTAAAATGCACGCTAATGGGCAATACTAGATACAGATAAGACCCTACTGTAATATCAAAATATGATGTAGCTTTCTGAATTATTGCTACAAAGTGCAACTTCCTCTAAAGTGTATTATAAGATTTGGAAATTGTTGATGTCCTTTATAGACAACTGCATGATTTTATTATATTTATTTGATACATCGTGTAAATTTTTATTAAATCTCATTTTGTTTCTTTTATGCTTTACTATGATACGTTTATGAATAATTCAAATACCCCTGTCGCAGCAAACCTGCGTACTCAGAGAATTTCCAATGCATGCATAATGCATATGTTTCTCACTACCACATAAAGCCACTTACCAAGTTTCATAAAAATCCATGAATAAATAAGTGATCCATAGGATTTTATTCATTCTCCATAACAATAACATTAGGGCTGAGTAAGCAGGTTTCCTGCTACAAGGAACACAAAATTTGTGTTTTTATGCAATTTTCAAAATAACTTAACCAGTTGAAGCTGCATACTAAGTTTTATTAATTTATCTTCATAATTAAGGGAGATATAAAACTTTACTTATTCTCCATAAGAATAACATTAGGGCTGAATATGCAGGTTTGCTGCTACGAGGATAGTAAAAAAAAAAAAGATTTTTTGCGCAAATATCAGTATACCAGTACTACGTGAAACCACATACCAAGTTGCATCAATAGACATATTCATATCAATATTCATAAATAATCGAGATATTAAATTTAATTTATCCTCCATAAGGATAACATAGGGCAACTTACTGTGTTTAGCACTTTGAATATCTCTGCAACGGTTAGACGTATAATCACAATCTAAAAACCAAAATGATTCTTTTGTAGAGCTGAACTGATTGGTAAAAGCAAGTGTGAAGTTTACATTAAAATGAACTGAGGAAAAGCCAAATACCCCCGTCCCAGCAAACCTGCGTACCAGCGAATTTCCAATGCATGTATATGTTTCTCACTACCACATAAAGCCACTTACCAAGTTTCATAAAAATACATAAGTAAATAAGTGATCTATGGCATTTTATTTATTCTCCACAAGAATAACATTAGGGCTGGGACGCAGTTTTGCTGCAAAAACAAGAAAAAATATGTTTTTGGGCAGTTATCAATATTACTCAACCAGGTAAAGTTACATACTAAGTTTAATTAATTTATGTTCATAATCAAAGGAGATAGACTTATTCTCCATAAGGATAACATTAGGGCTGAGTATGCAGGTTTGCTGCTACAGGGATAATCAACAACAAATCTTTTTTGGGTGCAAATATCAATATACCAATACAACGTGAAGCCACATACCAAGTTTCATCGATATACATTCATAAATAATGGAGATAACAAATTTTATTTATTCTCCACAAGGATAAACATTGGACAACGTACTATGTTTAGCACTTTTAACATCTCTACAACGGTTGGACGCAGCATCACAATTTAAACACCAAAATGATATGGAGCTGAGTTGATTGCTCAAAGCAAATGTGAAGTTTACATTAAAATTAACTGAGGAAAAGCCAAAAACCTTTTCCCCATAAGATTAACATGGGAGATTTTATGAGCAGGTATTTTGGATTTTCTCTGCAATCACTTAACCTAGGTTAATGATTCAAAATACTATATTATTTGTTTTTTTAAGCTCTATAACATGGTCCAACCCAAAATTAAGTTTCTTAAAAACTTTAGGGTGAAAAATGCAAAAAAAAATTATTTTTGGAAAATTTAAAATCCCCAAAAACCCCCCTTCCCATAGTCCGTTTCTTCTGGTTTTCGAAATTTAAGTCATAAATGTCACTTTACACATTTGAGCCAAATATCATCGAAATTGGACTTCTTTACTCAAGTTATCGCATTTACGGACACACACACACACACATATAATATATATCAATTTGAACGAGGTAGTGTTTTTTTCATCTGGGGGCCTCAAAACAAAAAGTTATCATGGGCTCGGGCTTAAGTCTTACCATGAGATCTACGGTAACAGATTATACTTATAGATTTTTACAGCAGTATTAAGCTACAGTAAAATAAATATCCTGATGGGTCCTCCAGTGGAACCAAAGTGTAAATAACTATTTTTAAACCACGTGCTCTCACTGATTGGGGACCTTTATTGCCGCCAACATATTATATTTTATCAAAATCTTCAGCTAATATTATTATGAGGGCCTAGATGATACAGCCCTCAGTGAGACTGAGGGGTGAGTAACTACTTCATATGCACTTTGTCTGACTGATTGACAGATTTCAGGCCTCATTGTTTGTCATGTTCTGGATTTGTATGTCATTGTCAAGCTGCAGTTATAATGGAGGGCCCATGAGGTATATTGTCAATTGAAACATTTTTTTTGTATTTTACGCGATCACTCAATCCTTCTCCGCATCCATTAGTGTAGGATAATTCAAAACGCAAATTGATTTAATTTTTTTAGCATTTGTAATGGTGAAAGTAAATTGTATTGAAGGTTTATTCTTTTTTTAAATAGAAAATTAATTGTTTTTTGGAACTTTTAAAGCCCTATTCTGAACCAGAACTTTTTCCAGAAATGTGGGGTAGTGTAATTTTATAACAGGCCTATAACACCATGAACTCCCAAATTTTAAAGCTGTTTTAAGGAAATTATAGAAACAGATTTTTCATGTTTTAAATAGTTATAAGGCGGTAATTACTCTTAAATCAAAAATAAAATAAAAAACATTAGAAATAAACCCGGAGATTACTACCTACATACCGAATTTGATCATCAAACTCGGTCCATCCGTATGGCCTCTAGGTCTGTAGACAGCGAGACAGACACACGTACTGATGTCACTCATAGAGGCAGGCGTCACCTCAAATACACCCGTTGCAGCAAACCTGCATACTCAGCGAATTTCCAATGAATATATAACATAACACTTAACAGGATTCATAAGAAATGTGAACTTGATTCACAAACAAGCTATATTTAAAATATTAATTATTCTCCATAAGAATAACATTGGGGATGAGTACGCAGGTTTGCTGCAACAAGGCACGCAAAATAATGTGTTTTTATGCAAATATCAATAGAACTCATCTTAGTGAAGTCACATACCGAGTTTCATCCATATACATTCATAAATAAGCGATATATAACATTTTAAGTATTTTCCATAAGAATAACATGGGGACCAAGTACCTAGGTTTGCTGCTACAGGAACCATAGGCGAAAAATTGTTTTTTTGTGCAAACAACAATAAACCTTAACCAGATCAAGCCATATACCAAGTTTTGCCAGTTTATGTTCATAAATAAGCGAGATATACAATTTTTCTTTTTCTCCATAAGAATAACATTAGACAACGTACTGTGTTTAGTACTTTCAATATCTCGGTAACCAATTGACGTAGAGCAATGATCAAAATACCAAATTGTTTGTTTTTTTAAGTTGAATTCAATGGTATAAATTAAAATTTGATTTAAATTAAAATTACATGTGAAAACCCCAAAAAACACATTTTTGGGGTACAAAACCCCCCAAAAACCCCCCTTCGGATCGTGCGATTCTTCTGGTTTTCGAACTTGTTCAAATAAATGGTACTTTACACATTTGTACCAAATTTCATTAAGATCGGACCTTTTTTACGAGAATTATCGTGCTTACGGACACATATATATATATAAATATATATATATATATATATATATATATATATATATATATACATATATAAAAATTTGAACGAATGGTGTTTTTGGCACCTGGGGACCTCAAAATGAAAAGTTATCATGGTCTCGGGCTTAAGTCTTACCATGAGACCTACGGTAATAGCTTCTTCCCTATAGGGGAAATTCGCTAAAACAACTTTTTGGGTTCAAGAGTCACCAAAAACATACATACACCAATAACTAACATTCCAAAATGTTAACGAAAACGGCACTTACTATAAAATATGTATGTTCAGAAAGAAGACGGTCTCTACAATATGTACACATAGGGGAGAAAGTAAAAAAGTACCGGTTCGTAATCAAAATAGTATATTTTTGTTATCTTTAACAGTTTTTTTATCATAAAAATTCTAGGATTAATTACTTTTTGACCTAGATTATTTCAATATGTTTTCACGTCATCCCGTGTAATTGTATGTTGTGGGAATTTTTCAGTTAAACCGTTCGCCCTATTCTACTTTTTTCATTGCGGTTTCAATAAAAAAATCGTTTTCAAATATCAATGTTTTAAAAGTAAATAAATAATCAGCTTGAAAATGATAGTTCAACAGTTTATTAATATAAATGTTTCAATCGAGTTGTGTGTGGTGTGGGAAAATAATGGAAAGGCAAGGTGGTCCTAAAATTGGCCACGGGTTTATAATTACGAACCTTTAATTAAGCGTTATTAACCTTTACGTCTTTCACTATAATCTCTGTTCACATATTTTCACAGAAAATAAATGCACTCTCCTATTAAGCAAAACGGGCAAATTGAGGAAACAGTGTGTGAGGCCCAGCACGCAGCGGGCAGCATGGCGTACTACAGCATGGGCATAATTTGTGTAGGATGCGGCCATCATAGCAGACGAAATTTTGAATTATATCACTTTTGTAGTAAAACGAACGTTTCGCAGAAAGACAGGCATCCCATTGGCCGTTGCGAGACCAAAACTTATCCATTTATCACAACGAACGCAGAAACGACAAGCGGGAAAAATATCTTGTCGAAATACAAAAAGTCGAATCCGGTTTACAGCCGATTTTATAAACATATTTTTTGTAACGTCGTCCGATGTATATTTTCTCATAGTGAGAATAATTAACTTAAAACTATCTTTCATCGTTCTTCATGCAGTAATATTTTTCCCTTTGCGACGTTTTACATGTAATCTTCCTTCCATTATTATTGAGTCCGAAAACAATAATTTTGTAACTCATGATAGTAAGTTGCCTTTAGTTGGGCTTATTCATTAAACTTCGGTTGGTTCTCAAACTAACAGAATTTCCATTTTTCCCGTTAAATAACGTCCCTGTTCGAACTTGGTAGACAAGTACCTTTGTGCAAAAGGTAAATTAATTAAGATGAAATCTGAAAAGTTTGAATTTTGTAAATAAAACCTCATAAATTATCAGGGGTAGGAAGGAAGTTCGGAAACAACGTTTCTACTTCAACAAAGTTTAGATTTACAGTTGATTCATTAGCGGTTTTTGTTCGTGAGAGCAGAGAAGAAACCTTGTTGTTTTAGGCAAAGATTAAAATTAAAATTGTTATCCATCAGTATTACTAGATCTACTGTAAATATTGATAAAAAACAGCGCAGTTTCCAAAAGCAGATTTTTTAAAGTAACGCAAACTTTGCTTTACATTCTAATGCTATCTATTTACACTATTTCTTTATTTGATAAAAGACTTTATATTTTTGTAAAGTGGTCGTTATGTGTTTATGGTAAAGATTTATACTCAGATATAAAATGAGAATATATTTATGTTTTAGTATTTTTTTGAACACCAATAATAGTTTTAATTAACAAAGATTACAATTTCAGTATATAACCTCAAAAAGTAGATATCGGTTACATGCATAACCGTCTCGTTTATTATTTTGCATCAAGTGCATCGAGCATATAGTAATTATTTATTTTTGTTGGAAACACTTCTGTAATATAATATGGAATGTTATTTTCCTAACTATATTAGTGTTCTTGTTTTTATACAAACGATTATGTACCCTCCAGTTAAATGGAAAAAATATTGTATCTACTTTAAGTAAACTGGTAAAAGTAAGTTCCCAACAGCTACGAGAAAGCGCCTCGCAAAGATGTTTCATTCTACAATGTACGCTTTCAATCTTTGCAACAGCCTTTGTTGGGTATGTTAAGGAGCATTACTCTTACTCTTAGCACCATCCTATAAAATGATTTCAAATCAATTCAAGTGATAACGATTAAGATTAAATGGAGTTTTAACTTTGGTCTAAAATTACAGTTTTAGTGGTCATTATCTTAAAACTATAAGCTACATCTATAGTGTAACTATTATAATTTAGTTTTTGACCACCAGTAGTAATGGTGTTTTTTTGGCAAATTAATCCAAAAAATCTTTTTTTTACTTATAGTACCAGAGGTGTAAAAGTAACAAACTTCTAATTTCTACTTTAAATTTGTGATTTAAAGTATTAATAAATTGTTATAGGCAAGCTGTCCTTGATCGTGGAAATATTGGCGATAGTCCCTGGACCCAGTGATGCATTTGGTTGCCTTAGTCGAAAACTGTTAGGCTAGCGAAATTCCCACTTTTAAAATTATTCTATGTTAATAATTTGTCTAATGACATTTAATAGTTATCAAACTGTTAGAACCACAGAATATAAAAATGTTCTTCTAAATTACAAGCACTAGGGGCTTATATACAAA
This sequence comes from Allygus modestus, assembly GCA_963675035.1. NCBI lineage: Eukaryota > Metazoa > Arthropoda > Insecta > Hemiptera > Cicadellidae > Allygus > Allygus modestus. The sequence goes on from OY776111.1 coordinate 340,897,480, forward strand.
TATGTAAGAAACAATTAAGTGATTGAATAATCAATTAGCATCTGTATAATGACTGGGGACGTTAGCTGTCGAATAACGAGATTGAACGCTTCTGATCCAGTATTTTTATTCTTAAAAAATTAGTTCGTCATAGATTTAGATTATAATTACCTGTTTTATCATAAAAATCTCACTTATAAATTATTTTGAACAACGACTATGTTTTTATTCTGCAATAAATATTTATTTACCGTATTTACTCAATCTTGTATTAGTCTAATAGTTATAGTTAAGTGATTTATGAACTACTATACTATTTATTCTTCCTTGACCTAAGTTTGTATGATATATACAAATATTGTACCCCATGACAGAAAGATTTTAGTATAAAATTATCTATTAAAGGCAAAATAGGTGTGACTTTATTCCCTATTAAATATTAATAGTTGGTTAAATAATGTATCATTTTCGTAAGGTAAGGTAGTGATGGAATTTTTAGTGACTGACAATTATTGTACTATAACTATCTCTTACAGTGTTTACAACTACAATAGGTTTCGAAAGGAATATTCTCGTTCAAGTAAATAATACCTACTGTACATTAAAATCCTTCAATTTATAGCTAAATTGCCTATTAAAAGAATCAGTAATATAAAGGAAAAATAACAGAGAAATAAGTTAGTTCCGAATATTTTGAATAAAAACGTAACAGGACTATTGCTACATCTTTGTATTTTATTTTAAACGTTTCATTTATATACCTAGAAGTCTAATATGCATTGTATCACAATAATGTTAGTCCATATATATATTATTGTTGTTAATAGATCTTTTAGCCAGCTCTGTGAAATTCATATTTTAATCCGTACTTAATTTTAAGCCTTACCTAAAGTGACGACGTTATGTATAAATAGTATTGACAGTTTGTTTGCTTGGTTAAAATATCGCACTTTGTATAAACCTATCTTTGGATGCAAAAAACATATAAATTAAATTTACAAATTAAATATTTGATAGTATATAAAAGCACCAGTTGCATTTTATAATTAAAGACACACAATCACAATGAAAATTTAAAATCCACTACCGTTCCAGTTGACAGCGGTGGTTTAGCGGTAAAGTTTCTCTGGCTTACTCCTACTTGATCTCCACTTCCGTTGATAATGACGTAGAGATAAATCTAAACTTATTTGAACCGGCGAGTAGAGTTATTTATCCTTAGCTACTTTAGTTTAATAAATGTAATTTTTCAAGAGCTTGGCTTTATTTTACTAGTTTTTTATTATTTCTACTGAAGGATAGAGTTCACTTATGGGTAGAGATTTGTTTATTATTTTAGCTTACCATTATTTTCAGTCCAAGTATATTGAGTCACGCCCAAAGGAGTTGTTAGATAGTTTTGGATTCACTCTAAGCTTTGATTTATCTGACCAAAAAGGCTAAAAGTAAGAGTTTTGAGACTAATATCTTTAAAGTCAGATTCAGAACTTATACTATGATAAATAAAAACGATATCTGTGATTAGCATTAGTACCAGACCAAAAATGTAGCTTTTGAGATCAAAGTATTTTTTGATTATGGTTTTGTTTGTACGTTATTCAAAAATGTCTATCTGTGTGTCTATAACACACAGGGGTTCCTGATTTTTTCGCCCTCACATTGTCATAAGAGAAGTTTCTAGCTATTTTTTACGTTCCACGTAAAAATCACGTTTTGATATTTACTACGTTCCAAAAAGTTCCAATGCTAATAAAATTGTATCATTTATTAGTTACCATTTGCTTTGCAAAGAACGGGCCACCAGCTAGCAGTTAACAAGTAGATGAGAGCTGTGTAAAAGCTTCTCCTTGTCGCCTGTAGATGGCAGTAGCCATTAATAACACCTCACTCTAGGGATCTCGTCTCCTTACTTTTACTATTACTGGTTACGTGCACCCACATCATAGACGGAAGAGAACAGCCTGTGTTAACACATACTGGTAGTGAACACAAATTGATGAAGGCATATTTCAACCTAGTGCAGTTTAACAGTTTAACATTCGTTAGAGGTATGCAGGTTCGAAATAGCAATTAGAAGAAATATAACGGTTTCATTTGAACATAACATAGGAAGACATGATCTAAAGCACAATTCTGATTGCAGTGTTTCATAACTGACAAATATTGTTAATAAAAAGTATATACGTATTTGAGTAGGATACGTACATACAACTAGTAAATATACAACGAATCTAACCATTCGGTTTTATGAGAGGTCTCGATGGAACTGGCTGTATTAAGCAAATACAGCACTGATATTTAATATAATATCAAATAAAACTTTTCCGTTTACTCTCGGAGTGGGTTATTTGAAGGTTTTTATTTCCTAGAGATTTTACACATATTTTTGTATTCGAATAGATTATTTTCACATCTAAGTTTAAACTGTTATAGGCATAAATTTTTATGCATTTGTTTTTAATCAATTTGCCAATATATTTATTTTTAGCGGTTTCCCTTATAGAAAAGAAGCTATTACTGTAGTCGGCGTGGTAAGACCTAGGCCCGGGACTTTTCGTTTTGAGGTCCCCAGATGCCAAAAACACCATTCGTTCAAAACTGTATATATAGATCTAATATATAAAATTCTCGTGTCACAGTGTTTGTAACAAAATCCCTCCGAAACGGCTTGACCGATTCTTATGAAATTTTGTGTATATTCGGTAGGTCTGAGAGTAGGACGTAAACTATTTTTTTTCGATAGGCAAGTGAGCGAAGCGAACAAGTTAATCCGGGAGGAGAGTGAGCGAAGCGAACGAGCTCATATTGAAAATGAACGAGTATTTGACATAAAACAAATTCAATGACATGCAAACCTGCATTCTCAGACGCCATGTTATTCTTATGGGGAATTATTAAAATGGCATAAACCATTTATTTATGGATGCATATTAATGAAACTTGGTATGTGGCTTTAAGTGCTATTAAGATACATATACATGCATTGGAAATTCGCTGAGTAGGCAGGTTTGCTGCTACGGGGTTATTTATAAAGTATCTTAACCATTCACAACCTTAAACTTTGCAACCAGTTTCAAGATAAGTTAATAAAATTTATTAATAACTACATCAATAAACTAAATTATAATAGTTACACTATAGATGTAGCTTATAGTTTTAAGATAATGACCACTATAACTGTCATTTTAGACCAAAGTTAAAACTCCATTTAATCTTAATCGTTATCACTTGAATTGACTTGAAATCATTTTATAGGATGGTGCTAAGAGTAAGAGTAATGCTCATTAACATTCCCAACAAAGGCTATTGCAAAGATTGAATGCGATTGTAGAATGAAACATCTTTGTAAGGTGCTTTCTCGTAGCTGTTGGGAACTCACTTTTACAAGTTTACTTAAAGTAGATACAATTTTTTTAGCTTAAATAGAACTAATATTGTTAAGTTTAAGCGTAGTACAGTGTATTATTTTAATCCGTATCACAGACGTAGGATATTTAGAAGCTTGCAACAGCACAGGAAATCACAAAATGTACCTATTAATTACCCAAGATATTTAGAAAGTATTGAGGGGAAAAGATTTTCTTTTTATTAGATAACTGGTAAAATAGTCTGTCTCTTTTATTATGAAACATTATGTCAATAACTAATTGAGGTACGTTAAAAAAATTTTGGTTAATTATATTTATTAAATTTTAATTTTGGTTAATGTATTTGTCAATTGTAGTTTAGTTTAAAATAATAAATATAGTTACAACAATTATTATTGATAAAACATCTTTAACTGAAATAAACACCAACCACCTTAATTTTGGAGAAATAACATAACCTGTTTGGTAAATAGTCTTCCTTAAAAAAACACATGAAAATTATGAATTCTGTGAAATTCAAATCTTTAAAGTTTTCTAAAACACAACAGTCTCTCTTTTAGCGAATTTCCCCTATAGGGAAGAAGCTATTACCGTAGTCGGCATGGTAAAACCTAGGCCCGGGACCATGATAACTTTTCGTTTTGAGGTCCCCAGACCGCAAAAACACCATTCGTTCGAAACTGTGTGTGTTTATATATATGTGTGTGTGTGTGTGTGTGTGTGTGTGTGTGTGTGTGTGTGTGTGTGTCCGTGAGCACGATAACTCTCGTAAAAATTATCCGATTTTGATGAAATTTGGTATAAACGTGTAAAGCAACATTTATGACTAAGTTCGAAAAACAGCCATATCGCTCCATCCGAAAGGGTATTTTGGGGGGGTTTTGTGCCCCAAAAATGGGGGTTTTAAATTTTTTACATATAATTTTTGAAATAGTCAAATTTTAGTTTTTACCATTGGATTCAGCTTAAAAAAACATACAATTTGGTATTTTGATCATTCCTCTACGTCAATTGGTTCCCGAGATATTGAAAGTGCTAAACACAGTACGTTGTCTAATGTTATTCTTATGGAGGAAAAGAAAAAATTTTATATCTCGTCTATTTATGAACGTATACTGACGAAACTTGGTATACGGCTTCATCTGGTTGTGGTGTGTTGATGTTTGCCCAAAATAATAATTTTTTGCCAAAGGCTCCCGTAGCAGCAAACCTGCATACTCAGCCCCATGTTATTTTTATGGATGCTATGTTTGACTTATGTAATGACTAAATGCTATGTTTCCCTTAATTATAAACACAAATGAATAAAAACTGGTATATGACATCACCTCGTTGAGTTATATTGATATTAGTATAAAAACCAATTTTTTGTGTTCCTTGATGCAGCGTACTCAGCGCCAATGTTATTCTTATGGAGACTGATTAAAATTGTATATATTGCTTATGTGTGAATATATTTTTATGAAACTTGGTAAGTGGCTTTATGAAGTATTAAGACATTTATATATCCATTGTAAATTCGCTAAGTATGCAGGTTTGCTGCGACGGGGGTAATTATATATGTAATGTTCTCTTAGTCCGTTACAAATATTTAGTATAATGTTCTTTGGACGAAAATAAGTCAAAGGGCCCTCATAAATATGAATGTCAAAATTAAGTATGTTGCCTCTATTTGTTTTTACTAAGAAATTAAATAAAATTTCATGAATTGATTTAGACATTGCCACAATTAATTTTCAATTCAAGTCGGGTATCTGGCTTTTAGTTTTCACGGATCCAAAATATGCATATTTGACTTTTTTCGTCTAAAAAAAAAACAAAATTGTATCTTATGTAGTTTGTAATAATTGTTGCAGATATCATATAGTGTATACCCTAACTAGACATTTTCTTTGATTAAAATGTAATTTCGAGATATTTTTGTAAAACTAAACATCTGAAGCGAATATTTTTTTTGTATTTATACAAAAACTATAAAAGGTGTCAGGAATTGTATTTGTTCTCTTTCTGAAACTCTCAGCTCACTTTGATGAAAAGGAGTCAAGTAAGTGCAAAACGTACACTTTTATAAACAGCTTTTATAAGTACGTTTATAAACAAAACCAAAGGATTTTTAAAAGGTACATTTTGAGGTCTTTTACTTGATTGTCTACTCCTACATTTTACCGTGACATAAAATCGGCTGAGATGCAATGTACACAAAGTAAAGGAGGCGTCAAGAATCCTCTTGACTTAATGTGGTCTCATTTGCATTCTACTTGATTGCTCTTTACCGAACATTATACAACGTATTTTTGCGTCATGTTTCACAAAGAATTCAAGATCCACTACATTATCACGACACATTTTAAAGGAAAGGTTGCATATAACTCCATTCAGTGGGGCCTAGTGCATCTAGCTCTTTATGATGAAGATATATTTCATTTATTATATGAAAAACTAATAAGCTTTCTTGTTATCCTGTTCTCTAAGCCACAACTTAATTGTTTCGTTTACTTGTTTATAATAAATCTTGTGTTTAGTATGGAACAATAAAGATATAAGATTTGTGATGTATTTTTGTCAATACACAACAGACCAACAGAAAAGGCCGACTGTCTTTAAAACATAAAGCTGGTCTGAGATTACTTGCGGTCCAATCTGGTAAGTTATTAGAGGCAGTGTTATCAAAACCAAAATCTGGAGGTTTTTGTATGTCGTTTGACCTCCACAATAAACTGATGCAAGTTACATAAGAACCATTGGTAACATGGCTGTTACTAAACATAAAAAAAGAGAACCAGTCTTAGTACAAAAAATAGATTTTCGACATTTCGAGTGCCTTAACACTAGAGGCTATGTCTATAAATACCGTTTATTTTGTTTAACTTTGTTATCCATAACATCTTCCTGCAATATGTTCATGTAAATAGTTTATTATAGCAGTAGTTATAAAACAAGTAAAACCAATAACCTAGGCCTAGGTTTAACTAGCGAGCCTAGGCCTAACTAGCAGCCTACTCTTTCAGAGTAACTATTGACTACTAACATGTATTCCTCTCGGGTATGTTCGAGGATTTGTAGTCTGTTACCATGGAGAACCAATAAGATTAAAACTTAAGATACTCCAAACCCCAATGGCTTATGTTTAGTTCTGGTGCATTGACTACCTTTCTAACAAATTTCATCTCACTCAGTCAATTTGCTATTTAAATAAATACCCCCGCAGCAGCAAACCTGTGTACTCACCGAATTTACAATGCATATATATGTATCTTAATACCACATAAAACCACATACCAAGTTTCATCAATATACATTAATAAATAAACGGTTTATGACATTTTAATTATTCTCCATAAGAGCAACATTGCGGTTGAGTATGCAGGTTTGCTGAAGCAAGGAACACAAAAAGCGGGGTTTTATACAAATGTCAATAAACTGAATTAGATAAAGCCACTACCAAATTGTATTAATTTATGTTCATAATTAAGGGAGATAACACGTTACGTATTCTCCATAAGAATAACATGGGGGCTAAGTACGCAGGTTTGCTGCTACGGGAACTATCGGCCAAAAAATATTGTTTAGTGCAAATATCAATAGACCACAACGATATGAAGCAATATACCAAGTTTCATCAGCATAAGTTGATAAATAAGCGAGATATACAATTTTTCTTATCCTCCATAATAATACAATTTCATTACATCTCTTCTAATATTAGCAGTCCTAATGAATTATGTTTTTAGCAAATTTCCCCTATAGGGAAGAAGCTATTACTGTAGTCGGCATAGTAAGATCTAGGCCCGAGACCATGATAACTTTTCGTTTTGAGGTCCCCAGATGCCAAAAACACCATTCGTTCAAAACTGTATATATATATATATATATATATATATATGTGTGTGTGTGTGTGTGTGTGTGTGTGTGTGTGTGTGTGTGTGTGTGTGTGTGTGTGTGTGTGTGTCCGTAAGCACGATAACTCTCCGATAAAGTAAAAATAATCCGATTTTAAAGAAATTTGTTATAAACGTGTAAAACAGCATTTATGACTTTAAGTTCGAAAACTAGACAGATCGACCTATCCGAAGGGGTATTTTGGGGGGGTTTTGTACCCCAAAAATATTTTTCTTTTTAAGCTTATTCCAATGGAAATAACTAAAATTTTAATTTTTTAAATATTATATTTAAAAAATTCAAAATCCCATTTTTGGGGTACAAACCCCCCCCCCCAAATACCCCTTCGGATTAGTCGATCTGTCTAGTTTTCGAACTTAAAGTCATAAATGCTGTTTTACACGTTTATAACAAATTTATTTAAAATCGGATTATTTTTACTTTATCGGAAAGTTATCGTGCTTACGGACACATATATATTTACAGTTTTGAACGAATGGTGTTTTTGGCATCTGGGGACTTCAAAACGAAAAGTTATCGTGGTCTCGGGCCTAGGTCTTACCATGCCGACTACGGTAATAGCTTCTTCCCTATAGGGGAAATTCACTAAAAACATAATTCATTAGGGCTGCAAATATTGGTAGAGATGTAATGAAATTGTATTCTTTACAGAGGGTTAAAGAAGTTACTAAGACGTGTCGGAAAGATAAGACGGTTTTAAGAGTTTACAAATTACAACGAGATGAGAGGCCGGTGAGTATTTCCCGCTCCCGGTCGAGAGCGTGCTCATTAATAACGCAGTCTTCTCTTCTTCGCTTTTATCGTGACGCTATTTAACACGTAACAACATTCTAAATTATGTAATATAGAACTGTATTGACTTTACTAAGTACATACGATTTGTTGAACATTGAAGTGCATTTGTTTTTAACTCTATGCAAATCCGATTGCAAACGTATGTGAGTGCGATGCTTGTTGAATTTCTGCTTTATATTAATTGTATGTTTTATATTTGCTTTGCTTCTATGAAAACTTGTTTACACCTACTTGGTTACATGCTTAGAAATATTACGTGATGTGGCCTACTGCATATAGCTTTTTTGGATGAAGATCTTGTTTCATTACTATCTTAAAAGTAGTTTTCATCTTGAGCCCACTTGATGATAATTATATTATATGGCAATCTTAACAGCTAGACGGCAGACGTGTATTAAATAAGCTTCATACAGTTGAATTTCTTACGAATGGAGGGGAAGAGAATTGGTTCCTCTTGTTTATTGTTTAGTAGTCAAATAAGTTTGAGTAATTCGTTTCTTTGCTTGATACTGGGAGAGAAATGTAGTCAGCAAATTTCCTATTGTTAAAAGAAAATGGTTGGCTGATGTTTTTGGGCACAAATTCGTCATTCGCTGGAAAATTGCCCCCCCCCCCTTTGCAATTTTCCGTTCGTGGTGGTATTTTTCAAGTGCATTTAATTATTACACGTACTTAAAACAAGACCCATTAGCTTAATAAACTGGTTTCTATTAAAACCTTTTATTTTAAAATAATGTATGTCCACATCGTCGTTAATATTTTCTGTTAAATCGATGTTTATCAACAACAAAACATAACTGAAGACTATATTTATGAGAAAAAACAATCACATTTAAAAAATTAGGTATAAGTAATCTAATAGCTTAATTTAAACAAAGTGAATTTCTAATTTTTGTCTGGTAAGGGTATTTATTATTTAAATCAAAAATGGCTTGTATAGTTTTGAGATACTTGGACGGGTGTAAGGTAATTTTTCGATTACTAAGTAAGGTATTAGTCGAATGAATATAAAGCTTAATTTCATGTATCTCTTATAACAAAGTTATAGTATAAAAACCAAAACCAAATTATAGTGAAAAACCAAGCCGTCCATAAGACTAATATTAATTTTAACATTGGGCTTATGGACAACCTGGTTTTTCACTCGTGCAACGCACTGTAAAAAAATATGTGCAAACTATAGTTTAACTACGTTGCAGCATAATTGTTAATAGAATATGGCACGAACTCTTTAAATGTTCTAAAATAGTACTAACATTCGTATGAGTAATAAATATTTCGAAAAAATATATTTATACTCGTATTATCAAAGTAAACAAAAAAAAAAAAAAATATCCCAAAATAGCCCCTTGCAGCAAACCTGCGTACTCAGCGAATTTCAAATGCATGTCTTAATACCACATAAAGCCGCATACCAAGTATCATAAAAATATATTCACATATAAGCGATTTTAATTATTCTCCATAAGAATAACATTGGTAATGAGTACGTAGGTTTGCTGAAACAAGGAACACAAACAATTGCTTTTTATGCAAATATAAATAGAATTTAACTAGGAGAAGCCACATAACAAGTTCCATCAATATCCAATCATAAATAAGCGTTTTATAGCATTATTCTCCCTAAGAATAACATGGGGGCTGAGAAAGCAGGTTTCCTGCAACAAGGAACAAAAAAATGGGTTTTTATATAATTATCAATATGACTCAACAAAGTGAAGCTACATACAAAGTTTTATTAATTTATGTTCATAATTAAGGGAGTCATTACATTTTACTTATTCTCCATAAGATTAACATGGGGGCTGAGTACGCAGGTTTGCTGCTACGGGAATAATAAACAAATCATTTTTTTGTGCAAATATCAATATACCAGTACTACTTGAAGCCACATACCAAATTTCATCAACATACATTCATAAATAATCGAGATATCCAATTTTATTTATTCTCCATAAGGATAACATTGGACAACGTACTGTGGTTAGCACTTTGAATATCTATGCAACAGTTGGGCGTAGAATCACAATTTAAAGACCAAAATGATTGTTTTGTGGAACTGAACAGATTGGTAAAATCAAATGTGAAGTTTACATTAAAATAAACTGAGGAAAAGCCAAAAACATTTTTCCCATAAGATTGACATGGGAGATTTTATGAGTAGGTTTTTTGGATTTTCTCCGCAACCACTTAACCTAGGTTAATAATTCAAAATACTATATTATTTGTTTTTTAAGCTCTATAACATGGTCAAAACCAAAATAAAGTTTTTTAAATATTTTTGGGTGAAAAATGCAAAAAACTGATTTTTGGAAAATTTAAAACCCCCATAAACCCCCCTTCCCATGGTCCGATTTTTCTGGTTTTCGAACTTAAAGTCATGAATGTCTTTTTACACGTTTGAGCCAAATTTCTTCAAAATCTTACTTTTTTACTCAAGTTATCGTGTTAACGGACACACATATATATATAAATTTGAACGAATATTGTTTTTTGGCATCTGGGGACCTCAAAACAAAAAGTTATCATGGTCTCGGGATTAAGTCTTACCATGAGACCTACGGTAATAGCTTATTCCCTATTCCCTATAGGGGAAATTTGCTAAAACCAAAAAAATCAGAAGGTACTTTTATCATATTGTTAAGAAGCTTTTATTAGTGAATTTCCTTTGGAAAGTGAACTATTAGCATGACCCGCACGGTGAAACTTAAGCCCGGGACCACCATAGAAGTTCCTAACGTGACCCCCTGAACACGTTTTGGGGGGTCGTTCAAAATTTTATATATATATATATATATATATATATGTGTGTGTGTGTTTGCACTCTAGCGGTCGCATTTTTTGTCCGATTAACTTCAAATTTGGTAGGGACGTTCCTTTCTGAAATGAGTTGGACAAGTTCGTTGGGCAAAAGAATCGTAAAACTCCAAACCCCTTTTTTGGGGATTAATTTTCCAAATTTCGAGTTTTTGGGCCCAAAAAGGGTCTAAAAAGCCCCAAATGTAAAATTAATGCATGTAAAAAGATGGGAATTAGTGAGACGAAAGTTGTAAGCCCTCTTTCGTCATTCTAGCATAAATATTTACCGAGTTATTAAAGAAAATGTGTTTAGACTAAACACAGTACGTTGTCTTATGGGGGTTTTAGACTAGAAAAGCCTGCTACTCCTTTGATAGAGTACTTTTATCATCCCCAGCAACCTCACGCCTACTTTCAAGCCTGACTGGACCTTCTTCTAACATTATAATGCGCAAAATTGTATTCCCAGCTTTGCAGGTAAATGAAACCAGGAGCATTAGTACAGCCAAAAAATCAATGTTTTCAGATTTCAATAAAAATTGGAATACAAGTATGTTTTTAGACTAATTTTAAGTTTTAAAAGTTTTTATGTGGAAATTCACTTCCCTTACGTCAGCGTGCTGCGTGCGAACTCGTTTATATTTATACTATGTTCTCATCCAGTCATCTATTTTTTTAAATTAAAATATTTGTATATTTCTTTGTAAAATACTAAATACTTTAACAAAATTTAAAGAAGTCCAGTATTAAATTCTATAACTAATCGGCAATAGACCTATATTATTTATTTCCTGCATATTATTTATTTGATTTTATTATTCAAAATCGGTGATTTAAATTGATAAATTACAAACAAATATGTTAATTATATGTTCATAATTTTATCAATGAGATGTATTCATAGAAAATAAATAATAAACTGGTTTAATTAATTAAATTGAATTATGTACTAATTCAAAACCATCATATTTAGGATAAGACTGCTTCTAGATGGCTTAAATTAATAATGTATTTTACTTTATAAGTTGTATTTAATTTACAGTTTAAAATTTGTGTATTATACCAATGTACCCAGCATATTGCCGGGTCATGACTTAATATTAATAATATTAACGATTGAAGCATTTGAAAAAATAAATTATAATTTTTATATAGTAAATATAAATTGCAGTTTTTTATAAACTACTACTTTTAATATATTTTATATGTTATTTGAGTATTATTACACATTATTTGTAATTAGAAAGTCAAATATGTTGTCACTAACTGTTTTGAAGCTATTAGTGAGTTCCGTTGCCTAAGAAAAGCCAAGAACACTATTAAACGCATATTTTCTTGTGAGTATAGAGACTTTGAAAGCATTACATTTTCACTGCATTTATGTTTCTGAAAAGCATTTAGAGGATCTATTTTCCGCTGTAACTCGAAACCAACAGATCCACATATCACCGTGAACAAATCCTCCTGTAGTGGTTTTCAAACAACTCCATTCCTTAAGAGAGATCTTTAAACAGTTTTCTAAACAATTTAAGACAAAACAAGCCATTTTACACAATACTTGAAAACGTTTTTACAAATTTGTTAAATTTATTGTGCTTGTTGGTACCATGGTCGTTATATTTTTATTATTTTGAAACATAGACAAGGTTATTGACATAAACTAAACTTATTACAAATGATAATATAGTATAAACGTAACCGCCCACAAAAACCCTTATATAAAAATAAATAAATCCACTATAAAGGAAATAAATTCTAACAATAAAATCTACTCAAATATATTATAAACCTACAATCTAAATAGATGAAATAAATAAACAAGTATTAAATAGGTTTAGGTGAATACAAAGCATGTGTGTATGTTAGTAAGAAGAGTAATAAAATAACAGGAGATGTTGCAATTAGATGAAGGGACATAGATTCAGCAGTCTCTCAGTACTGTATTGTTTTTAGTTTCTCTGTAATTATAGCAACGTGGATAGTAATTCAGATGATGTTAACATAATAGTGGTTTAAATCAGTACATTAATTCTAATTTTAAATTAATACTGCCATCAAAAAGGTTTTTAGAGTTTCCATTTAGGCCTAGAGTCATGAGGTATAAAACTCGCTCACGTGAAGAACTAGTGACAAGACAAATGAAAAGACAAGAAGACTTGGTTATTAATGATGCGCCGCACTCTACCGTGAGCGGTGAATACTTACCAAGCCTTCATTTTGAAATTTATAACGTCTTTAAATAACTCCTCTTCCCGTTACTTGTTCGTAGCTTATTTAACTGTAATTGACCCGCCGTGTTCTTTGTAACCTCTGTTACGTCAGGTTTACATAGGTTTTAGTTAATAAATAAACTGTTATTAAATGCAAGGGATGTTTTAATATAGAAACTTTTCCTGGGTAAATTACATGTCTGAATTCCATGTCTGCCAACTGTTTTTCTTGAAAAGTAGAAGAGCTATTGAAAAAGGTTTAAAGGTAACTTCCATGAATTTTCGGCTGTGTATAATTGAGTGATTCAAAACAAATTATTTATTCGCCTCTTTTAATATTGCGGCCCAACTTTAACTTCTTTAATCTAATGATCATATATATTATGGTTTTCATGTAGAATGTAATGTTAAGACATTTTAATATTTGTTTCTTTTTTATAAACTTAATCGGCTTAGAGATACTTACGATTTAACTTGTGAACTTTTGTAATCAAAATAAGATTAGATAAACATTTTACAACAATGAGTCTAAAGTGAGTGATAAAATTAAACAACAATCAAAATACCAATGCGAATTTTAATCAAACAATCTGAAAGATAACATATGTTTATTTGGTTACTATCTACTTGACTACATTCATCTACAAAAGACTTTGAAAATGAGATTTTATTCAAATTTACCTTTTACTTTTTGAGTTTTCCCTTTTAATGCTTTTAATTGCTCTTGAGATTGTCAAGAAGATAGCTGGCACACTTATATCAGTCAACCTGCACACTTTGTTTATTATATTAGTATACTGAAAATATGTTTACTTAACTTGCATTTAATTTCTATGTTCAACATCGCATAACATTTTTGAACAACCGTTAAGAATTAATGAAAAGATGATAAATTGTCACAATGGAATAGTAGGATGAAACTCTAACAATAAATTAGTTAATACTATTTACGATTTATTTTAATCATACAACTTCTATGAAATATTATCAACCAAAAATAGTTAGCCTATGTTAATATTTACTAGCAATCGCCTAGAGGTCGAAATTCGACCAACATTATATATCTATAGGGACTATGAGCAAAAATGAATATGGTTGCTCCCTCCCTCTCTCTCTCTATTTCTTTTTCTCATGACAGTGTATAAGCGGAGAAAGTAAAACCAAGAGCAATTAGTTTCTACCAAGTAAGAAATATATTAAATTAAATATTAAAAAATTAGTTTGAGAAAATAGGAAGATGAAATAGATAACAAATAACCAAAAACTTCACTATCTTATAATACATATTAACATCTGTGTACCATTACTGCATGTGTTCTACAAAAGTATATATTTACATTCATACAACAACAACAAAAAAACAGTTGAAATAGTGTTGTCATGTTTTCATGTATTTATTCATGACATTAACATTTATTTATAACGTTTATAATAACTACCACGCAAATTCCGAATATAATTCTATATAATTTATACCTAATATTTTAAGACCATTTTTAAATATGGGTGATATATAATTAATCTACATATTTACCAATAAATAAAGCTTTTTCCTTGTGCTATTACAACGTTTCACCAGTCAAAGAAGCATAAACCAATAAAGCAAAACGCCCAATTAAAAGTTCTCTTCAAACATGATAAAACTGTTCAAAGGAGTGTCATGTTTTAAGAGGAATGTAATTAATGATATTAACTTTGTTTTGTGTTTACTATTCTGAAGTTTTGTTATTGCATTATTGAATTTTTATTCGTGTATACAAATTTGTTTAAAAGTTCTTTGTATTTTGTTATGGTTCTAGATGTTTCATAAATAATAAATATCATAATTAATACTGTTAAGTACTCTTCTTTTGTAATTTAAAGTAAAATGTAACATATTCCGTTTCTCATTAAGACATGTCAAGCTTTTTTAGTCATTCAAGGACTTCCGGTCTCAGTACAATCAAGCATTAAAGTCCGACGGGAACAACTCAAATTATTTTTGGAAAACGCAGAGAGAGTAAAGCAAAGTGTACTTCTTTAACTGAATAAGCAAATACATTTGCCACCATTTTGTTTTCTTGGTATTATTATACATTTGAAACAAAATATAAAAATGTACAACAAACCTTAACATCTTAATATATTTTTTTCATTTTTTGACGATAACATTTCATACCCTAGTTTCAAACGAGTCATTATTCTTATATTAACATTATTGTTGTAGAACTACAAAAGTTACAATGATTCTTTTTGTACCCGGAAGTAATACAGGGGGTGGGAGGAAACAATTAAGACAGAACTAATTAAAGACCCTGAAACTGCCAGCAACTGTTGTTAATGTTGGGGCCGAATTTGTCTGTTCATTTGTTAACATAGATTGTTCTGCTTTCTGAAACCGTTTGTCCCTCTTATGCATAGTCCGAAATATAACCTAATTCAAATAGCTTTATTTTTATACGTTTAATATGCTGAAATTACAATCAATCCAGTCATTTAAAGTTATTTAATTTTTAAGTTAAATAATTAATTGTGTATAGGTTAATATAAATTGACAATTAATTTCGAACGTAATTAAATGTAAGTAATAATACACCAGACATTTAATTTGTTATGTATTTTGTTATTACTAGACCTATTTTTATTTTTATTTTCTAAATGGGTAAATTCTCATTTACTACACGATTCTACTCCAACAAACAAATATGGATGTTAACCTATGGATATACAAACTACGCTTGTGCTCGTACTTTCATAGATATATGATTATTGACCCATTTTTTAGATAACAGTGAAACAAACGTTGACCTAAACAATTATTAGTTTATTATTTAGAGAATATTGTTTGCTATTGATTAACGTTAAAGGTAATTAAAGGTAAAGGTATCAATGACATATAACAGACCCTAAATTACACTAATTAATGTGTTTATGGAAGCTTTTAGGTTAATTATTAAGAAGTGAACAAATCATAATGGAAAGCCATTTCAACTGATTACTAATAACAAAAGGCTTACTCTACTGTGACAGTAGGTAGTTCACTATTATATCAACTTTTAATGCTAGTGTTACTTTTTAAAACAATATAACAATTTAAAACGCTATAAACTTATTTCTTTGTACCAAAGTCTATAAATCAAATTATATTTTGTCAGGATATATTATCTATTCCTGCATTACTTTGGGTGAAGTAGTTTATCTTATTATGTTAGGTTTTGCCATATAGCGTAAAGATTAACAAACGCAGTTAGGTATATTAATTTCAGCACAACATACATTTTATAAATAATTTAAGGGACATACTTTAGAAAATTAAAATCCAAACTGATTAATTTGTCCTTATTTTAACAAATATAAACTGGACCAGTACCAAAACTATATTTTAAAAACATTTGAAAATAAAAGCTTCGGTTTCAGTAAAACAGAAATATTTATTTAACTCCCTGTTTTTCAATATCAGATATCCCATGTGTAGATCCCAAGATAGAAATTGTTTTACCAAAAAGCTGATCGATTTCCAATGAAATCAGATACAGCAACTGTCCGGGATATAAAATGGAGACTCCATTTATTTTAAAAATGCAATGAAAACTCACTATGACAGTACAACCCCTTCGGTCGTAAATCTGCAGCTGAGACAGCAGCAACACCACCTCGCATACTTGTTTATTCACCGCAACAATCAGGTTGGTCTCTTGAGAATACTTTGATAAACCACATGTTGGTAAGAGGCTTGATGTAACAACGACCCTCCACACGGTCCCAACACAGTTTAACCCCTTCACACAAGTAACAATAACTTTTACTTTGTATTGGTTAAACAGTTTTCTTGTGTACATTGGAAATCGCTACATCATAATGATTGTTATATGTTGTTAAAGGGTCTAGATCATTATTAAAATCTTCTTTTGCTCGTCTATTTCAGGTTTTGTTATTGTTTTAATTTTAAAATAAGAAGTCCATTAAAACCAAAAAAACCACACACACACAATGTCACACATTTGTTTCCATTTTAAAATCAAATGATTCCAAAAGGCATATTGGTAAAAACCTGCAACACAATATGCGATAGCGACCAACACATAAAGCGGTTCTTACACTAACACAAAAATATCCAGATTACAATACAAAATTATTTTGATATAATATTACTTTATAATATTTATAAAAGGTTTGATCATGTGCACATGCCTAATATTTTTGTAACAACAAAAAAAGCTTATGATTAAAAAAAGAGTGGTCTCGAGTGGTTTTTAAATGTAAGTTTTTTAAAATCGTTTTTGTTCGTCTGAGAATTGACAAGTTTTTAATGCTTATATTACACATATTTAAAATTGGAGTGCAGATTATAAGTATGAGTTCATAGTATTATTTGATAATACAGTAATTAAGCCAAGCTAAAAGGGTTATAGCATAGATATAAGAATGCACTCACAATGGAACTGAAGTACCGATATTATTGTTGTCGACAGTAAGCGTGCGGGTTTTACATTACCATTTATCCCTTATTTACTGAACAATTTAATTAAAACGTGACAGTAGGTTACTAACTTACTACACCACTACTTTGAAAGTAGGAGAAGGGATTTCCCCCCTTGAAACAACCAGGTGTAGGAATTATTTCCACTTGTTGAGAGTATTTGGTGTATACCACAAATTCCCTCCTCCTGGATTCCCACTGGACCCCCTAGGATTAATAATCCTATGATTATTAATCGTACATATCTGGATAAAGTCGCAGCAGTTACGGATGGTACGCGGCTTTTCCACGTGAAAAAAACTCCCAAACAAATTGTAATTACACATTCAGCCAATCACCCATGGATACCGGGTCAATACCGTAATAAAAAGCAGGTGTGGTATTCCCACTTCAGTTCGGTCTAGTAGTCTAAGCCTGTAAAACAGCTTTAACATTACGATTTAATTTTAGTCTATTACTTATTCCTTTTATTAAATCCTAAAACAATTATCTATATTTTTTAACCATATTTATAGCGATTTACTGTACTTTTAATTAACTCTGAGATTAACTACTATTGAAACGTGATTTTTTCCCCCTTTTAGCGAATTTCCCCTATAGGGAAGAAGCTATTACCGTAGTCGGCATGGTAATACCTAGGCTCAGGACTATGATAACTTTCTGTTTTGAGGTCCCCAGACCCCAAAAACACACTTTGTTCGAAACTGTATATATATACTGTATACATATATGTAATAAAAAAACTGAAACTGTATATTTATACTGAAAAAAAATATATATATATATAATATCCGTGGGTGCGATAACTCTCGTAAAATTGGACCGAATTTGATGAAATTTGACCAAACGTGTAAATCAGCATTTATGACTTTAAGTTAGAAAACCAGACAGATCGCCCCATCTGAAGTGGTATTTTGGGGTGGTTTTGTACCATATAAATGTTTTTTTGAAGTTTTTACATGTGATATTTTAAAAAGTATAATTTTTAGTTTTCACCATTAGATCCAACTTAAAAAAAAACACAGAATTTGGTGTTTTGATCATTTCTCTACGTCAAATGTTTACAGAGATATTGAAAGTGCTAAACACAGTACGTTGTCCATTGTTATGGAGAGTAAGAACAATTTTATTTCTCGCTTATTTATGAACGGATACTAATGAAACTTGGTATACGCCTTCATCTGGTTGTGGTCTATTGTTATTTTCACAAAAAAAGCAATTTTACTAATTATTCCCGTAGCAGCAAACCTGCGTACTCAGCCCCATGTTATTCTTATGGAGAATAAGTAAAATGTAATATCTCCCTTAATTATGAACTTAATTAAATAAAACTTGGTATGTGGCTTCACCTTGTTAAGTTATATTGATATTTTCATAAAAAAAACATTTTTTGTGTTCCTAGGTGCAGCAAACCTGCGTACTCATCCCCCATGTTTTTCTTATGGAGAAAAATCCAAATGTTATATATCGCTTATTTATGAATGTATATTGATGAAACTTGGTATGTGGTTCCTTGTTGCAGCAAACCTACCTACTCAATGTTATTCTTATGGAGAGTAATTAAATTTGTATACATCGCTTATTTGTGAATATATGTTTATGAAACTTGCTATGCGGCTTTATGTGGTATTAAGGCATATATTGTGCGTTGGAAATTCGCTGAGTACGCAGGTTTTCTGCGACGGGGGTATTTTACAGTGTGGAAGTATTATGTTGGGAAAATTGGCAACATTATCCGTCACGAAATATCCACAAAAATTAAAAACAACTTTTACTCCTCAATACCACTTTTAATTTCACAAGAACGGTAATTTTTGACAGAAATAATAGTTTTTTTTTCGTAATTGTACAGTTAAATATTTTTTAGGCAAGATAACAAACTTCAATAAGCCTAAAGTATAACATTAAAGTTGAACAGTTAAATATTTTTAAGAGTTTTAAAATAACATTTTTTCTCGGTACTAATTTTAATTATAGGCATTCTATAAAATGTCTGAACTTCCATGCTTTATTCATTTAGGTCTAACCCTACAAGACAATTAAAATATTTTACACTCAGACCATTTAAATGTTTAAAAGTCATACGTTACTGGACAAAATTATAGTCGTCTACTATATCCGCCACAGTTTGCCTTTTAGCCGAACGGTTAAGTGGGATCCACTGTGCTGTCATATAATTTGTTTCTACAGCTTCAATTTATAGTATTCTAAAAGATTGTATTAAATAAACTTCAATACGAGTTTTTATATTATTATTATTATAATATTAGTTCAAATTGCCCTTAAAAAATGCGTAGCTGTAACATAAAATAACCGTATAAGAATGTTTTTAATAAATCAGCCAGTCAAAGTTTTTTGTTGACAATGTTGATCTTAGAACGTTTTTATACTAGTAGTCATAGATATATATAAAACACTATTTACTTCATTTTTATAATGACAGTAACAAGGTTGAGTCTTTTTCAGAAGTAATAATTTCTGACGTTTTCTTTTGGAGTTAAAACGGTTGTTCTATAAATTAAGGAAACTTTCACCGTTGGAACTGCTCTCAACCAAGGTAATTACATTTTACACAAACAAAAAAGTATGGAGAGACTTTTTATCACTTTTGGCTTCATTAAGTTACACTTTTTTGCTGAAACATTTTCCAGTACAAAATCTAATTTTCTTACAATTCGTTCAATACGAGTCATCGCTAGTTCTAAAGCATTAATTCTAGTTCTTGTCTATACTGTTTTTTATAGTATTAATAATATATTACTGGAATATTCTAACTTGTTTTATTTTATAGTACAGCAGCTGGTTTATTCAACCTGAAAAATATTTGGTAAAATATTTCTAAGTATAAACAGTACTTTATTATATTTGTGATTTATTATAGTTATACTTTAAAATATTTAAGAAGGGGTATATTTAATCTTACATTTTAAAGCCAATAATGACTAACTAAGTTATAAATTGATATTTGAATTATTGGTATTTGAATATTTATACCCTTTTCGTTCTTAAACTAGAGGAAAATTTATAAAACATAGTTTTGAACTCTGAGTGATTAATATCGTATTTTTATTTATTCGTAAACAAAAATAATAGTTTTTATAATTTATTTAGTATAACATTTAAATACAAACTTGATTTTATTTAGTTTTAGAGAATCAGAAGGTGAGTTGTAAAGAAACCACCGCCATTTCACGGTATAAACACGGTATGAAGCAGTATCATGCAAATTCCTAAATTATTAAGTTTTGGCTTCTAAATCCTTCACCTGTTTCGCTAAGAACATCTTTCACAGTACAAACTTGGCTCTTAACACGGGATATAACATACAGGAGCGAACAGTATAATGTGTGACGGGGCAGCCAATCCAGCCATTGGAAGACGTTGCACCAAATTATTGTATGATCTGCTCAGTCAACGCTTACCAGGGGGTAGAATATCTCAATCACACAAAAATACTATTTTAATGGGTAACTACGCTCAGCCAGTAGCTATGCTCAAAGTCTTTTCCCCTCTAAATCATGGAAAAGCCAATTTCTATAACCAATAAAACTCTACCATTACCATTTCGCACCAGCTGAAACCGACTTACCAACCTTATGCGTCTAACATATATCTTCAAAAGGGCAACGAGCTGTCTTAAGATCAATTAACTTATTATCATAAACATACTTACTTATTACTTATAAAATCTCTTTTTTATAAGATGTCACGCAAACAGTAGTCATTTAAAAGGTTAAGTGGCTATTCCATCCTTTTGCACAATTTTCATCCCTGCAAATTCCTTTATTTCAGCAGCGTTCTTTAAAAAAACCTTCTTGGGAAACGTACTTTAGATGCTTTCAAATGTATGCCTAGCAGGAAAAGTTAAAAATCAATACACATTTCGTTACAACTATTTATATGTTCTATCGTTATTTTATCAGACGATACATTTTATGTTAGAAGTTGAAGATAAATTTATATTTAGAATGAAGCGTGTAGCAACAAAAAAGATAAAAAGATAAAAGGCGCACATACTGATTTGCAGAGCATTTGTTTGGCTCTTTAGAATTGACGTTGTAATCTGAATTGTAAAAGCCTTACATTAAATCACCATTTTAGGACGAATACAGTCCACTAAATTCAAAAGCCACACAATCGGCGAAAGACTCACTGGGGCCCACTATTAATGGACTGGCCTTGCTGTCAATTACATGGCTACGAGTTGGTGTAAAATGTTCTTTGTAATTTCAGCTATCTGCGGAAGCTTTGCTGTAATTTAAGTCAACATTTATATTTCTCTCTTCATTCGCAACCAGTTTTAAAACTTGTTTCTTATTTATCTTTATGTTACTTTATTTGTTTGACTATTTTAGTATTATTTTGTTAATTTTTTACATATATATCCATGATTTATTATTACAATGATATTAGAGTTTAATTTCGGCTATTACAAAGCCAATTTAATTTAATCTTGATCTAAGCATAATGAGTTGTATAACTAAGTACTTTGTTTAGAGGTCACCCCTCGTTTCACATTATTGGATAACGTAAATGCTGCTATTTTATGTTGGGCGTCTTTGGATCCAAAGTCACCAGCCTTTAAAGCTCATACAATATATATATATTAATATACATATATATATATATATATATATATATATATATATATATATATATATATATATATATATATATATATTATATATATCTGTATAATTCCATCCAGGAAACAATTGTGGAATCTCAGAAAAATACGATTTGTGTAAATAGAATAAGTAGAATACATTGTTATATGCTGTTTCCCAAAACGTCATAGTTCTATTTCAAATTATTCTTTTAATTTTAGCAAGTTTTAGGTCATAAGTAATAGGTAAAACATAAAGTAACTGGTTTAACATCAACTTTATTTTAAAACAAAATAATTATACTCTGCAAAGCAGACACGGTGCCAGTGGTGATTGCCCTCTTTTCTGTTTAGACATTCTTTATAACCAAAATATTTGTTAAAACTTTAATATTATGATAATCAAGCCTATTTTAACGTAACGGAGTTGAAATTTCAAAGGTCTCTGCATTATTCCAAAGTACATGCTAATGGATCATAATTTTGCTTTTCTACAAGGGAGGACATCCCTGGTAAAATAATTGTACAGAACTTTTGTAGTCAAATAATTCCCATGAATCAAAACACTAGTTTTAATTTACTCATTTTCTATATCAATGTCATGTATTTGCAACGTTGAGAGTCCATATTCCCTATTTTTTAGTATTTTAGCAAATCACTTCCCCCTGTACATGCCCCTCTTTCCTTTGATAGCAAAACCATTGCATCAAAAGTGTCTAGGAGAAACAATTGAAGAATAAACAAATTAACTTTTTATTTTCCTGTGATTTTGATTTTAAACCTATTTGTGCTTTAATGTCCAAAATAAAGTAAATTATTATGCTGCTATTGCTAAACAAATATTTAATAATTTGTTTTAAAATAACGTATCATATCTTATAAATCACTAAAAGTTCAGGGTAATAAACCAACGCAATTTTTTTAACACGGTTAACGATTGTTTCACAAAGCAATGAAGTTGTAAGTAGACGGGTTTTTTATTTTCAGAATATTGTGATTTCATATTTCTATTCAAATATAAACGTAAAAGAAGGATGAAAACGTAAATATTTGCCAATCAAACAACATATTTATTTAAATCTTATGATTAGAAAAAGCTAAGTCCATATAACTCATTGTATATGTTCCGGTTTGAAAATAAAATGCCAGTTAATCGGTACTCAGGGCTGAGTGCGCCAGGGAGTTCATGGTTCATTCATCAGGGTGATTGCACAGCAGCTTAAAAGATCACCGCCACCCTTAGTGGCAGTACTGGTGAACTTATGTCTTCCCAGTTAGACGGTCATGTGTTAAATAAAACAGCTTTATACCTATTTGAAGTTTAAATTCTACATAAAACGAATCTAAATTTACTAAAACGTATCAAGAAATATGTATGTAATTTAACTGATCATAAACCAGTTTCACGGGTGAAAGGATATTTTTCGCGTTTTTAAACGTAGGATATTAAAAACTACGAGTTGAATTAAAAATGTTTTCTACACATATTTGGCGTATGATTTTGGAAGAAATAATTTGAAGTTTTTAGGATTTCCTTTGACAGTAAAACTGTTTAATAACATCTCAAAAAATATACTGTCTGGGATGCCTAGTCCTATTTTTATCATGCTTTTAACAAGAAGGAGTTTTAAATGTGGTAACAATTGTTTAAAAATGTGTTATAAAGTAGAATTTATATCGAAAATTATGTTTGTGGATTAATTATCTTATTTTTTAACAATATATTTACTACTCCTTAGCCAGAACTCATACAGTTTTACTATGTCGTATAGCCTAGTTTCAAAATTGTATAGATTTGTTATATTGACTATAGTTGCAGTCTATGATTAAAATGCAATATTTTATATAATTCATAGAATCATTGCCACTTGTGTACCCATACTTATACTGGGTGTATACATACTCCCTGGACACTCTTTGTGTATTTGTTCCATAGGTCAAGACAATAATAAAACACGGTATAAACATGGGGCTAACATGCCTAGTTTTCTGTCTGCCGGTCTGTTTGTGATTTTTAAAAGTATGTTTATAACTTAGCTTATATTTAAGATAGGAAGATTAAATTCGACTCAAATGTGTATCGTAAGACTCACAAGTGTATACAATTTGATTATTGTAACTGCATCAGTTTCAAGATAGCGGCAATTCAAACTTGTAGATGTAAAATTTCATGAAAACCGTAATTTTTATCATCAATTTTTAAACTTGTTTCCTGACACATCAAATGTAGATTTCTAATAAAAACGAATCGAAACCTTGTTTGCTGCAATCTTACAAGAAATATCTGAGTTATTACCTATTTACTGAAATAAATATTAAATTTTTTAACAGTATTTATGATTTAGTCATTATTGTTATTATTTTACATTTTGCCGCATAAAGTCGACAAATAATATATTAATTAGATAAGGAATGTCGTTTTCGGCCCACTCTTATTTTTCAACCGATTTGGGCAATCGATGTGTCATTTTAAAGCTTTTACACAGCAGATTTTAAAAAAATTTTAAAACTCAAAAGCACCGCTTTAGTTTTTAAAATATTGACAGTTAAAAAATTGTTCCATGTTATTTAAATTGGAGAATGTTTTTGAAGGAACTCAGCCTTAGATTGAGAATACCAGGTCATGGAACGTGGTATTCAGTTCTGTTGAGCAACGTGTGGTCATGGAATTTGTACCAATTTGAAGCTTAAAATACTCCAACAAATTATAAAATTTATCATTTTCCCGTTTAAGTTTGTTAAATGATATAAAGTATAAGGAACTCAAATTCCTCTATGTTATTCACATGCGAGAAATTTTTATCAGGAACTCGGCCTTAGTTTAAGAAAACCAGGCAACGTGTCGTCATGGGATTTGTACCAAATTGTAGCTTAAACATTCCGATCCTCCCCAAAATTGTCAGATTTATCATTTTCTCCTTTTAAGTTCGTTAAATTATACAAAGTACGAGGTCCTCAAATTGCACAACGTTATTCATATGGAAGAATATTTTAAGGAACTCGTCCTTAGTTTGAGAAAACCAGGAAACGTGTCATGGAATTTGTATCAATTTGAAGCTTAAACATTCCGATACCTCCCAAAATTGTCTGATTTATCATTTTCTACTTTTAAGTATGTTAAATGATACAAAATGTAAGTGTCTACAAACCATTTTGATGGGATTTATGGTATGTTTAGTTTACAACAAACAGCTGATTGTAATCCCAAAGCTGTGATTTTCATTAGACAGCCTGATCGGCTCATCAAGGTATTGATTTATTAGTAATTCCGAGGGAAATGTGATGTATTAGCATGACAAGCACGGTGAAACTTAAGCCCGAGAGCACCATAGAAGTTCCTAACGTAACCCCCTAAACACGTTTTGAGGGGTCGCTAACAACTTTATATATATATTATATATAAATGTGAATTTTCATAATTAGTGACATTTTATGTCAAGTATTTCATTGTTGGTGGTTGTCGGCCAAACTTAGTATTTTATCCGCCGAATTTCGACGGGCACCTACTAGTAATTACGTAAATAGCTAATAACTCAGTTGTTTCTAATCCGATTGCAGAAAACAATGTGTCGTTTTGTTTGCAGACAATTATACAATCATAGATTTTTATTTCTGGAAACAAGTTTTGATAAATTTACTGCTTTCATTAAGTTTGACATTAAACACTTTAAATTACCTCTATCTTGAAACTAAGCAGTTACATTAATAAAATTGTATACACTTTTTGTGAGTTTTAAGAATCAGATTGGAGCCGAATTTAAACTTAATACTTAATAGACGCTGAGTTATATGAAAACTTTAAAATATCACAGACGAACTGACAGCCAGAAAACCAGGAATTTTAGACCCATGTTTATATAGTGTTTTATTATTGTATTGACCTAAGGAAAAAATACTCAAAGTGTGTCCAGGGAGTTTGTAAACACTCTGTATAACAAAATAAATAGGGCTTGAAACTTCAAATAATTGTTTGTAATTACTATAAAGTTTTAAACCTTAATAGTGTAAATGTTTATATTGCCATGATATTAGCCAAGACAATTATATCTGCAGATATTAATTTAATTATTAATCAGGTTAAACAGTTAGTGTTCTGTTAAGGTTGTTATAATGCTATTGCCAAACACAATGAATAAAAAGCTAAGTTTAATTTAATAAAATAATAAAATAAAAAAATGTGTTGTACTTCCCAAAGGTTTTTAATATTCATATTCAGTAAGAAAACTGTGGGCAAGGATAAACAGAACTCAGAGTATTCTTAATTGACAAGGCTAATATCAATGATTTTACACATACTTATTGCATAACTGTACTAACATTCAGTTTATTATCCCTTATTAAACAATAAATCAAGGTGGAATTTTCTTTTTGCGAATTTCCCTTATTGGGAAGAAGCTATTACCATAGTCGGAATGGTCAGACCTAGGCCCGGGACCATGATAACTTTTCGTTTTGAGATCCCCAGATGCCAAAAACACCATTGGTTCAAAACTGTATATATATATATATATACTGTATATAAATATATATATGTATGTATGTATGTATATATGTATCCGTAAGGACGATAACTCTCGTAAAAATAATCCGATTTTACGAAATTTCGTATAAACTTGTAACGCAACATTTATGACTTTAAGTTCGAAAACCAGACAGATCGACCTATCCAAAGGGGTATTTTGGGGGGGTTTGTACCCCAAAAATGGGTTTTTTGAGATTTTTACATTTAGTTTTTGAAAAAGTCAAATTTTAGTTTTTCCATTGGAATCAGATTAAAAAGACGCACAATTTGGTGTTTTGAGATCATTGCTCTACGTCAAATAGTTACATGATATTGAAAGTGCTAAACAAAGTACGTTGTCCAATGTTATTCTTATGGAGAATAAGAAAAATTGTACATTTCGTTTATTTATCAACTTATCCTGATGAAACTTGGCATATTGCTTCATATCGTTGTGGTCTATTGATCTTTGCACTAAAAAAATCTGTTGGCCGATAGTTCCCGTAGCAGCAAACCTGCATACTCAGCCGCCATGTTATTCTTATGGAGAATAATTAAAATGTCATAAATCGTTTATTTATGATGTATATTGATGAAACTTGATATGTGGCTTTATGTGGGATTAAGATACATATATATGTATTGGAAATTCGCTGAGTACGCAGGCTTGCTGCTACGGGGGCTAGTTAAACTAGTTCTATCACCTTCCATTCACAGGAATCCTCCCTCTCCTACTGAATGGGGAGACGGGAAATGTTTGTGGTCTCGTAAAACGGCCAACACTGCCGATTACGACACTACGTTTATGTTTAAGGTAAATAAATTAATGTTTGTATCTTTAACTCAATTTGTTTATCTAATTTCCTAATGCGTGTTATTTCACACGTACACTCAATAACCACAGTAATGGCTTCAATTTCGCAATAAACACATTACTTTTGATCATATACGTATTTGATTTATTTTCAAAATATTACGTTGAAAACTAGTTCTAAGGAAAGTTTATACCTGTTTGATAGGTTGGACGTGAAAGTTCTACATGGTCCGTCTCGAGTAATATGCAGTATAATCGTTCAAATAATATATGAAACCAGTTCAAAGAATGCCAGCATAAATGTGCTCATGTGTCACAAGGGGACAAAAACTAGTAACAATGTGTTATTCACGAGTCGCTATTGCCGGAGTGATAAAGAGGCCAGTTGGAATGACGTCGCGTAACTCACCCTGTCGCCAATTCCGAATGACGAATATTCCATATGTGATTGTTCCAATTGCATCGTTCAAGTTGTGGCATTCCGCAAAGGCATAAAGTAATACTAATTAAAAAATTAATACTCACATTTTTTTCTGTGTTTTTTTTTTTAATAAACTGTTCACAACTCTACACTGTCTATTAGCCTCAAATGCTTATTTTAGTTGAGTAGTTATTTTAGAGTAAAATAAACTTCGTTTGAGGACAATTTATTATAGAAAATATTAACGAGTTCGCACGCAGCACGCTGAGGTGAAGATAGTGAATTTCCACATACAAAACTTGAAAAAAATCAAAATCAGTGTTAAAACATACAATTTTTATCGAAATCTGAAAACTTTTTTTCTGCTCTTATGCTCCTGATTTCATTTTTACCTGCAATGCTGGGAATACAGTGTTGCGGCATTATAAGGTAAGCTGGTTGCGCTGAGTTGGCTGGTTATAAGTGGTCCAATCAGGATTGAAAGTATGTGTGACGATACTGGGGATGGTAAAAATATACCAACATATGAAAAACAGGCTTTTCTAATATAAAAACCCCATAAGACAAGTACTGTGTTTAGTCGTTATACATTTTCTTTAATAACTGGGTAACTATTTATGCTAGAATAATAAAAGAGCACCTAACACTTTTCACTTACTAATCTCCATCTTTTCCATGCATTCACTTTAGATCAGAGGCTCTTCTGACCCTTTTTGGGCCAAAAAACTCAAAATTGTAAATATAAACTCCCAAAATAAAGGGTTAGAGTTTTTCAATAGCTTTGCCCAACAAACCTGTCCAACTAATTATAGAAAGAAATCTTCCTTCCAAATTTAAAATAAATCGGACAAAATATGCGACCGCTATATATATATATATATATATATATATATATATATATATATATATATATGTATATATCATTTTGAACGACCTCCCAAAACGTGTTCAGGGGGTCACGTTAGGAACTTCTATGGTGGTCCCGGGCTTAATTTCACCGTGCATGTCATGCTAATAGTTCTCTTTTCCATAGGAAATTCACTAATACTCTAATAATAATCTGTTACTTCTAACAACGCGATTTTAATTTTCAAAAAAGTCATATATAACTTGACTATTTATATTTACTTTTGGTATCACATATTAAGAAAGAACTCATTAACAGCAACTATGATAATTAATAATTAACTATGATGATTATTAATCCGGTGAATATTCCAAAATAGTAGTAAAAGAGTAAATATAAAACATCACAAATAAATTAGTGTGCATCACTCACGAGTGGTTTTTAACTTGTAACTATTACAGCTATTGGCAACGATAGGAGATTGCACTAAAAGTATACTGTAGGACTGCAGCTATAAGTGCAGGCCAATCAATCGTGACCCATTCATTATCCAGTAAACTGTATGATGCTGGACGGCTATTCATTAGTGGCTCTTCTGAAAAGTTATTTTACTCTCTCATTAAAATGAGGTAGTAAGAACGCAAGTATATACTTTTATTTAGCTGGAAATTAAATTGCGGAAGCATTTTAGAAAATTATGTAATTCGTTTAAACAGATTACAATTACATATTCCTTCTATTTGGATGATACAGCAATATTTTTACGCTCTCAACCTTTTCAATCAATTATTTTCAAGACATAACCACTTATAAATAAACATTTATAATGGCAAGAGTATAATGCAATACCTAGCAAGAGTGTCTGTCTATACTTATTTTTTAGTTAAATTAAAGAATTTTATCATTTTACATGTAATAAACTCAAATTATATAGTACATGATGTTGTTGGTACATTACATCAAACCAACCACTTATTGCTCGCTGCTAAAACAAAGTGAAATTATAAAATTGGAGCGAATCGAGACGGCGCTGATCCCCTAAGCTGTTATGTAACGACCCAATGAAAGAACCATGAACTGTCTGGCGAGCTCTCACTCGTGTTGGGAATGTTAATAACGTTTTAAAATGTGCATTTGCTACTTTAGTAAGCTTTATACACACCTCTAGAAACCCAAGTAACGCAACTTATTTACCTTTTTAAATACGAAATACCTCAGATAATTTCAAACGTGAAATATTGTATTACAAAATATCTAAAATTTATAATTAATAACATGGAAAAACTGTTTTTACTTCAATAAAATTGCTATATGTAATGGTTTACATTTTAAAGTAAATATTAAATTAGCTAAACATCCTTGTTTCGGGGAGTTCAAGGAAAAATGAAAAATCTTTATTTATAAGCCTAAAAATTTAAACTTTGTATGATTGTTACATATAACTATGGAACCAGGAAATGGGTTGAAAAAGTGTTTTCCACCCCTTGGTGGAGAGGGGGTGGGTTTTCGATGTTTTACAAGGGTTCGCAAGATCCTGTACAGATTAAAAACTATAAATGTTAATTAAGTAATTGTATTGTTTAAGTGTTCCTAAAGGTATGGTCTGTGATCTGTAGAATGGGTTTAATTTTATAATATTGAATAACAGTTTTATATATTTTTTTACTACCAAAAAAACATAGTAAATATTTTTTAATATGTTCTATTTATTTTTTATTCAAAGCCATCCTACAGATCATAAAGAAGGATAAACCGAAGACAACAAAACAAAAAATTACCACTCTATCTTTTCTAGAAGCTGAGGTGTGTAGTTAATAAAATTAAAAATACATATTTTTGGAAATTGTAAAAAATCCAAAACAGTGCGCAGACAAAATCATCTGTGGCTAGGTTAGTTTGTAAACAGCTGCCCCCCCTCAACTAGTCTTTATAATTATGTGATATGTTGATTTGTAATACTATATAACATGACTAAAATATAATATAATAATAAATATTTTTTACTAAAATAAACCATAGTAAAATAATGACAATACGCTATTCTCGTTTCTAAAAATGAAAAGTTCACCTTGAATTATGAACTTCGATTTTTTTTCTAAGTAAAAATATCGTAAGGTCTTATATTTTATATTTCTATGTTCACAACTTAATGTAGAACCAAAACATACTGAAAAACAATTTTTGAACAAACAAAGTTTATGCTTTTTTTAGCGTGAACTCCCCCCTTAATCAAAGGTCTGCTTTTTACAGACGAATATTTTTCCAACAAATCCTTTTTATTCTAACCATTACTACCTCATATTTGCAGAAAAACTAAACCAAACTCTTAAATAAATCACAAATAATGCATTACCTTAGTTTTGCAAATAAAAATTAGTTTTGGTTTGCTAAATGCCGTTTTAACGGCTAGGATTGTTAAGTATATGAATAAAATACATTTTTAAGCAGTTGTAGTACCAAACTGCAAAGTATAACTTTTTCTGTTTTCAGAACTTGACGTGCTTTACGACAAAACTCATAGCAAGGTAAGTAGATATTTTAACTGTTCTTTATTTAGTATATGTGTTAAAAGGCATTCTGAAACCTCATACTTTTCAGCTTGACCATCCTGATTTCTACAACGAGTAATATTGTTTTATTATCATTACTATACAAACAATGTGAAATATTGATAGTAACGCAGAGTCTCGATTTGCGGGCGTTCTATACATTCAGAGATCAATAAGCGGAAACAGTTCTCCAGTTCTCTTAAATAATATGCCGCTAGCGGGCGTAGATAAAAAGAACCTCTTTGCAGCAAAGGTTTATATTTTAAGTGAAAAAAACCTTAAGTGAATATAACCATTGGCAACTCACTGCTTTCCACGTGAAGCAAATATTTTGGGTCTTTTTCGTTGTGTTGACAAATCTATGCTCAACTTTTTACACCTATGTATTTAAGCCCACAGTCTTGTTATCTTCTTAAGAATGTATAATTATACTATATGAAACACCTTACCAAGAATATGAGAGCAATTTTATATTGTTCTTTTAGTTATAAAAGGTAATGTAATGGAGGCGGGAGAACGGCGCGCGAGGCATGGAATACATATAAGTAGCTTATATCCCACCCTTTCCTGCCATGTAATGGCACAGTATATTGTTCATCAAAATTAATCGCCTGCTGTGTGTTTGACACACTTCCTCTTACATAATGTAATTCTGTTAATCAGTCTTTTGTAATTTCAATCTTCCAGCTTGTTGAATGTAATGAGAATTTTGGTGTATAATATGTGGGGGTAAGTCTTAAGACAAAAAGCCTTATTGTTTACAAAGTTTGCATTTAGCGTATTAATAATATAGATAGATTTAACCAATGGTTAATATTACAATACCCGTCGCAGCAAACCTGCGTACTCAGCGAATTTACAATGCATGCATATGTTTCTCACTCCTACATAAAGCCACTTACCAAGTTTCACAAAAATACATACATAAATAAGTGATTTATGACGTTTTATTTATTCTCCATAAGAATAACATAGGACTGAATACGCAGGTTTGCTGCAAAGAGGAAGACATGAAATCAGTTTTGATGCAATTATCAATATAACTGAACCAGGTGAAGCTACATACCAAGTTTAATTAATTTATGTTCATAATTAAGAGAGATAAAACTTTACTTATTCTCCTTAAGAATAACGTTAGGGCTGAGTATGCAGGTTAGCTGCCATGGGTCAAACAAAAAAAAAAATTATTTTTGTGTGCAAATATAAATATACCAGTACAACGTGAAGCCACTTACAAGTTTCATCAATATACATTTATAAATAGTCGAGATATCAAATTTGATTTATTCTCCATAAGGATAACATTGGACAACGTACTGTGTTTAGCAATTTGAATATTTCTGCAACGGTTGGACGTAGAATCAAAATTTAAACACCAAAATGATTATTTTGTGGAGCTAAAGTGATTGGTAAAAGCAAATGTAAAGTTTAAAGTAAAATTAACTGAGGAAAAGCCAAAAACCTTTTTCCCATAAGATTAATATTGGAGATTTTATGAGCAGGTTTTTTGGATCTTTTCCGCAACCACTTAACCTAGGTTAATAATTCAAAATACTATATTATTTGTTTTTTAAGCTCTATAACATGGCCAAACCCAAAATTAAGTGTTTTAAAAATGTTGGGATGAAAAATGCAAAAAACTGATTTTTGGACAATTTAAAACCCCCATAAACCCCCTTCCCCTTGTCCGAATTTTCTGGTTTTCGAATTTAAAGACATAAATGTCACTTTACACATTTGAGCCAAATTTCATCAAAATCAAACGTTTTTTACTCAAATTATCGCATTCACGGACAAATAAATATATATATATATATATATACATATATATATATATATGTGTGTGTGTGTGTGTATATGTATATATATAAATTTGAACGAATAGTGTTTTGGCATCTGGGAACCTCAAATCAAAAATTTATTATGGTCTCTGGCTTAAGACTTACCATGTGACCTATGGTAATAGCTTCTTCCCTATAAGGAAAATTCACTAAAACAACCAGGTTAATAGGACATATAAACATATCGTTACGTGAGAATTTTAACTCTCAATAAATCAGGTATTGAGATAGGAACAGAGAACTGCAAATAGGTTACAGATAGGTGCTTGTGCAGCCTATTAGTTCATTTGTGCATACAATATAAACGGTGTATATCAGATGTGTGTATACAGTGTCTTACCTTCAACACACATGAATACCCGTTTGTTAGGTGTTTGTGTGTTGGGTACATGATAAATAGGATTAGTATACGATAAATATCCTGTTAATAAATAGGAAATATTATGTTTAGCATAAGTACAAGTCAGATCCTTGAACTCAAGAAAATATCCTGAGACGAACATTTACCATTCTCGTAATATTATAAGTAGTTTAACAGGTATTTTACTACTAAAAGAACAATATATTTATACGGGTTTTTTATATTACCGGGGGGTATGGACTTATTTGTTAAACGTTTTTATATTTATTCCTTGGAATGACCTAACAACAAAAATATAAAAGAAAAAATAAATAAAAATAAAGAACAAATATTATAAATGTAGTAAATACTATAGTAAAAGATTATTTTGAACGGCTAACCCAACCCAAAATCTGAGAAATCATGCCCCATTTTCACTGAGTCCCAAATCACTCAGCCAGGATGATTAAAGAGGGCCGTAAAACCGCTCAACTTAGTTCTTAATGTGATCGTAAGCGCTCAGGAGACCTGCAGAACTGAATCGTCAAACGATACAGAGTCACATCACCATTTTGCGTTAGCAAATTGTGTTTGGCCTAAAATGAAACCAGCTCCTGTAGCTGGGATTAAATTTGTCGTAATCGGAAGCATAAATTAAAGAAAAAAGATTACATTTAATCACTTCTACATGCAAATCCTTTACAAGTACAACGTTGAAGATACTTGGATATTTTGTTATCTGCAGAGTTTAAATTTCAATAAACTCTGTAAAACTTGCTTATATTTAGTAATTTTATATTCCTTATGTAATTGAATTTAAAAATTGAAATAATGGTTATCTTGATGAGGTTTTAAAATTAACAAGGCAACATATTTTCAGTTCGGAAACCAAAGAGTTAAACAAGTTTCAAATGAACATCAACCTTGGAGTTAAATTGCTATATCCGCTCTATTATAAGAAGGAAAAAGAGTAATCTCATTCTATTTAGTACTGCATTGAAATATATAATCTATATTCATTAATCTTTGCAAGTTTATCTCACCGGAACAAGGCAGATTACACCTCTCTTGAATACTTGAATTGTAATTCACAGCGATTGAAATTTTAAACTGTTGAAACTCCCATAAAGACTAGAGTAATTCCCTCCTTAAAAAAATAAAGACCTAAATATTTTGAATAATAAATAATAAACTTCACCAAGACAAATCAATAGTTTAGTTGAAAGCAAATCAGTTTAGGTTCGGCGAACATGGAGAATCGAATTAAAGCAACAGAATTTATAAAATATCGGTAAAACAAATTACATCTTAATACATTACTAACAACAAATTAAAAATTCTATCTGAATAAATAACTGGTAATTTATGGTTAAAAATGTCGTTCATGGGAAATAATCATTAATAAATTATCTCTGTGAGATCGAAGGGAATCGTGTCGGGGTGGTTTGGCGAGTACCGCAAGGTCCTTCACTTTGTGGAACCACCATAGCAATGCAACTGACAGCAATTGTCAGGGTTACCACCAATCAGCTGGTTATAACACCCAGAGGTTCGGCAAGGAGGCAGTAAAAGCATTTGCCAACGACCTTTTAGTACACACCGTCATGCCACCAGATAGAAAGGGAGTGCATTAAACCGTCTATCGATCAAACATCACGTTGTTGCTAAGTTTTAATCCATCGTTGTTTATACGTAACGATTACATTTATTACGGGATGTAATAAATACGTCATACAACACTTAAGAATATATTTACACTTATACTGATTAACATACAGACGGTAAACATATATAAAAGATGGTACTATTATGTTTAAAAGATGGTATATATGTTTACCGTCTGTATGTGAATCAGTATAAGTGTAAATATATTTTTAAGTATTGTATGACGTATTTTATTACATCCCGTAAGTAATAACAGCACGTAATATGCGCATCAAAAAGTTGTTTACATTTATTAAGACAATGTTAACTTAGTAAGCTTAAATTATTTATGAAATTGTACTTCAGCTTGAAGTGGTGTTCGGGGTTAGGATACGTTTGAATTATTTTCACAACATTCAGGATAACTTGGGTCTATTCCAAATTTTGGATTTAAATCAATTGATTCGACTAGGACTGTTTTCGAATGTTCAAATTGTATGCCCTCGAATTTCTGTTTGTTTTGAATAATAAGTTGGGACTCTTGTAAAGTACTTAGATTAAGTATTCTAGTAGATTATCCAAAAGCTAAAACTTCTAAAACCTACTAAATCTTCAAACTATAAACAAGTTGTATTGTCTTTCTTTGTTGAACAATAATGAGTGTCTCAAAGTTTGGTAATAGTTTGTGAAAGGGACTCACAGCTATGATCTTTGTACTGTGCATAAATTATGGTTACGTTTTTATGAATTACACTCGTATATATGTATTATCTTTGTGTACGTATTTTGAAAGGGGTTAAACATTTAACACCCCGTCGCAGAAAACCTGCGTACTCAGCGAATTTCCAATGCATATACATGGGTATCACAACTACCTAGAGCCACTTACCAAGTTTCACAAAAATACATTAATTAATAAGGGATATATAGCATTTTATTTATTCTCCATTAGAATAACATTATAATTGAGTACGTAGATTTGCTGCAACAAGGAAGATAAGAATTTTTTTGCAATTATTAATATAACTCAACCAGGTGAAGCTCCATACCAAGTTTTATTAATTTAGGTTCATAACTAGGGGAGATATAAAACTTTACTTATTCTCCATATGAATAACATGGGGGCCGAGTATGCAGGTTTGCTGCTACCGGGAAAAATCAACAAAAACCTTTTTTTTGTGCTAATATCAATATACCACAACTAGGTGAAGCCTCATACCAAGTTTCATCAATATACATACATAAATAATCGAAATATAACATTTTCATTTTATTTATTCTCGATAAGGATAACATTGAACAACGTACTGTGTTTAGCACTTTAAATATCACTGCAACGGTTCGACGTAAAACAACAATTAAAACGCCGAAATGATTGTTTTGTAGAGCTAAACTGATTTGTAGAAAGAAATTTGGAGTTTTTAGTGAAATTATCTGAGGAAAATCTAAAAACCATATTCCCATAAGATTAGCATGGGAAATTTTATGGACACATTTTTTGACTTTTCTCCAAAACCACTAAACATAGCCTAATGATTCAAAACACTACATTGTATGTTTTTTAAGCTCTATAAAATGGCTACAACCAAAATCTAGTGTTTGTAAAATTTTGGGGTAAAAAGTTCAAAAAACTGATTTTTGGAGAATTTAAAACCCATAAAACCCCCTTCCCATAGACCGATTGATCTGGTTTTAGAACTTAAAGTCATAAATGTTACTCTCCACATTTGTGCCAAATTTCGTTGAAATCGGGCGCTTCTTTCACAAGTTATCGCGGTAACGGACACACATATTTATATATATATATATATATATATATATAAATTTGAACGAATAGTGTTTTTGGCATCTGGGGACCTCAAAACAAGAAGTTATCATGGTCTCGGGCTTAAGTCTACGGTAATATCTTCTTCCCTATAGGGTAAATTCGCTAAAACCTTAAACATAGGTTTCTTTTTTGTTTAAATTAAAAATATTTTTCAGAAAAGGCCGATTAGGTTAATAATTACATCTAACATCAAACACACAATCTAATTTAGTTACAGAAAATCATATCAAACTTTTACTTTGTTAACGATCAGTTCACGAAACAAGATTTCACTGGAACCACCTACACTGATTTAACAAAATATGTATAAACAAATTACCAATGTATATCCCATAAAAGACGATCTAACAGAACATCAAAAACAAACTAATAAAAGCTAATTTGCTCCCGTTAGTCTTGTGACTTCTGAAAGAAATCATGAAACTTCCACAAATAATGAACGTACAGTACTGAGAACAATTGCATGTTGTGATTGATTTAAAGGATGACGTATTGACAATATAAAACTCAATAACTATTGATATCTTTGTACAACTATGACAGCTTATGTGAAAATTGAAATCTAAATCATACTTAGTTATATTGTTTATACATTACATTGTGATCAACACAAAATTCATTATAAATCACTAAATGAGCTTTTTTATTTTATTTTGAGTGGTATAGACAACTTGAGTGTTAAATGTTGAGGAATGAACGGAATTCGAAAACAAGATCTTTATTCAAGCCTGAGAGGAACGCCTCTTGTATTGAATAAAGTTAGCCAACCATTTCAGCATCGGTAATATTTGTTCCAATATTCCTTGTTGAGGCTTAGACAACTCAAGTGTAAACTGATGTAGCAATTGCAAGACAGTATACATTCCTAAATCAACTTGAATAATATTTTCTTTATTATTTTTAACATCGGTCATCAGAATGATATTAAACAACAATTACAAATTTAAACTTTTAATTTATAAATATAAAACCGTGTCAATTAAATTAACTGTGTGGTTTTTATATCACGACAATTGTGAAAACAATATATTTTCATCACTTGTGTTTGAAAATAGCCCATTACCATGCAGCTGAAATTCAAGAAAATTATCTATTTCGTTATAACAAAACAAAAAATGATCAGCTGACTTTGCCTGTCCTAAACATTACTTTTCCTGTCCCAAACAATATTTTGCCTGTCCCAAACAAAACTTTTCCTATCCTAAAAAATTGAAGTTACCGTTTTGCTCAACAGGAGCACCAGTGTGATTTCGTTATTCGTTTTGACAACTCTATGTTCAAACAGCTGACTTTTACACTAAAATGAATTGTAAAACCGTGTTGTGTTTACTTATGGAAAATTAATAGCAGATAATTTTGTTTAAAGTTTATGGTGGTTATTTGCATCGTGATGAAATTTATGCTCATCACGTTCACTGCTCGTGACAAAAGTCCTATTTCGGGGCTCGATAGCATTTTCGCACGCTCGGCTTCGCCTCGCGCGTAAAATGTTATCTTGCCCCAAAATAGGTCACTTTCGTGACTAGTAGTAAAATATAATATTAAATACAATATTAAACGAATTAATTAGTTTATTTTACTATACAGCGTGACAATTAGGTTTGGAACCTCTTTTTTTACTTTTAAACCACAACGGTGAAAAACACCAAAGTTACACATCATTACTGGTGAAAGTAATCTACATATCTGCGCAATTACCGACCAGATGACCCTTTTGGGGCGTGGACCGTCGTCCACAAGGAATCAAAAGAAAATCTTTAATGAGAGCCTATGTTGAGTTTGTTATTGGCCTTGTTATTAGTGTAGTTATTAAGAGACCTTGTTTTACTAAAAGCAATACCGCAAACCGGACTTCATAAGGTTGATTCAATCAGTAGTTATTGCTGTTTGAATTTTAATACTGTTGAACAATGTAAAACATTAAGTATTACAAGTAAAAACAAATGTTTAATTAGCTGTGGCCAAAGTAAGTGTTCTAAATGGTCCCCTCCCATCGAGTGACATCGTCCCAAGCGATGGTAAAGCCATGAATTTAATCAAAACTTGGTATATTTTATGATAAACTAACATTGACCAAAGGAGTATAATCGAAGGGTGATGCAACCAGGCCCTGGGTAGGAGGGAGGATTCTCTCTGTTAAAACCACTGTGGCAAATGACTCTGTGCTGCCCCCAATTAACAGATTTGGGTCGACATTTCAGACAAAATAATTCACTAGAAGATTATGTACACACAACACCGTACTTTATAATCTATATCTGTTTAATAAATACAAATTAAAGTTTTTATTAAATAGGGCTAAAAGGTAAACCCATGTATCTATTTTCTGATACCATTTATTTAATAATATTTTTTAAGAAACGTATGCTGTGTGTGAATTTACATTGACTGATTGCAAGTTTACAGTTATCTGTAAAAAGATAGAAATATTAGTAAAGTAACTAATATTATTCTTTAGACAAAAACTTGCTTGTTTAAAATATAAAGCTCAACCTTTTAATACAGAGTATTAATAAGCTAAACTCAAATATGCCGAAGAATTTTCCAACTACTTGCAAAGAATAGTAAAGTACGTTGAGAAGAGCAAATACAAATATACGGAAATGTATTGTTTAGGTATGAGGTTTCCTGGTAGATCTATTTATATCTTAGGGTTATTGAATATTAAACGTAAATTTGTATTTCAAGTTTTTCATCTTGCAATTAAATTCCGTAGGATATTAAAAATAGATATCTCAAAACAGCATTTCTTCAATTATATTGTTTATGAATTGAGGTACTCATATGAGTTCACTGGTAGTTGTAAAAGGAACAAAGGTTTTTTTAAATATTGGTGCAGTATTTTTGATAATGTTCAATATTATAAAGATATCTGCTTTGTTACATCATTAGAGTTGTGATGTATAAAAAATACATAAATGTTTAATAATTGTTATAAATATCAAACAATTAACTGTTCAGATGAATAATCCAACCTTTCAAAATAATTGAAAACCAACATAACACGTCACACTATTAACAAATGTTTAATTTTTACAAACCCAGTCGTTCCTTTTTGATTAGTTCATGTGTTTTAAATTATTAACTAAGACTCTCCAATATTTACAGCAAATTTTTTTCTTGTAATTTTAGGTTCATCAATTATGTTTTATAAGCCCATTATAAAATACAATAGACAATCGAAGATAAAATAATAATGTTGTACTATACGGTATTACATTATTAATAACGTGTAGTTGATTGTAATACATCATGTGTTCATTCAACTAATCCGACTCAGGAAAAGCAATTTGCAATGACCAGGTGATCAAGCAGATGAGAGAATTAGCACGTGGAGGATTCGTGAACTGAATTGTACAGTGTTTTCCTTTTTATTTATCTGTGGCTATGGAGTATACAAATATTTGAAAACCTAAAATCTGAAATCAATTAATCATTTTGGAAACCGAAAACATATGTAAAAAGTTATGAGTGGTTATGCTTGTATTATTAAAATTAAAATTCGAACATAGTATGAAGTTGGTAGGCACATATTTATCTATGTCCCAGCAAGACACAATATTTTTGTATGAACATGTTTTCTTTTTGTTTACCCTCATGTTGCATTATTTTCTTGCTTATGATTACTTTTAAAGAATACAAAGTTTAATGTGGAAAGTAAATACTGCCCAATATTTTATATTTATTAATTTGTCATAGAAAACCATCAGGAAAGACAATTTGTGGGAATAAAGTATGACAAATAATTCCAGTTAAGATTTTAACTAAACTGTATATATATAATCATAACTAGAATCAAACAGTTTCTCTATAGTTACTGCTACCCAGTGTTTTCAAGCTTCATGTGAAACTGTACATTCAAACTAAATACATCATTAAATGTTTGTTTGATAAGACACTGAAGGAATCCCTAGTCTACACTGTGATGTCAGGTGTCAATGAACCCTTCAACAATGTAATCAGCTTGGGACAACAGGGTACTGAATATACAAGTAGCTAACGTCCTCTTTTCCTATCACAATGCAGTACCGCTCGTAATATAAATCCAGTCATAATCGTAATGAAAATTATTTGAGAAGAGTTCCTGATAAAAAATTTATATATTTCTGTCGCAAATTAATTTCAGTCATGAATATTTTGATGTTTTTCTTACGATTATAACAAATAATGTTAAATTATTTATTGTATTATTTCACTCATAAAGAACACTATAGACATATCTATACATACAAATTAGTCTATCTTTGCTTTTTTGCCCCTTATGCATTCTTATACCATTCAGATTTTCATTTTAGTTGTGTTAGATCTAGGAATGTTTTAAGCCATGAATTGGACTTTGGAACTATCAGAGTTAACCTGATTGATGATAATTTTGAGTTTACATCGAAACATCATTTTCCCAACGGCAAAATAAACGTGTATCAAGGGCAACATTAGTCACATTTTTATATTTTCTCTTCAAAACGAAGGTGTTTTATATTAATTATTTTTCCCCACATAAATTTATGTATTTAAAATTTAAGTCTCTACTATAAAACAAATAAGGTATTTATAGTTTACAGCTGAGGCTATTATTTGTTATTAAGTTTGACCATTTTTTATTTGTCTAGATTATTTATAGCGTCCGTAATAATAGAGCAGTTTTCCACAAATATTTAAACTTTCTGTGAAAGGTGAAAATAAGGTAGAAAAAGAAACGATTACTCCGTGTAAAGCCCTGAATACAAAATGACGGCTCTGACAGCCAAGTAACGCTGCTGTGAGCAGAATAAATATTAGAGTAAGATCACAGACTTGTCTGAAATACATCATGTTGGACGCATTACAGAACCTAATTGTATTAAATATCTGCAGTTCTTATTTGTGGTATTTTATTACTATTAACATTATATATTTTGAAAGCTTAGTCACTAAAACAACGCATAACTCACCTTTTTTGACACAGTGCAATGTTACTTGATAAATTGCCTAATTAGTGCGAATAGTTACAATTGCGTATATTTATTTACGACAACAAATAAATTGTAACGTTAAGTAAGTGTATGTAAGTGTACGTATATGAGTTAATTTATTTATACTTGTCTACTTATAACCTCCATTAGCGTTTATAACGGAGAAACATTAAAAGTTCCACTACATGCTCTCCCTTTCTACTAAACTGATATTTTTACCTTGTTAAGGTGAATTATGTGACACTGTATTATTATTTTTGTGTATAAAATCATGTTACTAGATATTGTTTAACAAAATCTTATTATTTTAGACAAGACGTGAAATTAGACAAAAAAATTATTTGAATTAAAGAAAACAATGCTTGCTGAAACATTTTCCTTATAATACTAGACTTTAAAATAAATATTTTAATTATTACTGTACTAATAAAATCGAAGTTTACGTATAAAGCTCACTTATTAAAACTGTCAGCATATTCTACGTTCTACTTTAAAACTTATATTAGCCAAAATATTCAGATGTATGTACTTGAGTTCTTGATTAATATAGAGATTCAACTACATTAAATTGTACCCAATAATTCGATCAGATTAGTTTTAAAATCGTCATTGACAAAGGAAAGTATACGTTGTTGTAAAAAATATACAAGTTTATTTTTAAATACAACCCCAGTTACTTTTATTATTGATTTATTTGGACTTTACCGATTGCTTCTAGTGTTTAAAACTACACTACGTTTCGGGAGGTAAGGAAACTCCTTCAGTTATCAAGTGAACCCTACTTACATCTAAATACCAAGTTCTTAAACCTAACTAACCTAAATTTTTTGGGGGTATTTTTTCATCTCTTCCTTACATTTTAATTTACACAAAACAAAATTAACAAATACAGACACAAAAAACAAATACAATATACTTAACACAACTTGTAAATATATGTAAATAAATATTGTGTTAGTGTATTGTATTTACTTTTTGTATGTGAATGTGAATTTTTTTTAAATAAAATTGATAAGACTATTGGACAGCAATAAATTATACACATTAAAATATAACAAATAAACAGGAGAAAAATGGACTGCTACGGGAAAGGTGGAGTCTAATTATTCTTTTTTTATATTTTACCTATTGTATAAAGTGCACATATATCTAGTCGAGGGACTGGGGCTTTATCTTAAACTTTTTCCATGAAGTAAAATAAGGGAAAATTAACTTTTTAGTCACTAACTAGGCTAAATAAAAGTGTGAACCATGAAATTACTTTTTAAACTTTGTAAAATATCGTAAAAAACTTTGTAAAAAGTCGTCATGCTTTGACTTTTAAACCGACAGCTACTTCATAAATATTAGGATATATAAATTACCTCCGTCACCATTTACAATATGAATTAAAATGTATTACGTTATATATGTTTTGGCTTTACAGTATGCAATTTTCCAGGATAGGAAACAAAAATCCATTTGCATTTTTTCATTAATATTGTTTTTTTAAAATCCACACTAAACACCTAATTCTCTTAAAACAAAGATGCCACGGATAGTACACCACGAAACAACAACTAAAATTCATTTGATAGGCCTACTATCACGGTTTAGGGATATAGCTGCGGTCACAAGTCGTAACAGGCTGCTGGACGGTTCAAGTTGGGATTATCATGTCCTATTGTCAGCGTTATCAGTGTCCCGGCAATCAGCTGATATCGGTATATTTCTTCGTTAAAAAATAATAGAATAGGTATGATAATCTCGACTTGAATCGTCCGGCAGTCTGTTCCTGCTCGTGACCACACCCGAAGCTGTGAGCGGAGGCTCGCGAGCCTTCGGAGTGGTATGTTGCTAAACCGTGATAGGTCTATCAAATTAATGTTATTTTTTTGTGTTTTACTGTCTGTTTTTTATGTGAACTGTGAGTTTAGTCTGGACTTTAGAAAACAATATTAACGAAGCAATAAAAGCATTTTTTTCCTGTCCTGGTGATTGAAAATGGCATCAAAGCTGAAACATATGTAACACATTTGGATTCATATCAGAACTGCTGACGGAGGTATTTAACTTACATACTCTAAAAAGCTGTTTTGTGACGTCACCTGTTGCGCCTTAATTTCAAACGTGTGCCCAACCTGGTAGACCTAATATAATGGGCAATCATGTGACGTATTTGCTTTGAACTACGCTTTCCCGTTTTTGGGTCTTTTAGGGTGCGCCCAACCTGCCTTCCGCATGCTAAAGTAAGGGTTTTGTATCTCATTGTAGGCTCAATTGTTAACCAATTAAAAATAATTTGTTGTTATTTCATTCACTAAATGTTCATCTGTAAATCATACGATTTAAAAATCGTGATTTTCATTCAAAATAAGTGGTAGGCCATTAGTAAAGTTTTTCAAATTAACCGTTTTTCTAAAGCATCCTAATGTAAGGAGAAAAATTATTTTGGAAAAAAGGAACCGTACAATATCTAGATTGGAATCTGGAAAGTATGAAACTGCAAATAGTTTGGTATAAATCTATAAAATAACAGTGCGCTTGAGGAGATAAACAAATCTTCAAGCGTAAATATGCATGTCCGTGCTTGGTGGTGGTGTGGTGCTAAAAAACATCGTGCGGATCATTCAATCTGGGGTAGGGCGCACCCTTAACTGACTTGACATCTGCCTGACCACTGATTTCATCATTGTGGTAAAAGTTTACAATACTTTTGATGCTGTCTTCTATTAGATTGAAGGCCTAGCTATTGTGTGTTGTTATTTAAAGATTAAA
Source organism: Allygus modestus (assembly GCA_963675035.1). NCBI lineage: Eukaryota > Metazoa > Arthropoda > Insecta > Hemiptera > Cicadellidae > Allygus > Allygus modestus. Next base: position 340,942,090 of record OY776111.1, read on the forward strand.
AAGAGACTGACAGCTGTTTCGTCAACATATTAACCACCTACAGTCCTGTTAATGACTACTAGGACCAACTATTATTTTACATTTGTTAATAAAATTTATAGATTTGAAAAATTATTAGCCAGCGCCGATGCAAATAAATTGGTTATGGGGTTGCAATATAACGATATAACTCATGGGCCCGGTGGAATTCTGGGATTATAGATGAGTCGCTGGCATAGTAGTCAAGGCGTTGGATTTCAGTTCAGAATCATGGCAGTGGCTCTAGCGTGGGTTTGAATCCCAGTCTTGGATAGTAAAAGTATAGGTAGAAATAGTCTGCCAACGTTTTTTATTTGAAAAAAGAATGAAAGGTAGGGTTATGTATAGGCAGATAAAGGGATGTTCAATTGTCGTTCCTAATGCAATGGAAGTCATGCTCCCTTAGCATGAGGAACCGTCAAATAGGCCTTAATGAAAACAATAACCATCCTATCATTGCTGCTCCGAATTCGGAGCCCTTTAACATGGTCACGACTGCAATTACCTATATGGAATTTGCAATTTGTATAGGCCATCGACGCAATTCTCCCAATAAACTGCCAAGGCATATTTGTGTTAGTGGCCCATTGTTATTCAATGATATGATTGCGTCGCTTGGTATATCTTATCGAAACAAAATACAACTATTTTCCATTTTATAGACCGGCCGAAGCATTTAATGTCCAAATGTCACCTAGGTGACATTTGGACATTAAAAATATGCTCAAAATAAAAAATAAAACCAATAGACCCTACATATTGTTTGCAAATGCACTTAAGGTTATGATGTGAATTAGTCCGGGAGCGACTCAGGGGAGAAACGATGGGCGAGAATATTTGTTTAGATCACCTCTCACTTCTCAGTTGTTCATTGCTTATCCACTTGTTACTCTTAGCCGTCACGGTATGTCGAGATAGCTCAGGATATGGGTTCAAACTTCTGATCATAAGGTCCTGGGTTTGCAACCTATTATGTTTAAAACTTTTTTATGTTTGACAAATATTCGAAATGTTACTTTGATATTTTGTACTCAAACCCATACCCCTAATTAGGTTAGGTTTGGTTGGTTTATCATAGATAAATATGACTTTTCGGGTCGGATATTTATTTCGTCTTAATTTATAGAAACCCACTTATTTTGTTTATGTTGGCAATAAGTCAATGCTTTCTGGTAGTGATTTAAGAAATTACTCTCGTCCATCGTTTCTCCCCTAAGTCGTTCGCAAAGTCCTTTTAAACCAAATTTCTCTCATGATCTTTTGTCAATGTTATTCTGATAACTCCCGGTCTGTGTGCAAAATTAGGATTATTTCTTTTGGCCTATGTAAGTTGCCAGACCAATACAAATATGAATCATTCGGTAGCAGACATGTTAAGTCGCTTTCAAGAGGAAATTAAAAGGCTCCAAATTTGGAGGGCAATGATAGCTATTGTTTTCATCCTATAAAAAGCTGGTACCGTAGACGGTGATTTGTCACCACCTTAAATTGCGCTACTTGTACATTTAAATATCCCCAGTGATATTTTCACACAAGTAACTTTTTTCTGCAGCTGTTTTTTCTCGTGCGATTTTTCCCCGCACGGGTAGATTTGGTGCTCTGTTCACACAAGTGGTTTATCCTGCAGCGGCTAGCAGGCAGAACTCGTCAGATGTCAGTGTATCTGAAGTTTTTTAGGCGCCAACACGGCAAATGACATAACTAGCGTGATGGTTTCGTCCCTCCTGTACAGTAAAATTAAGGACAGGAAGGGTAAAAGGAAATACTAGGTTCACTCAGTTATAGCCTAGCGCGCACTGGGTTGGGACGGTACGTACAGGATTTTTCAAAAATGGTTATCATTGATTTGCCTATTTATGCACGCACTGGACCGTCATGGCCTGGGCAGGACGATCCGTACCTTCCGCCGTCCAAAAGAAACATTAGTAGGATATCCCAACATGGCGTACCAATTAATCATCCCTCTCCTAAGGCCTATTAGTTCTCTTATACTGGTCGGTAGATCCTAACATCGATCTAAATACTACTGGATTGGCAGGTAAGCTCCGCAGCCCGAAACCGCTGCCGGTGGTTGCGTTCTGGGCTTTTGAAGGCGGAATGGGCAAAAAGCGCCTCGCCGCGTATTACCATAGATTAAACATCCGGAAGGTTCAATTTAGTAGGTATTCTATAATGAAGGTTTTGGCATATAGTTCTGTCATAACTACATTTTTATGTGATTTTTAGCAAAACTACTGAGTTTATAGTTCCCATAACAGATCGTGTTCAACAAATCACTTACATATATATCCACTAAAAAACTACTGGACCAATATAAACAGTTTTTGTATTCAATTGATGGTTTTGATCTGCACTTATATCATAATCAGGGCCGTATTAGGGGGGACAACTGCCGCGGGGCCGGGGTCATCGAGGGGGGGGGCCCGGCCGGGACGGTGTCAACTTGGATCCGGACGGCAACAACGGTCCACACACCACCAGGCCTGCCTGGAGGCCCGTGAAAGCTGAGTACGGCCCTGGTCATAATACTTTTCTTTAGTTGAGATTTTTTGTTCTTAATGCCAAATGACATTTAATTGTTATCTTTTATGAGAGCTCATGTTAAAATCTCAACAAACATTCCTTTTGTAAATCCACTATCAAAAACTACTGGGCCGATTTCAATAGTTTTAAATCGAAGGTCCTGTCCTATAGAGGTTTATTGGTACCATACTTTTAACTTCACTCAATATGATTTTCTCATTGAAAAATTACTTTGATATTTAACACCTAAAAAACTGCTCCTATTTAACATTTCGGTCGAATTTAGTTAGACTATTTACCAAAAATGTTAATAATTTATGTTTTAATGGACCGCAGTACTCCTCCTCCGAGGCCAATTTTGAAATTGTTTACATGTTCATAACTATTTTTAACCATTTTTAAATGTGTGAACTATTAAAATATGTCTTAAAAATGGAAGGAAAATTTATTCCTATATTTTTGTTACAAATTGTTTGTTCCAGGTCAATTCCCTGTATATTATTTTACAGCAAAACAATTATCATAAATTAAACTTGAGTTTTATCAGTAGTAAATACGATATTATTAAACATAAGAAACATAATACACCTTAGCTTAAAAATTATGCGATCATAATGTTTTGGTAACTTAAATGCTACACAGGTACTATATAACTGAACCATTCACGTAATCATGAATATATATAATAAATGTTGGATCTTGAAACAATCACTGGCAAACCAAGTGGGCCACAGACTTTTAATTCCTACATTATATTTAATAACATCAGATATTACTTTTCCTTTCTTTTTAAAAATAAGGTAATTTCATCTTCTTTAAAACGAATTGACAGATTCAAGCATAATTTTTTGAATTTCTGCATTTATATGTTATAGAACGGGACTGGGTCTATTACACATCATATCGATGTACCATCGAACCTGAACCAAAAATACGCTTTGGTTCGATATACCATCGCCCTGGTTAGTGCGATCTATAGTATAATTTAATGAGGAATTGGCTCTATGGGTCATCGAACCAATTTATAATTAAAAATGAATTGTTAAAGTTTTGTCCGATGGTCCATCGGACCTTTTATTTAGTTTTTATACATTTAAGCAAGATGGTTCGATGGCTCATCAAACCTACATAAAAAAATCAAACATTGAAGTGAAGGTTCTATTACACATCATTCGATGGACCATCGACCCGTCCTTATTTAATAAACATCAGAGGGTCTATGATCCATCAATATGATGTAAAATAGAACCTATATTTTTAAAGTTTTAAAATGTATGTAGTGGATCTATTACACATGATATCGATGGACCATCGAACCTTTCTTATTTTATAAATGTTAGAGGGTTGATGGTCCATCGATATGATGTGTAATAGAGCCACTTAGTTTATTTTAAAACTTTCGAAATATACGTTCTATTGCACATCATATTGATGGACCATAGACTCCTTTTTTAAAATAATAATTTATAGGGTTGATGGTACATCGGACTGAATTTGTATATTTTTAAACTAACTCATGTTGGTCGATGGTCCATCGACCCAAACACTAAAAATAACTTTAATTCACTTAAACGGTTACAATAGGGTCGATGGTCCATCGATATGATGTGTAACAGAGCCGCTTCCATTTGAACAACAATATCAAGCTACAATAAAAATGGGGGCCTGGGGGGTATTGCCTCCCAAAAAGACCAAAGTGCTACATTAAAACCTCTTGACCAGATTTTTAACTATTTAGGCGTTCAAAACCGATTGACTGATATTAAACATGTACACATCAATCTGTATTTAGATATATTTAACATCAATATTAAGCTAAAATAAAATAACAGTGTGGGTCCTGAGGTGTGTAGCCCTCCAGTTTAGACCAAAGTGAAAAAAAACACTTGATTTGACTGATTGTGGTCCTGCATTGTCAACAAAATATTGTACTGTAACAAAATCTTCAACTAATATAATAAAGGAGGTCTAGGTGATACAGCCCCCAGTGAGAGTGAGGGGTGAGTAACAACTACTTCAAATGCACTTGGTCTGACTGACTGATTGACTGATTTCGGACCTCATTGTTTGCTCCTCATGTTCAAATGCTGTATTTGAACGGCATTGTCAAGCTGCAGTTACAATGTGGGCCTATGGTGTATATTGTGAATTGAAACATTTCTGTTTGTATTATTAACTGTGAGCTCAGCCTCTTACGTGATAAAAGAGCGTACTCCTAGTTAGGTTATCGCTATTATGAGTTTCAAAAATACACCCAGTTACTTTTTCTGTATTTGTAAAAAATCAACCCTGGGCCTTCACCAATTATCATTGGGTAAGTCAGTACTTTATTTTCACTCTGTTAAAATCTCCAACCGTTATCTTTGATCCACCATATTGGATTCAAACTTTTTTTAATTTAAAGATGGGGTTGTTACATATAATTTGTAATGATTTATTTATGTTTGACACAATGCCGCTATCTGTTTTAAAAGTCTTTATTTATTCTCAAGATATTGACAGTTTAAACAAATTTAGTTTTAAATGCCCTATCCTTAAAACATTCCCATAGTCTCGTGATTACATCAGGTAATTAACATGAACCAACATTAATCATTGTTGAGTTGTATTTAATTTATTTTCAACAATTTAAAATTGTTGGCTGCCTTCTTAAATCCTCAATTTTTGAATAGTGTAACTTTTTTTAAAGGTGACGTTGTGACCCATTAATTTTAACTATTTTCTTACGCTGCGTGTAATGCCATTACCTTTTTTTACTCCCTTTTGTTCTAATTATATTGACATTTCACTATCTTAAGAACGAAATATTACATTTTAAAACAGATTGTGGCATCGGTTTCAGCATGGATATTAGTTTTACAGCTATAGCTATAGCTGTGAAGTATGATGTGAAGTATAGCTGTCACAGCTATATCTTTATATAAACAAAATTATATTTAATTCCAAAATGGCGGATCCAATATGACAGAAGTACATTTTAAGCTAGTCAAAATCAACTACCACCCAAGAATGACCGGTGGTGGTTTTTATCAGATGTAATCACGAGAGTATGAGCTTGTTTTAAGGTTATGGAATTTATTATTATTTTATATAACTATTTTTAAAATAGGTGCCAGACTGGAGTGCCCCCCTCCAGTCAACTGATGCAACGTCACAATAAGCCGGGTGGCAGACTACACCACTAACGCAGATTGCTTCCGTGCGATGCCGCACTTGTTGGGTTTATCCTTTCTAGACCTTAATATGTATAGTATTTGTGTCATTTTTACTATCACTTGTTTATTTGGCTTATGCCTCTTCATTTGTTATTGAAGAAGATAATAATAATTGTGTTTCTTGTGTGGTCTTCTAGTGGTGAATTTTGTTTATCTTTGCAACAGTTTTGTTATGGTTGATATCATACAACCATGTGAACAGAGTTATTCTGAGTGAGAAGTCAAATTCAAGAAGAAAACCTTTATATGATGTTATTCTACTAAATATAGTAACCACTTAAATATATATATATATATATATATATATATATATATATATGTATGTATATATATATATATATATATATATATATGTTTTAACACGTCTCATGAAGTTTTCCTATGTTTTTTTATTGAGAAAATCTCAGACATATAGACTCATTTAGCTTAGAAACGAGATCCAGTCAATATAGTCAAATGAGCAGAGCGTGCTGTTCAATTTATCTTAAACAAGTTATATTATGGGAAAATATGATCAGGGCTTTAAGCCTCGTAAAACTATGTTCTTTAAAAAAATGGGGAAGTTTAAATATTGAACATACAAATGACGATGGTTAAAATCTTGACTGCGATGAAAACTTAATTAGTATTACAGATAATTTATATGTAGATGTAATCTATACCTATAAAATGTATAGCCCTCACTCGCTGACTCACTCACTTATCACGAGTTATCCCCTTTACCTAGAGAGTTGAAATTTTGTACACTGATTCTTTAGGCAAAAAAAAAATGGTTTTTATCTTGATCTGGCCTTAGGGCTCCACCAGAGACCCCGACAAAGTTCCCATCTATTCTTTATGGACATTCATTTTGTTTGAGCTGATGAAAATACAAACAGCTCATCTTAATTTGTAGTAGTTACACGGGCTAACCACAGAATTCAGCACACACACGGTCTCAGTTTTTATTAATCACTTGCGGATCAAAGCCTGCGGGCAACAGCTAGTGAAGATATAAGTGTCTCATAATGCCAATTTAGGTCTATTAAATATAGCCTTATACTCAGCTCATGTTGCTTTGTAGTATAATAAGTACAACTCATGTAGTATGTTGTTGACCCTGAAAGAGATTTTCAAATATTGTGCCTCAATCTGAAAACTATGATTACACAATAGTTAGTAGAGGCGGATTAAAGTCCCCATTAGATAATATTTTTAAAATTGACGTGATCGATTTCAAAGTTTTAAAATTTTTTGCAGCTGAAAGAGATGAAGGTGATTTTTTACGAGTTCCGAATCAATGAAAAGTTTTGATTAAAACTATCGATGAATTTTCTAACGAAGGTTCTATTGTGGATATGAATTGTAATGAGTGTGGCCTTAGTATTGATAAGTGATTGTTTTCATTTTAAGGCATAACCTTATGTAATAACATTCAATGTGTGATACGGTCTGTATGTCAAGAAACAGGAAGGACGATGCAGATGGGGAAAAATACAATGAAAATGCAGGATGATAAGTATATAAGTAGGTTCTGGTACTGATTCAATATAGATTGGTTTAATACTACATACCTATACAGTAAAGTTAATTAGAATGCAAGCATCAACGATTAATTTGCAAGGCAAAGAAACATCTCATCATTCTTGTATGGAACTCGATGTCTTTATTGGTGAGGAAAGACTCGATTCCTCAGAATCAATCGACTTTCTAAGAGGAAGGTTGGACAGTTGCCTAACCTGGGCCGATCATATCGATATGATTGAAAATAGATTATCCACTGGGCTGTTCGTGTTGAGGAGAAAAATTCAATAACGTTGACCTGTCTATGTTAGTTTACCATAGCCTATTTGAGTCGCACATTGTGTATTCCATATAGTTTTAAGACTCATTTAAATAAGATTTGTACGTGGCAAAAAAAAACATTCAAGCTAATTTTTAGGCTTCCACCATGGGAACACTGCAATGCTTTTTAGGGAACTAGGCATACTTACTGTCCTCTGCCTATATACAGGGTGTCACAAAAATGCGTATTGTGCTATGCAGAACCGGATTCTACATACAAAAACAACTCGAAAATGTGAAGTAATTTTTTTTAGATTTTGGCTTAGTTTAGCCGTAATCCACCTTTTTGTATTTTTTTGAAAATAATTAATGATACAAACAACCTTTGAGATATTTGTACGAAACTTGGTGTAAGCTTTAAGTTTTATGTTGCTAAAATTTTCCAACAATATTGTTTATCAAACTTATCAAATTTCAAAATGGCGGCCATTTAAAGATTTCAAAGTCAAATTCCACGAAAACTAGCAGTAAAAAAAATTTTACAAGACACCAAAGTTAATGCTCTTTTTAATAAAAATCCAATAACACTATGATTGTAAAAATCGATTAATAAATAAAGAAGTTATGGTAATTTTTAATAATCAATTTCAAAATGGCGGCCATCAAAAAATGTCTAAGTCGAATTCCCCAGTGTATTTGACCATCTAATTACGTGTGCTTAAAATTTTATGTCTTGTAAAATTTTGTTTTAGTTGCTAGTTTTCATGGAATTTGACTTAAAAATTTTCTAAAGGCCGCCTTTTAGCGAATTTCCCCTATAGGGAAGAAGCTATTACCGTAGCCGGCATGGTAAGACCTAGGCCCGGGACCATGATAACTTTTCGTTTTGAGGTCCCCAGACCCTAAAAACACCATTCGTTCGAAACTGTATATATATATATATGTATATATGTATATATATGTATATATATATATATATATATATATATATATATATATGTCCGTGGGTGCGATAACTCTCGTAAAAAAGGTCCGATTTTGATGAAATTTGGTACAAACGTGTAAAGCAGAATTTATGACTTTAAGTTCGAAAACCAGACGGATCGACTTATCTGAAGGGGTATTTTGGGGGGGTTTTGTACCCCAAAAATGGATTTTTTGCGTTTTTTACATTCAATTTTTGTAAAAGTAAAATTTTATTTTTTCCCACTGGAACCAGCTTAAAAAGACGCAAAATTTGATGTTTTAATCATTGCTCTACGTCAATTGGTTACTGAGATATTGAAAGTGCTAAACACAGTACGTTGTCCAATGTTATTCTTATGGAGGATAAGAAAAATTGTATATCTCGCTTATTTATCAACTTATCCTGACGAAACTTGGTATATTGCTTCATTTCATTGTGGTCTATTGATATTTGCACAAAAACCCATTTTTTGTCCGATAGTTCCCGTAGCAGCAAACCTGCATACTCAGCCCCATGTTATTCTTATGGAGAATAATTAACGTGTTATCTCCTTTAACTATGAACATAAATTTATAGAACTTGGTATGTGGCTTTACCTAGTTTAGTTATATTGATATTTGTATAAGAGCCCATTTTTAGTGTTCCTTATTTCAGCAAACCTGCATACTCAGCCGCCATGTTATTCTTATGGAGAATAATTAAAATGTCATAAATCGTTTATTTATGAATGTATATTGATGAAACTTGTATGTGGCTTTATGTGGTATTAAGATAAATTAATATGCATTGGAAATTCGCTGAGTATGCAGGTTTGCTGCTAAGGGGGTATTTTAAATTTATTATTAAAAATTACCAATAACTTCTTTATTTATTAATCGATTTTTACAATCAAAGTGTCATTGGATTTGGATGGATTAAAAAGAGCTTTAAATTTGATGTCTTGTACAATTTTGTTTTAGCTGCTAGTTTTCATGAAATTTGACTTTGAAATCTTTGAATGGCCGCCATTTTGAAATTTTATGTGTTTTACAACAAATATTTTTGTAAAATTGTAATAACATAAAACCTAAAGTTTATACTAAGTTTTGTACAAATATCTCCAAGGGTTTTTGAATTATTAATTATTTTCAAAAAAATACAATATGGCGGATTACGGCTAAACTACGCTAAAATAAAAAAAATGTTACTCTACGTTTCGGACTTGTTTTTTTAAGTAGAATCCGGTTCTGCAAAGCACGCTAAGCATTTTTGTGACACCCTGTATACTAGTACTGGTCATGTACATCAAGAACCAACACTTACCATCTTATGGTTTAATAACTCACCATTATAACACTAGGCATAGAGAAAAGTAAGCTGAAAGTCACAGGCTGTCTCTTATCGAAATAACCCCTTGTATTCCGGTTTAAAGATGTTTCAAAATTTACCTCTCTTCATAATGAATATATAGAATAACAATAAATCCAAACTCGCCCTGAGGAGTTATCTCCTAAACCACATGTTCTATAACGTGGATATTATTGGTGAGTTGTAATCCCCAATGCAACCCTATTAACCTAACCTAACCTCGGTGGCTAACGTGAGAGTTGGCACCATTTGACCGGTTCAACGCTCCATGAGCCTATGAACGGGAGAATCAAGTATCAAGTATCAAGTAAGTAAATATTTGCATCCAGACACTGTGATCTATGAATAATGATTTGAAAATTATAAATACTTCTAAAATAATTCAATTAAACCTTGGGATTTTAGTTCAGTGGTAAATAACATAACTATGTGTTATGTGGTACATTTAATTTATAATTTAATTTTCTACCACAGGATTATTGAATTTTAAAGATATAGTTAATTTATTTTGCCTATGAAGGGTAAAGGTTTGTATCTATTTAAAAAGCTGGCTTAAGGTTTCGTTCCCAAAATTATTTTCTGTCATCATGTCGTTCATTGATTAATAACTAGTATGGTTTTTATAAACAAATCTCAAGCAGTGACTTTTGGCAATAGTTTTGAGGTGTTTGACGATAGAGAGTTCTATTTAAAATTTCTAACTTATCCCCCGCATCATCCATTTTTGGAGGGAGGTCAAAATTTATTATACACAAAAAAACCTCTTTTATTTATATAAACATTCCCTGATGTAAATCCATTAATTAATCTGGTTCAGATTAATTAGGGTAAAGCATATATGGACATTGAACCGGGTCCCCCGCACCCGCACCCAGACAAACTATCAGCTGGAAAGCGTGCTACCGTGGAGACGAGGCGAGGGGCGGCTCACAGCCCTAACTAATTAATTAATGTTCAAGAAAGGCCGTGGAGGAAAGTTCAAGAAAAACCTACTGCTGAGAGGCACCAAATAATTCATCCAAAAACAAACCTATACATAAATGCTCCAACATCACAAATCTTAACTTGCATTGTTATTACTCGTCACCTTTCCTCTAGTTTACAAGTCTTTGAGCTACAAAATCAAAGTTGCTTCACTAAGTGGCAGTTAAAAGATTTCAATAATTGTCAAGCAGAAGTTACTTAAGGGTTCCAAAAGTTTTAATTCTTCAAATTGAATTGTTAACAAAATAAAATTTTAATAACATATTGGATTTATTACATTTAAATTGCAGATGAATAAATAAATAAACAACTTAATACAAACATGAGATTCATTTAACATTACACTGGAAAAAGATTACAAAGTAACATTTAGCTGGGAAAATAATTTACTTTAAAAAGTGAGATATGGTTTCTTTTTGTGCAGGGGCCCCCAAGTAAATAACGAATCAAAATCTCTGTACTTAAAACTAGATAATAGAGAAATAAACTTTGGAAATTCAACAAGTCCTAGAGTCCACACATCGTCTGGTCATCACAATAATAAATAAATAAATAAATAACGGTCAATAAATATCTATAACATTTCAATAACAACTTGCGGCTGGAGGTACTGCTGGGAGGGTCAATGAGAAGATGGCGGCCCCCGGAGGGCAGAGTGGCAGGCTGGAGAGGGGCCCAGATCCAATGAGGCAGGCATGGGGAAAAACCCGTAGATGTCCTCTCCACCGAGCCCACGATGAAGAGGGTCGTTCCGCTCCGGGACCCCATCTGACCTTCAAGGCTCGCTTTGCTTCCCACCATCACAAAATCATCACACAGAAGAAATAATTACGCTAACACAGAGTACTTTAACAAAAATCCAACAAAGAAGATTTCGTGGCGATGTTCGCAGTTTGACAGTCACCTTGACAAGGCCACGTTTCGAGCCAAACCGACAGGGGTTCACAAGCGGGACGCCGAGGGCAAGCATGAAACGTGGTTTCAATTTTCCGGTATGGTGTCAGACCCAAGAAGGACAAAATGCTAAACACTACTATATGAAAACAAAATTAGTCGTTACTTCGCGCGGTGAGACTTTGACACGGCTCAGCACACATTACAAATCATGTCCTACATCGAAGGATTCTAGATTTTATCACCGAAAACTGAAACTAGTTTTCTGCGCTTTTATGATGCAACTCGTTGGCGGTACAAAGAGTATAAATCACTAGCCGATGAGATTATCTTTCTGAGTTTCTTTGGTGCCGTGTTTTCTCAGAGGTACGACTGGTAGGAGGAACCAATTAAATAGGTACAACTGGATCTAAATAGAAAGTCACTACTCAAAGGTTTTATCAATTAATCATGACCTACTTTTAGAAATAATATCTGTGGCTGCGTTAAAACAAAACTTGATTGCAGTACTCAGATAAGGTATTGCAAAGTTGAAAATAAGTTATATAAACTCCGTGGTTTAGTTTCTTGAGTAGCATTAAAGGTTAAGTGCTAAGTTGGGTTACTACCAGCAAAATTATTTGTTCAGAAAAATAATTCTCAACCATTTACAGTGAAGTGTCTCAACTTATTTAATATAAGTAAAGAGTGATATTTAAAAAAAAATGAACTCATATTTGAGACATTCCCCTGACATTTATGGAATTTATTTATCCGTAGTCAAAGTTATTGTGTTGTAATATTCTATTTATGACTAACTGTATAATATGTTATTTAATGTAGGAGTTTATAAATTTTTCTCTTCAAGAATTAATTTATCTCTCATGTTAACTGCAGTATTAATGGTGTGGTGCAAAAAACCTGAAAAACCTTTATCATAATTAGCCAGTTTTAAACCATATCACGGTAAAATAGCAAATGAAGGCAATTTAACAATTTCAAAAGTTTTGAGTACCTGCTTGAAAGGCAGATTTTAAAACATTAAACAGCTAGATTTGTATGATTCCAGATTATCTAAATAAATCTGTTGATTTAAAATATAAAATGTCCTTCAATTTTTCATTTAATCACATGAGAGGTTTTTTTTCAATTCTTACATACGGTTTATCAGAAGTCCTTTTGTTTTTTTTAAATACTAGACTTGAAAATAAATATTTTAATTATTGCTGTACTAATAAAGTCGGAGTTTATGTATGCAACTCATTTATTAAACTGACAGCAAATTGTACGTTCTACTTTAAAACTTATATTAGACAAGATATTCAGATTATTCAGACCTGAATTCTAGATTAATGTCGAGATTCAACTACATAGAAAGATATGCAACTAAATTAAATTTGCTTTTAATCAGGAGCGGACCATGTGATCTAATTAACTAAAGAAAACATTTACTGCAGTGACCCTCGGCCATCCCATTATCCTTTGTGTAGCTCATTTCACACAAATAATATTCCATTAGCAAAAGATTATAAAGCAAACTTTTTAGAACTAATCTTTGAGGTATTTGTTATAAGCTAGCTCATCACTGTATAATAAAACAAATCAAAAAATTTACTGTATAATAGCAATAGAGCAAATCAATATATGAACACGATTTAAATATGGATTTACTTACCTTTAGTCAACAGATACATAATTCCAAGTAGATTATATCCATCTACAGTCTACATTATACAAAGCTGACTATATCATGTAATAGACGAAATACATCTGAGATCGTATTATATTTATATTAAAAACTCACAACTATCTCTAATCTTTTTTATAGCAACTGTTATAATCTCCAATAAATGAAGCAGTGATTCTATTCATGTATTACTTTCATTTACCGAGACAGGTCCCTGAGGCAGAATCACGGTTGTGCTCTATGTCATAACCCAATGTAGATCAGGATTTAATACCCTAGTCTCTCCTGAGCGTCCCTTTCCTAATCCGCATAAACCAACAGGTAAAGCCACTCGCGCAAGTAATTAATAGTCCCTAATCGACAACCCGTGTCTCGTTCATCGATCCAAAACCAATATCAGCGAAGATGAACTACAAAAATATATAAGTATGTTATTATTGGCATAGACAAATTTGTTACACATCATTAATTTAAATTACCAGTTGTTGTAACTAATTTAAATTCTACGTAGATAAAATTATTGTCCACTGCAGCATTTATTATACATACACCAAATTTAAAAAAAATTATGTGGTGACAGATTATTAAAAAATACTGTACAAAAAGCTATATAAGCCAAACATGTTATGGACGCAAAATTTACAAAAAAGTAAACTTCATACATTATTTCTTACACATCCTCTAATGCCAAGGGCTTATGCGTTGTTGCGATGTTTAGAAGTTCACCATAAATGTCATAGTGCAATTTATATTTTCCAATGTGGTTTTGCCTAAAACTTGTAGAAATAAAATCATTCAATAATGATTTTTATTATTAGTGTCAAATATTATAATCTCAAATTAGAATCAGTGTTTCTTGTATCTAGGGTGGTAAAAGCTGAGATGTTCATTCAACAGGTGATTAAACAGCAGAGACGATTAACGCCTGTGGACTCGTGGATAGAATTAATGTACTTCTGTCACTCCATCAAGATATTTTTTAAATACAAAGCTGATTCTGATATTTCAAAGATATATTTATATTTTAAAGCTGTATCTTGAACAATATATTAGATATCGTATTTTAAATGTTAAATCGAGTTTAATGTCATTAGGCTAGTTACGGTATCATTTTAAAAATATACATGTGGGTTCAGAAACATCTGGTACCGGTACCTTTTGCTTTTGTTATACACGAAGAAAAAAATTCCCTTTAAACACAAATATGCATACTCAGTATATTTAGGATTTAATTCAATTGTGACTATATCTGATTAATCTCTCACAGAAATATTGTAATTAATGTTACCATAAAGAAATTTTAATATTTACACATAGCCTATTCAAAACAGAGAATCTACAAGACATAATTTTATAGATAAATAGGTTTACATTTCTTACACGTATACAATTCTAAAATTGTACTAATTGTATAAATGTTATTGTTTGTACCTTCTATATGTTGTGACTCTCCATTTATGGTTTGTGTGCACGTGCATTTGTGTTTTTTTTATCTTTTTGGTTTACTTCATCTTTTAAATTGGAATTAAACATAATAGCTGTTAAAAACATTTGTCACAACGTAGCATGCAGTGGATTACAACCCTCACACTTCCCGACAGCTTGTAAATAGTATTATTGCACTGAAACATTTGCTATCATAACCTACAACAACAATTTTAGAACTGTAGATGTGTAAGGTATGATTTGTTAGGTTTTTTGGTGATAGCAAATATGTGTCTATAGTTGTTTTTTATTTGTATTCAGTTATGTTCTAAATGATAAAGCTTTTGTGAAAATACGTATAGATAGTCAAATTGAAACATTTATCCAATTTTAATGAAAAATGCATCCATAAATAACAACAACTTATGAAATAACATACACTTTATGAAGAAACATCCTGGAATGAAAAAGCATAATCTCAACATTGCGGTTATACCATCAGGATATCCACAAATCATTAAGGGCAATCAAATCAGCTACCAGAGTTTATAAATCATATTGGTAATCAAGAGATTTACGTACTTTATACATTCTCAGTGATAATAACACAACGAACCGTGTTTACCACTGACATATATATCTGCAAACAAACCATGATTTCTTTGCTGACAACAATATTTCATAATCGTTTTGTTTTGTTTCACTATTTAAATTGAAATAAACTTAATTACAACGTGATGCGTAGAATACATATAATTAGTTTATTCTCCGACCTCCCCACTCGTATAATGCCACGGTATAAGTTACTGTATTATTTCGTTTTGATTAGTTGTTCCACGTATCTGTAAAACACACATGTGTCAATTATTTGTTTTTTGTTATTATGTTTGGGTCATGAAGCGGTTCACAATATTTAAGTATTTATAAACAAACATAGTACTGTAAATGTAGGTAATAACTAACTTATACGTGATACTTACATTTTTTTAAATATTAAAAGAAAAATACTCAACGAAATATAGACCTTGTTTTGTTATATTCTTTAATAGCAGTAAATCAGTAAATTCCAAACCATTATTTGTACTGTACGTTTTTTATAAAAAAAACGGTTGAAGTTAAATTTTATTTTTTCATTACACTTTGGTCTGGACAAAAAATTGAAGCCTGTTATAAGAATTACGCGTCATAGAAATCACCTTAGTTCAATAATTAATAAATTATAGTTCGTCCATTAATGGCGGGCAGCCTGCGCCAAAACGCTGATGGGCAAAGAATGTTGCATAAAGTATTTATTAACATGGAAGCTTTAAGGTGTCAAAGACTATATTGTACATGTAGAAACCTATCTTATTTGACACCTTAATGCTTTCACGTAAGAGAATATTTAATATTATCAGGTGTCAAGGCTGTTGAATAAAGCAATATAATTTCCATTATAAGGCATTGCAGGCGGGCAACTAATGATGGGTGACTGAAGAATATAACATTGCCCACTTTCTCTGAGTTTATAACCGTGAATACTTGTAAGTTATATTTATTTTCTGATATTGTAATTTTGTACATGCCCTGATGGAGGCCTAAAATTTAGAAAATTATTCAGTAATACTTTATAAAATTATGTACTTCTATAAAGTAGGGATCATAACTGTAACCTCATTAATATATCAAAATGAAAGTATAAGGAAACAGGAGATCAAAAGAATATGGTATTTCTGAACTTGATATTTTTAGTTTTAGATTGGTTTAAATTGATATCAAGCCATAAGTAATCTTGATTTTCCCCCTCTCTAAACATGACCGTCAATAACTGACTTAATCCACGAATAATTTGCAAACATATTCCTAAGTTTTGTTGAGTTTTACTAATACCAGAACAAAAATCAGATACTAGGTCGTATGTCTTGCACCTATTACGCATTCGATTGTTAAGATAACTGGATTGTCTAGATAACTTCGACTGCCTAGAATTTTTTGTAACCAAAGGAGTATGCTTTTGCTCTCTAGGTTTTCAGGAAGTTAATTAATTTTCCTGTAAATTTAAACCATTTTCCTGTAGGTTTTATTGGTTGAATAGCCAAGACACCGATTCGGATAAGTCAATAAACCTCAGAGAATGAGCACAGGTCTTTTCGTAACCTGACTGAATTTATGTATTGGTGATTTCCGTTAAAATATATACAGTTATCCAAACTCTCGGATGTTTTCATGTATCCGAAATCTGGTCTCAGCTTGATGATTATGTTAGAGTCAAGAATAATGTTCATGCATCTGAACAGTGTCTTGTAAAATGGCTTGTTGTACTGATGCATTTTTTACTTATGAAAGAACGGAGTCAATTGTTTATTAGCGAATTTCCCCTTTAGGGAAGAAGCTATTACCGTAGTTGGCATGGTAAGACCTAGGCCCGGGACCATGATATCTTTTCGTTTTGTGGTCCCCAGATGCCAAAAACACCATTCGTTCAAAACTATATATATATATGTGTGTGTGTGTGTGTCCGTGAGCACGATAACTCTCGTAATAATCCGATTTTGACGAAATTTTGTATAAACGGGTAACACAGAATTTATGACTTTAAGTTCAAAAACCAGACAGGTCGACCTATCCGAAGGGGAATTTTGGGAGGGGTTTTGTACCCCAAAAATGGGTTTTTGAGTTTTTTACACATAATTTTTGAAAAAGTCACATTTTAGTTTTTCCATTGAAATCATCTTAAAAAGACACACAATTTGGTGTTTTGATCATTGCTCTTCGTCAAATGGTTACAGAGATATTGAAAGTGCTAAACACAGTACTTGTCCAATGTTATTCTTTTGGAGAATAAGAAAAATTGTATATCTCGCTTATTTATCAACTTAACCTGATGAAACTTGGTATATTGCTTCATATCGTTATGGTCTATTGATATTTGTACTAAAAAAATTTTTGGCCGATAGTTACCGTATCAGCAAACCTGCGTACTCAGCCCCCATGTTATTCTTATGGAGAATAAGTAACGTGTTATCTCCCTTAATTATGAACATAAATTAATAAAATTTGGTATGTGGCTTTACCTGTTTGATTTATATTGATATTTCTATAAACCCCTAATTTTTGTTCCTTGCTTCAGCAAACCTGCATACTCAGTCGCCATGTTATTCTTATGGAGAATAGTTAAAATATTATAAATCGTTTATTTATGAATGTATATTGATGAAACTTGGTATGTGGCTTTATGTAGTATTAAGATACATACATATATATATATATATATATATATATATATATATATATAGATGGGACATGGGAAATTCGCTGAGGACGCAGGTTTGTTGTGTGGGGGTATTAACAATATATTGTTAGAATGTGACCAGTGTTGTATTTTTCTTTCGTTTAACGTGACTAAAGGGATATTTACTTTGCTTCGTGGTCGGTAAAGCTCGTAATTCTTAATTTAAAAATATAAAGATTATGCTTTATTCTTATTTTTGTTATTGATGAATAAAATATAATAAATATATAATGCATTAAGGACAATCCCTATTAATAATATTATAAACTCACAAGGCCAATTGCATATTAAAAGTATGGATAAACGTATTTAATTTGGTTTGATAACAATTGCGAGGAAGTGCAGTGTGCCTGTTTATAGTTATATTTTAAACTTAATAAACTACATAATAAAAGTTGTTATCTTCTAATATCAATTGAATCCGACGGTATCTATTTCACATTTTACATCCCTAAAACAAATAGCCATTTTATTTGTAATGTATTGGAGATTTAACAATGGGACCGATGTCGTATAAGACAGTTGAAAATAATTGCCAATTCTCTCCTCCATTAATAACTCTTTCTTTTGGTGTAGCGCCGCTTTTAGGCATTGTCGGTTGAAAATTACTTAATTTTGACAAATATACAGCAACATGCATTACATACTAATTTTTTATTTATTAATATATAATACATCTTACACTAAGTACTGTTAGTATATTTAGTTAAACTGTATTGGAGATCACATAATTGGATTGAGTGAAACGAAATCCTTATACATAACTTTACTGCTTACACTGGTAAGAGAATCAACTCGAACTGGCGTGTCTTTGTCATAAATAACTCAAAAATGCCTCTACAGATCCACTTCAAACTTTAGAGATAGATTCTATAGTACGAAATCTCGGTCGAGTTCGTTATTGGGAATATTTGGTTAAGTAATAATAAAATTATCTTTAAAACAAATCTATTTTTTATCCCATAAGATTAACATTGGGAGCCATTTTAGTGGTACTTGAATCGTTGATATTTAGCCAACGTCTTTGTTTCAACTATAGAGTAACGTAAGTATACCATAGCCATAGATTCACTACAGAACTATAGTTATTCATGTTCATGTTGACTAGGAAAAAAATAGTTCTTTTCGTACCTTGAAACACAAAAACTAAGGTATAAATATTATTAGCTTTTAAAAGTTGTACGTGTATTTTATTTTTTATTAATTAAAAGATGCATTATTATTTTAAATACTATTATAATGAATAACTTTATTGGTACCGTACTCTATGTAAAAAAATGCAGGCCGAGCGGTGCACTCTGGTACTTTGGCGAGTCCTGAGTCCAGACTCCAGACTCCAGACGACAAAATTTTAACCAAAAAGGGAATATGTGATTAAAGTGATTAAACGCTAATATATGTAATTATATACATTATAATTTCTACTCATTAACAGTAGAAAGTCTTAATTTGTTAAAACAATTATTATCTCGCTTATAAAACTTACGGTAAGTTACCAAATACAATTAATGTTTTGGTTTTTTATTTGGCGGCTATCACCAATGCAACTTTACAATATGACAATAATTAACATTTGTAAGAACAGAAAAAATAACAAACTATAGATACCTATACATCGGGCTTTTAACTATGGTTATATGTTATTAAAACTTAATATAACACATTAGTTTTCACCATATTCTGGGTCTAGTCTATTTCCTTTTTGTCAGATTGAAAACTTTAGTTTAATATAGGCCTAACTTTATTTTCCTACAAAAATGATAATTGCATTACCAGAACTACCTTAGACCGCGTGCCGATCTTCGTGAAGCACGCGAAGATGTGTTATTGGTACAAGTGTTATTGGTAAAAGTGGTTTAAACCGGGTTTTTAGGGGTGGGGAGCGATTTATATATATTCTTAGACTATTGACTAAAAAAATTGTGTGAGAATAATCTGTTACGTGTCAAACCAAAAACATTGCAAACGCGAAGTGATTGTTAAGCAAAGATCTTATATAGGTTAAGTCTGTCCCACTCATCTCGCGACCAGGCCTAAACATTCGACCGAACATTCTCCCGAATGTTCACTGGACATTCCGTCCCATATTCTTGCTACCAATACACAATGGCCCAACAAAAGCTAGCGCGATAGTTTACTCAGTGTGCTCGTTTATGTACGGGATAGTTCACCTCGCCATGATTTGTGTTTGCCTGTGCTCCGTTTTTGTCAGGTTTTTTGCTTGAATCAAAGGTGACGAGCGGAAGCGAATGGGCGAGCGTGTACTGGTTACTTCATTCAATTCAATTCAATTCAAACTTTCTTTATTCGTTATATACACAAATATACATATTGTGCACATTCGTTTGATTTGGTGCAAAATTCGTTGTCGCGACTCGTTCCGATCATTTGGTGGACCATTCGAGCGATTCATTCGGCGATAGTGTACTGATGCCAAAGAGTTTGTGCAGCTCCCACACTTCTTGGGATTGCTCCGAACATTCGGAGTTCGGCCGTATATGTGTTCGGGCGTATTTGCAAGAAGTGCGGGACAGCATTTATCGATTAGGCCTAACACAAATCATTTTCATTTGTCTTCAACCTAGCGAGTTCACTGCTGCGTCCATATGTTAAAACATTAGTTCAATAGGAAAAATATTAAAATTACAAATAAACAATCAGCAACAGCAATAAATTTTTTAAGAATAAAAACCAGCTGATCGTACAAAAACTATACTGCCTACACCAGGGAAACAGTTCAACGGCTTGTGTTGACAATTCCATGTGAGAAAAAACTCAAGAACCCTAATGTAATCATTTACAATTTGTTAAGACATAATTTTAAATACAATACCGTACTCAAAAACATAAAGAGTGTATTGTCAATTTATGGTTTTAAAAATTCCATCCTCGTTTTTTCAAGACTGTCATAACAACTTAATTACTATACGTTCACCCATTAAAATATATTTAATATTACACAGCCAAATTTTTTCCGCAGGAATAGTATTACGACATATGGTATTGTGATCTTCCCCTCCAATGCTGACCCCCCCACTCTTCTGCTCGCACTACTCAGGTTTCACGAAGATCCGCACGAGGTCTACATAAGTGTTTATTCAAACTCAATAAGGCAATAAGGCAAACTCAATAAGTTTTGTCCTTTTTGGAGGTTAATATTTGTAAGGTATGCCTATCGACTCTAATTTTCTAGGCATAATTTATCATGTCCATACACCACTGTTTTAATCACATTTTTGTCTACATTTCTTCATTTTTATCCAAAATAAACATTTTCTAAAATTGTTCCGTAAGGTACAACTTAGTCTCTGGATAATTTTGGCTTTTGGCACAAGTTCTTCCTAGGCCTACTTTTCGATTGGAAATGAGCAATTTCATTGAACTAACCTCATATAAATTTACCTCTACAGTTTGGATATCACATTTGTTTTTGCCAGAAACAAGGGAAAAGTGATACAAATTTTAAATCCAAAATAGGGTATGACTTTTAGCGAATTTCCCCTATAGGGAAGAAGCTCTTACCGTAGGTGGCATGGTAAGACTTAAGCCCGAGACCATGATAACTTTTCGTTTTGAGGTCCCCAGATGCCAAAAACACTAATCGTTCAAATTTATATATATGTGTCCGTTACCGCGATAACTTTTGAAAGAAACACCCGATTTTGATGAAATTTGCCAAAAATGTGGAGAGTAGCATTTATGACTGTAAGTTTGGAAAACAAGATCGATCACACTACGGGAAGGGGGTTTTATGGGGGTTTACAATTATTTACCAAAAATCGGTTTTTACAAATTTGACCCCAAAATGTTACAAACACTCGATTTTGGTTTTAGCAATTTTTTAGAGCTTAAAAAAACAAATAATTTGGTCTTTTGAAACATTAACCTACATTAAGTGGTTGCGGAGAAAATCCAAAAAACTTGTGCCATGTTAATCTTATGGGAAAGAGGTTTTTGGATTTTTCTCAGATAGTAAAACTAAAACCTTCACATTTCTGTTTATTAATATGTTTAGCTCAACAAAACAAACCTTTTGGTGTTTTAATCATTGTTCTACGTCCAACCGTTGCAAAGATATTCAAAGTGCTAAACACAGTACGTTGTCCAATGTTATCCTTATGGAGGATAAATAAAATTCTATATCTCGATTATTTATGAATGTATATTGATGGAACTTGGTATATGGATTCAAATAGTTGTGGTACATTGATATTTACACAAAAAACAAGTTTTTTGTTGATAGTCCCCGTAGCAGCTAACCTGCATACTCGGCCCCTTTGTTATTCATATGGAGAATAAGTAAAGTTGTATATCTCCCTTAATTATGGACCTAAATTATGAGAACTTGGTATGTAGCTTCACCTGGTTCAGTTATATTGATAATTGCAAAAAAAACACATTACATATCTTCCTCGTTGCAGCAAACCTGCGTCCTCAACCCTAATGTTATTCTTATGGAGAATAAATTAAATGCTATATATCACTTATTTATGAATGTATTTTTATGAAACTTGGTAAGTAGCTCTATATAGTAGTGAGTCACATATATATATATATATATATATATGCATTGGAAATTCGCTGAGTATGCAGGTTTGCTGCCACGGGGGTATTGTTTAACTTACATTTAATTTACCCAGGCAAATCCAATATGGTTTCGATCTTACTCGGCTCGGGTATACTTTCGTAAGTGGAACAAAATAACGAACCAAATTAAATTGTTCGATAGGCTACGGTATATTAATTAGGTTGATATTTTTAACACCGATTAATATTTAATAGCTTGTATGTTTTTAATTACCGTACAGTACCTACGTCATCTTTGTTTAGTTTGTTATTCAATTAAACTTAAAATAAAAATGAAATAAACAAGCATAACATGATAATGTTATTCCTGACAATGCATGTTTAAAGTTATATTGGAACCAACGTTTGTTATCTGGACAAATTTCAAGACACCTAAACTGAAACATAACATACCGTATCATAAAATAGGCTAGACTCGGACAGGGGGTCTTGACCCGGACACGTACATATTTGTAAACATAAATATTTCTAAACTAACCTGCAAACTTGAGCAGTCGTTCGTTATAGGTAGGCCTACATTTGTTTAGAGCATGCTCTAATCGTAAAACGAGGCATGCTCTAATCGTTTATAACTCACTTCTTTTCACAAAAATAAAATATTATTTCTAACTAAGACATGTCATTTCTTTTACGTTTGTCCGATTGTTTTCGTGAATAAGGCATAATTTTATTTGGAATTTAAGTGTGCACAATGCCATGCTATTTAAAGAGATAAACAACATATATTAAAAAAAATGTTTCACATTAACGACAGGCCTATTCCAGTTTTGACCCGGACACTTTAATTATACTCCATGGATGGGACTCTTGTCAACCGTTACGACTCGTTCCTACCGTAAACACAGTATTCCCGCCATAACTAATAACAACATTGTGGTTAGTAGCTCTGATATGGTATTAATTATAAGAGCAGCGGCGAAAAAGTACCTATTCTTTGTTTAAATCGACCATAAGTGATCATGTCCGTGGAAAATATAATGGGCCCCTTGTTTCAAACTGTATTTTAAACGTCTGTATTTTTCCCTTACGGTTCTTTGTTTAGTTTCATTTTAGTTGCAAAGAATAAACAACTGAAACGTGACATAAGAATACCCTTTTTTCATCCCCAACCCATAACAGTTTTGTATTTATTTCATTTTTAAGCCTTTCTGCAAAGGCATCTGCAGACCTCAAAACAACGTTCAACTACGGACAGGAGAGTTTAGTTTATACGTTATAACGTAAGTTAGGTGGATGTCCGGTTCAAGACCGTTTGTGGAGGTTAACCCGGACACTTTTATTTATTCTTAGCGAATTTCCCCTTTAGGGATTAGCAAATTTCCCCTATATATATATATATATATATATAGGGAAGAAGCTATTACCGTAGTCGGCATGGTAAGACCTAGGCCCGGGACCATGATAACTTTTCATTTTGAGGTCCCCAAATGCCAAAAACACCATTAGTTCAAAACTCTATACATATATATATATATATATACATTTGTCCGTGAGCATGATAACTCTCGTAAAAATAGTCCGGTTTTGACAAAATTTAGTATAATTGTTTAAAGCAGCATTTTATGGCTTTAAGTTCGAAAATCAGACAGATCGACCTATCCGAAGGGGTATTTTTTGGGGGGGGGTTTGTACCCTAAAAGTAAGTTTTTTGAGTTTTTTACAAATAATTTTTGAAAAAGTCAAATTTGAGTTTTTCCATTGGAATCAGGTTAAAATACGCACAATTTGGTGTTTTGATCTTTGCTCTACGTCAAATGGTTACATAGATATTTAAAGTGCTAAAGACAGTACGTTGTCCGATGTTATTCTAATGGAGAATAAGAAAAATTGTATATCTCGCTTATTTATGAACTTTCCTGATGAAACTTTGTATATTGCTTTATATCGTTGTGGCATATTAATATTTGCACTAAGAAACATTTTTTGGACGACAGTTACCATATAGCTGCAAACCTACGTACTCAGCTCCTATGTTATTCTTATGGAGAATAAGTAACGTATTATCTCCCTTAATTATGAACATAAATTAATAAAATTTGGTATGTGGCTTTACCTTCTTGAGTTTTATTTATATTTTTATAAAACCACATTTTTTGTGTTCCTTGCTTCAGCAACCCTGCATACTCAGCCGCTATGTTATTCTTATGGAGAATAATTAAAGTGTCATAAATCGTTTATTTATGCATGTATATTGATGAAACTTGATATTTGGCTTTAGGTGGTATTAAGATACATATATATATATATGCATTGGAAATTCGCTGAGTACGTAGGTTGGTTGCTACGGGGGTATTTATTTTTCTTATAATAACATCCAACATAATAATATATAAGTTAGGCTAAAGGTAAATGGATATTGTGAATAGTACTCACACTTTACAATGGTCTGGTTTTTATTGGTGACATCGTTAAGGGAAGGCACTATAACCTAAAAATAGTAAAAAAGTGTCCGGGTCAAGCCTGTTTTGCGGTAGGCCTAACTGAAACCTAAATAACCTAAACCTTCATAAGAATGACATGGCGACTTTTTATGCCACTGGGGCAGAGTCCTGAGGTCTGCAGGAAAAACAAAAAAGTACCTATCTGCAATTTGTTGGTCCTCTACAACATTATGGTCTGGAGCAGTTTTAGTAGGCGTTTTCGAAATCCCCTGGGACATACACGTACATGCACAACCATTATAAGTATAGATTTTTCTCAATACAAAATACTTTGAGCTCCCGAAACAGCCCGATTAACATTTTTTTTTTTATTCTTTACGTAAATCTATTAGCAAAAACTACTGTGCCAATTTTTACTGTTTCAGTATTAAATTAAAGGTTTTGGCCTGCAGTTTGTCATAATTACATTTCTTTTCTTTTTAGGTGTTTTTTAACGCACAATGTTTGCGTTTATTATTCCCATAACAAATATTGTTCGACTTTTCAATAAATCACTTACATTACTAGCAAAAACTATTAAATAGTTTTGTATTAAATAGCAGGTTTTGACATACACTAATGTCATCAATATCTTTGTTTACTTTAGATGTTTTGTTTCTAATAATAAATTAATTTTAATTTTTGGCTCTCATAAAAGCCCATGTTCAAATATCAACAGCATCCTTTTGTAAATACACTAACAAAAAATAAAGGACTGATTTAAATAGTTTAGATCCGAAATTGAACCTCCTGCCATACAGAGATTGGTACTTTTATTTTCAGAAAACATGTTTTTCTCAGTAAAAAATTACTTTTAATGTTTAACAAGTAAAAGAGATGCTCCTGTTTAACATTTTGATCAAATTTAGTTGAACTATTTACCAGAAATTGGAATTATATATGTGTTAATGGACTGTACAGGACTTGTCCTTCCAGGCCGATTATGAAATTTGTTTACTAAATTTTCTCCAACTTTTTGCGTATGTGTGAACTAATATAATACACTTTAAAAATTGAAGGAAACGTCGTTCCTATCTTGTACGATAAATTTCGTTACCCCCAACCTACTTAGTAAAGTCAAATTTTACTCCTAGTAATTAAGGAGTATAGTGCTACTTTGTCTCCTGGAACAGAATCAGCTGACATTTCGCTGCAATCATTAATGCTGAAGCTATAAGGGAATCGGATCAGCTGATTGATATTTCGCTCCAGCTGCAATTAACGTTCCGAGTTTAGTTATTACGCATTGCGCAACCAAAATGGAAAGCGATTGTGAATGTGAATACTTATCAATACTTGTGGCTTTTGGGGTGTGGGAAAAATCTTGGGTGTAAATTTATCGCCCTGGCCTACGGCAATTTCCCTTAGGAGAAAAAGTTGCACTTTACTCACTTAATACACAAATAACTATTGTTTCAAGCACAAGTCCCCGTATTATTTTTTACAGTACAAAAATTTTCATGGATTAAACTTGAGATAGTCAATAACATAAAACATAAGTGGGATTATAATACACCGTTACTTAAAAAGAATGTGATCATAATGTTTTTGGAAACATAAATGTTATACACCTTCTGTAATCATAATATATATAACTAGCTGGCCCAACAGACGTTGTCCTGTCCTAAAGTCATTGAATTTGTTTCATTTCAAATACTCGTTCATTTTCGAAATAAGCATGTTCGCTTCCCGGATTAGCTCATTCGCTATGGTCACTTGAATATCAAAAAAAGAGTTTGAGTTGCCATTCAAGTACTTTTTTTATTTCCAAAATGAGAGTTTCCATTCAAGTAGCTTTTTATTTCCATAATCAACATATGTATATGCCTTTCAAGTATGTTTACAGCTGCTTGGTGTAACTAACTTAACTTAGATAAAATCAATGGGAACTTTGAAGGCCTGTGGGGCAGAGCTCTTAGGTCGGATTAAAAATTGTCTTTTATAAGAACCTTGTCCTGACATAAACAAACTCAACAAAAAAGAATTATTCAATTTGGTCCATTATTCTCAAGTAATGGCATGACCAAGGGAAATAGGGATCCATTTGAGCGAATTTCCCCTATAGGGAAGAAGCTATTACCGTAGTCGGCATGGTAAGACCTAGGCCCGTGACCATGATAACTTTTCGTTTCATGGTCCCCAGATGCCAACAAATTGGAATTATATATGTGTTAATGGACTGTGCAGGACTTGTCCTTCCAGGCCGATTTTGACATTTGTTTACTATTAAAGTATGTGTCCGTGAGCACGATAACTCTCGTAAAATTGATCTGATTTTGACGAAATTTGGTATAAACGTGTAAAGCAGCATTTATGACATTAAGTTCGGAAACCAGACAGATCGACCTATCCGAAGACGTATTTCGGGGTGTTTTTTTATCCAAAAAGTGGATTTTTTGAGCTTTTTACATATAATTGTTGAAAAAGTCAAATTTTTATTTTTTACATTGGAATCAGCTTAGAAAGACGCACAATTTGGTGTTTTGGTCATTGCTCTACGTCAAATGGTTACAGAGATATCGAAAGTGCTAAACCCAGTATGTTGTCCAATGCTATTCTTACGGAGAATAAGATAAATTGTATATCTCGCTTATTTTTGTCCTTTCCTTTATGAAACTTGGTATATTGCTTCATATCGTTGTGGTCTATTGATATTTGCACTAAAAACCATTTTTCAGCCGATAGTTCCCGTAACAGCAAACCTGCGTACTCAGCCCCATGTTATTCTTATGGAGAATAAGTAACGTGTTATCTCCCTTAATTATGAACATAAATTATTAAAATTTGGTATGTGGCTTTACCTACTTGAGTTATATTGATATTTGTATAAAACCCCATTTTTGGAGTTCCTTGCTTCAGCAAACCTGCACACTCAGCCGCCATGTTATTCTTATGGAGAATAATTAAAATGTCTTAAATCGTTTATTTATTAATGTATATTGATGAAACTTGATATGTGGCTTTATGTGGTATTAAGATACATATATATGCATTGGAAATTTTCTAAGTACACAGGTTTGCTGCTACGGGGGCATTTATATATTAAGATGTATACAAAATGTTGGACCTTGACACAATGACTGGTGGGTTCTAAGAAGTGTGTCTAAGAGTTTTAATTACTTCCTAGATTATATTTAACATAAGATACTACCCTTTCCTTTCCTTTCCTTTCCTTTCCTTTCCTTTCTTTTTGATTGAGGTAATTTATTCTTCTTAAAAACAAATTGACTGATTTAAGCCTTATTGTTTTTTAAGTTCTGCATTTATAGGCTATGTATTTGAACAACCGTATCAAGCTACAATAACAATGGGAGTTCTGGGGGGCATAGCCCCCCCCCCAGTAAGGTTAATGTGTTATACGTATATATTTTTACAGCAATATTAAGCTACAATGAAATAAATATCCTGATGGGTCCTCCAGTGGAACTAAAGTGTAAATAACTACTTTTAAACCACGTGCTCTCACTGATTGGGGACCTTTATTGTCGCCAACATATTATATTTTATCAAAATCTTCAGCTAATATTATTATGAGGGCCTAGATGATACAGCCCTCAGTGAGACAGAGGGTTGATTAACTACTTCATATGCACTTTGTCTGACTGATTGACAGATTTCTGGTCTCATTGTTTGTCATGTTCTGGATTTGTATGTCATTGTCAAGCTGCAGTTATAATGGAGGGCCCATGAGGTATATTGTCAATTGAAACATCTTTTTTTTGTATTTTACGCGATCACTCAATCCTTATACGCAATATAAGAGCGTACTCCTAGTATTATCGGGTAAAGCTTCTTATTAGGAGATCTTCTAGGTAGTTTGTTTAGTCATTTATCAGTTGGGATTTTATTTTATTTTCCAAATTGTTTTATTATTTGTTTACGTTTAGCCTAGTTCTCAAGGGTATTTTTTTCTTTTAGCGAATTTACCCTATAGGGAAGAAGCTATTACCGTAGGTCTCATGGTATGACTTAACCCCGAGACCATGATAACTTTTCATTTTGAGGTCCCCAGATGCCAAAAACACCATTCCTTCAAATTTGTATTTATGATAATAATGTTAAAAAAATAATATATATGTGTGTGTGTGTGTGTGTGTGTGTGTGTGTGTGTGTGTGTGTGTGTGTGTGTGTGTGTGTGTGTGTGTGTGTGTGTGTGTGTGTGTGTGTGTGTGTGTGTGTGATAACTCTCGTAAAATAAACGGTATCAGGAAACTGACACATACTTTCTCCCTTTTAGCCAAACTTTAATGAAAAAAAATGATTTTTATTTACTAAATATAGAGTATGAAGTACAGATAAGTTAGCAGAAAATTGTCTAAAATAGTCGTTTTCTGAAATATTTACTCAAATCCCTTTTTAGGAAGCACTATAGAGTCCGTTGCTACACACAGAGATTTTGAGAGGGAAAATGCCCCCTTGTCCCCCCCCAGGGTTAAATGGCAACATATTTCAAACAAACATCCTCTGTTGGACAATGATAACTTGACCTTCATATCAAGTTTTAATGAAATTGATCAGTAAATAAGAAAGAAATAGTCATTTTTGTATTCCCCATCAGAATAACATTGGACAACGTACTGCGTTTGCCGCTAAATGAAAATTTCAATTTTCTCCGCATTTATCAATCGTATAATAGTAATTCAAAAGACTAATTTATTTAGTTTTTGAGATGTTTTTAATGGTGAATTGTAATATTTTTTAGCACTTATGATTTTTTATTAAACATCCAAAAAACTTAATTTTGGAAGTTTGGAAGTCCTGTAATTTCTGAACCCGAATTTTTACAGAAATTCGGGTGGTTTCATTTTGTTGAAAATCTAAAGCTTTACAAACCACTAAAGTTTAATCAAAATCGTTAGAGCCGTTTTTGATAAATTTGGTTTTTACATGTTTTTTGGGGGATAATTACCCTTGCTTAATTACCCTTCAAAATAAAAAAATTCAAACATTGAAAAAATGCCTGGAGATATCGACGATTAGTACCTACATACCAAATTTCATAAAAATCGGTCCATTGGTTAGGGCTCTAGCTCTGTACATATCCACACAAACACACACACACACACACACAGACAGACATCACGTAAAAACCACTTTTTTGGATTCAGGGAGCACCAAAACGAATATTTCCACAACAACTCAAATTCGAAAATGTTGACGAAAACAATACTTTCTCCATGTACTATGTATAAGGAGAGAAAGTAAAAGGTCCGATCTGAATTAAATTTGGTACAAATGTGTAAAGTACCATTTATTTGAACGAGTTCGAAAACCAGACGAATCGCACCATCCAAAGGGGCATGTTTGGGGTTTGTACCCCAAAAATGGGTTTTTTGGGGTTTCCACATGTAATTTTTATTTAAATCAAATTTTAATTTTTACCATTGAATTCAGCATAAAAACCAAACAATTTGGTATTTTGATTATTGCTCTACGTAAATTGGTTACTGAGATATTATTGAAAGTACTAAACACAGTACGTTTTCTAATGTTATTCTTATGGAGAAAAATAAAAATTGTATATCTCGCTTATTTATGAACATAAACTGACGAAATGTGGTATATGGCTTCATCTGGTTGTGGTTTATTGTTGTTTGCACAAAAAACAATTTTCACCAATGTTTCCCGTTGCAGCAAACCTAGGTACTTGGTCCCCATGTTATTCTTATGGAAAATAATTAAAATGTTATCTATCGCTTATTTATGAACGTATATGGATGAAACCTGGTATGTGACTTCACTAAAATGAATTCTATTGATATTTGCATAAAAAACTATCATTTTTTGTTCCTTGTTGCAGCAAACCTGCGTACTCATCCCCAATGTTTTTCTTTCGGAGAATAATTAATATTTTAAATATCGCTTGTTTGTGAATATATTTCTTATGAATCCTGTTATGTGTTTTATTGTGGTATGTTATAAATTCTTTGGAAATTCGCTGAGTATGCAGGTTTGCTGCAACGGGAGTATTTGCTTGTTATACTAGAGGGTATATATTTAGTTAGTTCATGTATGCCTAGCTATTGGTGCAGGAAAAAAAACACGCTTATCTAAATAACTATACAGCTCGATGTCTAACTGACTGATACACTTAATGACTAAGGTATACGAATCCTAGACAATGTTTAGACGAGCTAGGAATGTGAAATTTGGTGTGCATATAATCGTGTTTAGTTTATTAATAAGTTTTAACTACGTGCCATGGATCTAATACAGTTTCGATACTACGACTTTATGCCGTCTAGGGAAAACCCCTAGCGGAGGCCTGGCGAAGCGACTCAATATGTATACGGCCGGAATGTAAATCCCTTATAAATATTCAGCTGAACTAAAATCACTCTCAAAGTATTCGGATAAACCTATTCCTTTTTGATACAATCATCAAGATTGCATCAAGGAATTTCTCGTCTGGAATAATGTTAGAGAACTTGAAATTTATTTGGTACTTAACTGATCTTAAAATTTCGGTATTTAACCGACACTATGTAAAGTAATAATAAGATATGATTCTTGTATTTTTAGCGAATTTCCCCTATAGGGAAGAAGCTATTACCGTAGGTCTCATGGTAAGATTTAAGCCCGAGACCATGACAATTTTTTTTTTTTAGGTCCCCAGATGACTAAAACACGATTCGTTCAAATTTATATATATGTATATATATATCTATATATATATATATATATCTATATATATATATATATATATATATCTATATATGTGTCCGTGAATGCGATAACTTGAGTAAAAAACGTCCGATTTCGATGAAATTTGGCTCAAATGTGTAAAGTGACATTCATGACTTTAAGTTCGAAAACCAGAAAAATCGGACCATGGGAAGGGGGGTTTATGGGGGTTTTAAATTTTCCAAAAATCAGTTTTTTGCATTTTTTACCCTAAAATTTTTAAAACACTTAATTTTGGTTTAGACCATGTTATAGAGCTTAAAAAAACAAATAATATGGTATTTTGAATTATTAAGCTAGGTTAAGTGGTTGCGGAGAAAATCCAAAAAAACCTGCTCATAAAATCTCCTATGTTAATCTTATGGGAAAAAGGTTTTTGGCTTTTCCTAAGTTAATTTTGATGTAAACTTCACATTTGCTTTTACCAATCAATTCAGCTCCACAAAACAATCATTTTGGTGTTTAAATTGTGATTCTACGTCCAACCGTTGCAGAGATATTCAAAGTGCTAAACACAGTACGTTGTCCAATGTTATCCTAATGGAGAATAAATAAAATTTGATATCTCCATTATTAATGAATGTATATTGATGAAACTTGGCACGTGGGGTCTTGTAGTACTGGTATATTGATATTTGCACAAAAAATTGATTTTTTGTTGATTATCCCCGTAGCAGCGAACCTGCGTACTCAGCCCCCATGTTATTCTTATGGAGAATAAGTAAAATGTAATGACTCCCTTAATTATGAACATAAATTAATACAACTTGCTATGTGGCTTCACCTTGTTGAGTTATAATGATATTTGCATAAAAACCCATTTTTTTAGTTCCTTGTTGCAGCAAACCTGCTTACTCATCTCCCATGTTATTCTTATGGAGAATAATTAAAATTGTATATATCGCTTATATATGAATATATTTTTATAAAACTTGGTATGTGGCTTTATATGGCATTAAGACATATATTATGCATTGGAAATTCGCTGAGTACGCAGGTTTGCTGCGACGGGGGTATTTTATTATTATTGCACTAGAGAACTAGTTTTTTATTATATACTGCTCTGCAGCATCAGTCAATGTTTCAACTTGAGTTTATAAGTAAAGGCTAATCAAGTTAAAATAATGTTTGGGGTTTGGCAATCAACAAATATTTGGTGAAAGGATTTATATGGTTTGCACTGAAAACACTTACCAAGTTTCAACAATAAATAAAAGTAATGTTCTCCTTATCCTTGAAATCGTTAGGCCTAACATGATTCCCGTTAGAGTTCAGCAGCACGGTTTTTATTTACTTGAACAGCTGTGATTTTGATTTCCAGTTTATCTGCTTAAAACAGTTGTAGGAATATAATATATGACTATACTATGATGGTTGTTTGAAAATAAAGTGATCATACTATAATTTTTATTCGCATAAACGTAGTTTAAGAATAATATTCCTAGAATTTTTCTCCCAATACTGACTGTCTGGTTATTCATTCCTAGCCACGCTGTGCTTTTAAGAAAATCCATACTTTCTTCATATTGGCGTTTGTACGCTCATCCCATTACATGATTCAAAAATTTGAATGAATGGTGTTGGCATCTCACCTCAAAATTAAAAGTTATCATTGTCCCCGGCCTAGGTCTTAGCTATAGCTAAGCTTATTCCCGACTACGCTAATAGCTTATTCCCTTTGGGAGAAATTCGCTAAAAAGCAAATATTTTATCATCAGTTATGATCTTTCTTATCGTATGAGCTAATGGTAATGTGTGATTCAGATGTATTTTATTGTTTTGAGTAAAACGCCTAGCAATGATGGTTTTAATTTTTGGAAAAATACCTGTAGAAGAAAACGCATCGCTTGAATACAATTTAATAACAAAACTTGTAAAAGCTACCCCGAGTTTTATTAAACCAATAATATCGCTACGATTGATTTTGGCTTTACGTTCGTTTTAGCGAATTTCCCCTATAGGGAAGAAGCTATTACCGTAGGTCTCATAGTAATACTTAAGCCCGAGACCATGATAATTTTTTGTTTTGAGGTCCCCAGATGACAAAAACACTATTCGTTCAAATTTATATATATGTATATATATATCTATATATATATATATATATATATATATATGTGTGTCCGTGAATGCGATAACTTGAGTAAAAAACGTCCGATTTCGATGAAATTTGGCTCAAATGTGTAAAATGACATTCATGACTTTAAGTTCGAAAACCAGAAAAATCGGACCATGGGAAGGGGGGTTTATGGTGGTTTTAAATTTTTCAAAAATCAGTTTTTTGCATCTTTCACCCTAAAATTTGTGAACAACTTAATTTTGGTTTTGACCATGTTATAGAGCTTAAAAAAACAAATAATATGGTATGTTGAATTATTAACCTAGGTTAAGTGGTTGCGGAGAAAATCCAGAAAACCTACTCATAAAATCTCCCATGTTAATCTTATGGGAAAAAGGTTTTTGGCTTTTCCTCAGTTTATTTTAATGTAAACTTCACATTTGCTTTTACCAATCTGTTCAGTTCCACAAAACAATCATTTTGGTATTTAAATTGTGATTCTACGCCCAACCGTTGCAGAGATATTCAAAGTGCTAACCACAGTACGTTGTCCAATGTTATCCTTAAGGAGAATAAATAAAATTTGATATCTTGATTATTTATGAATGTATGTTGATAAAACTTGGTATGTGGCTTCACGTAGTACTGGTATATTGATATTTGCACAAAAAATTGATTTTTTGTTGATTATTCCCGTAGCAGCAAACCTGCATACACAGCTCCCATGTTATTCTTATGGAGAATAAGTAAAATGTAGTGACTCCCTTAATTATGAAAATAAATTAATAAAACTTGGTATGTAGCTTCACTTGGTTGAGTTATATTGGTAATTGCATAAAAACCCATTTTTTTGTTCCTAGTTGCAGCAAACCTGCTTACTCAGCCCCCATGTTATTCTTATGGAGAATAACTAAAATGTTATATGGCGCTTATTTATGATTGAATATTGATGAAACTTGGAATGTGGCTTCGCCTAGTTAAATTATATTTATATTTGCATAAAAACCAATTGTTTATGTTCCTTGTCTCAGCAATCCTACGTACTCATTACCAATGTTATTCTTATGGATAATAATTAAAATTGCTCATATGTGAGTATATTTTTATGAAACTTGGTATGCGGCTTTATGTGGTATTAAGACAAATATTATGCATTGGAAATTCGCTGAGTACGCAGGTTTGCTGCGACGGGGGTATTTTGATATCCTGTTGGTGTGATTCCTTAGGATGTCCTTAGGTTTGGGTTCCATATAGGACTTTAGGAAATAACAGAGTGCAAAAACCAG
The DNA here is from genome assembly GCA_963675035.1 of Allygus modestus. Lineage (NCBI taxonomy): Eukaryota > Metazoa > Arthropoda > Insecta > Hemiptera > Cicadellidae > Allygus > Allygus modestus. Next base: position 340,977,200 of record OY776111.1, read on the forward strand.
CAATAAGAAACGTAAAAACTGGAAACGTAAACTTCACAACTAAATAAGACTGAGAAATACACATTGCCAGGTTTAAATTAATATCTAAATTCAGACATACCTATTCACACACGCGCATTTACACATACGGAAAAAGGAGTGACAAATCGCAAAGGTTTATATGGGCAAATATTTTATTATATTTGCAGAGAGAATCCATAAACATATTATACACATAAAATAAAAGACCATTTTGTAGAAAGTTTCAGCTAAGGAATTAGATGATCATGCATGTGTTTTAAGGAAGCTATAAACGTTGGATGTTGTTGAAAGAGCTCAAAGGTTAATAGCAAAACATCAAAACATAAAATGCTACTATTCAAATATACATAATTAGCAATCCTTTTTAGCTCATGTAGCAAATTTCCTCAACCTATCTTCGCACAATAATACCTGGATTACATATGCATTCTTGACTATTTAAACACCGCAAATAAAGTATTTGAATTATGTGCTGCATTATTTTTTGGTGAACCAAATGAACTCTCTTGGTTAATAACCACATTTTTAAGTAATCATCTGATGTAAACAAACTTCCTCCATAAGATTAACATGGAAACTTTAAGAGCCACTGGGGCAAAGCCCATTAAAGATATGTTAGTTTAGATGAGTGATGATACATGTAGACATAATTACCTATCAATTAACAAAAAATATTATTAAAATTGGCCCATTAGAACGGTCTGACGGACTGGACAGATTTTTGAAATTTTTTTAAGTATATATAATAAGTTATGCTCTCTAAACAATTTCAAAGCATACAAATTCCATTTTATATGTTTTTTATTTCAAAAGCAACAACATTAAACACAGTTTCCTCCACGAAAAGCTGAAATTAGAGAGGCTCAAGAAAGTTAAGCAGCCCAACCTTGGGTTTAGTTATGCAAGGATTAATGCTGTCTCGTAATTTCTACTAGATAACCAGGGGATTGCGTTTAAAGTAGACTTGGGATTATTTTTAGTTCCTTTTAATATTTTTGTTTTGTTTTTTCTTAATTGCTTGATGATAGATTGTATGGTTACTAATTTATCTTTTATATACAATAGTAATTTACCTCTCGATTATGAGATACAATAGTATGATAATATTATTAGAAACTTGTCATACTATTTGTTTATTCGCACCAAAATGTTTAAAGATTTTTTTCTTTTGTATTTTGGTGATATATGGAATCTTTTGGTGTATTGGTTTGTATACAGTTTTATGAAAATTATACTAATAATATCCGTAGACGTTTAATGTAATACGTGTTAATTATACAGTTGTTACTTATCTTGTATTATCTTTATTTACCTTTATCTTGTATTTACATTATCTCGTATTTACTTACCAATATTCTACTTATTTGTGATATAATATTGTGAACTACGAAACATTAACTGTGTATTTATTTTATTAGAAGTTTCTATAAATTACAATTAGTCTTGCCATATTGATAGTCATTAACACATGCACCAATAATATTATTATTTGTACTTTATTTAGTATCTGAGTTGCCATTAACTCAGATACTAATAATACTAATACTAATAATAGTAATGTTAACGAAAGCTCTTATTGGCCTATGTGGACTGAAAACTTTTGGAAAATCAATGTTAAGAGAAAATATAACAAAACGAGAAACATTTGAACAAACAATATCGATGCCGGAGTGGTAGGTTACAGTTATTCAATGAAACCGGAGCTCATCGCAGACTCCAATAACTGTAACGCTTTTGAGCTCCTCATATTGTTTACCTAGTCCAGGTTTAGTTTCATAAATATATATCTTACCCGACAAAACTAACTTAGAGATTAAATGACGTGGAAAATGATATCTTTAAAGCGGATTAATCTTGCATAATACAAACTTACGACGAATTTATTTTGTATGGTTAAAATGTTTATTGTCTATAACTAAACTGCTGTGCTAATTATATTGCAACTGTAATGTAAACAGTTTCAGGTGTAGTGATCAGATCGTGAAACGCTGATCCAAACTGTCACTGTTCAATCCATGCCCCAATTCCCAATGACTTTTAAAATGAATGAATTGGCGGTTCAAAATTATGTAGATTCAATGGATACTAATTAACAGAAATTAATACAGATATACAACAATTTCAGTATGTTATGTTTTATTAGTGAAAAACTTTAAATACTAATCATTTTATGGTGGAGCATAAGAAAACAGTCTATTTGCACTTTCAGTGAAAGAAAATATAACTTTTACCCTAATGTTGCTACATTAATATAAACACGTTTCTAAGTGCTTAAGTTTTTTAATTATATATCTATTGTCGGTTTATCTTATGCATATTGTTCAGTTTTAAGTACAAAGAATAAAGGTCAAGATACAAAAATATGATGTACCCTTGTACTCACTAGACATGGGTACATCACGTTTACCTTTTCCCTATTTTTTCTGTTTCTAACTTTATTAGCTGCATACACTTCTGACATTTTACATATTTTCTAGTAACCATCTGTTAATAACATATTTAAAAAAATCATATGTTTTAGTTTCTTTTGTTTTTATCCTGTATTCATTGTTCACATAGCAACCCCAAAACTTATTGTTTTCATCCTTTCACAAAACCTTTCCATATTATTTAAAAACTACATTTTCTTTAATCAATTCTTATAATTCTCTCAGTAAAGTATTTAGTACTTCTTAAATCATCTCCCTTTAATATTAATATTTGAATATGCATTATTAACTTATACAATCTGTGATTATTGTGTGTGAAACTTTCCTTGTATGAAATGAATGCAACAACCAACCATGGACCTACCTTGATGATCTACTGAGTGTGGAGTAAAAATGAACTTCATCCTTTCGTGAGTGACTTGAATTATCCATTAACAAACTTTTCAACCATAAACCTTTTGTGACATTGAGACCTTTATGTAAAATTATTATTTCATACCTTTGTAAAATGCAATATTCAAATAATTGTTAACTCCAGTCTTTCTTTTGTTCAACTATTACTATTGGTTTCACAAGGTACCAAATTAACCTTGTGTGGTCCTTCATACAGTCTAATCTATAAACCTCCTCAATATACAATCTTAGCAAATTATAAGATCCCCTCAACCACATATGTTATAATACCTATGCACTTTTATGCAAAGATTATACATAGGAAGATAATTTTTACTTTTAATTAAATGTTAAATAGTTTTAAGAATAGTTCCGATATTGTTTATTAGTTATTTTTTACTGTTTATTATTGTTTATTATTGTTTATCGGATATACTTATTATTAATTATTAACGTTTAGTGAAAAATATAACCTTAATACCAGGCCTAAATAAGTAAGTACTCCTAAGTAGTAAGTACACTAGTGGACTTAGACTGTTTAAATATTATACTTAATTTGGTATTTTGGCCACTTACCGTTAAATAGTTTGTATGTTTTAAATATACTTTTAACTTATTACCTAACTTTTAATCCTATACCTTCAATGTAATATACTATTTTACAAATACTTTTAATAATTTAGTTTATATGGCCACGCTTATATGAAACAAAATTCATATTGACATCGGGAAAATAATATTTAGGCAATGTCCAGGTTATTGAATATTAATGTGAATGCTCCAAAAATGTCTTGCGGTAAACAGGTTTCAAACTCTTGTATATATTTAATAGTTATGTTATAATTTATGAATTTTCACATAAAAATGTCACATGGTTGTACGTTTGTTTGTTAAATTAGTTTTTTGCGTAATTCCAGTTATCTATTTTAAAATAAACTGATTGATTTATCACAGTTCTAAAACGATCCTGTTTAAAACTCATAATTATTGGACTTTTTTGTTATTGTCATAAATTAAAAAACCAGTCACGAGGTATATCTAAGTAATAATTTTGTATACCTTAGTAAACAAAACAACAAATTATCTATTATTTTAAAAGATTATTAGAATTCTTGGTTCGTAAAGTTTGTAGCCACGAGTTCAATTAAACATGTATATCTTACCTAAATTATTCATATTTAAACATTCAAATTAAAAGTTATTGTGATGTTATGATAAGATATTATAAGTTTATATAAACTAACTGCAGTGTCAACCCATTGAAATAACTTTCTTTAGTTACTTTACAACTTAAGGTTGTAAGTTCGGGTAATATCATCTAAAGTTAAAATGTTTAAAGAATTTGCCAAAGAGTGTTATTTATAGAGTGTACTATGAAAATAGACTGAAAATAGAGTACTATGAAAATAGAGTGTACTATGAAAATAGAGTGTGTTATTTATAGAGTGTAACCTGTACTATGAAAAAAGGTCCTAACATAACCCTTCTATGTTTGGTTGAATATCATTTGATAATTGGTTGCCTCAATTGTATACTAATGTATAATGTATACGCGGCTATGAGAAAACCTGGATAAAAGAGTATAACATTTAAGTGTAATTTAATAGATGATTAAATTGTATCATGTACCCAATCATTATTAAAGTTATTAATACGGATAGCATTAGTCAGGGGAAGGAAATAGTATAAGAGTACGAACAACCTTCCAAAGTTACGCCTGATAGTCCGCTACCAACTACATGTTTAAATATACATAACTTGAAATGAAACCTTAAAACAGTTGTTTTACACAATTCTGCTTTTCAATTTTGTAAACAAATTTGTGGGATGAACTATTCAAATTTTCTTTTAACGAAAATACATTTGATCAAGCTAGGCATTTGCTAAACATATACGGCAAACATAAATTTCTATATATTTGCACATAAGCCAAGGAATTGTTCCTAATTTAAACTTCCGTAATATAGTTTATTTGCCTTGGATATCAACAATATTTTCTCAATATCAACAATACCCCCATCATTCTCTATGCCCCACAGCATGAGGGACTGGATTTTATGCCTTTACGTTACTACATACATAATTGTATAGCGTATATTCCTCAGGCCACGGTGGGTAGTTATCTGCTTCCGTATCTACTCATATTCCTTTTATTGACTGGCTTTGACTGGACCTTTGAATCTGTACCATTACTACCACTATCTTGTCACGATGCCTCGTTATTAATTCAATTGCACCAACACATTTATCTCTGTCCTGCTGCGTCTAGACCTCTGAGTTACCAAAGTTCCTTACTAAACGAATTATCATACCGTACTACCAAAACCCTCATAATTGCCTTTGAACCGGTCCTGTCACTACCAGTACCCCGATCCCCTACAGCGTGTATTGCCTTCGGATTAGCCGGGACACTTAACTGTGTTATGCGGGCAACCTTGACAGCGATTGTTGTTGATTATGTAAATGGTATAATCTATTACCTCGGACAACGCATTTTAAATTTGCTGGGTCCAATACTTATACATATATTATTATTACAGAACCTGTATCAATCTGGCACACAATAATGTACATTTTAAACTTTTGACAGAATAGTATTATACTGTTCATAAAATATAGCATTCGACACCTGCAACGAGAAAGCTCTATTTAAAAGTATTTATTTAAAGAAAATTACTACCAGCTTGAGGAAACGCCCACAACGTATTACAGGGTAAAATAATTTCAAATAAATTGCAAATGTATATGATACGTTCTCTAAGGAACTCGTTAAACTTCCCAGCAGATTCTACAATATCGGGTATGATACGCTTAATTAATTCATACGAAGTCTTAATAAGATCAGCATTACAAGTTAAAGGATTATGCAACATTGGTTATTGATTAGACACGCAATGGTAGCTGTTTTGTGATTGAGATGTTAAACTTAATGAAAAACGTTTACTGATTATTGTTTTGTAGACCTGCCAAATTGAATGTATTTTTTGCGTATATATAGATTTTTTAAAGGTTTTCCACAGTTTTAGTAGTACGGCATGTATTACAAAGTACTGTTGCTTGGTAAAATATTTATATATTTCAATGTTAGTTATTACTGAAAAAAGGTTTTACACTTTTGATGAAAATGCTGTTGTATTCACTATGTGGATATAAACTGCATGTTTTAATATGTCACTGCATATATTTGCAATTCTAAAATAAATATTGCAGAACAATCTTAATGAGAGTTGTTAGTAATAATTTTACTAACAAGGGAAGACACTGTAAGACCAAGAAATCCTAAGACACAGGGATTATTACTATTTCGTAGCTTTTGAGATTAATTCAAGAAGTAATCCTGCAGAAGACTCAGGATTATATCTGACTTCTCTTGTAACAATTTTCCCTGGTCATAATATTTTTTTTATATTTTGACAAGTTTCAGACTTAGTTATTACTGTAAGGGAGATAAATTCATCAACCTTTTATAGAGGTTTACTGATTAATGAAAAACTGTCTTTTTCATTTTAGAACAGAATCCTATTTATCAGTGTTGGACTTCAACCTGTTTTAAGACAACAATATATAAATACAATTCTAACACTTGCCATTGCTTTTCATAACAGCTTAGCTCACGTTGAAGTTATATACAGTCATTACTAAACTCAGTCGCAAAAAGCGAGAGCTGGGAAATTTTGCTTAGATCTCCTTCCAGCCTTTTGGAAGACAACTTTAATGAACTATATATATTCATAACATATCCACTATATTTAAGGCTTGTCATGTTAATCTTATTATATAATCACCAGTTTTGAAAATTTCCGATTTCCTGATTTATCAGAAACTAGAATTGCCTCAGTTACAAAATTTTAAAATAAAGATGCCCCAATATATTTTCAAGTTCAAAACCAAAGGTCTGCACAATAACGAATTGATTCAAGTTATGAGTTTCGCCATTAACAGAAGCATTTGGAGAAGCCAACTACACTGTTACATTTTATCAATGCCACTTTCGTTACTTAGTTGCAGTAATATAAAAACGTCTCTATATGTTAAGAATATAGAGAAATTGTTTAAGGATTGACTAGTTGACGTAATGCAAATACCCTGTACAATATATATTTAGTATTTATTTGTCTTAGTTTTGAAAATTAATAAAATTTAATGTAATTGGAAAATCTGGAAGTTAGCTTATAGGTGAATTCTTCTTTCTTCCCCCCAATAAGTAGTAGTATATGGAGAAAGTATTGTTTTCGTGAACATTTTAGAATTTGAGTTATCTGATTCTGAAAAAAAAATGTTTTCGAAGTGATGTCTGTCTAACTGTTTGTGTGAATTGTAGTTTATAGCGGTAAACGCAGTACGTAGTCCAATGTTATTCTTATGGGGAGTACAAATATTACCATTTCTCTCTTTTTTACTGATCAATTTCGTTTAAACTCAATGTGCAGTTCAAACTAGCATTGACTAACAGAGGATATCCGAAATATGTTGCCACTTTACCCTGGGGGGATGAGGGGCACTTCCCCGCTTAAAACCACTGTGTGTAGCAAAGGATTCTGTAGTGAGCCCAAAAAGGTATTTGGGTGGATATTTTTGAAAACAACTACAGTTACAGTTGGGCTAAAAGGGAAAAAGTATGTGTCAGTTTCCTGATACCGTTTATTAATAATAGTAGTTACATTTCAGTTTTGTAATTATTATACGTAAGGGGGAATGGGTGTGTGGCGTATATTTGGTATATAGATGACACTATGCTCTTAAAATAAATAAACATAAAACATTCTTACCTGTTCGTTATTGAATTCTTTGTGCTAAGTGGGCTTCTGAATGGTGCACTGCACAATTTCAATAAACAATTAAACTATCAACCTTGGACATTTAGTATGTAATTTATTATGTAATTTTAACAATTTTACACTACCAAATATTTTAATGTAATACTAGAGATATTTGCAAATTAAAAAATATTCGGATAAAGCGGTCATATGAATGAGATAATTTGTACAATTTCTCATTAGGACAGTTAGGGAAATAAATTTAAACAGTTGCGTTTGTTAAAAATCAAGAGAAGCGTTTTATTGCTCACGCATAGCCAAATAATTGGCATTAAGCCCAGTCCATTAATAGACGGACTTTGGCAGATCCACCCGCTTATGTGGATTCCCTGGGGCTCTAGCTTTCGTTAAATAATTTGACGACACCAGTGTTGTTTGGTTTTTCCCAAGCCCATTCGAAAAATAAAACACTTTTTATAGTGTGATTGATTCTTGACGGGGCCAATTATACAAATATTGATTCAGTGTTTGGAAACCGGAAATATTTAAGTTATTTTAAAATAGGAATTTTTTATTTCAGCACAGGTGTCAAAGTCTTTACAATTGTCTCCTCTCCTTATGCAGTTTGAAGAGTTGAATGTTTTGGAAACGATTATCACTGACTGGTTACAAATCAGACGTTCACTTCAGTAATAATGATTCAACACCTGTTTGAGCTTCAAATAATTATTTACGTATCAACTTCTGGAAAAGTAAAACAAGATAGAAATATATAAATGATAGAATACGAACTAGGTCTATATGTTAACATAAACCTTATACATTAAATATACTTTTTTCAAATCCCTGTGTGGATTCTGAAATACACTTGTAAAAAAACAAATTATTACTCAGCTTAACTTAACCATTACAAACTCAGCTGAAAACAACCCAGCACGAGATACTAATGACATTTCTTTGTGCATGATTATAAGATTTCTGATAAAAGAGCACATCTCAGGGAGTGCAAAGCTATAGTAAGAAACTTAATGTTGAAAATATAACTTTTAATAATGACAGTAAAAGATCAAATAAATGTCAAAATAATCAGAGCTCTTTGTTTATGAACACAGCAAGGAACACATCATTTCCTGTAAGTATAATTATGAAATGAAATTGTAGTATAACCATTTTTCCAAATTTCCAAGCAAATATTTATATGTTTTTTATAAAAGACAACAAATTACTGTTTATTTACGGTTAGTTTTACTTGTACATTTTCATTCAAGGGGTGAAAATAAATTACTTAATACTTAAAATAATAGCCTAATTTGTGATTTTATTTATTTATTGTTTAAAGTGTAACTGACTTGAAATCAATAATCATGAAAAACGATGATTTAACAGTTGTAAAAGGGAACAATACAAGAACCTTTTTAAAACTTATATACCGAAGGTCAGTTAATTGTCCTTTAGTAATAGACCTAATAGTAGTTTTAACAGGAGTACATTGGCAATAAGTTAGTCAATATTGCCTCTCCGTTAGGTTTAATTAACAGAAATAGCCCTTACATTCTACAATTGTAAACATGTAAGTATGACAATTATTCGATTAAATAATAAGTCAAAGAGCTCTAATTATGTTGGTATTGTTTTTTTTATGTTACTGCCGTTCTTCAAACTTTTAAATATTAAGTTTCTTTATCGAGCTTTCTGGTCACCTTAATTCCAGAAAACTAGTTGTATTTCATTAAAACAAATTTGATTGCATAGTAAACTGCGTCTAAGTAATTTCCAAACAAACATTAAAAGAGTGGATAATTAAGAAAATTATCAAGGCAACAAATGTTGGATTCTTCTTCCAGTTAAATATTTAAGTACTTAACGATTATTTATCATATCTATTGCAAAATAGTTAAATGATATTTGAAACTGGTATCCAAAACTTTGAATTATTTTATAATGTATCATTGTAATTTAAATAATTCTTGAAATGACGCACACCAATCGCAATTTAGGTAACATTTAATAAATTTACTCTATGTTTTTTATTGTACGTTCATAAATGTTTATTTCATAAGATAGAAAGTATTAAGAAGGTAGATTTTTTAAATTATATAAATAATTTCTAATTTAACTTTAAAATTGTAATTAACTAATTAATTGCCATCCGTTTATTATGTTTATAATAAGGTATAAGTAGGAACCAACTTTTGTTAGTTCAGGTGTTTCTTATCTTAGAATCGTTATATAAATTCTCCAAATATTCTAGTGATCAAGATTTAAAATATTTGTATGTTCACAAAAGTTGTCATAATATCTATATAAACTTTAATTGCCTTAAAGTTATATTTTTGTATTGCAGACTCACTGATACGATGCAATAATATTTTACTACCAATTTTAATTAATGTGAAGGTCCTAGCAGCCTCAGATACCTTTGTCCTATGCTGTTAGGCCATCCCTTCGCCGTAGGAAAGTAATCTAGATGATGTTACGGGACGATAACAAGGAGACTCGAGGGAGACACGTCACCATAATGTGATGGATCTGCTCTGTAACCGAGAACTACGCCCTTGGGCGACACACCGACCTGATTGAAACTAAACCTTTTGTTACTCGGGACTGATGGTTGTTTTAAAATAAAACTGTTATAATATATAACATATTCAAATGTTGTTCTCTATAATTATGTAAAATATTGATGTGGAATTAAATAGAGAGTGTGATGTGAAAGAAGATGTTAGATATACAAACTTTAAGTTTGTTATCTTTTCCCTTAAACATAATAATCAACGTAAAGTAATCCATGAAATCGTGCATATAAAATAAATAACAACAACCTCCTGGCAAAGTTTTATAGATTGACTCATAGTAAATTAGGTAACTACTCTCAACTGATCGTTGGGATAATTTAAGTGTAGTTTTAAACTGTTGTAATGTATACTTTATTCACATACTTCTGATCCAAATATCATAGATTGGAAGGAAGGAAGAAAAAAATAGAAGTAACTGTTGTTTATGGCTTGTACTGTATTTCATTAATGTCGACTTGCAGGTGTGATGTTCACTGAGAGCATCACTGAGTGAGCGTGACGCGTCGTCCCATCATCGGTATTACTTGCACCTTCCATTCTTTGACAAAAATGTCTTAGCTAATGGAACAGTGTGCCATTCTGCAGTTTATTGCAGCTTTAATGAAAGTATTTAGAACTCCGAGTGCTTCCCTGGTCCGCCAAACAGGTTAGGCGGCTCGTTGAAAGGTAGGGAGTCCCAGAACGCCCGGTTGCCGAGGTCGGTGGAGGTCTCGGTCTTAGCGTCCTCTGGAGAGGCGATGTGCAGGAAGTTGACGGGTCCTGTGGTCCCGGCGGTGGGCGATACTGGTGCCCAGTCCAACCCTCCAAACATCGGTTTGCTGCGCAAAAATAGAGAACATGTTATCAACTGCCACCACAGATAACTATAACAAAGTACATGTGTAAGTCTCTATCGTTGAGAAGCAAATAGGAGTTTAGCTTAATATCTTTGTTTATAACAAAAGGTTTAACAAATGACAAACACCCTACAGGATTGGCTGTGCATATAAAACAAATCAGGATAAGGTGTGATGGTAGAATACTAGTTACTAAACGTGTCTATTGTCCCTGACTGTACTCGAGTGGATCTGTGAAGAGGAAAAATAGTGAAAGGCAATCATCAAACATTCTTACTGACAAACAAATAACCAAAAAACCAATAAGCCACAATTATTGGCTTATTATTGGGTTGTTTATTTTTTTGTTCTGAGGGCTTGATGGTGTTTATTGTTGGCTGAGATTATCTGTTCCACAATGTAAAACATGACTGATAGAGTAATGATTTTACCGCAAACATACTTTATTTGACTACGATTTGTTCAGAATTGCATTAATTTAGTTTATAGTTTGTATTATTTGTTGGGAGACAGTTTCGCTTTATAGAACGACAAAAGTATTATACTTTATCCCGCTGTCACTTTATAAACTATAAACTGTCAATATACTTATTTAACATCTTTTGAGTTCATGTAGTTAAATTTACCAATGATGGCTTAAAAATTGATTTTCTTGCTGAAGTAAGAGATCAGGTTTGTTCAGTGGATTTTCTCCACATGCACGTAGGGCTATCATTAAACAAGTATACATTGTATATTTTTTCCAAGTGCATGTATCATTGTACAACCTATTAAACTAATAACCATTATATACTTTTCTGAATGCTTGGTTTTTTCCAAGGTACACCTAGATCTCAATCATTTTTCTGTTTTATTAAACACTATGGATATTAAAACGTCTATAAATAGTGTAGAACCATCTGTAATTTTGTGACTTTTGTTGGTAGTGGCAAAAACTGAACTTATTTAAATATCAGGTATAATAAGCTTCACTAGAAGCAGGTTGTCAAGTTTTCGTTCGATTTGTTAAATGCTCATGAGAAATAAGAAGATCATCTTAAATTTAAGCACAGGTCAACTGTATATTATTTTAAAAGTGAAGGAGGTCAAAGGTACTAGTTAACTATTAGACTAAAAAACCGCCAACATGACGTCAAATGAACAACTGAGTCAGAAATGGTAGCCGGCCGAATTTGTCTTTAATTTATTTTTTGAAACACTAAAATGCGATTATATCCACTACAACCGTTTGTTCAATATCCAGTTTGTGGCACTCTTTAATTATAAGTGATAGTTTTCAAATTACAAATTCCACGATCCATGCTTATCTTTGGACATACAATACTTCCTCCAACTCCAAATATGTTTTACTTTAGTCTTGTGAATCTTCGTGAATGTTGACAAAAGTAACACGAACTTGTTTATTACGAAAAATGAACCTATTTCCTAACTCACTATGAAAATAAACGTCTTGTAAATTTTCGTTCATTTTTCCAAACAGTCAATTGGTTTTATAGACAATATTTTTATTTATTGGACATGTATAAAGATCCGACGTTACGAAATTTACGTTATAAATCTTACAGAATGTTATCACTAGCATTGCAGTAAAAGTACATTATTATTCATTATTTAAAAACTAATTAGAGAAATAAATGGTCTATAAAACGCTAAAATGCTTGCACTAATTACTCATTTCTGCTATTAATAAGCAAAACAAAACAAAATGGATAGTAACACATAAACATGTAATGGGTGGTGGTTTTAATTATGTACACCACAAGACACATAATTAATTATACTAGGGTTCAATATATGGGTAATGAGGATTGTTTATTGTTTGATAATGCATCGCTCCATTATGAGGTACAATAAACTCGTAAAATACTTCATTGCTGACGCAAACGTATTTTAAAATATAGCATGTTCATTACACTCTGTAGTTGCGGGGTGAGTTATCAGTCACACCATCTGTTTTTTTACAGAGTTACAGTAGTGAATTAAATATAAAAATAACGTGCTTTCTATTCTCTTTATTTAATAGTTATTTCTGATTAGTAATACGTTGCTTACAGTTTCTTATCAAATGTGATAAAAAATACTTATTATGTTTAATAATTTGTTTTACAAAATCTATTTTTCTGGATCTTCGATTATACAAACGTCCTCGTCCTATTATATTATTAAAACTTTAATATTATTATGTTTTGCTAAAACATGAAAAGATTGTAAGTAGTTGTTCTCAACAACTATTTAATTTATTTAAAGTTAGTATAAAATTATAAAAATAGGTTTGAAATTGAATCACATTAATTTAGAAGTTTCCTATTTTTAAACTAAATTTTAAATTTAACTTCAAAGTTTAAGCATCCAGCTATGCCAGTGGTTAGTGCCTTGGGCCTGAGTTCAAGCGGCCAAGAGATTAATCTAAATTGGTACAATAAATTGGTACCTAAATAACTACATGAACTCATAAGATGTTAAATAAGTTTATAACGTAAATTCCGGGATGTCCACTCCTGTGCAGATTTAGTCCACTTGTCCTAAAAGTATTTACTAATCTCCTGTACAGAATGCATCTGGCAGAAAATACCATATACAAAAAAGGCAAAAGGCAAAAAATAAGGCAGAACGAAGAAGTACTACTTAGTGGCCTTAGAGTTGTGTTGTAGAAGTAGATATGTTTATTTTTAAATATGGAAAATTGATGTCAGTGGCTACCATTTATCCGGGCCACTGAATATAATTTGGAAAACTGGTCAAAATAATCTAACTTTAGTCTATATTTAGCTCCAAAATTGCTTATAACACATGTTATACCCTGTCTTGGCGAAGTTGATCCACATGTTGACCATGAGATTGCTCATTTTCCTGTCTGACTCAGTTTCCTTAGGGTTCATGTAGCTGACGCCAAGAATGTAACCCGAGTCGTCTCCGTGGCTCACCCCTGCGACATAGAGCTACTATTAGTAAAAGGAAGGGTTAATTAAGTAATACACTAGTTAAGAGTTACTTAGCCGGTTGATTGTAACGGTAAAAAGAATGGAAAAAAAAGAAAATTATAAATTTATATATTAATCTTATTCTCGCAAGATGAGAGAGGATCTGAACTTATCGACCGGCTAAGTGTGTTTCAAAGAAAATAAGTTAAACTTGGTAAAAGGGTACTTGTAAAAAGAAACTTCGGATCTTACAGCTAGGTTAGTTACTTGATGTTAGTTTATGGTTGTTCAATTTATTAAGTTTATTATTTTAGCATATCCTTGTGAAATGAGAGTAATCTTACTAAAATTGATTTAACCAAAGGCTTTAAAAATAAATTAACTGAAAATTTATATATTAGTTTTTTTTATTTCAACTGATTATGAACAACTCTCCTGGAATGTAATTTCTCCATTTAGGCTATACATTTGTTCGAACTATTTCAGTGAAAGCTTAGGTAGTTCTTAAACAGGTTTGTATTGTGGTCTGGTTGTACACCTTACGTCAACAATACGTCATATTGGTTCATTATGAAAGCATTCTGTAATATGCAACCAAATATTTGGTTTACTGCTAAAGTCTCTTTTACATCTCGATGAATATGCTTTTACAACGGCAAGTTAAAATAAACATTTGTGTATAACAAGGTATTAACAAATTTAAAAAGTGATTACTTTTTAAATTATAATACCGCACTTCGTAATAATCAGACAACCAACAATTATTCAATTGTTTTTATAATTTTAGTAGTTTATAATAATTCAAGTGGGTTTACATTCGTAAATGTGTATTTTCTAACATTTGTTTAGTACATTTAAAACAACTTTTATCCATTTAGCTACATGGTATCATCTTTGTAACTAACAGATGATCTTTGTGATCGTTATGAAATCGATATTGATGGTAAAATAACTCACCAAAGTTCTCAGTGGAGCCACCAGACATAAACTCTGAGAGCGAGTGTTTGCCTCTGTATGAGAACCTGTAGAAGTAAACGGTAGCCACCCTGGTCGCTGCCTGCATCCTGGCCGAGCGCTCGGTCTCCACCACGAACCATCGGTCGCTAGCCAACTGGACAATCATCACATCATTTTATTCTGAGTTTTATCCATTAAACGATAAAAATATGACCTGTTCATTCTAAGATGGTAGAGCTTTATTTAATAAACAGGACGTTACCAAAATTAGTAGCTAATAGCAGCCGTCAGTGCGCTTCCTGTGGAGGTAATACTATTTTTGGGCTTATTCTCTGTTTCTGAGTTTCCGAGAGGCTAGCTAGACAGCATATACTAAACATAATTAAAACTACTAAGAATAAAATGGAAAACGTAACGAAATGAGGACAAACAAACTCAAAAATAAAATTACAAGTTTTATCCTTATACATTTTATTGTCCTGTGAACCGTATATTTATTAAACATTGTAGCTGTGAGTTGAAGCATTAAATTTAAATTTTCAGTCACTAGGACTAATTAGCACGCTCATCTAGCAGTCCTAGAACAGCTTCAAATGTACGAATATAAATTGGGAAAAATATAAAAATTTACCTCAACAAGATAAATTTATAAAACAGAGTTTCTAGAATAAATCCATCTGAGTTTACGACCTGTTTATATCGTATATTAATTTTCAAAAATTCCTGTTCTTCTTAAAGTCTGACGAAGTGTTTATAGTTGTTGGTATTCTTGTGGGTTGTTGTGAAAGTTCCATGTAATTACTTGTATAAATGGTGCGGTTGTGGCTCGCGATATGGGCTGGCCCTTCATGTAGAACTGCTTGATCTTCATACTGGTCTCATCCTTCCGATGGGGTACAATAGTGTAGTTGTAGTCTAAAAGAGCTGGGGCGATGTTCAGCCAATTGTTCTCAAGCTCTGCTAGCAAAGTTGCGTTCGCTACATAATCTGTAAAATAAATTACGTTTTTATAGTTTAATATATGCAGCACAGAAAAACAAAATATCCTAAAAACCGAAAAATATTGTTGTGTGGAGTATACAAGTATGAATATTTTTCTAAAATAAGATACTGTAATGTGTAATATTTTAAGTTTTTATCCATTCACCTTAACCTGTGCATTTCACAAAACAATTTAATTTAAAAAATCATATCATGGTTGGAATTACTTGTTACAGTAATTAAAATACTGTACAAGTCCAACTAAAATTTGATTTCGATCATGTAGTATTCAATAAAAAGAGCCAATGTTATGTTATATGCTGTGGGTTTAAAACGTACAGATTAAAAATGTTTTAGGTTTAGTGTCAATAATTTGTTGTTATTCTAACTCGGAATTTGATCCAGAAAAATATAAAACAATGTTAAGTCATTTTAGACTTTATATCCAATTTGAACTATTTCAACTACAACTTAAACTGAAACATAAATGATTATTGCAATATTGAATTACATTTTATTTAGCTCTTACAAAATATTACTGATACAACGTTTACATATAAAGATATTACAAATGGTATAGTATGAGATCAATGTTATAAATGATAAATTTGGTTTTTCTTATCAAATGGACTATTTAACCCAACTGCAAACTATATACTGACTGGCTACGGGGTAAAGCCCCTCCTGAGATGTGACGCTGACGAGCCACGGCCGAGGCTGGACTTGGTTCATCCTGAGGATGTCGAAGGGATGTTGAGTGAAAAATGGCGTTAAGCCTGCACGCTCTTGTACCGGGCCGAACGGGGTTGCAGGGTTGAAGTGCCAAGGCTAAAGGGAATAAGTGGTTCAAATTAGCTAAGATCGATATTTGTAACCACTAGTACTTGTTATCTTAGTATCTGGAGATTAGGACTAGAGCCCTGAAGTGTAAATGTATATAACTAACATGCACACATAATTTAAACTTGTGTATTTATAAAAAGATTTTAGTTTTAGGACGGAGCTTATACTCTCCATATCCATTATTTTATCGTACCCTAAAAAAATAATGGAAATTAAATGTTAACTTTATATAAGTAATGAAAGCAATAAGCTACGAAGATAATAATACACAGCTAAACCGTTTTTTAAGTAATCAAATTTTCCTTGAATTAAAAAAACAACAATTATGATTTATTTTATCGATATTCCTAAAATAATTTATAGATTTTCGACAATTTTTGACCCTTGAGACTATCGTTTCAAATACATATTTGGTATCAGTAGAAAGCTCTTATACTCTAAATGCGCCTTTTGGGGGTTTGAAAATCATCCACGTTCAGGGCTTTGCCCACTGGCCTTCAAAGCTCCAATGTTAATCTTATGGAGTTATATTTTATTTAGGTAGTCAGCTGATCAATGTAAACTTTTCAAAACATATGGCTCTACGTCTGCTAGAGCCCCTGACAAAACCTAGTATATATTGTTCATGGAATTTAAAAAATATCATCTAGAATCTAATGCACTTGCTATTTCACGACAATAGTCTAATGCTAATAATATCTTTATAGATTTAGTAGATTAAATTACAATATGTTGTTTTGCATAGTGTTAACTATTACATTTAATAAATATTAAGGTTCGATACCAGTTCTCACCATAAACAGTGGCGTCTTTAAAAGCCTGACGATCCTCCGGGCGGGTCTCTTCCTCAAACACTTGACCATATCGTAGTTGGGGGCCAGCGGACAGCCCAGAGCGGAGGCCATTGTGCGAGCCTTGGCAGCGGGCTCCTCTGTAAACGCCCAGTTCAACGTGGCCGACCCGCTCATTGAGATTCCCTTGTGGAAAAGCCCTGTCAGCAATTACGGTATTTTAGATACACAATAAACACT
This sequence comes from Allygus modestus, assembly GCA_963675035.1. Classification (NCBI taxonomy): domain Eukaryota; kingdom Metazoa; phylum Arthropoda; class Insecta; order Hemiptera; family Cicadellidae; genus Allygus; species Allygus modestus. The sequence goes on from OY776111.1 coordinate 340,994,945, forward strand.
GAACCATGTTACCAGTTACCAGTAACCAGCTGGGGGCCAGTGGACAGTACAGAGTCTTGCCTTGCGAGCCTTGTAGAGATAATAGAGATTATTTATCCATGATACTTCATACGTGGTTCATAGAGATAATTTCTGGAACAGCTCTGTCGTCATGGCATTATTGCAGTTGCTCAGTAAACACTATACAATAGGCTCGTTTATAAAGATAATGCGATTATAATCATATAGATGTTGTTCAATTTAATAAATATTCTTAAATAACAGTAGTTTGAATTAATTTTTACAATTGTTAAACTATATTGTGAATTTAACTGGGTTGTCTTACTATTCAAAAACTGCAATACAGCCGTTTACAGACTAAATCAGATTAACTTGTATGTTGTGTAAATTGTGGGTATAGTAAAATATCTTAACAAAACACATATCGGAGTATTTTCATACCATATGAAATCCAACAAGCAAAAAGCCTAATATTAATCATACCTTTTACCTAAATCAATGTTAAAACATCCAAGTTTATATTAAAATATTTAAATATCAAATCAAAAAACCGTTTGATTGTAATGAGGTTGTTAAAATCAAACCGATAAAGAGATTTGGTTGCGTTGAAGTGAAAAGCCAGTCGGCTAATTGACTAAATAGAGTGGACACACGGTAAAGTCCAACCTCTGATTAGGTTACAAAGCTTCTGTGAGATTACAGTCTTATTAGCTCTTTGAGGGCAGTGCCCTCTCGTTGAAGCTAATCTTACTAAATGCATCGATTGTTCTCCTCAAACATAACATGTAGTGTAACCAAAACAGGAACATATTTTACTTGATTATAAACTGTCAACGATAGTTTTACCGACTGTAAACTAGGATTTTAAGTGATTAAGTAGTTTTAGGTTTTTTACATGTATGACTTCAATTTTTATTACTCATTATAAGTAATTGTGTTACTCTGACAGATAAGGCTCACAAAATATAATATAGAAATTAAACTAAAACCAAATAAATTAATAAATTTACAATCTCGTTTGTGAATTACAATAATAATATAATTCGCATTTGTCTGTGGCTAAACCACAACTAATGGTATAGTGGTCAATAATAAACCACTTAAAATACCTAGGCTGGCAGTTGTTAGCGTGATCAGTGATCCGAATGCCAACTGGTTATTGCCAGTGTGAATATGAGACTGATGGCAGTGACCTGATTTAGTTACTAACTTCAGGTAACGTCATTCGTTATTACCTTTATTGTCACAGTATATCGTTACGATAACATTTACCTCATTAAGAGCACAGCTTTAACACACTAACCGACGGATCTCGGGGAGAGGTAGTGGGAGTGCACGCTAGCGCCTCCAGCGGACATCCCTGTTATCGTCACACTCCCGGCGTTCCCGCCAAAAGCAGCGATGTTCTTCTGTATCCACTGCAGTGCCATCACCTGATCTTTCAGTCCCATATTGCCCGGCACAATGTCGTCCTCGGTGCTCAGGAATCCTGAGAGAGAAATAACACTCTATGAACAGCATATATGTTGCCTTATGTTATTTACAGTCATGTTAAAGTAGGCCTAATAAAGCAACTGCAATTCCAAATGTGTCGTAAACAGGTATTAAATTAAATACATCTTAAAGTTGTAAAGAACATGGACACACTTCAACTTCAGTGAACTCGAGGGTAACCTGCGGATCTATTGATTGAGGATTAGGCCTATGTCGGGTCTCGCTATTGCTCTGTTCATTATGACAACGTGACGTCACCAGTGCCGAAAGTAATGGTTTGCAGCTCCACACCACACTTAGCTCACTCAACGCTTATATCTGATATTCCTTAGGTTATTATCCTTCCATATTTAATACTAATTTACTTATTACATTTTTTTGGAATAACGTAATTACTTAAGATTTTGAAATTTTTTCAACGTTGACGTTGGTTAAATAACGCCATTGTATGGACTCCCGTAAAGTCTAAAGAATGAGTTTTGTCTGTTTTTTATGAATGGGGTTGGTAGATATTCTGATTATTAAATGACTCTGGTGTCTCTGGTGATACAACAAACTTTAAAGATAAAAATATTTAGTATCTTTCCATTCATTACTTCAAAATTACTGTATTTCTATTATAATCAATAGAAATATCAAATATGAATCGTTGTATATAACTAAACGATAAAAAAGTTGTTACATTAAAATTAAAGTGACTATTTATAAAAATAATGAGTCTATTGTAAGCCAATGCGAGGACTCTCACCCAGTGGCCCTAGTCTGTAGTTGATGGTCACGAAGATAACATCGCGATCTAGAAGGTGCGTCGGCTGGTAGAGGTGACCAGCTCCGTACGTGAAGCACCCTCCGTGGATGTACACTATCACATCCTTGGGGTTGAGGGAGACGAAACCTGTAGGCAGCTGCAAAATAAATGAATATAGAAGTGTTTAAATTTAATAGGTAAAAGCAGTCACAATAAAACAAACAACTAATATGGTAAAAACTAATATAATGCTGGAATACGAAAGCCTTTACAATATTTTATAGTTATATTACATTTACCACAAAGTAAATAACTACTTACGTACTTAAAGAAATAATCCCTAGAGTATAGATATTTCAGGTCATAACAAGGGTCCTCTTCAAACCATCGAAAACTAACTTTGGCAAGTGGGCCGTCTTGGCTAAGAGACAGAAAGTGAATTCACTCCAATATTTTCATTTCCATTTTTAAACAATAGTTGTCGTTTCTTAAATAGAAATCTCTAGCTCGGGGATCACACATTGAACCTGTTTTATCTCCTCCTTTGTAAAAACTAATAGGTACTGTACTTACAAATTATCTTATTTTACAAAACTTACGGCTCTTAATTATCTTAGAGCCAAGTTATTGACAGCTGACATTTCTAAGAAGTAGGTAATGGTTTGTATATTAGAATGGTTAGAATACCGGGCTCCTTACCATGATTAATGTTTCACTATATCATAGTAAACTAGCATCGTAGTTAGCATAATATTTGAACTCCTTGGTTACATAGTTATGGATTTTAATTATAATTCACTTTGAAAGTTCCGCCTAGCTCACTGGGGTGCCTTGCTTACCTCAGGAGTGTAGACATTGAGGTACAAGCAGTCCTCGTCTCCTATGATGGGGTCGTCTGCGAGGTAGGTCATGTGGTCATACTGCAGACAGGCGCTGCCGGGGTGAGTGGCGTCCCACACCCCCACCCAGGGCTTGGTGCGGTAGTGGGGCTCCTGCCGATTAAACCTCGTGTTACTAATAATGACGTTACTAGATTGTTGAATAAAAACATCATTAACGATATTATGAGACTTAAAGTTTATGGGTTTACTAGCTGGTGCCCCTTCTTCGTACAGCCACATAAACCCAAGTGTTCTAAGATGTCACATACTGCTACCATGAAAACCAGTGTCAATAATAACATTGGACATGTTAAGACTCATGGGACGGAGCCCTAAGAGAATTTTGGAACGCGAATAGCTCTATCCGGAGCCCATATATGTTAACTACCTTCATGCGAAATTTCAGCTTAATCGGTACAGAGTTTGCGTTAGAAAGAAGTATATAAGGCAATAGACAACACATTAGTAAAGAACCACCTAGTTTCCAAGAACTGTTTGGATAACAGAACGAAAATATATAAAAATATCAGAGCCAGAAGGAATATTTAACGTGGAATAATAATGGGGTTTATACCAATACTTTGTTAGATATATTACACTTTTACTGTTACCTTTTTACTTCCGGACACCAGCACCAAACTTCGGGGATCGAATAAATACATGCATGGGAGTAAAATTCAGCCGGGAGCCAAGCTCATACATGATGATACGAGCTGAGACGTCTTCAAAATGGCCGCTCAGCAAATTTTTTAAAGTCCCATATCTCGGTAACTTCTAATCCAATTTTTATAAATGGGGTTTCATTTTAAATATCTTGTTATTCCCTAAAATAAATGTTATTGCACGTTTAATGTTAAATCTGATAGTTTTTGAATAAATTAAAAAATTGTGATTTGTTATAAAGTTCCGTATTTTTAGCGAATTTCTTCGTAGTATTCCGTAGAACAAGTGTTATATGACACCAGCACCAAACCTTCGGGGCTCAAATAAATACATGTAAAGGAGTAAAAATCGGCCGGGAGCCAAGCTCATAAATGATGACGTCACGAGCTGTGACGTCATCCATATGGCCGCTCAGCGAATTTTTTTACAGTCCCATATCTCGGTCACTGTTAATTCGATTTTGATAGATGAAGTTTTATTTTAAAGATCTATTTCCTGAAATAAGTGTTTTACATGCTTTGCCGTAAACTTATGAGTTTTTGAATAAATTTAAAAATTGTGATTTTATTAAACAATTCTGCATTTTTAGTGAATTTCTTCGTAGGGAAAACGTTATTATTGCAGATAGTTATAATTTTTATATTACCATTAGACTCGGGAGTGTTATAAATTGTCGCTTTGAGGCCAAAATATGTTCAAAATTCAGCAATGAACAAAATGTATACGTTTTAAAATGTACTTTTTTATGACTAGACATCTTTTAAGACTGAAGATTAATGTTTATAATGTTTGGGGCAATCGTTTAAAGATAATTATTTTAGTACGGCCATTTACAAGTGTAAAACTCGGTGTGATCAGTGCCGGTGTGTCAAAATAGGACTTCGGTGCACTCTATTATGTGCCTGTGAAGGTCACTGTTCCAGGATTGATGACTAGCAAGCTTTTATGGTATCAACTGAGCTCACAAACTGGAAGTCTTACGTTTTACTATTAAAGAATCAATTTCTATGATTTTAAAGTTTTATTTTAACTTTATAAATTAGCATTAATAGTAAGCTTACATAACTTAAGCACAAGTACAGCTTAACGTTTTATTTTTTAATAAAAATTAATTTGTTATATAAAAATATGTATTTAGTTGTTATTCATCTATTATTAATAATTATTTTTAATTTTATTATTGTGTTGATCTTACAATGCGTACCAACGTATACTATGCGTATAATATCTTGTTTTTATCGTACAAAATAAATTATCTTTAAACGATTGCCCCAAACATTATCAAAATTAATCTTCATTCTTAAAAGTTCTTATAAAAACGTACATTTTAATTCGAATACATTTTGTTAATTCCTGAATGTTTAACATATTTGGGCCTCAAAACGACAATTTATAACCCTCCCGAGCCTACCGTCATTCTAATTGCGATAATAACGTATTTCCTACGTAGAAATTCACTAAACAAGCTGTTAACATCAAAAACTATTAAAATTATTTAAAACTATTACATTAAAACTATTAACTAAAACATTAAAAGTATTTACATCAAAATCTATGCACAGAATGTCCCAAAACAGAAGGTCACGGGTTCGAGTCTCAAAATTGTCTTATGTAAGCATAGGGAAAGTTATACATAATTTTTAAGGTATAAATAAAAGAAACACTTTCGCGAAACTAGAATTTACTTATCTTTATCTGTTTCAAAATGGTGGTTATGTATATGGCGGTGATGTTTGTGTAAAATATTGACATTTACGGAATACCATTTATTTTCTAAACCACTAATTGTATCTTTTTTCGACTAAAATTTCTGACACGTGATAAACTCACCTTTACTCTGGTATGCTACATGAAAGACCTTTTTTGAGAAAACCTTTTTTTCAAAAAAATATTTATTTTAAAAAGTCCTATATGCCCAAAATTTAAAAAAGTAAAATAGTAGCGTATGTCAAAACGCATATCATCGAGAAGGTCTTGTAAATCCTCAACTTTCTAATTTACACCAACCTTTTATCTCTTTTAGATTTTCTGCAATGAAATGCATTTTAATTGTACATAACACATAAAACGAATGTAACCACAGAATGTGGTATGCAAATTGAATTTAATTAAATTTTGGGCATAATTTAATATAGGCATTTTTTAAATAAATAAAAAAATTAATTTTTTTCTCAACAAGGTCTGTCATGTAGCGTAGAGTAAAGCTGAGTTATCATGAGACAGAAATTTGAGTCGGAAAAAAGATACGATTGGTGGTTTAGAAAATACAGGGTATCAGTAAATGACAATATTTTACACAAAAATGGCCGCCATTTTGAAACGGATAAAGAAAAGTAAATTCGGTTTTCGTCAAAATGTTTCTTTTAATGAGACCTTTAAAATGATGTATAACTTTTCCTATGTTTATATAAGAAAACTTTGAGATTCAAACCCGTGACCTTCAGTTTGGTGACATTCTGAACTTTATAAAAATATTTTTAATAGATTGCCCATATACGTTTTAGTGGGGAAGAATATTGTTTGATTACTTAATCTGTTCTCCCGTTGTACATGGTGGACGGGTGGTCTGACTCACCCTGTATATAAGTCTCCGTTAATTAGAAAACTTTTGAAAAATACATCCGATTTCGAGGAAATTTGGCAAAAACGTGTAATGCAACTTTTATGACTTTGAAAACCAGAAAGATCGGGCTATGGGAAGGGGGTTTTATGAGGGTTCAACATTTTCCAAAATTCTGTTTTTGTTTTTTGCATTTTTCACCCTAACATTTTTAAAACACTTAATTTTGGTTTTGACCATTTTATAGAGCTTAAAAAAACAAATAATGTGGTGTTTTGAATAATTAACCTAGGTAAGGTGGTTGTGGAGAAGATAAGAAAAACGTGCTCATAAAATTTCCCAAATTTATCTTAAGGGAAAAAGGTTTTTAGCTTTTCCTCAGTTAATTTAATTCTAAACTTCACATTTGTTTTTACCAATAAGTTCAGCTCTACAACACAATAATTTTGGCGTTTAAATTATGATTATACTCTACTTCCAACCGTTGCAGAGATATTAAAAGTGCTAAACACAGAAATGTTATCCTTATGGAGAATAGATAAATTTGATATCTTGTTATTTATGAATGTATTTTGATTAAACTTGGTATGTGGCTTCAACTAGTACTGGTATATTGATATTTGCACAAAATTTTTTTTGTTTGCTGTCCCCATAGCAGTAACCCTACATACTCAACTCTAATGTTATTCTTATGGAGAATAAATAGATCCCTATATACCACTTATTTATAAATGTATTTTTATTATACTTGGTAAGTGGCTTTATGTGGTAGTGAGAAACATATAGATGCATTGTAAATTCGCTGAGTATGAAGGTTTGCTGCAACGGGGTGTATTTTTGTGTTTTTTTTTTGTTTTTTTTTATATTACTCACTCTCTGAGTGCAGCGAATTTAGTTTACCAATGGATCAATTAGAAAATCTAGACGTGTGTCAAGTCTTAGCGTAATATTTATAATACTAAGAAAACACAAAATATCCCCGTCGCAGCAAACCTGCGTACTCAGCGAATTTCCAGTGCATAAGATATGTCTTAATACCACATTGAAAGGCATACCAAGTTTCATAAAAATAAATTCACAAAAAAGCGATGTATACAATTTTAATTATTCTCCATAAGAATAACATTGGGAATGGTTACGTAGGTTTGCTGAAACAAGGAACACGAAAAATTGGTTTTGATGCAAATATAAATAGAATTCAACTAGATGAAGCCATACCAAGTTTCATCAATTTTCATTGATAAATAAGCTACATATAATATTTTAATTGTTCTCCATAAGAATTACATGGGCGCTGAGTAAGCAGGTTTGCTGCAACAAGGAACACAAAATATGGGTTTTCATGCAAATATTAATATAAATCACCTAGTTGAAACCACATACCAAGTTTCATCAATATACATTCATAAATAAGCGTGGATATACCATTTTGATTTTTCTCCATAAGAATAACATGGGGGATGAGTATGCAGGTTTGCTGCAACAAGGAACAGAAAAAATGAGTTTATATGAAAATATCAATATAACTCAATAAGGTGAAGCCACATCATACCAAGTTTTATTACTTTATGTTCATAATTAAGGGAGCAATTACATTTTACTCATCCTCCATAAGAATAACATTGGGCTGAGTACGCAGGTTTGCTGCTACGGGAATTATCAGTAAAAATTGATTTTTAGTGCAAATAACAATAGACCCAACCAGATGAAGCCGCATACCAAGTTTCGTTAGTATACGTTGTTCAATAAGCGAGATATAACTTTTTTCTTATTCTCCATAAGAATAGCATTGGACAATGTACTGTGTTTAGCACTTTTAATATCTCTGTAACCAATTGACGTAGAGAAATGATCAAAACACCAAATTGTGTGTTTTTTAAAGCTGAATCCAATGGTGAGAACTAAAATTTGGCTTTTAAAATATTACTTATAAAAATTTCAAAAAACCTATTTTTGGGGCAGAAAACCCCCCTAAAATACCCCTTTAGATGGAGCGACCTGGCTGGTTTTCGAACTTAAAGTCATAAATGTTGCTTTAAACGTTTGTACCAAATTTCATCAAAATCGGACCGACCATTTTTACGAGAGTTATCGCACCCACGGACACACACACACACACACACACACACACACACACACACACACACACACATATATATATATATAGCTATCTATATCAATGAGAAACTGAAAAAAATAGTTAAACATCACACTATATTTCGCTTTCCGCGTCTTCAGGTGTATAAAATAAAGTATAGAAAAAATGTATAAATTAAAACAATAACATTTAACAAAATACAGTTAAATATATATATATATATATATATACATATATACAGCTTTGAACGAATGGTGTTTTTGGGGTCTGGGGACCTCAAAACGAAAAGTTATCATGGTTCCAGGCCTAGGTCTTACCATGCTGACTACGGTAATAGCTTCTTCCCTATAGGGGAAATTCGCTAAAACTCAACTATTAATAAACATTTGTAGAGTAGTACAAACATTTTGATTAATGTGTAGTTACATGTATCTGAGAACATACAAATTGTTGAGTACAGTGAGACTTTCCGGGTTCATCTGTGTGTAAGGCGATAGCAGAACATAGCTCATTATCTTTTAGTAGGGCCGGACTTTCAGGGTTCATTTTCTCACTAGCCCAATGCTAATCTTGGACAACAGTTCAACGGGTCATGAGTTCAAATCCCGGAGGTCCTCAAATATTTGATAGGGTTGGACCGCTTTCCCTTTCATTTTAATTTTTAAATTAAAGCTTTAATTTTTAAAAATCTAATTTTTAAAGTGTGCCCATAACCAGTATGACATTGGCGTTAAAATGCAAAAGAAAAAAAGAACGAACCTTATCAACATTCAATAATTTCAATAATTCCGGGTTCTTACTGTATCAACTTTCGTTTGTTGTCAGGTTATCAGGGTTCATCTGCGTGCAAGACAAAAACAGAACAAAGCGTATTACTTGGCAGGTGGACAGTTTTGGCGAGGAGACAGCAATTGAATTCCGTTTTTATAACTTGGCATTCAGATGTTCCATTGGTGATTTTGTCTCACATGTTACCTACATATTGAGTTTTCAGTATCTAAGTAATTGTTATAGGAATAATTTAAATGCTGTCAGTAAATACAGTATTAATATATAAACCAAATGATTAATATTATATAATTTAAAAAAATAATTTCTAATTTCATATTTGCGCTTCTCAAAATCAACATTAGGTTTGCCGTTTTTTTTTTTTTTATTACATGAGATACTTGTCAATATGATAAAACGTGTTTATGTTAGCGTCTTAATAGTAGACATGTTTTCATAGTGTTTTCTTTCCCAATTATATTTACCTACTTCAAGTAAGTAAACAACTACACGAAAAATTGTTTAATAAGTAATGTATAAGTTGTTTTCGTTTAATGGTGTAACTTCTGCTAATGTACATATGGTTTAATATACATTGATTTTGGAAAAAAACGTTCCAATAATTTAGGATATTACTGTGCACATACAAATGAGCAAAAATGTTTCTATGAACATATGTCCTAAAACGTATAGGTTTTCTATCTGTCTGTATGTGTTTATTACATAATTTAACATACATTTTTAACCAATTAAGATATCAACTTCAAACTTGGGACATGTATGGTTACTGATAGGACCTAATTTAAAACGGAGTATCAAGTTTCTATTTTGTACCAATTAAAAATAGCAGCCATTATAATTTTTCAAAATCTTGATATCTCAGTTACCGTAATGTGTATGAAAAAACTGAGAGAGTAAAAAAGGTTGCTCACTATCCTAAAAATAATTTTATGAAGATCTTAACTGTATGGTCATAATTAACTGAGTAATTGTGTTTCGCATAAGTTAAAACATGCTTTTTTGCCATATATGGACTAAAACATCATGTTTTAACTTATAAAATTCACAATTTTTCATTTTTTTATGATCCCACAATTAACATTTTCATACCATTATTTTTAAGACAAAGTGATTTTTGTTGTTCTTTCAGTTATTTTCTTAATATTATGGTTTTTGAGATATTAAGCTTTAAAAAATAAAAATGGCTGCTATTTATAATTGGTCCGAAGTAGATACTTGATACTCCGTTCAAAGTTAGGTCATATCAGTCATCATACATGTATCAAGTTTGAAGTTGTTCTATACGTGGATTAAAAGTTTTGTAAACTTATGTAAAAAACGCATACAGACATATAGACGGTAAACTATACGTTTTAGGACATATGTTCATTTTCCTCTCCTCTCTTACAAAAAAAAACAACAAAAAATATGAGATTTGAGATACATTTTAATTAATAAACAAGAACAATATATTTATATGTTATTTCATGATTAAAGTTGTATTTTTTGTTAATTGAAAATTATCAATAAAGTTAAAATTAAAACCTCCCTGCATATAACTATTAAAAAGTACACTTTACAAGTTAAACACAAAATTATAACATTGCTTTATTTTCTTCTTGATGAAAAGTGACATTTAGCTGACATTGGACTAGTGGTGCCCAATAACAACCACTACAATAAGGTTGCGTTGACTACTAATTGCGTTGTAAGTTAGGTGGGAACAGTCCCGTTTTATTGGTCAATGATAAACATGTTTTGACAAATTTACAAATTTGCTCTTTTCAGCCAATACGCTATTACCAAGACGCTATTACATTTAATCCACTTTGAAAGTCATTTTATCAAGTTCAATACAACACTAACCTTAAATCTTCTGTCACCCACTGGTGGCTTGGCGTATGGCATGCCTTCAAACGCATATATCGTCCTGCCACTAGGAATTTTGATCGTGTGTCCTCTGACCATGCCATGCTCCACGGTGACCATGGGGGAGGGCAGCAGCTGAGGTGAACATAGCTGCAGACAGAGAGAGGCGAGGAAGAACAGAGAAAGAGAGACGAACCCCATAGCAATGGGCGAACCTAACAGGAATTAGTTTGAATACAGGACATTAGATGCTAATATGGCTAAAGCGGGAGGAGATTAACCGTGCCACACAAAAGAACAGAGAGAGCCCGTGTAACTCGTGCAAAGTGCCGGGTCCCACTGGCCGCACGACAACCGTGATGGTTTTATATTTAACAGGCCCGGGTCATTGCTAAAGATTAACTGACATACAAACCGATTATAACCGAATTTTTCAATACAAACACAGTTATATTATCTTTACAACATAGTACAAGGCCACTTTTTAAGATAAAGATAAAGAAGTTAAAATTAATTGTAAAAAATGAACACGGCTTTTACTGTAAATCTGTCTTTTAGTACAGTAGTAAAATAAATTACCAAAAGCAATGCTACGTTAGTATGGCATTATACTTTACGTTTATTTAAAACTTTTGAAAACATTCCATTTACTTTTAATATATATCGATACTTTTAATCAATCCTTAAAAACCAAAGTTTAAACATATCAATACAAAATATAAAATATACTTTCCTTACAATTTTTATACGTGTGTTCTATATTTAAATGTGTTACTTTGACCAATATAGTGTTATTTGTTAATTATAACCTTTATTTCGTAGACAAAGTATGTTATAAACTACATATTTCAAATTCAAATTTTATTTTAACATCAAAAGTATTTAGTAGCCTGAAAATTCACGAGTTTGCTAAAGTGCATAACATTAAATTAGTAATTAGTATACTATAGTTGTAGCCCAGCATCGAACTTGATTATACGCTCTATCCCTGAAAGAATAATTGCTGTTACAAACAATGCATCTTTCTTCGAGGAATGTTTGCTGTTATTTTATGCGTTTCTTACAAAACATATTTTTCCAGGTTTATTTAGGCTATAACAGTTTTGTCCATTAGATATGTTTGGGTTAGTTCAATCCTCTGAATGTAATAGTTTTTAAGACTAATCTATTAATAATCGTTAAAGGCATTACGAAACTTAGTATATACCCCATTTTAGCGAATTACCCCTATAGGGAAGAGGCTATTACCGTAGTCGGCAAGACCTATGCCAGGGATCATGATAACTTTTCGTTTTGAGGTCCCCAGATGCCAAAAACACCATTCGTTCAAAACTGTATATATATATATATACACATATAGATATATATATATAGTGTGTGTGTGTGTGTGTGTGTGTGTGTGTGTGTGTGTGAGCACGATAAATCTCGTAAAAATAGACCAATTTTGACGAAATTTGGTATAAATTTGTAAAACAGCATTTACATCTTTAACTTCGAAAACCAGACACATCGACCTATCCAAAGGGGTATTTTGGGGGAGTTTTGTAACTCAAAAATGGGTTTTTTGATTTTTTGATCAGCTTAAAAAGACGCACAATTTGGGGTTTTGATCATTGCTCTACGTCAAATGGTTACAGAGATATTGAAAGTACTAAACATAGTACGTTGTCCAATGTTATTCTTATGGTGAATAAGAAAAATTGTATATCTCGCTTATTTATCAACTTATCCTGATGAAACTTGGTATATTGCTTCATATCGTTGTGGTTTATTGATATTTGCACTAAAAATCATGTTTTGGCCGATTGTTCCCGTAGCAGCAAACCTTCGTAATCAGCTCCCATGATTTTCCTATGGAGAATAAGTAAAATGTTATCTCCCTTAATTATGAACATAAATTAATAAAATTTGGTATGTGGCTTTACCTTCTTGAGTTGTATTGATATTCGTATAAAACTTCATTTTTTGTGTTCCTTGTTTCAGCAACCCTGCATACTCAGCCGCCATGTTATTCTTATGGGGAATAATTAAAATGTCATAAATCGTTTATTTATGAATGTATATTGATGAAACTTGGTATATGGTTTTATATGGTATTCAGATACATATATATATATATATATGCATTTGAAATTCGCTGAGTACGCAGGTTTGCTGTTATGGGGGTATTTAATCGCACTTTGAGTATTGAATGAATAATTAGTATGTGAGTAGGGGTATATAGCCGATTCTGTGGCAGCAAAGTTGCTGAGGACAAGCAAGAGGATTATCCTCCCCCCTTGCCCCCCCTTGCCCCCCTTACCACCCCTTGGCCCCCATGCCCTCCTGACCCCCTTGACCCCTCCATATCCCAATTTCCATAAAATAGAGCTTGGAACGCAGCCCAAGGTACTCAAACAGTGATCTGCCGTTATACTCGTCTTTGAACTTGCCAATGACCTTGGCGTTGACGGACCTGTAGCAGGTGTGGGACCTGGGGTAGGCGCTGGTATCAAAATCGTCCAAGTGCTCCATCATCTCCCTGTAGATGTCATGGGAAACGATATAATGTCCATCGTTATAAGCGAGTAAGAAGCGGGTGAAAGCGATTAGTAATAATCCTCACTAACATTATTCCTCAAACATCCTTATTAGTTTTTAATTTTATTAATATTTTGTTTTATCTATATGAATAAAATAGCTATTGTAGCCTAGTTTGTATTGATGTGTTGTACAATTGCACTTTTCACATCATAATACTACTCAAATATACATCATGTATACTTAGTGAATAAAGAGGGTTTGATTTGATTAAGCTACGTATGTACCGTATGGTTCTACTTTGTAAAAGAAAATTTTATTTAGGCTAAAACTGCTAGTTCCGCCATTGACTTCAATTCCATAAGAAATATGAGAGTGCACATTGACAAAGTATATAGATTTGTAATGTTTCCTTACAATACAATTGAGCTAGTCTTTTTTTGTAAATATACCAGAACTGATTTTCTGACAAATTGTATTAATTTAGTTTTACCAGAACTATGTAGGAAATTGTTATTATTTAAATAGTTTTAAAATTTCTATTGAACTCTCAAAAACATTTGTTGACACTAAGTCTTTTCGGATGTTCTAGCTATTGTGCCATGTTACGGTATTGTGTATCAGCCTACCTGTCAGTATTCATATCAATCAATTCCTATTCTCACATAAAATTAATTAGAACTTTTAAAGCCCATGGGATGGAGCCCTGAAGTTTTATTCAAACTTTTATTGGGGGGTTTGATGTTTTACAACCTCCAAAAGACTCAAGGACACTCAGTATTTTATATAGGGTAAGAGCGTTTGATTGATACAAAACATATTTACCGAATAATAGTTTTTGATGTCATAAATCACCGAAAAACAAAATAAAATGTTTTAATATCGAAGTAGAATAGGTAAGTGAATATAAAATAATTCCTGTAAAAATTTATTCCGTAACATAAGTTGTAATCCCTTCCCTCTGTAACGTTCTCAAACTACAAGCTATGTTCACGCATAGACCAGGCAAATCAGCAGAAAAAAACAGCAAATAGACCGAATATCTACGCAGTTTTTTCCCGACCTTAACAGCTATATTGATTAATACAATTAATATTCATAGTGGAGGTTTAGGTACTTTTAGGTTTTTCAAATACGAGTTCTGGACTTGTTAAAGACTTGAGTCTCTGTAAAATGGGAAATCATCGGCTTTTAGCCCCGCTCAAACAAGTCAACCTCAGCCTGCACGTTGCACTGTGCAAGCCTTCATTTAAGTGGCAGGAATAGCTCTCGTTAATAAGGCTTTGGCGTCTTTTTATAACGTGAACTATATAATTTCGTAAAGAATAAAACTTATATACATAGTGAGTCAGAACAACCATTGAGCACGTATACCTGGAGAACGGTTTAGTCTACAAACACCCCGGTAGAGTTTTCCCGAAATCGGACATTGGAAATAAATTTAAAATATTCTTAACTACATACAGGCTGCTCTAAAGCTAAAGATCATAGGGTCCCGTAACAGCAAACCTGCGAACTAAGTCTCATGTTATTCTTCCCCCGTGTTATTCTTATCTTATGGAGAATAAGTAACGGGATATCTCCCTTATCTATGAACATAAAAACTGCATAAACACAATTCCGAGATATTATCAATTAAAGTTTGTATAAGGTTGGAAATTACACTAAATCACTAAGCGCAATGTTCTATATTTTACTTTTCATATGAAAAGTTGATAGTTTAACATAAAATCTTAAATACAAATTCAGAATTAAATGTCCTTTCAGAAAGTAAAAGGTTTATACTCAAACCAATCCCCATTTAGTTCATATTTTTATGATTTAAGTGTGTTAAACTAGTTTAGTCTGACAGTACCTATAAAATAATCCAGACTCATGTTGTAGTGACTGTGACATACATAAGTACAAGCCAGTATTAACCTAATGTAACCTCGAGCGTCGGGCAATAGGAGTATCGAACCCTGTCTATAAGTCGAAAATTATATTATAACTGATTCTTTTGGTGTTGGTTTTTTTTTAAATTTGTTAATAAAATTACATCTACTGATTAGGGTTTTTTTAAAACTAAATGGTTGATCAATGTTCTGTATTTTATTTTTATATGAAGGACTTGTCAGATTAGTATAACATCTTACTTACAAATTCAGAATTAAATGCCCTTTCAGAACATAACCACTTCGTTAGTCATTACATTCAACCCAAATTCCCATTTAGTTCATACGTTTATGATTTAAATGTGTTAAGTTAGTTTAGTCTGACAGTACCTATAAAAGAATCCAGACTCATGTTGTAGTGACTGTAATAAAACAGGTGTACAAGCCAATATTCGGGACTCCCTTTTTCCTTCTACGTCCACAATTTGTACAACTGATATTTATTAATTTTTTATGGAAAGGGGCTAGGGAAAAAGGATGTAGTGATTATTAAGATTATTCCATAAACTGATTAAACTGGTTTTACCGGAGTTGTATTTTTTATTTCTTTTATTTCCTCTATGCTAAGAGATGCGTCTATTCCACAACAGAAACAGCGCTCCACTATAATGTTTTGTGGGAACCTATATACGTCTTTCATCACTCGCATACATCCAATTAACTTTTCATATCCATGCACTGTAGCAAAATACATCCTACAATGATATACCTCGGAGTTCTTATATCTGTCAAATGTTGTCCTGTCCCTTTCATCCTTCTCTCCATCTGGATGACTGACTAATCCTGTGTAAACCATCCTCTTCTCAGTACCTTCAATATACTCTTGTAGTGGATGTGAGAGATTAATGATTTCTGGTTCCAACCAAAGTTGATGTTGCATCACGTTTAATGTCGTCAGTTGTTTTAACGAAGCGACACGTCGTGTTAGTCCATTTTTTTATTTCCTATTTATGCTCAAAATTCTATTCTGTTATCGCTTTAAACTCTAGACTGAACTGAGCTAGGGAAAGACCTAAGTGATTATGGCGGTAAATCAAGTTTCACCGTGTCCGCTCAGTGACAAATCCCGCTAATGAGGTAACAGCTGCGGGCGATCATGTAGGCCTTAGTAAACACCGAATAGTTTCACTATGTATTATGGGGGGTTATGGGGGGCATGGGGGCATGTGGGCATGGGGGGCATGGGGGGACATGGGGGGAACATGAGGGGGATGACGTAATGGGGGGAGGATTATCCTCTTGCTTCTCCTCAGTAACTTTGCTGATGGTTTTGTATTGTGACTAGAAATATGGCGCCCGAACAGGGATTACTGTTACGTGATGAGCCAAGTTCAAGATGGAGGGTCGAGGCTCCGCTTATCAGTTCAGGGGTTCCCTAAGGACCTCCAGGACTTTTACCCACTCTCAGGACTCAACGGGAAGCCTGTAAAAAGAAAATATCGGAATTGGCGCCCAGCTTGGGGTCATGGGGGCGGATGACGTCGTGTGGAGGCCTCCGCCGCACCTTTTCTGCCGGCACACAGGTACGCAGCACTCGGAGACATTCACCGCGCGGTAAACAGCGGAGATACCTTAAGAAAAATACGTTAGAATATTAATAGCGCGTTTGATTTTAGGTCGATTTTCAAATTTCTTACGGCGATAGTTTCCATGAGCCAAGACCTAACAATCGGCGAAAGGCCATCGAAATCGGCCGTTAAACAGCTGAGAAAAGTACCGTTAAACAGCTAAGGAAAGTACGTTTATAAATTAATAGCGTGTTTGTTTGAGGATCGATTTTGAAGTTTCTTTCGCCATTCGCTTCCTTAGCATGAGGCCTGCCATCTAGCAAAATTCCCATCACAATCGACCAGTAAATAGGCTCGTTATTAATTTTTGAAAGTCTTTTCCTTATTGTGGAATTGGTCAGGGGAGGGGGACAGGGGGTATGGGTGGGAAAGGGGGCTGGGGGGCATGGGGGCCAAGGGGGTTAAGGGGGCAAGGGGGGCATGGGGGCCAAGGGGGTTAAGGGGGGCAAGGGGGGCATGGGGGAAAGGATAATCCTCTTGCTTGTCCTCAGCAACTTTGCTGCCACAGAAACGGTTACACCCCTACTTATGTTAGAAATATGTAAACAGATTTCAAAATAAATTAAGTACTACTGTGATACATAAGCTGTTTTATAAAAAAAAGTACTATTCTTATCTGGACATTTTTGATGCCAACGTAGTTGAACCAAAAAACATTTATTATTCAAAAGTTCGTAAGCAAATTAAGTAATTGTGTTTAAAGATTCTGCCATGTAGCACTAACTAATTACTCAGTAGCGACCTCCAGTTCAACTTCAAAGTGCTTTGATTTATCATCCAAGCGGTCATTGTTAGCTGGGAATTGATATGACCTGTTTTTGTCTGAGTAATATTAAATCAATCATTTTCATTTAGATCAAAATTACTGAATTTATTAATTATGATCTACAGTTAAGTACAGAACAGAAATATTTTGTTAGCGATACAGGTCTAATGCCTCTGCAATGACATTCTCTACATAATAAACTCCAAAAAACTTAAGAAATATGTATCCACACACCAACCACACACCAAGCTAATTTGTAAGTAGATTGAATTGTAATTTAACGTTTATTTTTAGAATTCGAATGGCAATTCCTATGTTTTTAGTAACGTACGAAATAATTTACCATGTCTGGTTTTATCAATAGCATTTTAGACAACCCAATTTATTATTCAGAGCATAGACAGATTTCGGTGCAGAACTTACACGATAAAACTATTACCAAGAACAAATAAAATTGTTGTATAAACACATAATATATACTGCATTGAAATAGTGCTCCTTCAAACACTTAAATATGTTAGGAATAAAAGCGCTGATACTAATTGGACGCGTTTTTAGTTAACTAGAATAAATATATTTACCTGTAAAATATTGCTCTTTTATTCAACGTGAAAAAATTTAAACATACATCTTACATCACAACCTCCCACTTGAAAATTTCCTCTCACTAGAATGTGTGAGAATTATTTCTTTAGAGAAAGTTAATTAGTTGCGTACCCAGACCCAACGTCTTTGTTGCCGAACTCTGGTAACTTGGGACAGCCGTTATTCGAGTTAAGTAAATATTTCACTAGGATCTCAGTTACCAACTGTATCTTATACACTTTCAAAATATACAGAATGTTTATTTATAATAAATGTATTTATATAACGTTCCCTTGTATTTATAACTATAAGACACATCAGGCGGTGTACGAATATCCTTTGTCCGAATTAAAACTTAATTTTGTATAGTATGTTTCCTTTGATTTGATTAAACTACTGTATAACAACTTTTTTAAGATCTTAAGACTCTCCTCTAAATCACAAATGAAAACATATTCGATTTTTTATACCACCTCCAATTAAAGAAAACACTTTTATTAACTAGTCAATTTATTAACTAGGATTTACTAAGAAGGTATACATTTATTTTTAATTGTTTGAATAAATAAAATATTTTGCACAAGTGTTTATTATATAAAATATACAGTACTAGTACAAAATTAAATATTTAAACACCCCCGTCGCAGCAAACCTGCGTACTCAACGAATTTCCCATGCATATATAATATGTGTCTCACTACTACATAGAGCTACTTACCAAGTTTCACAAAAATAAATTCATAAATAAGTGATGTATAGCATTTTATTTATTCTCCATGAGAATAACAATAGGGCTGAGTACGCAGGTTTTCTGCAACGAGGAAGATGAAAAATGTGTAATTTTGCAATTATCAATATAACTCACCCAGGTGAAGCTACATACTAAGTTTTATTAATTTAGGTTCATAACTAAGGGAGATATAAAATTTTACTTCTTTTCCATATGAATAACATGGGGGCCAAGTATGTAGGTTTGCTGCTACGGGGATAATGAACAATAAATAATTTATTTGTGCAAATATCAATATACCACAACTAGTTGAAGCCACATACCAAATTTCATCAATATACATTAGTAGTGTGGGTTTGTAGGTTTTGCGCCGGAAGTGACGTCACATCCGGTGAGTGACCGGATGCGCTGAGTCATGAAAGACGTCATCTGAGGCTGAGCCAGTGACGTAGGCGGTTTTGTGACGAAATGAGTAAAAGTTCAAAGTTCAAGGTCACGGTGAAGTTTTTTAAAAAAAATCTACCTCGCACTCGTAAAACGATTGTGATTCGATAGTTAATCGATAATAAATATCGAATGAAAATTATCGAATGAAACAATCGAATGATACGAGTGCGAGGTAGAACAATTACAAATATTACTTTATTTTATTAACAATAAGTCATATTACAAATATTACTTTATTTTATTTACAATAATTCATGTTTACAATAGTTCCCCGTTGTTGGTTGTCATCGATGTTGTTGATCCGGACGAGTTGCGGCCATCACTTTGCTTTCTGAAGAAAGACGGTAGATACTTCGACACCTATCTGTTCTGTTAGGTGTTTGCATTTCATTGCTGTCAGGTGGAAATAATACGTGACGGCAATGAAATAGAAACATCTATCAGATTTTGAGTGAAATGATATTGTTAGTTTGTGAAGAGCGTCTCGGAGAGCTCGATGTTCACCGGTCGAGAGCCGGAGGTGTACTGACTATTCGCTAGCTAGCGTTTTGGTATCAAACAAAATGGTGGGGGTAAAAGTGTGGTGGGGCGGAGCAGATGGCAGGCGGCAGGTGGCAGATGGCAGCTGGCGCGGGGAGGAAGACTATGAATAAAATATCCATTAGTTAAAACCCATCAAGGATAACGTAATTGCTTCTGTATCAGAGGATGTTGTGGTAGACACTTCTTGTACTTGTATTTGATCAGTCGTTTCATTAGTGTCAGCTTGGTAAATATTAAAAGATAAAGATGTGGAAGAAACATTATTGTCTTGTATTTGTGAATCCATGTGTACCGCGCAAGAGCTGGACATATAGTGATGTAGCGTTTGCGCGTAGGTTAGGTACTCGCCTTCCCCCACCACACCAAGTCCCCCACCACAACGGTTGCTATACCGTTGGCTAGATTTAAATTCCGATTGCACCTTCTTGTTCGTCTTGTCAAGCCGCGTAATTGAAGTACCCACATGTTATACTCTAACCAAAAACAAAGAAGTTATATAGGTTTGCCCTTGAAAATAGTTATTTTTTGGCTATTACTGCTATACCCTTGGTCGGATCTGAATTATATTTGCACCAACTTGTTCCTCTGATCAATCCGCGTAATTTGAGTAGCCACTTGGCATAAGTTAAACTAGAGATAAAGAATTTATTTAGATATGACCTTCAAAATAATTGTTTTTGGCTATTACTGCTATACCCTTGGTCGGATCTGAATTCTGTAATAACTAAACATTAATCTCTCCCGAAAAAAATCAATACATATCTTCCAGTATTTTAAGAAACGAGAATTTCCTGAATTTTCTAAGTCCCCAAGGTCATCTGAACATTTTGCCAAAGCGGGGAATAGAGCACAAATTGGTGCTCTATTCCCCGCTCTGTATTAGGAGAAGAGGCCTAGTTTAATGCTCGCAATTATAGGCATAAACCTGATAACGGAACGCTAACCTCTCCCCCGAAAATTTATTCGTGAGTAAGGGCTAAGATAGGTAATGTCAACCGGTTTACATGGCCGTATTGACAAGTCCGGTTTTCAGGGCCGAACCTATTTGTCAGGGGTTAGGAAAGGGAAGAGAAACATGTTACTTTAAAACAAAAATAAAGACTTTACCCGCAAATATTTAAACAAATTGAACAGTTAAAGTTAAAGTTTATTTTTTAAAGATCAACCAAGGTCGGTTGTACAAAGGTCAACAGCAAACTGTAACCCAGTCGGACGTGGGTCAGTAACGGGCGCCAATCTACTGCGAACCCAAGTTTTGACCAAGGTAAGTTTTAAAAGCGTGAAAGAAAAGTACATATTTAATTAGTAAATAAAACACTTCAAAGACCAACACCACAAATAATTACAAACACCAACACTAACTACATTTTATAGCAGCAAACTACAAACTAACATGCATAACAAACTAACATGCTAAGGTAGAATCTTTAGTATACAGGGGTACCACCTCTATACTAAAGATGCTATTACAGACAGTTAAGGCGAACAGCTAGCTAGGCTGCCAGCCTAAAACTGTGAGACTACTGCGGCTAGACCCTCGCTTTTATAGCCGACAGAGGAGCAGGTGCAAAGGCAGATGCACTCTACTACATTCCCCGCGCGCAAAAGTAATTTAATACGGCGTCGACGTAATACTCTTGTATTTTATTTTGTCGGTTCATTTGATATGTTTTACACTTAGATATGCAATGGTTGAAACACTTGTACTAACGACAAAAGCCCCTCAGTTGTTTTATAATGTAATTCTATATTATCAGTTATAACTACCCAATCTTAATCAAAACAAAAACACCAAAGAAATCGCGTTGAACTCTTCTTATTAAATAAAACACAATACATGTCATTTTCTGTGCAATGGATTAAGCTATATATTTACTTTTAATTTAAATTTTCGAATAAATATGCAAACTTAAACGAGGGTAACTATAAAAAAGCATTCTATTTATGTAAACTATATATATATATATATATATATATATATATATATATATATATAATCAGTGCAATGTCAGCAAAAATTGTATAAGCAATAAATTCTATGACAGACTAAGATTTACGTGTATTACAAGTACGAAAGGTAATAAAATCATACATAATAATTAATAAACGAAAGTATTCTATATAGTAAAATCGTTCCGATAACAAAATGACTACATTATACTATAGTTTGAGCCGTGCGTTACAGAGCGAGTAGCCGGGGGGCGCGCCGCGCCGCGGTGCACAGCGCCTTTGGCTATCCGAAGCCTGGTAAACTAATTAGAACATTGTATCGGAGGGTTGTGAGATTTTTATATATTCATATTGTAATCAAAATTAGCTATCCGATACACCGACTCGGAGGTCGATCAGACTAAAATTGAGCGTGGGAATCTGGTATACTTTTACACAATTGTCTCGTCTTTTAAACTAAATTAATATCGCTAGCATTAGGTACTTATCTGCTCTCATTAGGTATTAGGTTTCAATCTGTTATCCCTAATAAATCTAAAGAATATAAATATTATAACTTAATGTATTATATAATTTGCACTTAAATTAAGAAATGCTTTCAAGCAACAAACTTGTTGTTGATAGAATGATAAATCAGTTATATATATATATATATATATATATATATATATATATATATATATATATATATATATATATATAAATAATACCCTGATCAACAGTGTATTTGATATGTTTTTTAACTTATGTCTGTGTGTTATGTGCGAACTACTCTCTTCTTAAAAACAATCTTTTTAAACTATTTTGAATTGTAACAAGTGAGTGATTAACTTGTTGACTGATTTTGTTGCAAGAGGGTTGATTAATAAATATATAAATGCATTATATAGTTTTTCCTGTAATTACAGTCAAACAAGTTACGCCAAGACCCTAGCTGTTTGAGATGTAAACTTTTTAAGTGTTGCACTGATAAGCTGGATGTGTCACTACTTGTGACTCTGTAAACAGGTGAATTTCGGTCAGGTAAATTAATAAATTAATAAAAAAGTACATCACAAATACTGTTGTATAAGTTTGTGTGTTCAAATTAAATGTACATGGCATAAAAAAAAAATTATAAAGTATAAATCTTGCGTTATTTTAAAAAATCCATGATCTTAATAAGTATTAACGCACGTTAAATGACTGAAACACTATATATAAATTTTCCAACATCTTAACAATACTTTGATTTCAATATTTTCCTTACCCCACAGTAATTTCCCAAGTTATACCGAACTTATATAAACGCTTTTAATATAAATTTCTATCACCAATGAATATAAGCTTGAAAATGACGTCAAGAAGAGTCTTTAGGAGAGAATAGTGACAAATAATCAGTCTTAATATATTTCTGGAGTTAAAAATAATCATACATTAATAATTAATTTTAGATATATAGTGGTTATTGTTCGGGTTTAAATACAAATTTTGTGACATATTTATTTGAACTACGTTTTATAACACTTTGCAATGCTCAAACAACCGTCCAAAAGTTAGTCTGATCGACCTACGAGTCGGCGTATCGGATAGCTAATTTTGATTACAATATGAATATATAAAAACCTCACAACCCTCCGATACAATGTTCTAATCAGTTTACTGGGCTTCGGATGGCCAAAGGCGCTATGTCCCGCGGCGCGCCGCCGCGCCGGCGCCGCGCCTGGCATAGTTAGTTTATGGAGATATGGAGAATAAGTAAAATTTTATATCTCTATTATTAATGAACAAATCGAATCTAATGAAACTTAGTATGTGGCTTCATGTGGTTGGGATTTACTGATATTTGCATGAAAACCCCATTTTTGTGGTCCCCATGGAAGCAAACCTGCGTAATCAGCAGCTATATTGTTATTCTTATGGGGAATAAGAAACTTGTGATGTCTTGCTTGTTTATAAACATAAATTGGTAAAATTTGGTATGTTACTTTATCTAATGGTAATCCATTGGTATTTAAATAAATATCTGATTTTTATGGTCCTTGATGCAGCAAACCAGCATCCTCAGTCTTAATGTTTTTGTTATGGAGAATAAATAAAAATTAATATCTCGCTAGTTTATGAAGGTGCTTTGATGAAAGTTGGTAAGTGACTTCATGAGGTAGTAAAGTACCATTTGAAACTAGTTGAGTGTGCAGGTTTTCTGCAACGGGGGTATTTAAAGTTTATATTTCTAACGTCCCACAAAACTAATCTCGTTGTTTGCAAAACTCTTCATATACAATTGATTACAAAATTAGTATATTTGACCGAATCGAGAACGTGATGACTTATACAGCGAGTGCATCAATAGTAAATCCTGAATTACAGCCTACTCAACGCTTGAATCACTTAAAGCTGGGTTTTCCTAGGCGCGGAACTTTTCGGCAGCGGAGCGCGAAACGCGGAGAGCGGAGTTAAATGGCGCTGTTTTCATAGACAGCGGAATTGTAACGCGCCGCGCCGCGGATTAACTTTGTCCGCTTCTGGAGCAGAGGAGTCCGCTTTCCGCCGCAGAAGTCTGTAGAGGTTATACTGGTGTCCTGTGATTTTGTGTTGTTACAGAATAAGTTCGGGTAAATTTAGTGCGCCAGTTGACGATAAGCTTGTTGAATGAATATAAGGCTATCCAATTATCTGAAGTACGATAGGTATAATAACCAACAGATCTAGGTTATTCCGCAGTCGGTCGCTGAAAAATTCCGCGTCTAGGAAAATAGAATTCCGCTGATCTGAAACTACGAGCGGAGAATCTCCGCGTTCCGCGCTCCGCTGCCGAAAGGTTCCGTGCCTAGGAAAACGCAGTTTAAGAAGGACTCTTTGAGACCTGAGCTTCACATGCAGCAATCTGAATTTACAAAATATCCCTGATAAAAATCCCACGAATTAAATGCATACTGCACAACAGTAACACGGAAAATCTAGAGAAAAGGTAATTTTTTAAACGTTAAGTGTTACCAACTATTCACTTTTCCGTGACAAATACAACAAAATATGTTTCCTGATGGTTTATAAAGAGCCTTTTCAATATAACACCAATCCAATTGGTCGGTCATGGATTAAAAAAAGTTAAACAAATGTTGTTCGGTAAAATGAATCACTTCCCATGCAGTATAATTTCATTTGTAGGTCTAGTCATTGCTAGTTCCTGAATACAAATACAATATGCAGACCAAAGTTACAATTATTAGTTTTTCGCCAGCAAAATTAAAGTGTTTTTATTCGAGAGCTTAAAAGAAGCAAGACGCATAAATCAGTAACATTTGCATGCATTCAGAGCTACAGTTAGGCCTTTGCGAAATTCAACAGAAACCTATCCTTTAAAGCGAATTAAATCTTACGTATAGAAAGCATTTAAACACGTGAAATCAACTAATAAGCCATTACAATTCTTGATATCAAGTAAAACCACACACGGATGCTACTATGCAACAGAATAAATGTATAGCGTAATTTTAGAAATAGTGGAAAGCACCTTTAGGTAAATACATAAATTTATTCATTTGTTTATGATGTGATAATGTCTGAGTGATAAGTGAAACGCGCTTCTAGTGTGAGTTTAGAGAAATTCGCATTATCTTTAATTTAATTCCACTAAATAAAAAAGGGGGAAAAACATTACTGATACAACAGGAGAATATCTTTGAAGATAATTATGTAATGTAATTGAAAGATACAAATTTTTTAAAATCATAAAATAATACATTAATAATCTAAATCTGTTATATGTAAAGTAATCACTATTCATTTATACATGGAGTTAGATCTAATATTTAAAAGGTAAGCCTGTATGGAAGGCCTCTTCACACAATGCCTCTAAAAATAATAAACCCCAGAAAACCCCAGGATATTTAGTGTCATGTAGCAATATACTAGTTGAAGAGAAGGTCTATCTCACTGGCTGTGTATGAGGGTTTATATTTATGACAAAATTGTCAGTTATAAAACAAAAAATCCAAATCGATTTTAAATTTACTTAAAATAGATTAGTAAAAGTTAGTTGCTATTGTATAGTATACTAGCTGTTGCCCGCAGACTTTGCCCCGCAAGTGATTTAAAAAAAAACTCTGACAGTTATGTGTGCTGCATTCTGTGGTTAGCTCGTGGAACCACTACGATTCAAAAGCAGCTGTTTGTATTTTCATCAGCTCAAACAAAAATGAATGTCCATAAGGAATTCATGGGAAGTGTGTCGGGGTCTTTGGCAGAGCCCTAAGGTCAGATCAGGATGAAAACTATTTAGTTTTCCTATTTCATGCTTAAAGAATCATTGTACAGAATTTTAACTCTCTTGGTAAATGGGAAGTAGGAGAATTTGTGATGAGTGAGTCAGTGAGAGCTTCGCCTTTTATAGGTATAGATTATTAGAGTTCAAAAGTAAATAAAGTATGCACTCATGCAGATCATACAGAATATGAATTAGTTATCGAAGTCAAGTTATCAGTAGTTTTATCTCTAATATTCCAATACTAATGGTTTATATTTAAATTGTAGTTGTGTAAAAATTGATTTTAGTGTGTAAACAAATTTTTGTGATATTTAATAAAATGGTTCACTAATGCGAATTAAATTTATTTTGGCCTCGAAACGAACAATATATTTTAATAGACATCAAATTAGTTATATCTTACAAGCATCAGTCCATTTTACATTAACAAGACGGTCCATCGCTTCACCTCTCTTTTGACTTGGAATGCTAAAATTATTTTATTGATGTATTAGGGCACACCCCACAGAGGGGAGTGACAGGATGACAGAGGGTTTAGAACCATTTTTTAACTCGGACCTGTCGCACAAATTTTGAAATAATGCTGATTGTGGTTATCTTACAATACAAGCTTGTCTCATCTGTATAAACCCATACATTAGTGGTAAGCTGCACTACCAGTGATCGTACATAGACGGCGTCGTCAACAGCATTGCAGTCAGAGAACAGTCATTGTCAAAAACAGAATACCCCAATCAAAACTAAACTGTATTAAATCAGCTCCTTGACAGTGAAACAAGTTCAGTCCTAAGTACCCGCACTTAGTTCAGAATACCATAACCGGAACGAAGCGGCACTTAAGCTTACACGTAGAAGGTCCAATAAAATGTACACATTGTCATGACACGGAATGCACCACCAAACAAATTGTAAGTCCTTGCTTACAAATTTGTTTGTTTGCTACGTCTGGTCATAAATTGTATTGAATATTCCTATAATTTCTCTATGAAATCTATTCGCTCTACATCTATTAATGATTATTTTTGTGTTGGTCACAAAAAACAACGAAAATTAAAGTACCGGTTATCCTGTATATAATAAATAGTATTTTTATAAATGGGGTAAAAGATACTTGGGATAAATAATATAATAAAATACACATTTTACTATCGTTTACATTTTAAAATCATTTCTTTGTAATTCGTAAATTAAGGGATTGTACAACCTTCTAAAAGTGTGCCGACTTTGCGAAAGATGTTTTAGAAGTACCTAACTATAATAGTCTAAATGAAAACAATATTCTCAGTAAAATGTAAAACCATGTACTTGGTCAATCTGGAGATATGATATGGATTCATTCCCCAACGTTTTAAAGTTTTCTGATAATGAGTAGGACGATAATAGTTGTTGTTTAATAGTCGACAAAGCAAGTTAGTAATTACCAATTAAAAGTGGTAATCGTGATATAATAATCATAAATAAACTTGATATTAAGGTTACTTTCCCAATAAAAACGGTGTTGAACGACTTAATTCAAGGGCTCAGCTGATTATTACAACTGTCGATTGCTTATTATCATAACTATTTACAATGTCTTCACGTTTATTATGTGTCTTAATATGTTAATTCCCTCTTATAGTGCTGATCATTAAAAATCAGTTAATATAACGGTAACTAATATAACGGTTGGTGAATCTAGAAATTGTCTTTGTTTAATACATCCATGCAACATCAGTTACCGTAGCATTGTCCTAGATCGAATAACACTTTGGTGCTATGACTTTTTGCCGTTTAATTTTTTTAGCGAATTTCCCCTATAGGGAAGAAGCTATTACCGTAGGTCTCATGGTAAGATTTAAGCCCGAGACCATGACAAATTTTTTTTTTTAGGTCCCCAGATGACTAAAACACTATTCGTTCAAATTTATATATATGTATATATATATCTATATATATATATATATATATATATATATATATATATATATATATATATATATATGTGTCCGTGAATGCGATAACTTGAGTAAAAAACGTCCGATTTCGATGAAATTTGGCTCAAATGTGTAAAGTGACATTTATGACTTTAAGTTCGATAACCAAAAAAATCGGGCCATGGTAAGGGGGGTTTATGGGGGTTTTAAATTTTCCAAAAATCTGTTTTTTGCATTTTTTACCCTAAAATTTTTAAAACACTTAATTTTGGTTTTGACCATGTTATAGAGCTTAAAAAAGCAAATAATATGGTATTTTGAATTATTAAGCTAGGTTAAGTGGTTGCGGAGAAAATCCAAAAAAACCTGCTCATAAAATCTCCTATGTTAATCTTATGGGAAAAAGGTTTTTGGCTTTTCCTAAGTTAATTTTAATGTAAACTTCACATTTGCTTTTACCAATCAACTCAGCTCCACAAAACAATCATTTTGGTGTTTAAATTGTGATTCTACGTCCAACCGTTGCAGAGATATTCAAAGTGCTAAACACAGTACGTTGTCCAATGTTATCCTTATGGAGGATAAATAAAATTTGATATCTCCATTATTAATGAATGTATATTGATGAAACTTGGCACGTGGGGTCACGTAGAACTGGTATATTGATATTTGCACAAAAAATTGATTTTTTTGTTGATTATCCCCGTAGCAGCGAACCTGCGTACTCAGCCCCCATGTTATTCTTATGGAGAATAAGTAAAATGTAATGACTCCCTTAATTATAAACATAAATTAATAAAACTTGGTATGTGGCTTCACCTTGTTGAGTTATATTGATATTTGCATAAAACCCCATTTTTTTAGTTCCTTGTTGCAGCAAACCTGCTTACTCATCACCAATGCTATTCTTATGGAGAATAATTAAACTTGTACATATCGCTTATATATGAATATATTTTTATGAAACTTGGTATGCGGCTTTATATGGTATTAAGACATATATTATGCATTGGAAATTCGCTGAGTACGCAGGTTTGCTGCGACGGGGGTATTTTTGTTTGTGAGGGAACCTCCAGCGAGTAAAGCGAGTACACATTATACAGTTGTATATCTTAGTACACACATGACAAAAACAGTAATATAAACAGTTTAATGTATTATTGTTGTATTTTGTTTTACGGTTGTTTTATTTATTTAATTTTAGATTACTCATTACATTTTCAAAAACCGCGGTCTTAGAGTTGCCATATTTAGGTAATATGAATTATTTCGCTCTAATTTAGTTTTAAATAGGAGTTCATTCATCCATATTTACCGTGTTTTGGTTCTTTGTGATGATTTCAACCCTCGGAATTAAAAGAAAAGTTTCACAAAAGACTTAGATTTTTGTACAAATAAATTCTACAGCATGCTCTTTATATATTAGAAGTTTAATAAATACTTGCTGATCATTAAAAATCAGTTAATATAACGGTAACTAATATAACGGTTGGTGAATCTAGAAATTGTCTTTGTTTAATACATCCATGCAACATCAGTTACCGTAGCATTGTCCTAGATCGAATAACACTTTGGTGCTATGACTTTTTGCCGTTTAATTTTTTTTTTTGTGAGGGAACCTCCAGCGAGTAAAGCGAGTACACATTATACAGTTGTATATCTTAGTACACACATGACAAAAACAGTAATATAAACAGTTTAATGTATTATTGTTGTATTTTGTTTTACGGTTGTTTTATTTATTTGATTTTAGATTACTCATTACATTTTCAAAAACCGCGGTCTTAGAGTTGCCATATTTAGGTAATATGAATTATTTCGCTCTAATTTAGTTTTAAATAGGAGTTCATTCATTCAAATCTTCACATTATTGAAATCGAAAATTTTGTACAGAATCAAATTATTATGAGTCATTTACGATATTAAGCTGTTTTTTGTTTTGTTTTTAAATTTCGAATTCTTTTTCCAAACAAAGTTACATTGTGTTAGGTAATTAACGTTTTATGAATAACAGAGATTTCACTATCTTTATTATTATTAAAATCTTTGAAACTGAATAAATGTTACACTGCTTGCACATACAAATATAATCATAAAATTACTAAACATATCACCATTGTTTAGTCATTTTGTAACTGTTTAGAAACTTTTCGGTGGATACATTTACTATTTTGATTTAATGTTTTGCTTTTGACATTAAACCAATTAAAATTGATTTTTCAATTAATTTTCACGCAAAAGACTAAATAAGTTTATTTAAATTTAAACCCCAATTATTTTAGTCATACCTCAGTTGTAATCAAACAAATATTTTGGTAGTGCAAAGTAATCTATACGCGATACCCTTGGTCGGAAGTGTAATAACTAAACATTAATCTCTCCCCGAAAAATCAATACATATCTTCCAGTATTTTAAGAAACGAGAATTTTCTAAGTCCCCAAGGTCATCTGAAAATGTTGCCAAAACGGGGAATAGGGCAGTACGTGATTCTCACTTGGACCACAAACTGCTCTATTCCCCGTTCTGTATTCGGGAAGATCAGTTTGAAGAACCTCAAAAAGCTTCCCCGAAAAACCAATACATATCTTCCAGTATTTTAAGAAACGAGAATTTTCTAAGTCCCCAAGGTCATCTGAAAATGTTGCCAAAACGGGGAATAGGGCAGTACGTGATTCTCACTTGGACCACAAACTGCTCTATTCCCCGTTCTGTATTCGGGAAGATAAGTTTGAAGAACCTCAAAAAGCTTCCCCGAAAAACCAATACATATCTTCCAGTATTTTAAGAAACGAGAATTTTCTAAGTCCCCAAAGCCATCTGAAAATGTTGCCAAAACGGGGAATAGGGCAGTACGTGATTCTCACTTGGACCACAAACTGCTCTATTCCCCGTTCTGTATTCGGGAAGATAAGTTTGAAGAACCTCAAAAAGCTACAACCAAGGTCGGTGGTACAATGGCTAACAGCATCCTGAAACCCAATCGGACTTTGGACAGTAAATGGCGCCAGGCAGCTGAGAACCAAAGTTTTGACCAAGGGATTTTAAAATTCAAAAGGGATAATACTCACAGTTATAGGTAATAAACCTAATAACAGGAACCTTTTATTAATTAACCTCCCAAAAATACAAGGGAAACTACTCACAGTTATGGGCAATAAACCTGATAACTGGAACCTTTTATTGATTAACCCCCAAGAAGTTACAAATGGTTTGCAGGGAGTATTTGCAAAAGTTTCTCGAGGGTAAGATGGGTTATGTCAATTGGTTTTCGTGCCATATTGACAAAGGTCGGTTTTCGTGCCATACCTTTTTGTAAGGGGTTAGGAAAAGGATGAGAAACATACTGATCAGTTAAAGTTAATTTTACAAAGACCAACCAAGGTCGGTTTTACAAAGGTCAACAGCATCCTGAAACCCAGTCGGACGTTGGTCAGTAACGGGCGCCAGGCAACTGCGAACCAAAGTTTTAACCAAGGTCAGTTTTAAAGCGTGTACGAAAAGTACATACCAACCAAGGTCGGTTTTACAAAGGTCAACAGCATCCTGAAACCCAGTCGGACGTTGGTCAGTAACGGGCGCCAGGCAACTGCGAACCAAAGTTTTGACCAAGGTTAGTTTTAAAGCGTGAAACTAAAGTACATATTTCATTAGTAAATAAAACACTTCAAAGACCAACACCACAAATAATTACAAACATCAACACTAACTACATTTTCTAGCAGCAAACTACAAGCTATAATCTAACAAACAAACTAACATGCATAACAAACTAACATGCTAAGGTAGAATCTTTAGTATACAAGGGTACCATCTCTATACTAAAGATACTATTACAGACAGCTAAGGCGAACAGCTAGCTAGGCTGTCAGCCTGAGACTGTGAGACTTGTGCGGTCAACCCCCGCTTTTATAGCCAGAGGAAGCAGATGTCGTGGCGCAGCAGATGTCACGGTGGCCGGCCCGCGGCGTGCGCCATTTTTTAATTATCACAGATAATTCCTTCATAACGTTCATCGCGCAGCCCGCTGCCGCGCCGCGCCCGACCATAGCCAGTGCAGTGTGTTTGTTTCCCGGCTACTGAACAACTTTAGATGACCTTGGGGACTTAGAAAATTCTCGTTTCTTAAAATACTGGAAGATATGTATTGGTTTTTCGGGGAAGCTTTTTGAGGTTCTTCAAACTTATCTTCCCGAATACAGAACGGGGAATAGAGCAGTTTGTGGTCCAAGTGAGAATCACGTACTGCCCTATTCCCCGTTTTGGCAACATTTTCAGATGACCTTGGGGACTTAGAAAATTCTCGTTTCTTAAAATACTGGAAGATATGTATTGATTTTTCGGGGAGAGATTAATGTTTAGTTATTACACTTCCGACCAAGGGTATCGCGTATAGATTACTTTGCACTACCAAAATATTTGTTTGATTACAACTGAGGTATGACTAAAATAATTGGGGTTTAAATTTAAATAAACTTATTTAGTCTTTTGCGTGAAAATTAATTGAAAAATCAATTTTAATTGGTTTAATGTCAAAAGCAAAACATTAAATAAAAATAGTAAATGTATCCACCGAAAAGTTTCTAAACAGTTACAAAATGACTAAACAATGGTGATATGTTTAGTAATTTTATGATTATATTTGTATGTGCAAGCAGTGTAACATTTATTCAGTTTCAAAGATTTTAATAA
Organism: Allygus modestus; assembly: GCA_963675035.1. NCBI lineage: Eukaryota > Metazoa > Arthropoda > Insecta > Hemiptera > Cicadellidae > Allygus > Allygus modestus. Next base: position 341,027,918 of record OY776111.1, read on the forward strand.
TAATAAAGATAGTGAAATCTCTGTTATTCATAAAACGTTAATTACCTAACACAATGTAACTTTGTTTGGAAAAAGAATTCGAAATTTAAAAACAAAACAAAAAACAGCTTAATATCGTAAATGACTCATAATAATTTGATTCTGTACAAAATTTTCGATTTCAATAATGTGAAGATTTGAATGAATGAACTCCTATTTAAAACTAAATTAGAGCGAAATAATTCATATTACCTAAATATGGCAACTCTAAGACCGCGGTTTTTGAAAATGTAATGAGTAATCTAAAATCAAATAAATAAAACAACCGTAAAACAAAATACAACAATAATACATTAAACTGTTTATATTACTGTTTTTGTCATGTGTGTACTAAGATATACAACTGTATAATGTGTACTCGCTTTACTCGCTGGAGGTTCCCTCACAAAAAAAAAATTAAACGGCAAAAAGTCATAGCACCAAAGTGTTATTCGATCTAGGACAATGCTACGGTAACTGATGTTGCATGGATGTATTAAACAAAGACAATTTCTAGATTCACCAACCGTTATATTAGTTACCGTTATATTAACTGATTTTTAATGATCAGCAAGTATTTATTAAACTTCTAATATATAAAGAGCATGCTGTAGAATTTATTTGTACAAAATTGACACGTAAATGTCAAGTAAAACACTTAAGTAGAAAAAACGGTAAACATATAATTTGACTGCTAAATAGTCTATAAAAAGCTAGAAATGAACATTCTTACTTGTATTTTCTCTGTTAGGAGGTCTGTAGATGTAAAATGACAAAAGTAAGTGTTTTTTCGTAACAGATTATCTGTGATATTTCTTTAGAATTGTTCATTGATAATATAAAATACTTTATTGATAAAATAAATAAATTATAGTTTTCAAAATCACTTCTTAATTATGAAATGTATTTAACAATGTTGATTGTTTAGTTGAGAGTTTTTATTTCTGCTGTTTGTGTACTTTTGAGCATTCGCTAATCACAGTTGTCTGTACAAAGAGGTCTTTAGTTATCTACAGTAGTTCCTGTGATGTGTACAATTTGTACTAAACTGTAATGCTAGTTTAATTATCCCACATGTAATGTATGTATAAGAACTTTATAAGTTTTCTTGTTTATCTATTTTCTAAAATTACATGATTAAAAATTATTGTTAGTTTGAATACAATTTTTAGTCAACTTATTTTTGTTGTGCTCCTTTCCCCTTGGATAGTAAGAGAAGGATTGACCTGCCCGATTTCTCCCACAACATGGGGATAAAGACAAAATAATTCTTGCCTAATTCATGATTAATTTTTTTTTTAAATCATCCTTACTTATATTACGTGTATATTTAAAGTGGAATTGTAACCGTGGACTATTTTAGGTATACCACGGATTATTCAAAGTAAGCAGCTGGTTTTGTAAGTTTTACATAATCTAGACACTGTTGAAACCGATATCGGAGCAATATTTTGATGACGAACAAAAATAATGACAGAAATCCTCTGTGATAGCACTCACAAGTTTTTCGACGAGTGTTACCAAAGATTTAAATCACCTACGAAATTTGACTTCCGAATAGCTGAATTACTACGAATCTTAACTGGTCTTGAGCCAGATGATGCAGAAGTTATATGGTTAAAAGTCCATTATATCCAATTGAACAACAAATAATTCGGTTAAAAGTCTGCATCCTGATCCGGCATTTTTCCGTCCATTATGTTGTTCCCTATCTTAACGTATTCCGCCTAACTTAAAATCATGATATGTTCACTCCAATTTTGTATCTTCACTCAATTAACGTTTTTTGACCGTTATTTCTTAGATTGTGCTCCTGCACTCTCACAGCCCTTTGGACTAATATTTTATTTATTTAAACAATCGTTTTCCAATTTTAAAACTTATCATAATTAGCACGAATAATAAGTTTGCTTCCTCTTTTTTTTTTACGTTTACACCTCTCCTCGCTTCGCCGGCCGGCTCGCCGCTGTAGGTCAGTGAGCGGCGGTAGAGAACTGGGAACTGGTTATTCAAGGTAACGGTTCAAGTGCAAGGTCTCTCCTGGTTCAGTGTCTTCCGTTTCACTATATCATCACATTACAAAACGCTTTATACTAACATATCGAAAAACAAAACGAAAACGAAAACGAAAACGAAAACTCACATCAACAATATATATATATACAGACGTCACAGTGGCAGTAACATCTCCGTGCGCGTGTTTTGGATTTTATTGGATAACATTTCCGCGTAAGTTAAGTTTAATGGATTTGTTTCAAGCTAACTATTTTTAGTTCTTGATTTAAAATTTTTTTAGATCGCTTTCACACACACATGTGTAAAAGTGAACGTACTGCCCAAAGTTGTCGAAATTCGTTGCATTGCTTTGACATTGCTACTAGAAAACTTGAGTTTTTCCTGAAGTGAAATAAACTATGTTTTAGCGAATTTCCCCTATAGCAAAGAGGTTATTACCGTAGGTCTAATGGTAAAACTTAAGCCCGAGAACATGATAAATTTTTGTTTTGAGGTCCCCAGATGTCCAAAACACTATTCTTTCAAATTTATATATGTGTGTGTGTGTGTGTGTGTGTGTGTGTGTGTGTGTGTGTGTGTGTGTATGTGTGTGTGTGTGTGTGTGTGTGTGTGTGTGTGTGTGTGTGTGTGTGTGTGTGTGTGTGTGTGTGTGTGTGTGTGTGTGTGTGTGTGTGTGTGTGTGTGTGTGTGTGTGTGTGTGTGTGTGTGTGTGTATATCTATATATATATGTGTCCGTGAATGCGATAACTTGAGTAAAAAACGTCCAATTTCGATGAAATTTGACTCAAATGTGTGAACTGACATTTATGACTTTAAGTTCGAAAACCAGAAAAATCGGACCATGGGAAGGGGGGTTATGGAGGGTTTTAAATTTTCAAAAAATCAGTTTTTTGCATTTTTCACCCTAAAATTTTTAAAACACTTAATTTTGGTTTTGACTATGTTATAGAGCTTAAAAAAATAATATGGTATTTTGAATTATTAACCTAGGTAAAGGGCTTTTGAAGATAAGACAATAAGGATCTATCTATAGTGTTTATCCACATGATTTACGGAAAATATTAAAGTTATTTTGTTCGTTATTTTATTCCCGATTATTGTACTGGGAAGAGGTTCCTTAATTACTTGTAGTTATTAGTTTATAGATTCAAGGCATTTTCAAGATGTTTATGGATTGTAATTACAAAATTGAGATGTCTCGTTTACGTGGTGTAAATAATAAAATAAATGGAATACTTTAACTTGTCGCAATCATTTTGAGATATTTATAAAATAATTGACTTATATAATTGAACAACGTTTTAAAAATGGCAGATATAAATTGAGGTTAGATCGAATCGTCTTAATTCAACATTGCATTATATAAAATGAATATGGAGTTGTGACATTAATTTTAAAAATTCACATTCCGTAAAAAATTAACTTATCGAATTGTATACATACATATATATATATATATAAAATTTTCATTCGGTAAAATATTGTAAGATTTTTTTTTTTTTTTTTATACAAATATCAAAGTCAACTTCAAGTAAACCATATCTACAGTTACATTCTGCTCTACTTCGAAAGATGTCTAAGTAGTTGTACACACAGGTCTCGCAATCTACATTATCAGTTAGATTCATATACCTTGTAGTATTTATTTTGAACGTCTAATAATTCAGTTTACAACTGTTATATCTTTGTGTGGTACACCGTAGATTATCAAAGGATAAATTCAGCTTACAACCTTAAATCTTTGTGCGATTCACAGTAGGTTATTAATTCAAGGTCGGGTGACTTCTTCCAAAGCACTCGCTCTCTCTCTCTACAATTTCATCCAGCTCTACTTCGAAAAATGTTTAAGTCCCGAGGGGGAAGTGTTTTTTTTTTGTCTCTCTCTCTCTGTACACACAAGTCTCGTAATCTACGTTAACAGTTACATTCATATACTGTACCTCTTTAACCAGGCAGGGGACTTGTTAGTCTCGAGTTTGTGTGCAGTTCACGTTGTGTATCCACTTTCTAACTAGGAATCACTTCTTAATTATGAAATGTATTTAACAATGTTGATTGTTTAGTTGAGAGTTTTTATTTCTGCTGTTTGTGTACTTTTGAGCATTTGCTAATCACAGTTGTCTGTACAAAGAGGTCTTTAGTTATCTACAGTAGTTCCTGTGATGTGTACAATTTGTACTAAACTGTAATGCTAGTTTAATTATCCCACATGTAATGTATGTATAAGAACTTTATAAGTTTCCTTGTTTATCTATTTTCTAAAATTACATGATTAAAAATTATTGTTAGTTTGAATACAATTTTTAGTCAACTTATTTTTGTTGTGCTCCTTTCCCCTTGGATAGTAAGAGAAGGATTGAACTGTCCGATTTCTCCCACAACATGAGGATAAAGTGCCACTACATGATTTACGGAAAATATTAAAGTTATTTTGTTCGTTATTTTATTCCCGATTATTGTACTGAGAAGAGGTTCCTTAATTACTTGTAGTTATTAGTTTATAGATCAAGGCATTTTCAAGATGTTTATGGATTGTAATTACAAAATTGAGATGTCTCGTTTACGTGGTGTAAATAATAAAATAAATGGAATACTTTAACTTGTCGCAATCATTTTGAGATATTTATAAAATAATTGACTTATATAATTGAACAACGTTTTAAAAATGGCAGATATAAATTGAGGTTAGATCGAATCGTCTTAATTCAACATTGCATTATATAAAATGAATATGGAGTTGTGACATTAATTTTAAAAATTCACATTCCGTAAAAAATTAACTTATCGAATTGTATACATACATATATATAAAATTTTCATTCGGTAAAATATTGTAAGATTTTTTTTTTTTTTTTGTTTATACAAATATCAAAGTCAACTTCAAGTAAACCGTATCTACAGTTACATTCTGCTCTACTTCGAAAGATGTCTAAGTAGTTGTACACACAGGTCTCGCAATCTACATTATCAGTTAGATTCATATACCTTGTAGTATTTATTTTGAACGTCTAATAATTCAGTTTACAACTGTTATATCTTTGTGTGGTACACCGTAGATTATCAAAGGATAAATTCAGCTTACAACCTTAAATCTTTGTGCGGTTCACAGTAGGTTATTAATTCAAGGTCGGGTGACTTCTTCCAAAGCACTCGCTCTCTCTCTCTCCAATTTCATCCAGCTCTACTTCGAAAAATGTTTAAGTCCCGAGGGGGAAGTGTTTTTTTTGTCTCTCTCTCTCTCTTTGTACACACAAGTCTCGTAATCTACGTTAACGGTTACATTCATATACTGTACCTCTTTAACCAGGCAGGGGACTTGTTAGTCTCGAGTTTGTGTGCAGTTCACGTTGTGTAGCCACTTTCTAACTGGATATGCAAGCGACCTTGCCCTTAACCTTGGCTATAATCTTGAGTGACCTTTAGGGTATAGGATTTGTATTAAAGACTAATACCCAAGGGTACAGTTAGTTTTACCTGCGTTCTCTTTCACCTGATTAAACATTCATAATTGTATTGGGGTATAAAAAAAATGAGCTTGGTTATTATACACCTTCGAAAAGGTATATCATATTTGTGGATTAAATTGCGCTTTATTAATGCGGTAAATAGATAGTGTTTATTTATTCGAAAATTTAAATTAAAAGTAAATATATAGCTTAATCCATTGCACAGAAAATGACATGTATTGTGTTTTATCTAATGAGAAAAGTTCTAATGAAGAAATTTTTGGTGTTTTTTTTTGTTTTGATTAAGATTGGGTAGTTATAACTGATAGTATAGAGTTACATTATAAAACAACTGAGGGGGTTTAGCTTTTATATATTTAAAAGGAAACTAAAAACCTTCTTAAGCCTGCTTTGAGTTAATATTTTTTTTTTCTACATTTTTAACACTAAATTAAATATCATTCTTCTGTGCATAACTGTTTACAGAGTCACAAGTAGTGACACATCCAGCTTATCAGTGCAACACTTAAAAAGTTTACATCTCAAACAGCTAGGGTCTTGGCGTAACTTGTTTGACTGTAATTACAGGAAAAACTATATAATGCATTTATATATTTATTAATCAACCCTCTTGCAACAAAATCAGTCAACAAGTTAATCACTCACTTGTTACAATTCAAAATAGTTTAAAAAGATTGTTTTTAAGAAGAGAGTAGTTCGCACATAACACACAGACATAAGTTAAAAAACATATCAAATACACTGTTGATCAGGGTATTATATATATATATATATATATATATATATATATATATATATATATATATATATATATAACTGATTTATCATTCTATCAACAACAAGTTTGTTGCTTGAAAGCATTTCTTAATTTAAGTGCAAATTATATAATACATTAAGTTATAATATTTATATTCTTTAGATTTATTAGGGATAACAGATTGAAACCTAATACCTAATGAGAGCAGATAAGTACCTAATGCTAGCGATATTAATTTAGTTTAAAAGACGAGACAATTGTGTAAAAGTATACCAGATTCCCACGCTCAATTTTAGTCTGATCGACCTCCGAGTCGGTGTATCGGATAGCTAATTTTGATTACAATATGAATATATAAAAATCTCACAACCCTCCGATACAATGTTCTAATTAGTTTACCAGGCTTCGGATAGCCAAAGGCGCTGTGCACCGCGGCGCGGCGCGCCCCCCGGCTACTCGCTCTGTAACGCACGGCTCAAACTATAGTATAATGTAGTCATTTTGTTATCGGAACGATTTTACTATATAGAATACTTTCGTTTATTAATTATTATGTATGATTTCATTACCTTTCGTACTTGTAATACACGTAAATCTTAGTCTGTCATAGAATTTATTGCTTATACAATTTTTGCTGACATTGCACTGATTATATATATATATATATATATATAGTTTACATAAATAGAATGCTTTTTTATAGTTACCCTCGTTTAAGTTTGCATATTTATTCGAAAATTTAAATTAAAAGTAAATATATAGCTTAATCCATTGCACAGAAAATGACATGTATTGTGTTTTATTTAATAAGAAGAGTTCAACGCGATTTCTTTGGTGTTTTTGTTTTGATTAAGATTGGGTAGTTATAACTGATAATATAGAATTACATTATAAAACAACTGAGGGGCTTTTGTCGTTAGTACAAGTGTTTCAACCATTGCATATCTAAGTGTAAAACATATCAAATGAACCGACAAAATAAAATACAAGAGTATTACGTCGACGCCGTATTAAATTACTTTTGCGACGCGGCGAATGTAGTAGAGTGCATCTGCCTTTGCACCTGCTCCTCTGTCGGCTATAAAAGCGAGGGTCTAGCCGCAGTAGTCTCACAGTTTTAGGCTGGCAGCCTAGCTAGCTGTTCGCCTTAACTGTCTGTAATAGCATCTTTAGTATAGAGGTGGTACCCCTGTATACTAAAGATTCTACCTTAGCATGTTAGTTTGTTATGCATGTTAGTTTGTAGTTTGCTGCTATAAAATGTAGTTAGTGTTGGTGTTTGTAATTATTTGTGGTGTTGGTCTTTGAAGTGTTTTATTTACTAATTAAATATGTACTTTTCTTTCACGCTTTTAAAACTTACCTTGGTCAAAACTTGGGTTCGCAGTAGATTGGCGCCCGTTACTGACCCACGTCCGACTGGGTTCCAGTTTGCTGTTGACCTTTGTACAACCGACCTTGGTTGATCTTTAAAAAATAAACTTTAACTTTAACTGTTCAATTTGTTTAAATATTTGTGGGTAAAGTCTTTATTTTTGTTTTAAAGTAACATGTTTCTCCTCCCTTTCCTAACCCCTGACAAATAGGTTCGGCCCTGAAAACCGGACTTGTCAATACGGCCATGTAAACCGGTTGACATTACCTATCTTAGCCCTTACTCACGAATAAATTTTCGGGGGAGAGGTTAGCGTTCCGTTATCAGGTTTATGCCTATAATTGCGAGCATTAAACTAGGCCTCTTCTCCTAATACAGAGCGGGGAATAGAGCACCAATTTGTGCTCTATTCCCCGCTTTGGCAAAATGTTCAGATGACCTTGGGGACTTAGAAAATTCAGGAAATTCTCGTTTCTTAAAATACTGGAAGATATGTATTGATTTTTTTCGGGAGAGATTAATGTTTAGTTATTACAGAATTCAGATCCGACCAAGGGTATAGCAGTAATAGCCAAAAACAATTATTTTGAAGGTCATATCTAAATAAATTCTTTATCTCTAGTTTAACTTATGCCAAGTGGCTACTCAAATTACGCGGATTGATCAGAGGAACAAGTTGGTGCAAATATAATTCAGATCCGACCAAGGGTATAGCAGTAATAGCCAAAAAAATAACTATTTTCAAGGGCAAACCTATATAACTTCTTTGTTTTTGGTTAAAGTATAACATGTGGGTACTTCAATTACGCGGCTTGACAAGACGAACAAGAAGGTGCAATCGGAATTTAAATCTAGCCAACGGTATAGCAACCGTTGTGGTGGGGGACTTGGTGTGGTGGGGGAAGGCGAGTACCTAACCTACGCGCAAACGCTACATCACTATATGTCCAGCTCTTGCGCGGTACACATGGATTCACAAATACAAGACAATAATGTTTCTTCCACATCTTTATCTTTTAATATTTACCAAGCTGACACTAATGAAACGACTGATCAAATACAAGTACAAGAAGTGTCTACCACAACATCCTCTGATACAGAAGCAATTACGTTATCCTTGATGGGTTTTAACTAATGGATATTTTATTCATAGTCTTCCTCCCCGCGCCAGCTGCCATCTGCCACCTGCCGCCTGCCATCTGCTCCGCCCCACCACACTTTTACCCCCACCATTTTGTTTGATACCAAAACGCTAGCTAGCGAATAGTCAGTACACCTCCGGCTCTCGACCGGTGAACATCGAGCTCTCCGAGACGCTCTTCACAAACTAACAATATCATTTCACTCAAAATCTGATGGATGTTTCTATTTCATTGCCGTCACGTATTATTTCCACCTGACAGCAATGAAATGCAAACACCTAACAGAACAGATAGGTGTCGAAGTATCTACCATCTTTCTTCAGAAAGCAAAGTGATGGCCGCAACTCGTCCGGATCAACAACATCGATGACAACCAACAACGGGGAACTATTGTAAACATGAATTATTGTAAATAAAATAAAGTAATATTTGTAATATGAATTATTGTTAATAAAATAAAGTAATATTTGTAATTGTTCTACCTCGCACTCGTATCATTCGATTGTTTCATTCGATAATTTTCATTCGATATTTATTATCGATTAACTATCGAATCACAATCGTTTTACGAGTGCGAGGTAGATTTTTTTTTAAAAAACTTCACCGTGACCTTGAACTTTGAACTTTTACTCATTTCGTCACAAAACCGCCTACGTCACTGGCTCAGCCTCAGATGACGTCTTTCATGACTCAGCGCATCCGGTCACTCACCGGATGTGACGTCACTTCCGGCGCAAAACCTACAAACCCACACTACTTACATTCATAATTAATCGAGATATCAAATTGTATTTATTCTCCATAAGGATAACATTGGCAAACGTACTGTGTTTCAAAGCACTTTGAGTATCTTTGCAACGGTTGGACGTAGAACAACAATTAAAACACCAAAACGATTGTTTTGTGGAGCTAAACTGATTCGTAAAAAGATATGTGAAGTTTTTATTAAAATTATCTGAGGAAAATCTAAAAACCTTTTTCCCTTAAGATTAACATGGAACATTTTATAGACGCGTTTTTAGCGAATTTCCCCTATAGGGAAGAAGCTATTACCGTAGTCGGCATGGTAAGACCTAGGCCCGGGACCATGATAACTTTTCGTTTTGAGGTCCCCAGACCCCAAAAACACCATTCGTTCAAAACTGTATATATATATGTGTGTGTGTGTGTGTGTCCGTGAGCACGATAACTCTCGTAAAAATTATCCGATTTTGATGAAATTTGGTATAAACGTGTAAAGCAACATTTATGACTGTAAGTTCGAAAACTAGCTAGATCGCTCTATCAGAAGGGGTATTTTGGGGGGGTTTTGTACCCCAAAAATGGGTTTTTCGAATTTGTTATATATAATTTTGGAAATAGTCAAATTTTATTTTTTCCCATTGGATTCAACTTAAAAAAACACACAATTTGGTATTTTGATCATTTCTCTACGTCAATTGGTTACCGAGATATTGAAAGTGCTAAACACAGTACGTTGTCTAATGTTATTCTTATGGAGAAAAATAAAAAATTTATATCTCGTTTATTTATGAACGTATACTGACGAAACTTGGTATACGGCTTCATATCGTTGTGGACCATTGATATTTGCTCAAAAAGACAATTTTTTACCCAAGGCTCCCGTAGCAGCAAACCTACGTACTCAGCCCCATGTTATTCTTATGGAGAATAAGTAACGTGTTATCTGCCTTCATTATGAAAATAAATTAATGAAATTTGGTATGTGGCTTTACCTACATGAGTTATATTGATATTTGTATAAAACCCCATTTTTTGTGTTCCTTGCTTCAGCAAACCTGCATACTCAGCTGCCATGTTATTCTTATGGAGAATAATTAAAATGTCATAAATCGTTTATTTATGAATGTATATTGATGAAACTTGGTATGTGGCTTTATGTGGTATTAAGATACATACACATTCATTGGAAATTCGCTGAGTACGCAGGTTTGCTGCTACGGGGGTGTTTTACTTTTCTCTACAACCACTTAACCTAGGTTAATGATTCAAAATACCAAATTATTTGTTTTTTTTTAAGCTCTATAAAATGGCTGTAACTAAAATTGAGTGCTTTTTAGCGAATTTCCCCTATAGGGAAGAAGCTATTACCGTAGTCGGCATGGTAAGACCTAGGCCCGGGACCATGATAACTTTTCGTTTTGAGGTCCCCAGACCCCAAAAACACCATTCGTTCGAAACTGTACATATATATATATATATATATATATGTGTGTGTGTGTGTGTGTCCGTGAGCACGATAACTCTCGTAAAAATTATCCGATTTTGATGAAATTTGGTATAAACGTGTAAAGCAACATTTATGACTTTAAGTTCGAAAACCAGCCAGATTGCTTTATCCGAAGGAGTATTTTTGGGGGGTTTTGTACCCCAAAAATGGGTTTTTTGAACTTTTTACGTATAATTTTAGAAAAAGTCAAATTTTAGTTTTTCCCATTGGATTCAGCTTAAAAAAACACGCAATTTGATGTTTTGATCATTTCTCTACGCCAATTGGTTACCGAGATATTGAAAGTGCTAAACACAGTACGTTGTCTAATGTTATTCTTATGGAGGAAAATAAAAATTTTATATCTCGCTTATTTATGACAATATACTGACGAAACTTGGTATATGGCTTCATCTGGTTGTGGACCATTGATATTTGCTCAAAAAAACAATTTTATGCCAAAGGCTTCCGTAGCAGCAAACCTGCGTACTCAGCCCCATGTTATTCTTATGGAGAATAAGTAACGTGTTATCTCCCTTAATTATGAAAATAAATTAATGAAATTTGGTATGTGACTTCACCTAGTTGATTTATATTGATATTAGCATAAAACCCCATTTGTTGTGTTCCTTGCTTCAGCAAACCTGCATACTCAGCCGCCATGTTATTCTTATGGATAATAATTAAAATGTCATAAATCGTTTATTTATGAATGTATATTGATGAAACTTGGTATGTAGCGTTATGTGGTATTAAGATAAATATATATGCATTGGAAATTCGCTGAGTACGCAGGTTTGCTGCTACGGGGGTATTATTAACTTTTAGGGGAAAAAATCAAAAACTTATTTTAGGAAAATTTAAAAACCTCATAAACCCCTTCCCATAGTCCGATCGATCTGGTTTTCGAACTTAAAGTCATAAATGTTACCTTATATATTTGTAGGAAATTTCATCAAAATCGGACGTTTCGTTAAAAAGTTATTGCGGTAATGGACACATATAAATATACATATATATATATATATATATATATATTTATATATAAGATGTATATTCATATTTTAACAAAGTACCATTTTTTTATAAAAAACATTTTTATTTTAGACTGACATGTTTCGTGCGCTTAGGCCATTATCAAAGTCTATAAAAATATAACCTCACATTTAAAATAAAATAAATATTAATCATATGTTAAAATTAATTATTTTAAAGTTGCATATGAATTGTTTGTCATAATCGATAACATATTTTATTTTCTTCTGTTATTTTCTTTGAATACTATATTAAGTGATTTTTAGGGGGCCCACCGGTTGATCGACATGTTAGTTGGTCTCAGGGGCAGTTGGTAGGGTTTTCAAAATAAATATTAATGATTAAATAAAGTACTGAAACGCACTGAACGACATGTTAGTTGCTCACAGGGACAGTTGGTAGGGTTTTTTAAAATAAGTATAAATAATTAAATCAAGTCCTGAAACCCACTGGTCGACATCTTAGTTGCTCGCATTGTTGGTAGGGTTTCAAATAAATAAATGTAATTACAGATGGGCTATTTGCTCGATGTACCAGTTGCTCGCACCCCCTACTCCTTGTCTTGAAGATAGGGGAGAGGCGAATATACGCGCGGATTTACAGGAACAGTCCACTTCCGTTCATTGCTGTATATTTTGAAATCAAAACTAACCAATACAAATCATGCCCTATGGTGTTGTACTGCGTAATAAGTTAGTTGGACGTAGTTCTCCAAAGCGCCAAAAGGTAGGAGCACAATTCAGAGAGTAAGGTGAGGTAGCAATCGTTGCCGTCGGAACTGCCTTATACGCCACAACATCGGGGAAATTTTGTTACAAGGTTCAGAAAATTTCTTACCGCACCTGCGTCCTGCATGGTCCCGTGGTCCCGCCGGTCATGGTGGTGGGGCTACACACTTCCGCTACAAGCCTCCACCTCGCCCCTCTTCTTTGGAAGGCAGAGTGGGGGGGCGCGAGCAACAGGTACATCTAGCAAGTAGCCAATCTGTTTTTACATTCATTTATTTGAAACCCTACCAACTGTCCATGCGAGCAACTAAGATGTCGATCAGTGGGTTTCAGGACTTGATTTAATTATTTATACTTATTATCTAAAACGCTACCAATTGTCCCCGTGAGCAACTAACATGTCGTTCAGTGTGTTTCAGTACTTTATTTAATTATTAATATTTATTTTTTAAAACCCTACCAACTGTCCCTGCGACCAAATAACTTGTTGATCAACAGGTAGGCACCCTGATTTTTATACGTCCCTGTTCTTATTTTTTCAATTTTATCAAATATCGGGTTTGATTGTTTAGGTAAAACTTTATTTAGTATGTTTGAAGGGTCTTTTTTAAAATTAAAGTAAATATTAAGTAAATATAGCTTCTTTGACAAATAGCTTCTCTCTTTCTCGTTCAAACTCTAAAATTGTTAGATGTTCTTTTAGATCTGTATATTTGTGTTTCGACTTTATCATGTGTTCTGCAAAGTTAGATTTCATTGTTCTTTTGTTGTTCGATTTAAAAGCTTGTAGAATTAATTTAGTAGCCCTAATCAATCATTATAACATAAATCATTATAACATAATATATATATATATATATATATATATATATATATATATATATATATATATATAATTTGAACGAATAGTGTTTTTGGCATCTGGGGATCTCAAAACAAAAAGTTATCATGGTCTTGGGCTTAAGTCTTATAAAGTCTTATAAGTCTTACACCTACGGTAATAGCTTCTTCCCTATAGGGGAAATTCGCTAAAACAGATAGATGAACTTAATATTTTGTGATAAAATATGAACTAATTTTGAGCAACGCATAATTTACTGCCGATTTTGTCTTAGTTAACATGAAAAAATAACTTTGGTTAATTTCAACTGAAGGTAAAAAAGTTATGCGATGAACTTGCAATCACTCATATATTGTTGACTGAACGCCAGGTATTTCAATTTACAAATTCCTTTTGAACGTCCCATTATTATATTATAAGAAAGGGCGAAAGGTTGAACTGCAGTAGGAATACTGCGTATTAATAAAACAACTCTTAAAACGCACCTGAACAAATTAAATCTACTAAAACTCAATAATGATTTAATGTATTTCACTTAAAACATTTTTGTGTTAGAATTTGAGATTACATTTTACATTTGATTGAAAGGTGAGGAACAAACAAAATGTATTTTAAAGTTTAATTGTCTGCATTTTATATCCTTGTAAACTTAATCACAGATAACATGTAGAATATCTACGGGCACCGATAAAAGTTCCCTGTAATAAAAGTGATCACGATTTCACGACCTCTGTACAGACAGACACAGTTAAGAGCGTGATAAAGCCTACTCAGTCAAGCAGAGCACTATTCAGACCCTCGGTCTCAAACATATAAGTGCACACTCGGCCATTTACTGAAGTGGTTTATTTTAGTCTGGATTCAACGTTTAGACTACTCTTATTTACTTAAATGTTTAATAAGTGTTACGTTTTAAAATCAATTAGACATTTTGTTGTTGCGTATCATTGTTTAAAAATCGCAGCAGAATTATTATAAACTAGTAGCCCGCCGCGGATTCGCTAGCGATAACAGTACAATTTTATGTTTGAGAAGTTAGTTTCATTTGTTATGGCACTTGGGAGACAGACCTTTGCTCGAAAAGCCAGACAGTTTGTTAAAAATTCCTAGAGTAGGTCTACTTATATTTATGGTTCCTCTCTATATTTGTGCATATTTGCATATTTGTTTTCCTTATGTTCTCGTTAATTTTCATTGTGGACATGTCCACTTTATATTCAATCTTCAGAGTTAATGGTTCTCGCAGTTTATACACAACCTTATCATTTATGTTTAAGGATTTGTACACTTGGTTATAATCACTATTCTCACAAAAATCACATGCTACTTTACCAAGTGAGTGTTATAATTTATAATTGAATGGTTGTTTTTGAACAGCTGTTATGATTCTTTTGTTTTTATTTACCAATCCAAACCATAACCCGAATGTTAGTTTTTTAGAATCATTTTCTACACAAAACTATATTTTTCCATGGTTGAGGCCTGATTAGAACACATTTATTAACCCATAAATTCCATAGCTCCAACATTCATAGAGCCCTAAAGTAAAGCATTTTTGGAGCAGGAGTAGGCAAAGGTTTTATTCTGTTATACTTTTCATATCCTCCTAACAATTGTATACTCAATCGGTCCAGCACAAAACTACTAACGTCAATGATGATTAAATTAAAATGTTAAAGACCGACGGAGCAGATAAGTCTCAAAGGACATACGACGGAAATTATAGTCCTGTTTATTATCTAGTGCATTGCCTGCTGTCTTTCTACAAAATTGTTGCCCAATCTTACTATTAAGTTTATGATTAACATAGTATTGTCGAAGGTCAATAAGTTCGAGCCTCATTGAAATGGGAATAATCCCACTACTGTTTTTTGGGATGGACCCATCACCTTCTAAATGCCTGTTAATAACTCCTGTAGTTAGTTGGACTTATTGATGGCGGACTTAAACACATCAAATATTTAGTATTAAAATCACAATGACTACCCTAGACAAACAGATCTAAATACCATGTTGCAAGGGCTTCTGTGTTCCGTACAAAATGTTTCACTGCCACTTCTTTATTTTATATGGTTTGGTATACCTTTGAGGAGTAGTATAGCAGATGTATTTCCTCAGTTCAGTAAA
This sequence comes from Allygus modestus, assembly GCA_963675035.1. NCBI lineage: Eukaryota > Metazoa > Arthropoda > Insecta > Hemiptera > Cicadellidae > Allygus > Allygus modestus. The sequence goes on from OY776111.1 coordinate 341,043,655, forward strand.
AGATACTTTCATTGCTCATTGAATTGCTCGTTGTTGAGCTCATTGGAACAAATATGGTGCATTCAGTAGTGAAAGTTTGGGTAATCTGGAACTTTCAGATCTACTTTGTGGCAGTGTCGGACAAAGGGGCATAACCCTAATGACGTATAGTACTATGATTTAAAACAGCCTAAAAGCTCCCTGCTCCACAAGAAAATGGGAAAAATGATTTATTTCATTCAGTGAAGCCTTTTTTGGGAAACATGGAACAAATGTAGCTCATAGACAGAGATACAGATAAACAAAGTTTAACAAAAATTTAAATTTTTCCACTGCATATAACATTTCACTGTCCAAAGCGATCTAGAAGAAAATAACTTTATTTTGATAGATACATTCCTTACCTGTAACATCTGGTATTACAAATAACCTGTCCATAATGTATTAACATCTGCGATTCAAATACAATTATTCCCCATGTTAATCTTATGGGCAAAAAAAAACTTTAATCTGCTGGTGCCCTCAGATTAAAAATATCTAAAAATTAAAACCTTTATGCACAACTACGAACTAGGATGAATATTTTGGTACTTCAATCGATAAAATCTACTCAGAAATAACGGAGGAGTTCTCTTAGTAAAAATCGTCTTAGCGTATTATTGTATAAGATGTTACTGTGCTTTATACCAACTTAATTTGAAATTGTAAGGATTTTGTTCCAAAAATTAAAATGTGCTAAGTATATTATTTTGTCGTTTACTAACTCACTTATTATTGCGCCTATTATTTTGTTGCATATGGCATCATCGAGTTGCCCAAATGAATAGTCAATCTCGAGTTGCTCAGTAATTTGGAGGATAACTCAATCTATTTAACTTATTTTGGTGGAAAGATATCAATACCGAAAAAACAAATTATTTATTGTAATAGCCCAAAATTAGCTTAGATTTATACTTTTGTCTTGCCAGATGTCTCTTGGAGAGAGACAAGGTGACTCCACTTAAGTATTATACTATTTTATGTGTACCAATATATTCCTAATATGTTATAATTAAAATAATAACTGTACTTTTGTCCTGGCTTGTGATTTGTTTACGTGTTATACAAGATTTTGTATTGGAATGTTCTGTAGGTTTTGAAATACTTAGTCACAAACCATCAAGCACAAAGGCAAAAACTTTATTATAAGGTAGAATAGTTGTTTTAAATAATGTAATCCAGTAAACAGCGTGAGTAGGACCTCCGTTCAAAATACACCGACCAAGCTATTCCCGGACTGTCAACTTGCGTGATATGAAGTTTAGTTGATGATGTTAGAAATTGGCTTCCTACCAAATTACACCTCAATCATCATTTTAGTCTCTAGTGAATATAACTTTGCTGAAACTAGAAATGTATTTCAACGACTTTTTGTTATTTTTATTTTATTGATCGCCATTTGTTTTGTTGATTTGAGTTTTAAATTTGCAAATAACAAAATTAATGTCCGTAGGCATCATTTAGTAACAAATATTTTACTATAGCCACTAAGCTAGTAGAAATACAGAATGTATAATTGTTTTCTAAAATGTATTTAAGAGAAATTCTGTATACAGGTCTAACTTTACCCGTTAATCAAATTCATACTCAACACGTGTAAAAAAATTAACGACATTTGTAAACCACCGAAATTTAAAAGTTCAACTACAGTATAATTTTGGATGGCAAAAGTAAATACTAAAAAACCTTAACGTCCTTAGTAAGACATGCCTTTAACATTTAATAAATAAAGCGATTTTTAAAAGTCAATAATGTAATTAAACCAAACTATTTTAAACAAATTCTATGTTTAAATATAAAAGGTAAATTGTACCATGTTATAATATACCATACACTGTCACAAAACACGAATCCTACGGAAGCCTTAAACGTAAAAGACGAGAAGTACATTTGTTTGAAGGAGCTTATTTCGCGTTTCAATCATTGTCACTTTACACCGTCTCACTCAGAGGAACTTGTTTTCAAATTAAGGTGCTGAACACACTTTAAATTAGCTACAGGCCTAATATACGTACAGATTGTAAAGATGAAGAATTTATAAATATGTAAAATAAAACCTAGTTCTTAATTATAAATCTGTATCACTTACTTTTTAACTTAAACACCAAAACAGTATATGTTCAAATTTTGTTCCCGCTATGCTTTATTAATTTTTCTATTTTGTTGAAATAAATATGGGTAATTAGCTATTGTGATTGACAAATGCATGCATAACTAGCTTCTATCTAGTGAAATTAAACATTCTATATGCTATTTACAATATCAAAAGCTATAGAAAGAATCAATAAGTAACTCAACCGAAGTCTGCTGCAGATTAAAATGAGCTCTTAGGGTGCCAAATCAGGGTTTCTCTGTTTCCTCACAAGCTTGAAAATAAAAAAAATATTAATAATTTTAATTGGATGTGTAGTTCTAAGATCGCTACAAAGCTCAGACAAAAATACAGACAGACTTTACTACAAAACCACTTGTTGTTTTCAAAACAAGTATTTCCACTAATAATTCAATTATGTTGGTGATTGAGCACTTCTTAATATATTATGTATAGGGGATGAGTAAAATGGAGATGCAGACATATATTTGTTTTAACAGCAGACCTACCATTTGAAAGTCCATTTTTGTATCATTACGTCAAAACCTCTAGTGTCAGTGCAAAAACGCCCTTCATTCTTTAACGGGGCTTTCATGCATATGCATATGCACTAAAGCACTAATGGCCAGGGTGGGAAAAGGAATGAGGGACCTTTAATACCTATTTAGAATTTTTCAGGAACATTATTTATACAGTTTATACTTTAGATTTATACTGTTTTTATGCAAGTAGAATAACAATTCTAATAGTAATGCAAATAGTAGTTAATAGTAGTAAGTGGTTACTTTTAAGTATCTATATATTTAATTCCGTAAGCGAATTGGTCCCCACGAAATATCTCGAGCTAGGAAAAAGTTAAGTTAGGTTATGACGATTCATTTTACAAAAACCATATGTAAGGGGTTATAGCCCCTGTAAGCCACTAGTATTTTAAAAAAATACCCCCGTAAAAGCAAACCTGCGTACTCAGCGAATTTCCAATACATATATATGTATCTTAATACCACATAAAGCCATATACCAAGTTCCATCAATAAATTCATAAATAAATGATTTAGGACATTTTAATTATCCTCCATAAGACTAACATGGTGGCTGAGCATGCAGGTTTGCTGAAAGAAGGAACACACAAAATGGGTTTTTATACAAATTGGCTATCAATATAACTCAACTAGGCAAAGCCACATGCCAAGTTTTATTAATTTATGTTCATAGTCAACGAAGATAAAATTACACTTACTCTCCGTAAGAATAACATGGGGGCTGAGTACGCAGGTTTGCTGCTACGGGAAATATCGACAAAAAATCTTTTTTTTTCAAATATCAATAGCCCACAACGATATGAAGCAATATACCAAGTTTCGTCAGGATAAGTTTATAATTAAGCGAGATATACAATATTTCTTATTCTCCATAAGAATAACATCGGACAACGTACTGTGTTTAGCGCTTTCAATATCTCTGTAACCAATTCACGTAGAGAAACCATAAACACATCAAATTGTTAGTTTTTTAAAGCTGAATTCAATGATGAAAGTAAAATTTGATTTACCAAAACATGATATGTAAAAAACTGAACAAAAATATTTTTGGGGTACAGAACCCCCTAAAAATACCCCTTTGTATGGAGCGATCTGGCTGGTTTTCAAACCTAAAGTTATAAATGTTTATTTACATGTTTGTACAAAATTTCATTAAAATCGGAACATTTTTACGAGAGTTATCTCACCCACGGACACATATATTGTCACACCCCCTGGCTAAAAGGGTGAACTGGGGGGGTAGATGCAGAGGTAAAGTGACTACTACTAGTTTTACCTTAAGTATTTATTTCCAAAGGTCCCTCAGGTCGACCCATCCTCCCTAGCGGTAGCTGACAAACCACTCCGGTCTTCTCCTACGCGTACAGGATGAAGAGGTTCCGTCTGCCCGGTCCACCTCCGTACCCCATAGCCCGAGGTTGGTAGGTCCTGGTCGTCCCTGGTCCCGGTCTTCGGCGATGCACCTCCAGCTCCTCTGCTCCGCTCGTCAACGCTACACACCACACACTCACGTCCGCCCGCGGCGCGTCCTCTCACTCCCCACCATGACCCCGGTACGCAGTGCTTCCATAACGGGGAAACCAAACGTCTATTAATTTCCCTAGGCGAAGGGAAATGGGCCCCTTCTTCACACTTCCCCCACTCACGAAAAATCCCTAAGGGATTTTAGAACTCGATCCCTGTTGAAAGGAAGTGAAGCTTCACTGACTGAAAGTCTTTAGCAAACGCTAACAACCCGGCGGGTTTACTTTCCCTTTAAGTCTAGTCCATGGGGAAGGGTATGCTGCACAAAGTCTCTTCCGGGGCGCCTAGTCCGCTGACAATCGATTTGGGGGTGGGAGTCACTAACAAGAAGTCTTTTGGAAGAACTGTTGAAGAAGTAATTATTTAACAATTGTCCACTTTGCTCTGATCGGTGTGATTGGTGATAAAAAGTCTCTTTGATGGTACGGATGATGAAGCGCAGTCTTCTCCATGAACTTCGGGCTTGTTTGGGGGGTGTCAGGGGGTGTTCCGGGACCCTATCACCTGACTTCTATTACACAATAGTGGGCCTACACTTTTTTAAGAATTACAATACATTTATTATTTTTATTTTTAAAAAAGGAAATATAACATTTTGGGGAACCTGATCTAGTCCTACTCCTAGATTATGTTTTAAATGAATGGGTCGCCTGGTACATATCTACTTAGCTGCTAAAATGTAATACAATATCCACTTAATAATCTTTCATTAACGTACAACAGGAATATTCACAATCAATTGGTCTCACAATAAATATATATTCTGTGCTGGTCGAAAGAAATTACTCTACACCATTACATTGTCACATTAATCTATCCCTCTACTATAATATCGTAGTTGCATTAAATTCCTAGATAAACACCTTGATATATAACATTTACAATACATCATTCCTCTGTTTAAGGTAGTAGACATAGTTAATGGGTTTTCCCGTCAACATAATCATATTCAAGTACAAGGATTAAACATATGACATCAAGTTTTCTAACTAAGGAAGTCTCTTTACAAAGTTATAACGCAGTAGCAAGCGCGACAACGTGACACTTTCCACGTGGTCAGCATTGCTAGCCCACACTCGGACGCTTGCTTGCGACAAAGGTGCTGATGCCTACATCAGGCTTCTGGTGTCGCTTAACTTTGCGACGCTTGGCTAACTGCGCGCTAGGTTAACTCCACGATTAGCTCAGCAACTCGTTCTAGCTCAAACTGGTTTCTGATTCTTAGACCTCAACTCAGCATTGCATTCCGACTGTTTCTAAGTTTCAGAAATATACATTCTCTATATTAATAACCAATTTATCTCAATTCGTAAAACTATACGATTAAATGTTTTTTTTTCAAAAATAACAAGTTATTCCACTGATTTACATAACAATGAATTGCTTTTATCTAGTATTTAATCCTTAAAATATTAAGACAATTTATTTAAACAAAGAATAAACACGAGTAACTACAATGTCCTACAGTAAGATTGGAATTGGCATTTCAATACCCATGAACATTAAATTAGTACATTGAACATTAAATACATTGAACATTAAATACATTGAACTAATTCCTAATTCACTCATTCAAAATTCCTTTTCCTTTAATTAGGTCTTTAGTCACGCCATAGGTGGCAGTCCACTCGTCTTTGTAGTTTAATTCTATTTTTTTGTATATTGGTGATACACTCACTGCAGTTCAGCTTTTACTTGGAGTAATTTTGGTGACCTGGTAACTGCGCAGAAGCCGGTTGTCTCTACGGTCCTGAGTGACCAGAAGTGCTGACTGCTGCGGCTTAGCCGGAACTCGGTGTCGGCTAGCGAAACACTGGTTTCTGACTCCAGCGGCCTGTTAATAGTTTGCCGCTCACCATTGTTGGCTGTGAACAACTTCCACGGCCCATTAGATTCACATTATTAAATTACAATACATAGTTTTCATTAATGAATTAAATCAACACTCATCTAATGTGCACTCCGTTTAGGATTTATTATAATCGAATAAAAATCTACTTAATACTTTATTATTATCAAAAATTTACTATATTTTACCATTTATAACACATAAAATTGACTTCTTTCCACAACACGAAATATGTACTGTAAACTGAATGCACATTGTACACTCGTGATCTGACACGTAATATTCAAATACAAATATAAGCACCCAAGATTACAAGAATACTATTTATGAATTACATTTAATCCTGACACATGTTTCAGAATCATTTTTCTAGGCTAAAACCTTATTTTGTTTTTCAGTTTATAAATAACAAACATCACAAATACAAAATCATTATATGGGACAAGCTGTAATTTAAGTCTACATATTATATTACAGTGTTAACTTAACTAAATTGGTTATAACACTTTATTTTACAAGTAACGTTTCATTAACAATTTATTTGTTTATTATGACACTCTCACTTTCATTCAAGCTTTCACTCACCAGTGGCCACTGTTCATACATCTCCATACATACATACATTCACTCCTTACTCATATTAGTTACGTCACCATTCCTCCAATTTTGGGTGACAATCCCTTTATAAATATATATTTTTTTTTCAGACATCATGTTTCATTATGTGAATTTACGACTTGAATTCACTCGTTTGTGACGAGAATGGCTCGTCTATTCACCTGAAACTCATAATTAACTCAAACAAATTACAGTGTCGTCACGGCTCGGCTGTCGCAGCCTCGCTTCACCTTGACCTCGAGTCGAACAGCTGATTCCGCTTGTGTACAGCTGTTCCAGTACTGTCATTCTATGAATGGGATTATTACTGACACTTGACTCTGTTTATGTAACATTACCATTGTCTTTTATAGAATATATACACACACGAGGGTTAACCATTATCTTAATCTAAACACAGATACCTTATTACTAAGTACATCCTTCAATTAAACGTCTTAATTACCTTATAACTACTTTTATCTTAACCATCTGGTTACCGGTGTACCTCTTGGATATTTGGGGGGGAAGGAGGTCCACCTGCATAACTATCACATATAGATGTTTTTGCCTGAAGCGGCTAAGGTACAGTTGAACCTGAAACTGATAAATTTTCGCTAATATCCAGATGTGGGATGACTCTGCGTTAAAAATACCGAATTTTAAGGTGGAAGCCGAATTGCTTTGCCAATGGTCATCCAACACCCAGATTAGCGCCACAAACCTCCACAACTGTTCTTCACAACTATTTAAAACACATGAGCGAATATCAAATATTACACTATAAACTTATTTACACACAGATATCATATTCATCAAATATATATACTCATAGTTTTCACATTGAGCAGAATCACCTGCGGCGTCTCCAAATCACCGGTTTCATCTCTATTGATACCTAGGTATTTCATGATCACCATCTTCAACAATATTCAAATACACAAAATATGCCTTTATACAAAGTTCTTATTTCTCATATAATTAACAGTTACTTTGTTATTTCATCTCATCATATTCCTGAAAATACATATCATAACTGTCCTCTGGACTTCAACATAGAAATTCAACTTTACCCTTATACAAATAATGGACACTGGACATCACCATCCGACGCGTTCCAGACGCCCCTAACACGGTCAGCGCTACTTAAACAATATAATTCACCAGGTATAATAAAATCGCTGATAATTAACTACATGAGATATACAACATTTTACCCTCAGAACATTTTATATATACAAACACTGTTAAATTCAAGTTATTGTCATTTATTTATAAACCAAACCTTTTATACTTACGACCGAGTTCCTAATAATGTTTACTTGGTGCACAATTGCTCATTTGGGCTCCTGTCCCACCATTCCAGGGTGATCCTCAACTCCTTGCCATCAACTTCGGTGATTGGTAAATTCTTTGGCAGGCCGTCATCCTCACTGATCTCTCGTTTGACCGTCATTGCTATCTTCTCGGCCGGTTTCTCATCTTTCCAGCATCGATAAATACGCTTCCCAACCATCCAAAACAGTACAAAAGTCACAGTTAATATAACATAATACACAATTTCAGTATAAGTTCGTTCTGCTATAAACGACTCAATGGGATCTGCTCTAACTACATTTAACATATGTAAGCCAACTAAATGAGGATTTCTTATTACTATTATAGTGACTAATGAAAAATACACAGTGTGAATTAATGCTGAGACGAAGGACCAGGTTTGCTCCTCATACCCTGACACTATCCTCGGCGGCATTGCAGTTTGATGCGACCCTGCAAATGTTAAATTCCAATGTGGTATTTGAGTCGGCCAAAATTGGTCCAAACACTCCTCTAGTGTGTCGAACGTATTGGATACCTGCAATGAACTTATCTTTAGAGATTTTAGCTTTGACCACGCTGCTGGCACAATATGCGTAATCTGAGATACGGTGGGCACTTTCTGACAGGGGTAAGTTTCTGAAATGAAAGTTTGGGAATGTGAGCTCAGTCGACAATCACAGGACACTTTAATCTCCAACGCGCCTAGCTGATTCTCTTCTCGTAAGCTAAAAGTTCGATTAGTCCCGTATCTGCAATTTACCTCTAACTGCTCCGGTGCATGCGTCAGCACATATGTACTTTCATCTATTTTATTCACTAGTGGGGTGTTCCCTGTAACACATGAGAAAATACATACACTGCTCAGCTCTTGAATGGTTGCTCCCTCAAAAATTCTCCTCGGACACATCGAACCTGAGGCTGTATGTCCGGCATACCTAGGAACATAACATAATGGGTTATTGTGCAGCTGACAGTCCCGGAGTGCGGCTCCCTGTATTACCATGATTCTCTCGTTATCGACTGCAATAAAAGTAGTCTCCTGTTGCACGGTACATGTATTATTTTTCCAACCAAAAGGAACAGTTATTAACTCATATATTTTCCATTGCGATCGCAATCTCCTCAGAGGAACCTTTACATTTACCATTATTTCTTTTCTGAAATCACACAGTCAGTTATCTCTAATTTCAAATACTTCGTCACTTCTTCCGCCGGGATGGCTAATTCGTACCCATCCTCTCGAACCGCCCTTGACAATTCGTTTAAATCATCTTTTAATTTAGCAACAGTCACTACAGAATTAGGTAATTTCTTTTCTCGGCACTGACTTAACACATGCAACTGTCTTAGTCTGCAACTGTCTAACTACATGATGAGCACCGATCTGTAACAGGCTAAAACTCTTAAAATCATTTTTATTATCAGTAGTGAACTGCTGTTGCTGAAACCGATCAATTACTTTAGTTATATTTACACCTACATCAATAATCTGGGCGAAGGTTCGCCCCACCTCATTGCTGTAATTTTGCATATTGAGATTAATGTTTTCGATTTCTGCATATGCTTCCTTGACTTGATCCTGCAGGTCCTGCTCAAATTTAGACATTATTTTTTGATTGGTGAAAAGAGGTTTAAGTTGTCGATTAGTGGCCACTCCACAACACCAATGCGCGATATCTCCGAGGAACTTGATACTTCGTGGCACCCTAGGTTGTCTAGCATTGTATCCACTCATTACCGCCGCTCCTATGCTGGAATTTAACCACTTAAGCTGCCATCCGACTTGTTTATCTGTTTGTACAATCCAAGAAAACAAAACACACTGGGGGTCATTCATGGTTTGCCCACAAAACCCATTTTGTCTAGGTAACGAAAGATGGGCCATGTCCACTGCCGGCCAAACGCTCTTATACATCAGTGGCACCGATGATTCATAGGAGACTGCCTCTTGTACTTCTCTCCAGTAAAGCCCAGACGTTACAGAGATAGGTATAGTTTCTGGGTCCTGTACAGCTAGAACCAAATTATAACCTAGTATACACAACATTGAAACCGAAGTTTTAAGTACAAGACACATGTTGACTCACTGGAAACCCCTAATAATAAACAATATTATTATTAAATTCACAACACACACAAATTAGAAATACAACAAATTATAAAGATGAACAAATATAATTCTTTAGTACGAAGCCTGTAGGTAGATTAGTTACATATTATAAAATATGGGACTAGGTTAGACTACGGATTATACTTAAGTATGAGTCTCCACGGTATGTTGTGTCTCTTCTCACTGTCGCACGAACACTGTCACCGCACCCACTGTGTTTGACTAACTGAGGGATTGCCAAACTCTACCAAAAGGAGTCCAACACCGCGAGGTCAATCACTCAGCTGACACGGCGGTTGTAAATCCGGTCGAGTCACTAGTCTCTTAACCGCTTGGTTGAAGCTTAACTAGTTCCTAATTTTATTATTTTGTATTCATTTTATCAGTTTATCGGTAATTCTGTCATTTATTTATTTATTTTCCTAAAGAGGTAATACTAAATAAACGAAGAATATACTCCCTATCACTTTGTCCTACAACACTCTATTAGTTATAACTTCCGACCTAGCTCCTTGGTCGAGTGTCCCAAAGCGTGGATACAGCACTTCATCACTGGATAAAGATGACTAACTTGGCACTCACTATAAGCCTGCTGGTCCTAATTTGGTTATTACGAGAACTTCATTTCGTGTATGATACGGCTTAAGACGATTAACATGAACAGTGTCGAAATATTTCACTCTTTTTCCTTTTGGAGGGAACTCTATTTCATAGTTTACGTCTGACCTTTTCTTATGGACCTTGTATGGACCATGCTACCGGTGTAAGAGTTTTGTTGACTTTCCCTTATTTCGGTGCGGAACCCACACCATCACAAGAGATCCCTCTTGATACTCTACATGTCGATGACTACGATCGTACCTCTCTTTCTGTTTCTTTTGACTCTTGGCGATCAGTTTAATGACATCTTCCCTACATCGATGAACCCTACTTAACATTTCTTCTACGGTCTGGTCCCGTGAGTGATCTGGTCCTAATGTCACATCAATCGGTAATCTGGCCTCTCGTCCGTACATGAGATAAAACGGACTATGTTTCGTGGTCTCTTGGCGTGAGGTATTGTAGCTAAAGCATGTCAGGTTGACATATAAATCCCAGTCTTTCTGAGACGTACTTACATAATGCGATAACATTTGAGACAGAGTTCCATTAAAATGTTCTACCAGTCCATTACACATAGGATGGTACGCCGTGGTGAACGTCGTTCTTATGCCAAGCCCATTTAAGAGTTCCGTGACTAGAGTAGACTTAAAGTTCGCACCACGGTCAGACAGGATTTCCTTTGGACATCCAAACTTACATATTATTTTGTCTATAAGGAATTTGGCTGTCTCTTCCGCTGTGGTGTTACGAGTTGCTTCCGCCTCTACCCACTTAGTCGCATAATCTATGGCAACTATGATGTAAGCTTTTCCTCGGCTTGTTCTCGTAAAAGGTCCCAGAAAGTCGATTCCGATCCTTTCCATGGGCTGCCCTACAGGTATAGGTTGCAGAAGTCCTGCAGGTGCCTGTTTAGGAGACTTTCGAGTCTGGCAGTCGGCACAGGTCTTAACGTATTTCTCGGTTTCCTTCAACATATTGGGCCAGTAGTAACGGCTCTTTATTTTGAAGAAGGTTTTGCTGAACCCTAAATGTCCTCCAGATAAGGGGCTGTCATGACACTCATAAAAGATCTCTTTTCTTAGCCCCTTTGGAACCACTAACAATTTGCTGTTTCCCAGGTGGGCCGGATTTTTCTTGTATAAAACTCCACTCTCGATGATGAAGCTTCGGCAAAGCCTTCGATCTTTACTAGCAGCTTTCTCAGGATTCTCTACGGCTTCTTTTACTCGTTGACACTCCTCATCTTCGTCTTGAAGTTGTTGCAGGTCTTTCAAATCTAAAGTCAACATAGGAATCTCGTTTGTTTTTGCCTCATCTTCAGGAAGAGACTCTCGACAAGGATTCCTCGATAGACAATCTGGTATTACATGTAACCGTCCCTGCTTGTGCCGGACTGTATACTGGAATTCCATCATTTTTAAGGCCCAACGTCCTATTCTTCCTGTCATGTCCTTATTCCTATCTAGCCAACATAATGCATGATGATCGACTACTATTGTAAAGGCTCTGCCCCACAGATACTGTCTGAAATGTTGTGTGGCCCACACAACAGCTATACACTCCTTTTCAGTTGTGGTGTACTTCTTCTCGGCATCTGACAACCTTCTGGACCCATAGGCTACTGGTTTTACTGCATCTCCTTCCCGCTGCATGACCGCTGCTCCTACACCTTCGTCAGAAGCGTCCGTGTGAAGTTCTACGGGCAAATTAGGGTCAAAGTGCCTTAAGATAGGTGCCGATGTAAGCCGTTCCTTCAATTCACGAAATGCTTCGCCCTGTTCGGGACCCCAGCAAAACTTTATATCTTTCTTAGTGAGCTTTATAAGAGGTCGGGCTATTTTTGAAAAGTCTGGGACGAATGATCGATAGTAGTTACATAATCCCAAAAAGGAGCGAAGTGCCCTCAGTCTTCTAGGTGTCTCAAAACTCTGCACAGCTCGTATCTTATCGGCGTTAGGGCTTATTCCTTCGCCATTCACAGTGTGCCCCAGAATCTTTACTTCATTGTACCCAAAAGAGCACTTAGTGGGGTTCAAGGTCATTGAGGCCGCCCTTAGCCTTTCTAGAACCATCCTAAGTCTTCTTAACATTTCATCGAAATCGGGTGCTATTACCATGATGTCATCGAGGTAAACGAGGCAACTACCCCACTTGAGACCGGCTAAAACTTTGTCCATACACCTCTGAAACACTGCTGGGCTAGTTTTAAGTCCAAAAGGGGTCACTTGAAATTCCCAGAGGCCGTCAGCTGTAATGAAAGCAGTTTTATGCTTGTCTTCCTCCTTTATGGGAATCTGCCAGTATCCCGAATTCATATCAAGAGTACAAAACCACTGACAGCCATTCAGATATGTCAAAATATCTCCTATTAAAGGTAATGGATAGCTCAGATCACACAGCTTTTTGTTGATGAGGCGATAATCCACACAAAATCGAATTTCATCGTTTTTCTTGCGTACGAGGACCACCGGCGATGCATAAGCACTGTTACTTTCTCGTATAACGCCTCTACGGAGCATCTCATCTACTTGTGTTCTGATTATGTCCCTCTCTCTGTGTGACACACGATATGGCGGCTGATGGACTGGAACATCATCGGTGAGTGGTATAGAGAGTTCACACATGCTGGTTTGGCCAATCTGGTCTTTGTTCCAAGCGAATCTGTCTTTAAACTCCCTTAACAGACCTACTAGTTTATTTCTTCTTTCTGTAGTTAATTCAGGGTTAACATTTATTTTCGATTCTTCAAATCCATCTCCCAATTCCTGGCCATCCATTATGTTCAACTTCAGTACTTCATCAGCCTCTTCTACGACTTCCTGGGCTTCATGGACCTCGGCAAGCACTTCGTCTTTCTGTAAATACTTAACTTCTTCTGTTAGATTTGTGATGATAATTTCTGCTGTTCCTGGCCCCTTGATTAAACCATAAGGCACAATCAACATTTTTTCATTGAACACTTCCGGCTTGGGCTCTAGTACTCCCACATTTGGCACTGGCCCTTCATACTTAATTCTCAAGAGCTTATGACTCCGTGGTGGCAGCTCAGTTGCATTCGCACACAGTACCCTGGTATTTGATTCTTGAACATCCTCCAACTGTATGCTGTTCAACCACGTAGGATCTGGTGGGGGTCTGAGGTATTTCGCCTCTTTTTCCCGACTATGGAATTCAGCTCTTATTCTTCGGCCACTCTCGTTCGTAAAAACCACAACCCTCCTAGCAAAGTTTATCTCAGTATTAAATTTCAAGTGAAAATCATTCCCTAAGATACAGCAGCCCCCTACTCCTCGAGCCACAAAAACTGCAAATCGCATTACGCACTGACTAATCTGTAGAGTGATAGTTGTGCGACCTATGATTGTCACGGGCTCATCAGTGGCAGTCTTCATATTTACACCGTGGACAGGTTTGATCTCATAACTTGAATTTACCAACAGGTTTTCATCAATACAACTGACACACGCCCCCGTATCAATTATTATTGACCCCTCCGTATGGTTTAGAGTTGCCTTTATTTCCAATACACCTATGGTCCTAATTGTATTGGTTTGCATACCCTCTTCTACAAGCTGTACATCCGATTTGTTGTGGCAAACTTCAGGACTGTCCTTACAGGCGTTTCTGTTGGAGTTTCCACTGTACTGTTTCTAAGTGTCATGCCACTCTTGTCGTTCATGGGCCTCACACAACGTGGCCAGCTTTTGAGGTGGTGTCCCTCCTGACACATGCTCGCTGGGGAAGTTAACTCTATGAGAGACGCCCCTTCCCCTTGTTAGCGTCTCTCTTGGTCGTTTCCCTGATTCTGGACCATGGATCGACAAGCCACAGCAAAGTGCCCCGGCCTGTTGCACTTATAACAGATGACACGGCCATCACTCGTTCTGCCCCTGCTTGTGCCTCGATAATCCCCTCTTCCTCTTCTATCAGATGGGCCATCTGGAACTCTGTTGTCCCTAAATCCCCTACCTCCATGCTGCCTAGGTCGCTCAAAATGTTGGGGTGGTTGTCGTTGTTGTTCTACTAGGCGCATGCTTATTTTTTCAAACTCCGAAACCAGGTGTTGAATTTTATTCTCTAAGGATTCTGTGGTAGCACTGACTGACGCTTGAGGTGCCCTGCCGCTCGGCATGGGTTCAGATAAAAGATGGTCTACCCGTTGGCCTGCCATATACCTTGCTGTTTCCAACTTCCTAATGTTCTTCATCAAGTCGGCCATGTTGTTATTCTCCATTACCATTACCCTCTCTAAGAGTGTTGGTCGTAAGCATCTCACCACATGCTTAACCTTGGTCTGTTCAGTCATGGCATTATCAACTTTATGACACAGGTTGAGCACATCCTGTATATAAGCTTCAGTGGGCTCGGTCTCACCCTGCATCCTCATCCTTAGTTTAAACTCCATCTGCTCCTCCCAAGCTATACCTTGAAAGGTTTCTTTTAGGCCAGTCTTTATTCGATCCCATGTCAACGCTGCTCCAACAGTGTCCTCCAAGTTTTCAAACCATTTAAAGGCAGCCCCCTCAAGGTAACATGGAAGGATCACTTTCTTTTTGTTTTCGTCCCAACCGTTGGCTCTAGATACTCGTTCGAACTGGGTCAAGTACTCCTCGACATTTTCTTCAACTCCACCCTTAAACCTTCCTGGTGTGATAAGTGGCCCTCTTGCCTCCGCCATTACGTCAACGTCTTCGTCTTCTGACTCGGTCGAAGTGCTAGAACTCCCTGGTGTAGCAGGGTTGATTTGTAACTCTTCAAACAGTGGCAGAATACCTTCCTGCGTTGGTTGGCTAGTCCGTTCCTCGTCTTCTGTAACTGTATCAAGTCCTAGACCGTCATTGACCGGAGAATTCTCTTGGTGAGCCTCCTCTTCCCGACTCCTACTTCTAGTGGTCACGGTACACCTTATTGGACGATTCATAAAAATAGATCCAACCCGAAACTAATCACACGAATCAAAACAAATGTGGATACCAGACTCTCAAAATTATGTAATATCTCTATGTGACCTGAAATTGATTAGTACACACCCTAATAAGTAATACAAAATATTAAAATAAAACAAGTCCTAAATCTCTAGAAAAATACGTTCTCTTAAAAGTAACAAGATTAATTAAAAATGCAGAAATAAACTTCAAATATTCCGGAAACTCCGAGTGTCAACTGAAATCACGAACAACTACAATAATAAACAGGAGTAAAAATTATATTATATTTCCACTTGTCAACTCTACTAGATTGTGTCAGCCCTCTCGTAAAATCATCGCTTAACGAAGATAATAATTCACTGAATGATATGGACTTTATTAAAATCTCCCTACAAAAACTCTAAACTTTACACCATGTAAATAAACATAAATCATCAAAGCAACATCTCTTTCATATCAATATGAAAGCTTAAATTACTTTCTACTCTCACTACTACTGTTAATATTGCCACTCATTTCACCTCAAGAGTTTGACCAGAGGAGACCCCACTACCTCCGAGTATATCAATAAATATAAGTTAGCTCTTTATTGACTTTTACCTTAAAAACTCAAAATCTCACAATCAACTCTGCCCCACACAAACAAAAACAAATTATGGTAGGGTGTCACCCGCCCCTCTTGTACCTGTACCAGTGAATGAGTAACAATACTAATAACCTTAACTGTAAATAAACTTAATTATGAAAGTTCCATTCTTATGTTTGCTGGCAGTTTTATTCTACCTGGATCGATAACCGTCTCCGGCTGCACGCCTCAGGTTACCCGGCGCACTCTCCACCAAATTTGTCACACCCCCTGGCTAAAAGGGTGAACTGGGGGGGTAGATGCAGAGGTAAAGTGACTACTACTAGTTTTACCTTAAGAATTTATTTCCAAAGGTCCCTCAGGTCGACCCATCCTCCCTAGCGGTAGCTGACAAACCACTCCGGTCTTCTCCTACGCGTACAGGATGAAGAGGTTCCGTCTGCCCGGTCCACCTCCGTACCCCATAGCCCGAGGTTGGTAGGTCCTGGTCGTCCCTGGTCCCGGTCTTCGGCGATGCACCTCCAGCTCCTCTGCTCCGCTCGTCAACGCTACACACCACACACTCACGTCCGCCCGCGGCGCGTCCTCTCACTCCCCACCATGACCCCGGTACGCAGTGCTTCCATAACGGGGAAACCAAACGTCTATTAATTTCCCTAGGCGAAGGGAAATGGGCCCCTTCGTCACAATATATCATACTAATATTATAAATGTGAAAGTATAGATGTTATGCGTAACTCTGAAGTTCCATCACGTGAAAACTACTGAACCGATTGAGCTGAAATTTTGCAGAGAGGTACGTGATAGTCCTAAGTAAGATATAGGCATATTAAAGTTGTGAAAATCCTATAGGTCTGTGCCCCATGGGGGGGTCAAAGTTCTCATGTATTCCTTATGGACATGCTAATGAAAATACAACCAGCTGATCTTGATTCGTAGTAGTTCCACAGGCTAACCATAGAATGCAGCACACAAACTATCATAGATTTTATAAATAATTCGCGGGGCAAAGCCTGCAGGTCAAATCAAATCAAATCAAATCAAATCAAATCAAATATATTTATTGCCACAAAACAAAATAAATTGCATTAGCATACGTAATTACAAACATTTTTCTAAAACTAAACATATTTCTTGTCAAAATAATCCTTAACATTATAAAAACTACTTTTAAGTAAAAACCTTTTTACATTTCTTTTGAAGGTCACTATATTACATTCTTGTTTAAGAGTGGTCGGAAGGCTATTGAACATTTTTATACAATTATAAACTGCGTGGTTTTTGAAAAATGTTGATTTGTGTGGTTGTATATTATAATTGTGCTTGTTTCTGGTTTTACTATTTGACAATGGCAAAAATTCTTGAAAAATGTGCTGGTTCTTTTTTAAAAAAATAAGTGATTCAAATATATAAATAGATGGAAAGGTGAGCAGATCAAAATCCTTGAAGTAGGAAGCACATGATACTGCTTCAACGATTCCTGCAATTATTCTCACAGCTTTTTTTTGAAGAATGAAAAGAGTCTTCGTATATGAGCTCTCAGACCCCCAAATCACAACTGCGTATGAAAGAAATGGATAAATGAGGGCATAATATGCTGAGAGAAGAACTTCAGTACTAGAGAAGTTAGATAGACGTCTTAACACAAAAACACCTGAAGACAAACGGCTAGCGACATGCTCTATGTGAGAAAAAAATTTTAAATTTGAGTCTAGGTGAAGCCCCAAAAATGTTACGTCATCTGCTGCAGTAACGACACTTTCACCTATGGACAGTTTTAGAAGAGATGTTTCTTTATGGCCAATGGAGAAATCAAGCAGTTTGGTCTTATCAGAATTGACACACAACATATTTTCATGGAACCATTGCACAATACTATTTGATTTAACATAAGAGTCAATTTCCAAATCTGTTCTTGCCTGATGCGATATGGCAAGTGAGGTGTCATCTGCGAAAAGACACAGATTAACATTAATAACGCATGATTTTAATTCATTGATGTATAAAATGAACAACAACGGGCCCAGGATTGAACCCTGAGGAACTCCGGAGATGACAAGCTTCTCATCTGAGTATGAGTATGTCATACAATCTTTATCTATAGAAGGTATCTTTACTATTTGTCTACGTCCAGTAAGGAAGGAGGAAAACCATTTTAGAGCAGTGCCCCGTATTCCAATGCTCTCAAGTTTCTCAAGAAGCAGACCATGATTTACCATGTCAAATGCCTTTCGGAGATCAAAGAAAACACCCGCTACGGATTTCTTTAGATCTAGCTCTTTTACAATAAAGTTTATGAGGGAAAACATGGCATCAACAGTAGACTTACCCTATAAAAAGCCAAATTGACCAGAAAATAAAATACTATGTTTGTCAATAAAAGAAATCAACCTATTTAAGTAGTGTGGGTTTGCCGGTTCTGGGCCAAGTGATTTATGGCTTCCGGTCACGTGACCGGAAGCGCTGAGTCATTAAACACGTCATCTGAGCCTCAGCCAGTGACGTAGGCGGTTTTGTGACGTAATGAGGGAAAGTTTAAAGGTCAAGGTCACGGGGAGGTTATTTTAAAAAAGTACTACCTCGCACGCGTAAAATCCGATTGTGATTCGATAGTTTTCATTCGATAAAATATCGAATGAAAACAATCGAATGAAGCAATCGAATGATACGAGTGCGAGGTAGTACTATTTCATTTATTACTTTAATGTTTACATTTCTTTTTATTTACAATAAGTTATGTTTACAATAATTTATGTTTACAATAGTTCCCCGTTGTTTGTCGTCATCGATGTTGTTGATCCGGAGTCGCGACCGTCAGACGTAGTTTTCAAGTGTTGCGCTTGTTTGTCCAATCGGCCCATCCCGACTGTGTGTTCCTTGCCTATTTATGTGACCGCAGGGAACACACAGTCGGGACGAGCAGCTCGATGTTCACCGGTCGAGAGCCGGAGGTGTACTGGCTATTCACAAGCTAGCGTTTTAATCGTACTAAATGGTGGGGGTAAAATTGTGGTGGGGCGGAGCAGATGGCGGACGGCAGATGGCAGGCGGCAGATGGCAGGCGGCAGATGGTAGGTGGCAGGTGGCAAGTGCGCGGCAGATGGTTGCTACTCCATTCGCCGCCAAAGTAATGCAAGCCGTCGCCGTAATTCTTGTATTTTATCTTGACGGTTCATTTGATATGTTTTACATCTACATATGCAATAGCTGAAACACCTGCACTTACGACAAGCTTTCCCGTCAACTTGATCGCCTGGTATTTTAAAACATTGCAACTCGCAACAATATGTCTTCAAATTGTTATCGAAAAATAAATTGTTCATCGGTGGCACCGACATGTTAGCTGCAGCGTGTGTTAGACAAGACTGAGACTAACTTCACTGCTCCCTCTCTTTTATACCCCTTCATAAGTTAACCCTGAATGAAAGTTCAAGGTCATCCATTTGAATTTTTAAAAAAAAGCAACACAGCAGTATATAAAATAATATACTGCTATGTTGCTGTTTTTTTTTTTTTTTTTTTTGTTTTTTATTTTAATGTTATTCTTTTTTTTAATTTTTCTTTCTTTATTAAAAAAACATTTTACAATACAATAAGCTTAAGTCTAACATTGATGACTAAAAATACAAACAGAGAAAAACAAATAGAGACATTATGTACAATGATGCATGATGTGCAGAGTGAGTTCCGTCGAGTTGTTGCCGCTTACACCGTGTGATACCAAATACAACGTCCCCGGTTGAATATCTCGCAAGTCTTCATTTTGTAGCAGTTGAACAAATCGTTTTGGAAGAAATACTTGAAACTTCGGCTCATCTCCTGGAGTCATAGGTCCTTCGCACAATGATACTAGAATTGCTTCTCCATGTGTGGTTTCCACTTTCTTGATGCTATGAATAATGTAATGTCTTTGTTCTTTTAGTTCTGAACATTTTTTAGTTAGCAGAAGGTTCGATTTTGAGTGAGTGTTGAATTGATCAACCAATGTTTGTAGATATTGTTGTGATGCCATCTTCGTCAGTGGTGGTGTCTTCTGTGATGTTGCCTCTTCGGAGTCTCGAATAATACTCGTGCTGAAGCGGTGTTGTCTCCTCGTATTTATAGGCCCCGCTACCCCCACCACATTTCTGTTCTCCGCTACCCCCACCACATTCCTGCGTTTGTTTCAAGTAAGCAGCCAAACGATATGCGTTGTACAATGCACAGTTTGTTTGACCGTGTTTAAGATCTTTTGCAGCGACACAAATATTACCGAGATTAATGTTAAAGTCCTTACTGATAGTTATATCGAAAACATTACCGTGCGTATACTTTTGTATCCAGTTCTTTTTTTCTAATCCTCTTGTGTATATATGTGAATATTGTTTGCAAAAGTTAAACATAATACTGTGCAGATTACTGTAGCTTATAAATCCTTCATACCAATGTATGTGATGAAAGTAGTTTGTTATCCATTTGTTTGTACTTTTTGCTTTGGTGTTAAGTTTGTTAAAAGAAAAAGGAGCTTCAAACGTGAATGGGTAGGCTACAAATGTAAGCAAGTCTAAAATTACTAATTCCTTGATAATAAACCTATCGTCATTATTTCGAAATGCTTGAAATTCTATTACACAAGGCTTTACACTCACTTCTTCATCCCCTCCGCTCATCATGGCACCTAGCGATCAACTAAACTGTTTTCCACACCACGGTAGGTTAAATACCAGGCCGTACAGTTGCAGGCGCGTTGGTGTATATTTAACGTGGGCACCGTCCCCAATAGGCCTACCCCACGTGTGTTCTTCTTTACTAAGTCAAACTTTAGTCTTTTTTAACTTCTTCTTCTTGTGTTTCGTTTTCTTCTTCTTCTTGTTTCTCCGTTTCTTCTTCTTCCTGTGTTGTTTCTTCTGTAGCTTCTGTAGCGATTTCTACAAGTGGTTCAAAATCCTTTAACTTTCTCCACATGCAAACTTCATGAGGTATTCTATTAAAAATAGATGTATCCACAGGTCCGTACACGATGGTGCTATCAGGTTGTTTTTCCAAAGTATCGACCAAATATTCTTTAATAATAGCGCTTGCAAATACCAACTGTCTCATGTACCTTGTAATAGGTTCTGTTGCGTAGTTTAAAACGTAGAATTCTTCACGTGACAGTAGAATCTTATTTTCATGTTGAGTCAAGTCTCTAATTCGCACTTGTAGTTGTCCGCGATGTTTAACAATATCGATTTCATTGTCACAATCCAAAAGTCGAATATGTGTTTTCCTTCCACACAAACTGTTAGTTAAATAACATTCTATTAAATGTACATGTTTAAAAAATGACTCCCAAGCATTTTGCGAAAATAAAACCTGTTTTGTTCCATGGTGTAGTATTACTGTAGGGGAATAATCCAATGATTTCATCAATCCAACTGATACACTTTAACTGATGCATGCTGAGATGGGGTAAAAGATTCGCAGAAAAACTTCAGTTAAAATGTGAGGAGGAATATTTTCTTCAACTTTCTTCTTCCTCTTTGGTACTACCTTTGATGGGTCTGCATAAATTTCCTCCTCTCTATCTCTTTTACCAAACTTTAAAAATGCAGTTATTTCCTTGATGATTTCTGCTTCACTAGTATTATCACGTTCCAATAACGGTGCTACCTCTGCATCACCTTGTACAACAGATGGAGAACTCATTTTGTAGAAGATGTTACCCATGCGCCGATAGACGATCAACTGAAGACCTGCATTGCTGCTCCGCTATTTATAGGTTAGCGACAGTGGCGGTGCCGGTGGTGGTACAACGTTTTACAATACTGTCTTTACAATACCGGTCAACGGTGTGTATGTAACAATTTTATCGTGCAAAATTAAACAATACGCAGATGTATTTGCAGGTACGTTTTCTTGAAATTCCATTTCTATTTTTATATCAACACTAGACGATTTTACAGATTCATTTTGTTTGGAACAATCAATTACAACAATCGGAGCTTTCGATTCAAACTGAACGGGAGATAGTAGAGGTGTATTTGTTTTGCCGTAATGTGAATTTTGGAACCTAGCGTACATGTCGTATAAAACACTGTATCTTTTCTTATCAAAAGAAATATTAAAGTTGTCGTAGGGAAAGAATTGTGAATTCAGGAACACTTTACAGTTTGTTAATTTACAATGGTCAAATTCACCAGCATTTTCAGTTATTATACTTTTCTTCTTCGTTTGTAATCCAAATATTACATATCTCGCTTTTTCCAAATGAGTAGAAGTTTTTACAGTCCATGTATGTCGTTGTGTTGTAGGTAAAACGGGGTATTCATGAAACTCCCAGCTTCTGAATGGCATTACAATGTCTCGATCTGATTTTAACTTTCTTAATAATGTAATCCTGTGTTCATCATTTAGTCGCACATGTGGTACTCTCCAAACAATCTTGTCTAATGTTAATTTCCCGTCTAAATTGGCATCAGTTGTTCCAGTAGCTGCTTTAATAATATCTTTATCGTTTGATGATCTTAATAAAACTAGTTCTTGTTTTACATTTATTATTATTCTTCTGTAGTCTTCAGCAAATCCTAGGAGTAATCTTAAAGGTACGTAGAAATCAAAGTTTCCCGAAGAGTCAGGAGCGATTGTACTTTTGTCTGGTGCAACCCATCCTGCAACAGCTAACAGATTCTTCTCATTTGGTGTTAAAGACGCTAATCCTTTCAATGTACTGGAAATTCCAACCTTTTTTGTTGAATCGACTGTAACTCCTGAAATTTCATATCTAATCTCGTCAAACAAAAATGCCATAGGATTATTTATGAACGGAACAGTGGTTCCAGCAGTACCATCATTTTTTGTTACTTTTCCTTCAATATATAAATAACTTTCGCATGGAAGAGTATAAATGTCTTGTTGTTGTATAGGAATCCTAATTTCATCGTTATTGTTTAATTTGGACGAAGCGTAAGGGTTGTGCGTGTGATATTCCTTTTCCCATAAGGTCTCGTCGAATGTTGGACCCTGCGCTATATCCAGTATATCCATTGTTAATGACTTTTAATCCAATTTCTTCTAGAAAACGAATGTTGTCACTTGTTAACCCTTCTACAGCTGATAAGCTACTGACCTCTTTGCTTGTTGGCTCTCTCTTTTTAAATGATAACCCCATTGTCTAAGCGGATGATTTTATATGTATTCTTACAGTAATAGCTTCTCCTCTAAAGTCAATAAGGTTTCCGTCTTGATCCACTATGTTCAGCACGATGTCTGAAATGAAACTGGTGTTTAACGGTAGGTACACAAGGTTTTGAGGCTTTTCTACTATCTTGAAACCCGGTGCAACTGATGGGTAGAATGTGTGTAATATATGACGATTCTCTCCATCTCTGTAGGATCCTTGTATAATGTTACATGTAATGTCTATGCTATTAACTTTGATGATCGTCACAGTTTTATTCCCAGAATGAGTTTTATTAGGTTCTAATACTTTTGTTTCCTTAGAAAACCCCAATAAACTACCAATTGAATGTTCTTGACTAAAATCAATATAATACTTAGACGTAATTTCGGCTTTCATTGTATTGTTATTGCCTTTTATCGTTATATTTTCTTTTCCCATATGTTTTTGTATAACTTCATTTATATTATCAATTTCATAAGCTCCTGTTGGTAAACTGAATTCTTCCAAAGCTGAATACTTTCCTTTATCATCTTTTGTCTTGTAATAATGTATTTTGTTATTAATTCCTTCACTAACGTTTGGAATAGAGTTATATGTTGTTAAATCCAATAATGCGGCTTCCCATAGTCTTCCTTTTTGCAAACGTAGCGCTGGAAACAGAATACTGCGCAAAGTACATGAGTTACCGGTTAATGACACTGTATACGAGGACATCTTAAAGTTGACTAACACTTTTAGCTAAAAAGTCTAAACATAAATGACCGCAAATGGATGTATCATCAGGTTGTTTTCTTGTATGATTGTAAAAAACATTTTCTGCCGCACGAAAGTATTGTTGAAGTTCTTTCGGTGGTGGAAGGTCTCCAAAACTGTCGAAATAATAAATGGTTTTACCAAGTTTCTTGTAACACACCCAATGAGTGCCTAATCCTTCACTATTATCCAAATTTACAATACCAGTCTCATTTTTCCACATTTTAACCGGTAACTCATCTTTCATAAATACTCCTCTAAAAAATGGGATTTTCAAACAAGAAGCATATGTAATCAGTTCTTCATTGGTCAATTCTTTGTTTTTAATTATTAATTGCTCTTTCTTATTTAATACACACGATACGGTCTTAGGTATAATCCTCCTCCCTTTTTTATCATTGACCATATTGTTGGTTTCTTTTTAGCTTTACCACTGGTAGATCGACGTTTTCTTCTGATATTACCTCCTTGTTTTTTAGCGGGTTTTTTCCCACGCCTTCTTCTCTTTCCTCCTCCAAACGTAGTTTTTGCTTTCATTGCTGCTGTTACTGCTAAAGACGCTGCTTTTTCACCAATACTCGCGTCACTAGATTTTACTCTTTGCCAAGCTTTCTCAGCAAGTGCTTTATCCGCTATTGATCTATTTTTAGTATCACCAAATTTGGAATACGCTATATCGTGCTGTTTACAAGCCTGATCGAGCTTATTTATTCCAGGATCTCCTCTAGCAAGACGTTTCTCTAATTTGGTTCCAGGACCACAATATTGATATCCTCCAGGTAAATGTAATTCCACAGGTAATAAATCAATCGCCTTGTTAACTATAGCTCCAACCGGTTTACTCAATAGAGAAAATGCTGTTGATGCTATTCCCCTTCCTCTCTGTAATCTCTCTCGATTATGACTGATGCGTTTAACCCTCGACATGGCTATTTATAGCAAAACTTACAATCAGTAGGTGCACTCTATAAATGTTTTACAATGAATGTAATATCAGTTTTGGTTTCTTGTATTATATACTGTTTAAAATCCATTTATTATATTGAAATGGATTTATTAATTAAATGTAGACATATTAAATAAAAGTAGTAAAAATAGAAATAAGGTGTAATTGAAGATGTTCCAGATGTTTCTCCGCTGGTGATGGTATCGTTGTCTTCGGTAAAATGAATAAACTTTAAATAGTTGTCATGTTCCCTTAGAAACTTGCCACTTAATCGTTGATAATTGAATAACACATCCCAGTCTAGTTTATCTTTAAAATTGTCAATGTAATTCTCAGAGAGATTTTGATATTTACTTATTACTTCCCAACAGTTATTAAAATTCGATGTCATCTCTACGAGGAAGTCTTCTGAAAACTGTTGTCTTTGTAAAATATGGATCCAGTTAACTCTGTGAAAATAAATTCTTAACATAGTCATTGTAAAGAGGTAATGTATGGAAAGTTGTTCCCAATCCATATATCTATCAAACCGTTGAACAAAACCATCTGTCAACACTCCTTGGGGAAATCTCGGCTCTTGAGATATTAAACTCCACGCAGTAATATTGGATTCCATCATCCTCTCTGTATCGTCTCTCGAATATGACTGATGCTTTATCCCTTATCATGGGGGGTATTTTAAATTCTTTTTTCTCTTATGTAATCTTCATTGTTTTCTGTTGGTTCATTAATCACATTCACTTTATCCTCCTTTCCTAATGTCTTGACTTTAGAAGGCTTAGACGGTTTATCTCGTTGATTAGGTTTCTCTGGATTGTGTATATTTTTCCAGTCTAAATAATTGTGACTGTCAACATCTGAAGCTGCATCTCTTCCTGAAGCCCGATGGATATAATGGAATAGAGCTGCACCAAACCTTTCCAAATGTTTTTCATATTCCGTAGTCCATTTCTTGTGTACAATATCAAACATTTTCTTATTTACAGCGTCTCCATCCTGCTCACAATCACCTACATTTGATAATTTTAATTTGTTTACATCATAGCTTGTGTCAGTTTTATTCCTTTTGTAAATCGTTAACAATTTTCGAGTAGCTAAATTTACTGCTTCACCATCATAAATGGGATATTGTATATCGCTTAACCTTTTACCGGAAAACCCCCAATGATCTTCGTGTACAGTTGGGGTTCTTTTTTTCATGTACTGTACCGTAACCGCATCAGACGACATAAGCGGATCACCAACATTTTGAATTACTTTTCCTTCAAAATTATAGTTGCCGTCAGATGTTAACGGAAACCCAGCTCTTTTTTCACTATATCCAGATTTTACTCCAAACTCGGAATACCGTCCAAACTTGTCCACACTCATGATGTAACTGAATCGCTATCGTTTAGGTTCTTATTATATATATATATATGCGTCTACTGAACAATTATTCCTTGTTTTCGCAGTTCATCAACCAAAGCTACCCATTCGTTTTCTAAACCAGTGTGCCCGGCTTCCATGGCTTCATGTAATAATCTCATTCGATCAACTAACTTATTTATATCGTTGTAATATATTATATTAGTTTTATACAAATTTTTCAATAATCCCCTTCCAGATGTGGTAGGATCAGTTGTTTTTCTCTTTTTATGCAAAACATTTAATTCAGCAGAAGATAAAGCTCTTCTTTTAATCTGAGCCTTTTTTGATTTTGAGGGGAAAAGACTAGATATAATACTTGTATATTTTATTGACCGATTTCTATGAATAGGTAGGTCTTTGGAATACTTTTTTCTATGTGCATTTGTATACTCTAATATATTTTTAAACAATTGTAAATCCCTTTTAGTATATTTACCAGGATTATTTTTAAAGATAAGTTCAAACAAACCTTTTGTACCTTTATATTTCTTATCTCCAATAACTATATCATCATTTTCGTTTATATCTAACTTGCTATCTCCAATCATTAATCCTTTATCCTCTATTCTAGCTCCATAGGTATGATAACTTCGATTAGCATGTGCGGCGTGTAACATTTTTAACGTATATGTTCTTCCAAGTGTTCCCTTAAACATAATATCCGTGCCTAATTTGCTTAAGTTGGATGGGTTAATATCCTCTTCTTCTGCTCTTGTATCTTCTACACTTGTATCTTCTGTACTTGTATCTTCTGCAATATCCTTTTCCTTTAAATCCTCTATACCTCCGCTTTCTTCATACTCGTCGCTTTCTTCAGATGTATGTAACTGGCCAAAACTTTCGTCATTCTGAAATTCTTCTTCATATTTGGAAATTGGTAGCATTTTGTCTCCTTCGAAGCGAATTGAAGGTTTTTCCATATTTTGTGCTAATCGCTTTAAAGGTTCAGTAACAGGTTTGAATGTTGTTTCTAAAAATTGCTCTCTTTCATTTATACCTGATTTTAAAGCTCGGTTTTTTTGTCTAATAGAATCACTAAGTGATTTTATTTCCTTTAATAGCTTTTCCTGGTTAACCATCTTCACACCTTGACGACTTGTACAGTAATACCGCTAATCAGTGTATTAAAACGAATTTATCAAAACCTATTCTATAACGACCATCTTTTATAGCATGATCTTTCATAATAACCAAAAATCCATACTTTTCCGCCCATGCTTTTCCGCAAAGTTCTTTAAACTTTTCAAATGGCATATCCGCATTCACATGATCGTTATATATATGTTTTAGGTTAGTATCATCTTGTTTGAATACAATCAGAATATTTGCATTATCTCTGATAAGTTGTTTTGGGATTTTGCTACAGGTTTGTCCTATATATATGCTGTCGATGTTATTATGTCTTCCCATGGCAAAGTAGTTTCTAATAGTATCCTGATTTTCACAAGATACATCGTCAAATATATATACAGAATACGGTTTCGCTTCCTTTGGTTGCATAATGCTATCACTAGCGTTAAATTTGTAAAAATTAACATTAGACACATCAGATAGGATTTTATCCAGCAATTGATACTTTGGTTGATGTAGAGACTTTGAAAAAATATATAGGTTATTAAACCTTAATCCCTGCGGATTAGTGATCAAATTAAAGACAACATTGGTCTTTCCGCAGTTTGAGGGGCCACTTACTATACATCGAACAGTGTTTGGAAGTAAACTACCGTGTTTACCATTGTTGATTTTAACGTTATCCACAGTTAAATCATCTATGTTATTAATATTGAATCGATCTTTATGGTTAATAATCTCCATCCTGCTCAAAGGTTAACGATGAAATGAGTTGCTTGCATTAAACCAAGTCCTTTATAGGTATCCATGAATCCTCAGTTTTGTTAAACCCTAACCACCGCACTTTAACTGCGTCCTTTTTTCTTTGTAACACTTTTTCAACAAGATATACATCACCTACTGTTGACTTTAACATTTCATGTCCATAAAATGCACCTTGCAACAAATCTCCTTTGTTATCTTTTAAGATATACGTTTCAGGTACAGTCGGTTGCACTTTATACACTGTAAAAACTTCATTCGTCCAATTGGGAAGGTATTTCTTGGTAAACACTCCCTTATATTTACTAATCCGTACTTTATCACTTACATTAAATTTTCTTGGCTGCATTTTTTCTACTTTAGGCTTTGTATTTTTCTTAATGCGTTTTAATACATCTTTTGCATTTCTTCTATTTACTTTGTTAGGTTTCATACCAATAGTTCTATGAAACCTGTTGTTATAATCATTTATTAATTGTGGTAAAACATCATACCATACGTAAGAACCTCTTTTTGAAAATTGTTTATACAGTGCTCCTTTTAAGGTTCTATTGAATCTTTCTACAATAGCTGCTTTTTTCTCTGAATTTGTAGAATAATGATTTATTTTATATTTATTCATTAACTGTGCAAAGTTTGTATTAAAGTATTCTGTTCCATCATCAGTTTGTAAATGTTTAATTTTGTTTTTATTTCTTTTTATGGCTATTTCCATGGCTTCTGTTACGCTTTTACCAGTCTTGTCCTTTAGAGGCAAAGCGTCTGCAACTTTTGTAAAACAATTAATAATTGTGAGTATATATTTAAATCCTTTGTTTATTCTGCTATGCGGTCGCATTTCAATTAAATCCGCTTGATATAGATCATTTATCCCTTTTATAACAGTATTTCTTCTTGGAAACTTTATTCTTGCAGGTTTGTGTAGTTCATTAATAATCTTCTCCTTCAGGTCTGACATGATGGTTTCACGAAGACAGCTGATATGATATTAAATATTCTTTTGTATAAATCTGCTTATATAGGTCAAGGTCATTCTAAACTAATGTATAAAAGGGGGAACACAGCAAAATACTGCTGTGTTCCCCCTTTTATACGGAAAGGAAAAGGAAAAGGGATGTAGGACGATGAAAGGGTTACTCGTCAATAGGGTTGAGAGAATAGTGGCCGAATGGTAGAGTGTGGATGTTGTCTGCAAGGATGTGTCGTTTATCATCATTTGAAGAGAGAGCTTTTTTTACTTCCGTCACGCTGTACAGCTGATGGTTGAAACTTCTGATTGTGTTGAATTTTGCTGTTATATCTTGATCTTCAAATAAACATTTCTTATAGTGATTAAAATGCACATTCTTCTTTAAATACAAACTTTTTACTCCTTTAGCTTTCTTAATGACTTGGTTTTCATTTAGTTGTAAAGAATATAATTTTGACATTAGTGCAACAATTTCTTGAAGTATAACACCATTGGCTTCATCTTTAAATTTGCCAAGCACTTTTTTGTTTCTGTCATTGTCGTAGTTTGGATGATCTTTTGGATAGTCGGAAAAGTCAAAGTCGTTTTTGTAATCAAATGTCCGAAGGTCTTCATACATATCGTTAGTAATTATCCAATATATAAATGCGTCTGTATCCATGTAGGAGATGCCGATGTTTTCTCGTCCATAAAAGGTGACCATCTTCTTGTAATGAAAATCGTACATATGAGTCTTGGAGATATCCAGGATTGTCATACCTATATACAAAGGACGATCCATCTTCACACTTGTTTTCTTCATAGATACAGCTACAAGATTTTCGTTAATAATTATAGATGTTCCAAAGTTTGGCTGTTGTACGAGTTTTTGTAGTTTGTTTGGATCTGTAACAAGTTTAACATTTTTATGTCTTCTTTTGTTTTCCAATGTTTTACCGAATATCGCATTGTTCATCAATTTAAAAAAGTCTTTTTGAAAGGCTGATGTAGCCACTGCTCTTCTGGTAGTATTCGAGTCTATGTACGGTTTCAACCAGCACGATTGGGAAAATTCTACAGCTCTATTAATTTTAGTAAGACGTAAACCTAATTCGATAGCTTGTTGAACAACCCAATAGTGAGCTACGTATCGTTGTTTATTGTTAAGGGTCATCATTAATTTGGGGTGTTTTCCAGTTGGTGAAATTTCTGTTCTTGCAAGGAGTGGAAGGTCATAATGAAGATCGTGTAAATGTTCTGGATATTCAAAGTCGCAATCCAAAATATATCCGGTATCTCCTTGTTTTGGAATTTGTGAAATATCGCCAATACAGTCGGGATCAACCCATTTAAAGTTGTCAAATGGAAGTGGGTTCGACATGGCCCATCCATACAGATTATTCGCGTCGAAATATCCCAAGTACGTTGAAGGTTTCTCTTGATCATGGTCAGGTAGATATTTGTTGTTGGCTTTAACATGTCTCGTCACGCTTTGAGTTAATCCACCTCTAACACCCGACTCAACCATTAAAACCATATCTATATCTGTTAACAGCTGGAGTTTGCATTTTGTTTCTTTCAGCATTGCTTGCCAAGCTAGTCCTGGAGATGTATATGAATGTAGAGGGTCTAAACCGTATGCTGCAAAACAGGTTCTTCGGAATTCTTCCATAACATCGCAGAGAAGAGTCACGTCAAGTTTTACATAAAAGTCTGAGTATTCTCCTAAAGTCTTCATATCCAACTCGTTCCATACTCGACATGCGTGTTGATAGTCTTCAAGTGAAATCTCCGAATCATTAAGTTTGTTGTTAAATTGTTCTGGTGGAGGAAGTGATGTTTCATTAAATCTATGAAGTCCATCGATGTAATCGTAGGGGAAGACTCCTTTTCGAAGAACCAGATCCATTTTACTACTGGCTACAATTTTGCTTGTTTCTATCAGATCTTCTCTTTTTAAATTATCAGTTAATTTCATTAGGCTAGAAGGCATAAATCGAAACGAATCAATAAATCTAAGTTTTATTTTGCCAACCTTTTTAGAGAAACTTATAAATTTTTCCATTGTTGTTGCCAAAACATCTATTGCTCCATCATCTCTTCCTAACTCCGGGATTATGAAATGAGAGTCATATCCGCTAAGGTTATGTAGAACAACGGGTATAAAAGATGGTACTTTGTAATTTAAGTTGCAAGCGTTACAGGCTGCACCTCTGTAGGCTCCTGTAAGATAGTCGTGATCACGCACTTTAACGTTATCTGGTGTAAATAGGTTATTACACAGATAACATGTTGTTGCCAAATTGTGATGTTGAAGTTGGTGTTCATCCATAGGTTGCATCGGTATTTTAATTTTGTAGATTTCTTCCACCTTAGAGGCAATGTAATACAACTCATCTACAAAGTTTTTCGCTGCTTGTTCACCACGATAAATCTTCGGAGCAGATGATAGTCCAAATTCTTGAAGATGTTCTTCAGACAGCGTGGATTTTGTTAGTATACAATAACTGTTTGGTGCATGTTTTTGATATTTGCTTCTTTTTGTGATATCCTCTTCTTGTTGTTCAATAGGAAGTAAAGATGCTTCGAAGTCCGCGTACACAACAAATGGAACAGGGTATTGTTAATTTACTTTGTCAAATCTTATCTGCGCTCTGCTGGGATGTGGCAATTTAATTCTTACCTCATAGTTTCCACTACATAACCTTTGATGTTCTACTAACCATTCTGATCCTCCCCGTCTCAATTCTTTGTTTGTATGACAAAAACATCTTTTACAAATTGTAATCTTTTTTTCATGCTTAGATAATTGTTTAGAAACAAGAGCTTCAAAATTTTTAATGTAGACATAGTGGGATATATCCCCTTTAGTGATTAATAGCAAATCCGTATGATCTCTGCGCTCAATAGGTGTTATGCGCAAGGGGTACACATTTTTAGACGAATCCAAGCCAAAAATGTTGACAGAAGCTGAAGGGTTTTGTTTTTCAAATTTCGATATATCAGTAATTGCAACAGGGTAAGTCATTCCCTGGAAATTATACTTGTGTTGAACTTCTTCATATGCTTGACTTGGTCTTTCCGGATGGTTTTTTACATATTTGACCAACATAACATATTTAAAACATTCATTATTTTCATTTTGCACGTTAATACAGGATTTGGTATTCATAATTTTTTGAGGTAGAGGGATATAGCTACTTCCTCTCATTCCATAACCGTGTTTATGAACTCTAACATCCAGACTTGTTATACTTAATAAAGTCCATCCAGATCCTCTTCCTTCATGCTCTTGTAGTTTCGTCAAAAGTTCCTCAAGACATTCTGTTACTATCTTTTCAATATCTGACGCAGCCATGATGGTTCGGTTTTTTGTCATGAAACCTCTTGGTGATGTTTCGTTTTGAATGTTAGTGAATATGGCATCTAGCAACAGTCCAAATTTGATAAAATTTAATCTTTTTTGTTCATTCTTTAGTGTTTTGGTTACTAATTCTTTGGCGTTATGTAAAAAGTTTTCAAGTTGTAATTTTACGTTGTCAATTTTAAAATGTGTTACTACCTTACCAGGTAGTGCTTGAGCGTGTAGTTCCACATCTACTGCTGTTGATGTTGAGGGTCGGTGAAGAGTAGACATAGCAGCTGTTGATGTTGAAGGACGGTGAAGTGTAGACATAGCAGGCGTTGAAGTCGATGTTGATGGTGTTGATGTTGAAGGATGGTGAAGTGTAGACATAGCAGGCGTAGAAGTCGATGGTGTTGATGTTGAAGGATGATGAAGTGTAGACATAACAGGCGTAGAAGTCGATGTTGATTGCGTTGAGTGTGCATAATGGATGACACTCGGTCTTAAAACTTCATTTTGTTCTTTTTGATTTAGGTTTGCAAATTGATGTTGTGCTAATTGATGGTCGATTGAATCTAATTCTTGTTCATTTTGTTCTTCTTTTGTATTTGTGTTGGGATTATGTTTTAGTTCTTTATGAATGGCTAAAAGCCAATCATCTCTAAATGAGGCTTTACAAATATCGCACCGATACATATTATAACTGTGTCTTCCTCAAAGGCTAACCAGCTACTAATAACACTCCAAAAATTCACCTCTATTTATACCCGAAAAAGAACAGTGGTGGGGGGGGGGGTATACATGCCGGAGTATATGTGTTAGTGAAGAAATACCAAATTTTACGCAGGCAGTACATTTTGCATCAAACCAAGATGTTTTCAAGTCCCCAAAGTGGGTCAAGGTCGTTTGAACATGTTGCCAAAACGGGGAATAGAGCAGTAAGTGATTCTCACTTGGACCACAAACTGATCTATTCCCCGCTTTGTATTATTTAACAGATCTTTAAGTTTTCTTTTAATTATCCTGATCTTCAAAAAGTTGTTTGTATGAGGGTTCTTCAGCAAAGAAATGTTGAACCGCCAAGTCATCTTCAGTCAGAGGACATGATTCCAACAGTTTTTGATCGATTGAGGGATCTGACAGCGGTTCTTGGAGTTTTTCATCTTCAGTCAGAGGACATGATTCCAACAGTTTTTGGTCGATTGAGGGAGCTGACAGCGGTTCTTGGAGTTTTAACTGTAAACTTTTGATATATTCCATGGCCTTATACAAAACGGTTATTTTTGCATCTCGAGGATTGGCGAATGGGATTACACTTTGTAATCTCTCATATCCAGTGTTAATATTCACTCTCCATTTCTTTGAGTGTTCAAAGTTTCTCTGATTGTAGCCAGATCTGGAGTTGGATGTGCTTGCTTGCGAATCCATAGCTGACTAATACGTGTATTCCAAAGTGCATGGTTAAATACCTGCTTACCCCCACCATTAGAGTACCCCCCTCTTGGAGCATATGTTTGATTTAGTAATAATTATTGTATCAAAAGAAGTTGTTTCCAAGTCCAGATATAGGTCAAGGTCATCTGAAGATATTTCCAGAACGGGGAATAGAGCAGTATGTAGTTCTCACTTTGACTACAAACTGATCTATTCCCCGCTCTGTATTTGTAGTTGGAAGGTTAACGAAGAAAACTAATCAGACTCATCTGACACATCCGACTCATCAAACGGAAATAAGCGACGGGGGAGAAAGCTAGTGACGTAGGTACCCTCAAAAAGGGTCCTACTACCACTCGGAGTTGCCTCCATGTGTTCCAAACAGAGTGACTGTTGGTAACACTCCGCATCGTCCGAATTCGAGTTTTCCTCCACGTCATCCGCTACACTAGAGATATCCTCATCACTCTCCAATTGTTCCATCCAACTCACGGCTTCCATCTCTACGGAATCAACTTCTTCATCTTCCAACACCGCATCTTCATTTTCATCTTCATCTTCTAACATAATGTTTTTTAACATTAGAATTACCTCTCGTGGATGAGGAAAGATGATGTCTCTTGGTGCCATGACTAGACTGATTCAACCATTGATACAAACTCGCCTTTTATACCACAATATTTAGAGGGGGGGCGTTGGGGAGGGGATATTGTTGTTAAATATATATTTAGTACTAAACAAAGTTGTTTCCAAGTCCTGAAGTGGGTCAAGGTCGTTTGATCATGTTACCAAAACGGGTAATAGAGCAGTAAGTGATTCTCACTTGGACCACAAACTGATCTATTCCCCGCTTTGTATTCCAGACGTCTTTAATTTTGTTAACCCAGTTATTCATCCTGGTCTTCATCCATGAGGAAGATTTGTTTGTAGGCTGACGGTTCTTCCTCAAGAAAATGATGTTTCGCCAACCTATCTTCCACCAGGAACACACATTCTATCGGTTCAAGAGAGACCGGTTCTTCAGAAGGAACTTCTGCAACTATTTCCTGCAGATGTTTTATGTATTCTATTGCCCGATATATCATGTCCTTTGTTTTAGTAGTAGATTTAACGCCCGGGACTTTACTTGATAATCTCCGGTAGGCTTTTTGCATTGTCAGCTTATATGTTTTTGTTCTTAATGCGTTTTCGGCTCTTCGGTTCCGCAAGCAATGGTTGAACTTCAAAAACTCTGATAGTTCATCTTTATACTCTTTGGATGTGCTTGCTTGGGAATCCATAGCTAACTACTGGGGATATTCCGATGCGGTCACTTAAATACCATGTTTACGTGGTGGGAGTAAATGTCAAGGATATTATTGTAGGAAGTACATTTTATATCAAACAACGATGTCGCAGAATGACAAGTCTTGTAAGTGGGTCAAGGTCGTCTGAACATACCACCAGAACGGGGAATAGAGCAGTAAGTGGTTCTCACTTAGACCTCAAACTGATCTATTCCCCGCTCTGTTTTTAATCTCTCTCCTTTTTATTGATTCAACAATGGTTTGGTTTAATATAAAATGTTGGATTGATGATCCATTTCTGCCAGAGTAACCTTTCCATTATACCAATCATTTTAAGTAACTTTACATTGTTTTTATAGCTTGTTTTCCATGCTTCCTGTTCACTATTATACACTGGAGCCGTAGGCTTCCACATATACAAATCACAACCAACCTCCCAATCGAGAAACTTGTGCAGTAATCTTCTTAAGACAATTAACTGATCGTGATTTTCAACCTTTCTGCTTACTACTAGTGTTGCTGCAGCGATAGGGAGAGCGGGTGTACTCATTTTCAGCAGAATGATTTTACCAGTGATAGGGAACCCCTTTTATACTACGTTTAAATGGTGGGGGTTAGTGGTGGGAGTACAAGGGTTAGGGAAGGGGTATATCGTGTTAAGAAATAAATATATCTTCCATTATTTTACCACACGGAGTGTAAGTCACTACTATACACGTATATTCTAAGTCTTTTTAGTGGGTCAAGGTCGTCTGAACATATTGCCAAAACGGGGAATAGAGCAGTAAGTGATTCTCACTTTGACCACAAACTGATCTATTCCCCGCTTTGTTTTTTTTTTTTTTTTGCTTTTTTTTAACCCCTCTCATTGTTTAGTCATCTTCTTTTTTAAGGGTCGGAGGTTCGACAAAAACGTTCCCTAATTCTTTTTGTAAGATTGAGGGGGGCAGCGGTTCCTCAGGCAGTTCAGCTTTTATACAAGGTTCTTGAAGCTGTGTTTGAAGGAACTTAATATATTGTACTGCCTGTCGAATTTTTGAAATCCTAGAATCACTAGGATTAGCAAATGGTACAGCGACTTGTAATCTTTTGAATCCTTCTCTTACTTTATTTTCGTTTCTTCGCGAACGTGCACTATTTTGTTTCGCTCTACGTTTCCAGATTACTTCCATATCAGTAGCTGATAAGTTGGATGAACCTGCTGGAGTCTCCATAGCTGACTAATGAATATGTTCTACGATGCCACGCTTATATACCCGCTTACCCCCACCTAAAAGGTTGGTGAACAGGTCAATGTTTTGGTTTGAAAAGGAATTTAAACAGAGCGAAATGTTTCTAAGTCCGTTTTCTAGGTCAAGGTCGTTGTAACATTGTAAAAAAAAAGTGTGGACAACCTATTTACACTCTGCAGCATATGCTACAAAATGTAAATAGGTTGTCCACACTTTTTTTTTTAATTTGGAAAAAGAAAGACTTGATTTAATTTGGAAAAAGGTTATTACAATTTTTTCCACACAGTGGTTCCTGAATTGTCTCTGATTAGATAGTGCTTTTTCGTGGGTTTGTAGGGATGGCGCATGGCTTTAGGTAATCTTAAAATGTAGAGTTGGTCTCCACATTTTAACATGACCTTTAAGAAACCCATTATTTTGACAAAGAAGTATTGTTTGTTTTTACAAAGCCTATTAATCCGAGTTTTGGCTGGTTTCACTGTTGGATGTGGTGTGGAAAGAGAAACGGTACCCTTGTGTTTTTGTCTTAAATGAAAACTGCATAATTCTTCATCTAAGACACAAGATTTAGCACAACGTTCCCCTTTCCTTGCACCTTTTTTAAAACTGTATTTACATTGTTGTGCAGGAAGTAAGCACTTCCTTCTCAAGGATTTTAATTCATTAAATTTCTCTGAAGGAGTTTGATCATTTATGCAGATTACTGACGGACGAAAACTTGTGGAAGGTGGAGTGATGATTGGAGAAATGATCTGCGGTATAGTGGGTGTTGAAGATCTTGAACTCGGTGATGATGATCTCGAGTTCGAAGATGAAGAAGAAGAGGACCTCGAGCTCGAAGATGACGAAGAAGAAGATGACGAAGAAGACCTTGTCCTTGACCTTGGTGATGGGGAAGATAAAGATGATTTTGTTGGTGACTTGGGTCTTGGTGGTGGAGAAGATGGAGACCTTGGTTGCGACTCTTCCGGGATTATCAAGGACATCAGTAATGCGTGGCGGAGTATGGACGCAGGACCGGATGATGAAGAAGCAGGCGATGAAGAAGCAGGCGATGAAGAAGCTGGCGAAGATAAAACCTGGCGGAGTAGAGACGGTGCAGAAGTAGTTGGTGTAGATGATGAAGAAGCAGTAGAAGAGGTAGTAGGTGTTACAAGAGCTGGTTTTGCTACGACCATCTTCTTAGGCTTGGTCTGCTTCCTGATATGCGCCATGGTTAAACACAAACAGCAGAATGTTTTACCAGTGATGGGGAACCTCTTTTATACCCAATGTAAGTGGTGGGAGATGTAAATGGTGGGGAGATGTAAGTGGTGGGAGTGGAGGTGACTGAGAAAGGTTATTTTAAAAGTATATTTCTTCCAATATTTGACCAAACGAAAGTTTTTCTAAGTCCCGTCAGTAGGTCAAGGTCATCTGACATAATGCCAAAGCGGGGAATAGAGCATAACATACTGCTCTATTCCCCGCTCTGTATTGGGGAAGGGGACAAAAGACAACAAACAAGAGACTGATTTTAAACAAGAGACTGATTTTAAACAAGAGACTGATTTTATATTTCACAAACGTTTCTCATGGGTGAGATAGGTGGTGTCAACCGGTTTGCATGGCCGTATTGATCTTATTGACAAGGCCGGTTTTCAGGGCCGAACCTTATTGTCAGGGGGTTAGGAAAAGGATGAGAAACAAGATACATTACTTTGAAAATAAAGACTTTACCAGCAACTATGTAAAAGAAACAAATTAATCAGTTAACGTTATTTTTACAAAAACAGCCGAGGTCGGTTTTGCAAAGGTCAACAGTATCACTGAAACCCGGTGGGACGTAGACCCAAACACCCGGCGTCAGGCTGCTGCGAACCCAAGTTTTGACCAAGGTTGTTGAGGGACCTGTAGGGCCGGGAGTACATATGTTATTAGTAAATAAAACACTTCAAACCAATACCAAACACTAACATATATATTAGACTAACTACATTACCTAGCAGCAAACTACAAGCGTTATCTAACATGCTTAAACAAACTAACTAAACATGCAAGGGCGCGGATCTCTTAATTGCGCGTCGGGCCCAACGCACACTTAACAGACCTACGCTGCAGCAGAGTGCAACCCACTGGGACGTATATCCAAACAGCGGGCGGCAAGCTACTGCGACGAGACTGCGGGCAGCTCCCGCTTATAAAGGCAAAGTGACGTCACCGAAGCGGAAGGGGGAAGTCGAGGGGGGGGGTGACCTTGAACATGACCCAAATCGGGGGGGGGGTACGCCAAGGGGGGGGTCCACCCCGTGACGTCAGGGGGGGGGCTCCACCCCGTGACGTCAGGGGGGGGGTTGTGTCGTCACGGTGGAAGGGGAACAGGATGTAGACCGGTCTTTAGCTTTCTACCCGTATATGGAAATGTCACGGTTACACTTGGCGACCCGCTTTGCTCCGTCTGGTACCTCATTCCAGCTTTGCCTTGCGAACTGTATACACCTCTGCGCTATGTCTTCTCCCATCACACCCGAGAAACTGCAACGTTTGAAGGAGACTTTGAAGAAGTCTTCGGAAAAAAGGAGCGGATTCAAAAGACCAAGTTCTTTTAGATCTCGCATACAAAAGAATTTTCGAAACCACCCACTTTACTTTGACCAACGGCCTTCGACGTCTACTGCATCTTCGCCATCGCTATCACCTCGCCCTTCATCGCTTCGACCTTCATCGCCGCCACCAACTGTTGAGGAGATAATGAAGAGGACGGCTACGGTGAAACTTACCGAGTTGGTAACGCCGCTGGAGTCTGTCACCGTCAAGTTTGCGCAGTTGAAATTAAACGTGGAGTATCTATTTGTGGGGAAGATCAGCGATGATGAGTGCCTACTCCAACACCTCTCTGGCGGCCGTTACGTCAAGGTCCACCTTCCAAGGTCCACTCTGCCACCTCCTGAGACCAAGTGCGACTTGTTTTTAGTACGGCAGAAGGGACAAGTAAAGTGGGTTACGAAGAAAAAATAAACACTGTCCACCGCTCACCGCTCCTTATCCACCACCTCCTTCAAACACAAACGGTCCTTTTCAGGACCACCCTAAGCATTTCAAGTTAGGGACTTGGCCTGTACATAGGCAGGAGACTGTTAGTCTCATGTTTGTGTGCAGCCCACTTTGTGAAATTTTCTAAGTCCCAAGGTCCTTGACCTTGACTTGACCTTGAACATGACCCATTTTGGGGGGGGAGGGGGGGGTACAAAGTTTGTGCAAAGTATGTCATGTGGGTACTCAAATTACGCGGATTGATCAGACGAACAAGTTGGTGCAAACAGAATTCAAATCCGACCAAGGGTATAGCAGTAATAGCTAAAAACAACTATTTTTGGAGGTTAAACCTAAATAACTTCTTTATTTACGGATTAAAGTATATCAAGTGGGTACTCAAATTACGCGGATTGATCAGAAAAACAAGTTGGTGCAAACAGAATTCAGATCCGACCAAGGGTATAGCAGTAATAGCTAAAGACAACTGTTTTGGAGGTCAAACCTAAATAACTTCTTTATTTACGGATTAAAATATATCAAGTGGGCATTCAAATTACGCGGATTGATCAGACAAACAAGGTGGTGCAAACAAAATTCAGATCCGACCAAGGGCATAGCAGTAATAGCTAAAAAACAGCTATTTTAGAGGTCAAACCTACATAACTTCTTTATTTACGGTTTAAAATATATCAAGTGGGTACTCAAACTACGCGGATTGATCAGACGAACAAGTTAGTGCAAACAGACTTCAGATCCGACCAAGGGTATAGCAACTGTAGTGAAAAACAACTGTTTGAAGGACAAGGGAACGTTGTGGTGGGGATAGGTGTCTATCCTACAAGCTAGCGCTACATCATTATACTTCCAGCTGTTGTCGGATGAACATCTACCTATATAGTTTGTGTTAACGTTTGAACATGTCACAGTTTTACAGGAATATGAGTAAGGTATCCTTCAGTAGCCCGCTTGCCACCACCTTCTACTTCTCCGACGATGAAGATAGAATGTCTACGCTTTTAGCGGACAATGAGCGGTTCCATCGTAGAATAGCCAAGGTTGAAACACTCTTAGCCAGTTGTCTGCTGCACAAGAAGCAACACATGGAAACATGCACTAGTTTAGATCATAGTGACTGTAATATTTATACACATATAGTGTTGAGACAAATTAATTGAAGTTTTCGGTTAAGGAGCTACGGTCTTGACAGTGTAAGAGTCAGACCCTAACTAATGCGTGTACGCTAGTTAGTGCGCGATGTAAAAACTTGGTGGGGGAAGTGGTGTGGTGGGGGGAGTGATGTGGTGGGGGAAGGGACGAGTACCTAACCTACACTCAAACGCTGCATTACTATACAATCATTGGAACAGACAACACCATGAGCAGCGTCAACGACAATATTTGGGGAGATGCGGTTTGT
Organism: Allygus modestus; assembly: GCA_963675035.1. Lineage (NCBI taxonomy): Eukaryota > Metazoa > Arthropoda > Insecta > Hemiptera > Cicadellidae > Allygus > Allygus modestus. Next base: position 341,084,586 of record OY776111.1, read on the forward strand.
GAGGAGGAGTTGATAGCAACTCTTGACGCTACCGAGGTTGAGCAAACTACATCTCAGCAGCCAACAAGCAACATCATAAGCCGTGGCAATAACATTATTTGGGGAGGTGTGATTAGTGAGAAGGAGTTGGTGGCAACTCTTGAGACTACCGAGGTTAATCAAGGAGCGGCGATGCAAACTATATCTCAGCAGCCTAGGACATATGATTAAGTCCTGGAGGAATATAAGAACGCGTATGATTATGCTTGCAAGAGGTGGTGTGCGCAGCCGCAATGTCCAGAGCAGGAGGATGAAATGGAAGCGGATTTTCGGCTGGTTACTAAACTAGAGGAGGAACTTCAACGTGCAGACCAGGGTTTTAACTAATGGATATTTTATCCAAAGTCTTCCTCCCCACGTCAGCTGCCATCTGCCACGCACTTGTCACCTGCCACCTGTCGCCTGCCATCTGCCGCCTACCATCTGCCGTCCGCCATCTGCTCCGCCCCACCACACTTTTACCCCCACCATTTGGTACGATTGCAATGCTAGCTTGTGAATAGTCAGTACACCTCCAGCTCTCGACTGGTGAACATCATCCTCTCTCCGCGCTCTTCACAAAATAACATTGTCATGTCACTCAAGATTCGATGTATTTATTATGACTCTATTTATCTATCAACTTCTACGGACCTGGAGGTTTTTAAAGAGGAGTTAAGACTTCTCCTAGCGAATGGCTACAGTTTATCTTTAGAACTGATCGCAACAAACAACATTGACTCTGCGCAGGGGTCAAAGTATCTACCGCCTTTCATCAGAAAACGAAGTGATGGTCGCGACTCCGGATCAACAACATCGATGACGACAAACAACGGGGAACTATTGTAAACATAAATTATTGTAAACATAACTTATTGTAAATAAAAAGAAATGTAAACATTAAAGTAATAAATGAAATAGTACTACCTCGCACTCGTATCATTCGATTGCTTCATTCGATTGTTTTCATTCGATATTTTATCGAATGAAAACTATCGAATCACAATCGGATTTTACGCGTGCGAGGTAGTACTTTTTTAAAATAACCTCCCCGTGACCTTGACCTTTAAACTTTCCCTCATTACGTCACAAAACCGCCTACGTCACTGGCTGAGGCTCAGATGACGTGTTTAATGACTCAGCGCTTCCGGTCACGTGACCGGAAGCCATAAATCACTTGGCCCAGAACCGGCAAACCCACACTACTTATTTAAAACTGCTTTCTCAAAAATCTTGGAGAATGAAGATGTTATCGCAATAGGTCTATAATTGTCGAGCATTTCTTTTTTTCCTTTTTTAAAAATTGGGCTTACAACTGAAAGTTTCAGAAAGTCAGGGAATACTCCAGTTTCAAAAGAGCTATTGATTAGATGTACGAGAGGATTTGCTAGGGAATTAGAGCAGTATTTTAGGAGTTTGGATGACACATTATCAATTCCAGATGCAGTTTTGGGCTGTAATGAATGTATCAAATCGATAACTTCTGCTGCGTTTACTGGTTTTAAAAAGAAGGACTTTAAAGTAGAGCTTTCATTTGAAGAGGAACTCACATTCTTGCTATTAAAAGTGTTACACTGTGATATATTTATGAAGAAATCATTGAAAATGTTGGAAACCTCCTTTGGATGAGTAACTAATTCTCCTTTGCTATTTTTTACAGCAAAAATAAAATCATGATGAGACTTTGAAGTGACCCTATTTTCATTTATGATGTTCCACATAGTCTTTGACTTGTTTGAAGAGTTATTTATTTGTTTGGATACCTTGAGAGACTTAGAATATTTAATACTCTGGCGATATTGAGCTTTCAATCTTAAGAAGTGTTGCCTCAGTGGATTGGATCTCTCTAAATCCTTGGTAATAGAGTACCACGATCTGACTAAATCCCGAAGATCAGCCTGTTCTTTGCTTAAAGAAATATTGCTATGAAAGCTTTTTTTCTTGCACCTTACTTTCTTCTCTGGGAAAGCCTGGTCTATATTAAATGAAATAGTAGAGGTGAAGTTCTTCATTTTTGATTCAACAGAATCTGCACTAAAAACCTCTGCCCACTGCTCATGAGCAAGGCAATTGTTGAATATCCACATGTTTTCATCTCTAAATGATCGGCACAAACGAAATTTTGGGGAAGCCTCTCTTTGTGGAAGCAGCTTGACTGTAGTCATTTGAGCGTGGTGATCTGCTAAGGCAGTCACAAGAACAGAAGCAGCAACATAATCCTTGGGAAGATCAGTGTATGCATGATCAATAAGTGACCTAGAGTTTTTAAACTCTCTTGTAAATGACCAAACTATGTTCCTCAATCCATGACATTCCATGGTATTCATTAGCACATCAACCTTCAGGTCCGAAACAGATAGGTCTACATTGAAGTCACCTACCACAAGTGTACTATTATTCGGTGACATCACTTTATCAAGGAAGAATGATAAATGATTGTAGAAAAACATGTGTTCCTCAAGAGAGGCAGAAAATGGAGTCGGCTTATAAACGACAACAATAAGAAAAACTCTACCACAAAAGCTAACTTTTACAGCCGCCAGTTCACACTTACCCTCCAAACAAAACCCTACAACATCAAGCTTTTCAATATTTAACCCTTCCTTTGCAAAGATACAAACTCCACCCTTACTTAGGTTACTACGGCAAAAAGATGAAACTCCAACGTACCCAAGCAATCTTAAAACATCAAATTCAAACTGTTTCAGGTGGTGCTCGGATATACAAATCACGTCAGGAGCCTCAATATCAATAACAGATTGAAAAACATCAAGCTTATTTTCAAGTCCTTGGGCATTTTGGTGGAGTATTTTTAGAGTAGTACGCTCTATGTTGGTAGTGAAGGATTGGGGGATAGGTTTAAAAAACTATCCAAGTTTATCGCTGACCGAAGAGGAAACACACTCTGGGAGTTATCAAAAGAGGGTTCCTTGGGTTCCTTGGGATCTATGGAAGGTGATTCAGATTTCCCACAGTAAGGTTACAGTTTCCCATATATTAGGTAACAGTTACTAATATATGATATTTCTATATATATTATATATACAGTTTTGAACGGATGGTGTTTTTGGCATCTGGGGACCTCAAAACGAAAAGTTATCATGGTCCCGGATCTAGGTCTTACCATGCCGACTACGTTAATAGCTTTTTCCCTATAGGGGAAATTCGCTAAAACTGGAATCTACTTGTATAAATTATAACTTGCAGTTATTTTTAAAATTAAAAAAAACAGTAAAAATGAGTATGTTGCAGTTTTGATTGACAAATCGTAAAGATCCATGAAAACCACTGGTTATGTTGTTACTTTTGAAAATCAGTAATATTAAAACGTTTTTGGATATGTTTGTATATAATATAGAACCTGTTTCTAAGATATTACTATTTAATCATTATAATAGTATAATTTTCCTCAAGCTTACGTTTGCTGACCAACAACCAAGAAAAATTGACAACGTCTGTAAAACATGTCTAACAAATATGTTAAATACCTTTTTAAACTTATTTTAATCACAATTCGAAAGTCGAAATTAATCATATTTTTAGATAGTGTTCGAAAAACATAGAAAACATTTTTAGATAAAACGTAAACAATTAAAGTTAAAGAATGTTTATAACATGTTATCGTGTACGATTTATAAACAAATTGGTTTTCGTCCTTGACCAATAAAACGCGCATATATTCTTGTACATATAAACGAGTAGAAAAATATATAATTCAATATTTTCTTTAAGTTACTTCTGCAGCCCTCAAAGTTAAATTAAAAATGCAGCGCGATAAATTACCCTGGATCTAATATGTTGTAGGATCTATCAAGCCAGTCTGTGCCAGAGCTCCAAAGAACGCATGTCGCTCTTCAATCACTGTCATCCCGCTTTTAGAACTCCTCGCTTCTGGGTTTTGCTTGTTTTTTGTAAGAAAGACGAATTTTAAAGAATTATTTTAAAATAAATTTACTACTTTCATGCAACATCAACGAGTATTCGATATAACTATCAAGTAAGCATAGAGTTCTCTGCTTCTGGTATTTGCAATTTTAAAATCTCTGTGGAAAGGTTGTAATGTTTTACTTTCATTTACTACAATATCCTATAAACTAAATTTCAAACAGAATTTACCACATGATCAACACTCAATGATTAAATGTAATATATGAGTTAGCGAATTTCCCCCATAGGGAAGAAGCTACCACCGTAGGTCTCATGGTAAGACTTAAGCCCGACACCATGATAACTTTTTGTTTTGAGGACATGTATATACTGTATATATATGTGTGTGTGTGTGTCCGTGAATGCGATAACTTGAATAAAAAACGTCCGATTTCGATGAAATTTGGCTCAAATGTGTAAAGTGACATTCATGACTTTAAGTTCGAAAGCCAGAAAAATCAAACCACGGGAAAGGGGGTTTACGGGGTTTCAAAATTTTCCAAAAATAATTTTTTTGTACTTTTCCCCCTAAAATTTTTAAAACACACAATTTTTGTTTTAACCATTTTATAGAGCTTAAAAAAACAAATAATATAGTATTTTCACCACACTACGCTGTAATCATCTGTTTTCGGAACGTCATTTGAATACCGAAAGTAGAGTTTTTCCGCCCAAGGGCCGACAATTTTCGGCCCTAGGGCCGAAAGTGAGCTGATCTATTTAGCCAGTGTTGCCAACTTGTTTTCAAGCGTACACGACGATACCTGGTTAATACGTGCATACTATTTTGTGTTCTTTGGTTGAAACACTGGAACAAATAACAGTACAATTCAAAACATTGTACTATCGATGATTTGTTTATTGGTTAACTGTTTTTAGTCCGAGATTGCATGAGGCCGCTCGTGTTTTATGACCGATCAAATTTAACCCGTTTATAATTGTAGTATGGTGAAAAATACCGTTCGCACCTCTGCCAAAAGAGTTTTGCATAGCCCTCGAACGATTTATGACCTCGACTTCGTCTCGGTCATAAAACACGATCTCGGGCCAGCAAAACCCCACTTTCGGCCCTTGGTGCGAAATATACTATTTGAATCATTAACCTAGGTTAAGTAGTTGCGGAGAAAATCCAGAAAACGTGTTCATAAAATCTCTCCTGCTAATCTTATGGGAAAATGGTTTTTAGTTTTTCCTCAGTAACCTTCACATTTACTTTTACCAATCAGTTTAGCTCTACAAAACCAAAAATTTTGGTGTTTAAATTGTGATTCTACGTCCAACCGTTGCCGAGATATTCAACGTGCTAAACATAGTACGTTGTCCAATGTTATCCTTATGGAGAATATTTAAAATTTTATATCTCGATTATTTATGAACGTATATTGATGAAACTTGGTATGTGGCTTCACCTAGTACTGTTATATTTATATTTGCACAAAAAATTTATTTTTTGTTGATTATCCTCTTAGCAGCAAACCTGCATACTTATCCCTAATGTTATTCTTATGGAGAATACGTAAAGCTTTATATCTCCCTTAATTATGAACATAAATTATTAATACCCCCGTCACAAACCTGCATACTCAGCGAATTTCAAATGAAGATATAAATGTCTTAATACTACATAAAGCCACTTACCTAGTTTCATAAAAATATATTCACAAATAAGCGATATATACAATTTTAATTATTCTCCTTAAGAATGACATTGGGGCTGAGTACGCAGGTTTGCTGCAACAAGGAACACCAAAAATGAGTTTTTATGTTAATATCAATATAATTCAACTAGGTGAAGTCGTATACCAGTTTTTATTCATTTATGTTCATAATTAAGGGAGACAGAGCATTTAATTATTCTCCATAAGAATAACATTGGGGCTGAGTACGCAGGTTTGCTGCTAGAGGAGAATTTGGTAAACAATATTTTTTTGGGCAAATATAAATAAACCCCAACGAGGTGAAGCTGTATACCAAGTTTCGTCAGTATACGTTCATAAATAAGTGAGATATAAAAATGTTCTTTTCCTTCATAAGAATAACATTAGACAACGTACTGTGTTAGGCACTTTCAGTAACCAATTGACGTAGAGGAATGATTAAAATACCTAATTGTGTGTTTTTTAAGCTGAATCCAATAGTGAAAAATAAAATTTGACTATTTCAAAAATTAGATTAATAAATTCAGAAAACCCATTTTTGGGGTACAAAACCCCCCTAAATACCCCTTCGAAAAGAGCGATCTGGCTGGTTTTCGAACTTAAAGTCATAAATGTTGCTTTACACGTTTATACCAAGTTTCATCAAATCGGATAATTTTTACGAGAGTTATCGTGGCTACGGACACACACACATATATATATATATATATATATATATATATATATACAGTTTCAACGAATTGTGTTTTTGGGGTCTGGGGACCTCAAAACGAAAAGTTATCAAGGTCCCGGGCCTAGGTCTTACCATGCCGACTACGGTAATAGCTTCTTCCCTATAGGGTAAATTCGCTAAAACTTGGTATGTAGCTTCACCTGGTTTAATTATATTGATAATTGCAAAAAAAACACATTTCTTATCTTCCTTGTGGCAGCAAACCTGCGTTCTCAGCCCTAATGTTATTCTTATGGAGAATAAATAAAATGCTATATATCACTTATTTATTTATGAATTTTTATGAAACTTGTAAGTGGCTTTATGTGGTAGTAAGAAATATACTCATGCATAGGAAATTCGCTGAGTACGCAGGTTTGCTGCGACGGGGTATTTTATTTAGTTATGTTACATGTTCGATATGTGTTTAAAAATATTTCATAAGACAGGATACAAGATTTTCGAATCTTTCAGTATAACATTATACCTTTGTCTATGGCTCCAACTGATATCCTGGCTTTGGGTAATGGATTCGATACGGGAAATGATAGTTTCAATTATAGGAGGTAACATCTGGCTCTAATACACTGAAACATTACCAAGGTGTGGTGTACACGATGATTGTGCCTTTAGACTTTTGTTATTATTAATTTAAGTTCACCTTTATTTTGTGCTTATATAGTTGAAAGTGCCTCATTTTGCGTCATAAAATTATAGCATACATAATTTTATTAAAACCCTCGATATTATGTTGTGCCTATAAAATACCTCCCGTATCGCAATTAGTAAAATCATTATTTCAAACACTCTCTCATATAATATCCCATATTAATGGAATCGGTTGAAAAGATTATTATTTAATTCTTCCCAATTCAAGCTAATTATGAGTTACGGGTTATCCCCACGTAGACACAGGCTGTTGAAATAAAACCTCAAGATCTTTAGCAGAAGGTGTCCAAAATATTTTGCATTTTTATATTTACCAGTGTGCTGTAAATTTGAAATTTAAAATGGCATAAGGAATGCACTATGTAATTTATATTTAAAAAATGTATTAAATGCTCACAAATTTCGTATATTAAATGCACAAAATTCACAGAAGACACTATAAGAACAATCTAGTTTTTTCTTAGGTACAATACTTTTACGACTGAGTATTTTTTATGGTTTTATACACAGTTTCGAAATTCGATGTCTCGTAATCAGCACAATTATACCATAGACGCCATAGACGCCATAGTGGGTTCAAGATGACCACTCAATGGATATGTAAGACCTCCATAGCTCATTTGTTTATTTCTAGATTTCTTCAATTTCAGTTCCGTTTGAGTAGATTGCATAATGCATGAAGTCTAAATCCATTATATACACTAGATGTTCATTAGTTGAAGAACTATTATAAAAAATGAAATACAGGGTGAGTGTTAAATTCCCACTCTCATTCTAAATTCTTAATCATTATTAACTCGTAATAACAAATTTATTTTTAAGTTAAAATTTTCGGCCGCCACGTTGGATCTGCAATATGTAATTATGTTTTGTAGTTTTCTCATTTAAAATGTCATATATCACAAGAGCCAATTTAGTTATAAAGAACATCTTTCTTTCCTAATATTACATTGAAAATTAGAATATCTATAAGTATTACACATTTTAAACTAATTTCTAACAAAGCAGACCTATTACCTATGACAATTATTAATTTTGCTTCCAAGTGTATTGGTTGGACAAAATAAACAAATTAGACTGTGAAAATTAGATCCGAATAAAATATTTAAATATTTGCTTTGATGCGGTGTGATATGTTTTTTATGCAAGCCTTAGGATTATTTAACTTCAAGCTCAAAAATGTTTAAATAATTTACTTCTAAATATCTAATAAACATATTTAAGAAACCTAAGTATATTTAAGATTGCCACGCAACAACGACGAACTCGTTATATTTATGTTTTTATAAATTATTTGTATATATTTTTAAGTTAGAGCTAAGTTAAATTAGTTAATGAACAAAATTCTGTTATTAAATTTCTTCGCAGTTGGGTCTGAGCCGCCATTAGGGCCTTGTTTGGAACGCTCAAGTGAGTCACTTCACTTTCATTATTTTAATGAAATGATGTATGGATTTTCTCTCCCGCACTATTTTATTCTTTGGACCATCTTCCTAAAATTTTCATAACTCTATTTCCGACACTCTTGATTGGTTGTTATAAAAAAAAACGCGTGTTACTATTCAGCTCGAGGTTTGTGAATCACAATGCTGGTTCACACAAATAAGAGACTAAAGATAAATGGAATTTATAAGTAAGAAGGCGCGCCATCTTGCAGAAGAAATTAACCAAATATTTACGAGAACATTGATAAATCTCTACTTAATCCCAGTTAATGCTGCATTACAAAAAAATAACTTGGTGAATGAATTATTCCTAATCCTCTTAATAAGCTTTAAACAAGATCTCGATATTACTGTGTCATAAGTGTAGCGAGTCACATCAGCTCACGTCTGCATACTCCGTAGGATCTTGTGTAAAAATGGTAAAACGACCTAATAGTAATAAGATTTCATCCCATAAAGAAATGTGGCAATGGTAACTGTGTATCATAAAAGTATTTATGTACAGTGTAGCTAAAAAAATAAGTACCAACCCCTATTAACTCGTTTGCTATTATATATGTTTGAACTGTGTGGAACCGTTTTCAGCTACAGTACTAATGTCTTTGTGTATCTTTTAATGTTTTTGTTTGTTTAAACAAAGGGTAGTTTTAAAATTTTTAACTTCGTAAAAAGGGAAGGGATGGGATGTAATTTTAAACATTTACGGTTGTGAGATACTCCATTTGAAAGTTTTTGGTAAGCAAAGAAATGTATAGAGGATATAAAAATCAGACTGTCCGAGACAAAATTACGGCCTCTCTCAAAATGAAACTTGTGTCCCCTCTCACTAAGTTAGTTATCGGAACGCAAATTGCAGCAATCTTCTAAATATTCCTCGTACAGATGATGAGGAGCATAAATGATTGAAAAAGACTTTTGTAATTTTGGCCCGGGGTGATTGTTCTTAACAATTTTAAACAATGCGAATAAGCTAGTGACACTTCATTTACAAGCAAATAAATATTAATAGGAATTTCCGCTTCTTGGCTTCTTAAATCTTCAAAACTAACATAGAGGGCGTTTAATTTTCATGCAATACAATAGTCTAGGACCGCCATTATGTGGTTTCCGATCTTTATATTATTTTTGTAACATTTTTGTCTTACCAAGACCATTTGTCTAACTTGGTAATTTTGAGTTATTCTCCACCCCATGTATCCTGTGAGCGTCAATAACTGGCCTCCATTCGTGTAGCTATTGATGGCTGAGAAGGTTTTGCGTTCATAATTAAAATATCCTGAATATTTAAATGTTAAGATGGGCGGTACTTACTTTTAAGCCAACTTATATAACAAATACATAAGACTATTATATTAACAGAAACTGTAAATCCTTGCTTGCTCTACACCACATAATAAAGAAACTTGAATCTTGCAGGATCTATCAAGACAGTCTGTCTACTAAGACCCAGGAACGCATGTCACTCTTCTATCACTGTCAACTGGCTTTAGGAATTTATCTTTAGAGTGTCTGCCACTTCCTTCATAAATATAATTCAGAAGCATTAACTTTAACCCACACACTATAATATGCTCATAATTCTCTCAAAATTGGTTTGCTTTGTATAAAGTTAGTCCCGTATAGCCATTAATTTGTAGGCCATTTACACAACTTAAGTATTTTATGACCATATTATAATTCAATTCCAGCTCTGTACTAAACCAAGATTGTAACACCAACATTACAGAATACCTGAAGGTAGACGCTAAATACGGCATAATTTTTTGTTTATTCGGAAGATTTATCCGAGTAATCAATTGAACAACCCACATCAACCCTTCAGTCTTAGTAAATACATTATTCTTGTTATAGAATGGTCATATATTGTTTACGTCAATTTAATTGCTAAATGAAGCATTGAAAATGGGTTGAATATTAGCTCGTTAATTAATACTTGATAATAGTAAACCAATAAACCTTGTTAATAAATATTCAGAAAAATATTAAAGTTATTACGGTTATTTAAGTCTTGATTTAAGAGCAGATGACTTAATTCAATCATTTACAAACATGCTTTTCTATAAGTCCGTTTCTTATAAATTAGAAATATATTGTTCACAATACCTAATAAACCTAACCCGATTGATACGAGATCCCCCAAAAGCATCAACCACACAGTGAAGCTAGTTGCAACCGCATTTACAATTTTGATAGCTGTGACTGGGACTGACGAGTAATCTCTGGCTGGGAAATCAGGCTGGAGTTTCTGTTTAGTTTTATTAAGTAAAACAAAAAAGTAAAATAGTGGAATGCAGTTTATTTAATTAATAAATTGTTACGGTAATGTTTAATTTCACAATTCAAAAGAAGACCTTTTTACCAAGTCATAATTAGCTTCTGTAAATTGTTACAAGTACTTTTACTGAGAATTAATTCATGGATTTTGTTTCAGATCATAAAAATTGAAATGGTTCCAACTTTCATCCGCTAGCATCGTTGATTGCAAGGTAAATGTTTTCTAGTTTATTAAGCTGCAAATATATGTGTAGTTTCTAAAATCTATATTTTTAATACGCTAGGCATATTTTTGTCATAATTGTTTTGGAGCGGTGGTGCTACCGATCACCATGTCCAAGGTGTCGTTAGAAAGGTCTTAGCATGTAGTTTTGCCATTAATTAAAAAAATTTATAAAAGTCACCGTGGACATGGGAAAATATGGGGTCAAAGTCGCGATTTTCCCCATAGACATAATATGCAGTTACAAACCAATGATCGAGAAATCAGCTGTTTATTTAAGGAAGTGGTTAAAAAATTAAAATCTGACCCTAAAAAATGGTTATTGAACGTACAGCTGGCAACAAAACACCAGTTTTTATTTGCACAAAATCAAAACATAACCAAAACAACGTTCGACATAACGGAGACTATAAGACGTCGACCAGGACGGCCAAGACGCGAACGAAATACCTGCGCCAGGCGGTGTGAACGAAACAGTGGCGCTATCTGACGACACAAGTCTAAATTACGTGTTGATTGAAAGTACGTTGTTATCATCCGTTTTAATTTCAGATGTTTTGATATGTTTGTTTACAACTGAAGAAACCTTTCGTTGGGTACAAACTTGCTCGGATTCGAGCAACAGGACAGCTAGTTTACATTAATTTAACTGCAATGCTTATGTGTATTATACGTGTATATCAAATCCTTTGTTAAGATGTACGTTAATCTCAGCAGCGTGAAATACGTTTGATAAAGCATCAAGGGAAACATGCAGTCATTTTGACTGACATCTCGCCCGTTTGATCTAGCATATTACTTAAAATTGCCTTGGCGTTCCCTTATAATCTACCTACCGGTTTTAAAAGACCCCACTTCCTATTCATTACTAATTTCTGACGCTAGATGAGAGAGTTTCGTGGCTCAATTATTATCAAAATGCAAACGTAATACTATTTTAACTGCCACCTAAACGTAAGAAAATTTTTTTAATTTAATTTAAAATTACATCCACCGAAAAAGTTGAAGTAGTTAGTACGATTTTCAGAGTGGCGAAAGGGATCATTTTTTTATTATGTCAGTTTGTAGCAAGTGGTGAATTTGTATTGAAGAGTATAAATTGTAAGCGTAATTTGATTTTCTGTGTATAGAAAATAAGTTGAACAAATATTGATGAGATAAATATGAAATTAAAAGCTATTAAGAAAATATTTTTTTACTACGCATCATTTCCATAATTGGTAGAGACATTGGGCCAAGAATAACGTCAAACAACATTCTTAAAGGTACACAATATTACGTCAATACTGCACAATATTACACAATATTATATGCCACTGCAGTGGTACGGCCTAAACCATCCTCTCCTTCTCTACCATTTACGTATGTTTCTGCTAAAAAACATCTAAAATAGATTAAAATTACCACTAAATCGTTAGGAATGCATTACATTAAACAAATTTTTTGAAACCCGCCATCTAAGAATACTGGAAGAGGTGATTCCATTATGTAATTAATAATATATATTAATACATGCTTAAACATTTTTTCCAAAAGTACATTATTAAATAAGTTTTACATTATTTCATGTAATCATATATTGAGTGTACTATCATGTACATTACATTTTATGTATTATTTTCTTATCGGGAATATGGTTAATTTTTTAAGTAATTAGGAGTGGTTTTATCCTTTATAATATAACGGGTTTGGAACAAATAAGTGTAATGTAAAAGCTTGCATTATTTTATATTTTCTTTAGTAAAATAATTTGGGAAAACTCAGGAAATCATAAAGTTATAAGAGGTTATAGGAGTTATAAATCCCAGGAGTTTCTAGGATTAATTCTGTCTTGTACTACAACTTGTCATTAACAGTGTTCAGCAAAACGTGTTCTGAATGTTACTTATCACTTTACAAAATTCAACTATAAACGTTATAAGTTGATTTGGTAAGTAAACAATAATTGTTTAACTTTTCTGCCAACCTTGCATCATCACCCAAACACTTCATTAAAGGAAAAGGTAAAAGGCTTAAGCAATCCTCACAATTGCTGAATTTTGGAAGCTCTTCAAATAATAATTATTATTGAGAAGTTACGTCATTTCTTTATAATGTTATTTTAGCTCCTGATCTATTTTCTCGTGAAGTCACCTATTGGTTCATTTAGAGGACACTTTTCTACATCGATTGTTTGTACGGTTGACAAAACTAATCTGCTTTATTCGTCAAATGTAATATTTGATAATTTCAGATTTCATGGATGAAAACTATTAAATATAGTGGGAATTCCAATTTAATTAGTTAGTGTTTTCAATTCACGTTGTTTACCTAATTTTAACAAATTTTTACATCTTTTAAAATGTATACTAACGAATGACCAAATGTAACGAAACTTATTAGACTAGGCTAAAGTGCAAAGCTATATTTATCTTTTAGTACTCTACTTAACCACTGTATAGACCCACGAAATATGGGATCACCAAGACTAACCGGGTTGTATTAAGAGCTTGGATTAATGTATTACCTACGATATAATTTATTTTCCATTTTATATACAATCATGTTCTGGTTACTAATAAAACTTTAAAAAGATTTACAAAATGAATAGTCTACGTAGTTTTATTTATATTTTCAGGTTGAATATATTCGAGTATGATAATCCAAACAAGATTATAAGAATGGGATAGAGGTGGCACAAAGTGGTGCGATGACGCAGCTCAAGGTCAACAGGTGACTATGATCGTGCTAGTGGTGTTGCTGGCGTGGGTCATATCACAAGGACAAGGTCAAGGTAATATTAGAAAAATAAATATCATAAATTTGTGTAATACAATATATAGAAGATAACAAATAAACCTTGAAAAGCTTAAATATAAAAACGTCACAGGTACTTTTATGATAATTTTCCATAGCAATAAACAATCAACTCAGTTAGTAAATAGCTAAATGGATTGCCACGCCCATTTGGTGCACCGGATCGGTTTAGAGCTTACATGTTGAACTATGGGAATATGTGACACATATGCGGGACGCTTTTTCTCTGGGTTGGAAGTTCAGTTATATATATATATATATATCGATCTTTAAAGTTGGCCAATCTGTTTCTTCGGTTTGCAGCCGTGTAATTTGACAGTTAGCTGTAATTTGGTTTCTTGACGTAACCTAAGTTGTGCTGTGTGTTTTTAACAGTATGTAACAGTGTTTCTTCAATTTCCCAGTCAACTGAGTTGTTTAGCATGCAGTCGGTCATGTTTGCCGTCATGTATGTGTGACAGTCTATAATGAAAAGTGTAAAATACTCGCCATAGACTGATTTCACACATACGTGACGGCAAAAGAAATTAAAAATTCCACTAAAATCAGGTTATTTCGTAACTTGTATGCGTATATATGTATGTTTCATACTAAAACACATATAAAAATTGAAAAAATCTGGCTACAGTTACGGTTGGTCACAATAATTTGGTCTGTCCTGTAGGTTGTGTGTAATGGACTTAGTACACTGGAAACACCTCGGTGATTAAAACCATTTAATACTTTCCATAAATATCAATATCACAATTACTATTATTACCTACATTTACGTCTAGTGTCGTATTGGAGGGTTGGCCTAATTACTATGAATGAGGTTTGTTTTGGCTACTAGAGGTACCAATAAACCCTATGACACGTATATGATCTCAATGAAGGCTTTGCTATCGGAAAACATTTAAAATATATTTTTCTGAGCAAATGTGATTGAATTGGTAGACCTTGAGATTAAATGGGATGATCATAACTAATCAAAAATGTAAAACTTGAGGAAAATTGGTTAGGTTTGATAGTGGGGTTTATGAATTCGTATATGAATTTGTTAAAATGTAATAATCTTACATATATTCAATAAAATTTCTATTAAATAATGCTACCACTCTTTAAACTTATGTATAATTGATCAAAGTTTATAAATATTATCCAAAACCCTTTTTCAAGGACAAGCCAACTCAGAGTGCGCTGGTATGCTGACGGCTGCACAAGGGGTTCTTCATACTCCCAACTTCCCTCGGAAATTTCCCACTCCACTGCGCTGTCACTGGGTGATAGACGCCAGCCAGGCAAGCGACAATCAGATGAGCGCTTCCATCGTCGTCTACTTCACTCAGGTGTTCGTCACCACTGGACTAACCTTTACAGAATTTGACTATTACGAGCACGATTCCACATTTCAACTGGGGGGCAGGCAAATTCACAGGTAATTCACAGACTTCGAACTTTCATGGATATTTTTAAACCTTTTTCCTAAGATGTTCACCTCTTATTACTTAAAACAAGGTTCACTTTAGGTTATCGTCTAAAGAATATTTAAAATGATTTAGATATGTCCATATAAGTAAATTTATGAAAATTATGAAAACCAGCGAAACAGCTCGGGTTATGTTTAGCATGCAAATTTATATCCTAGAAGGGAGAAAATTTGTACTAATTATATACATTTTTCGCATTTTTTTATTGGACTCAAGTATTCAGCTAAGACAATTATATTGTACCCAGAATAGTTTTTGTTACGGTCCAACGTCATGTAGACTACGAGTACCGATTGTCCCACAGGGTGACGGAGCAGAACGTGACGAGTGTCGAGTGGCTGCTGACTCGCAGGAACTACCTGGTGGTGGACTTCGCGCTGGACCGACTGGAGGGGAACCACCTCCGGGTGCTGGACGAGCTCCTGGACGTCTACGGGTTCAACATCACCTACGAGGTCATCAGGGAGCCAAGGAGCGCCTGTAGCGTCGTGGGCTGCTCCATGTCCGGCCACTGCTACGCTTCCGTGGACTTCAAGTAAGGGGGGATTCTTTAAAGTTATAACGAAAGACGAAATGTAATAAATCTTTTTGAGGGCCTTAAAATAAATAAATCTGTCGTAAACCTGACTTTACCATAAAAATATAAACCAGGTTTTTCTATGCGTTTACATTTCAGTTACTTATTAAAGTTAGTATTTATTATTTTAATCAATTTAAATTTGTTTGCGATTTAATAGAACTTTTACAGTTTTTAGCTTTACTAATTATTAACGAACCTGCCAATAAGGTCCAACTGATGTTGTAATTTTAAATATCATCAATATATCTTTAATTTAACTACCTAACAGTTGTAACAGATAGGGTTATAATCTAGGAGTGTTAGGACAAAAATGATTGAAATACAATGTGCAAACATATTTTGAGATAATGTTGCGTAAGATTTCTTGCATGTTACTATAGATAAAGAATGTACCAGAATTTCATAGTAGCAGTACGGGCATATCATAAATAAGGAACAAATAAACAATGAGTATAAAACAACTATAATTGTAACGGTAACAAGATAACTAATAACAGAAAAATAGAACAAAAACAATATTGCGTGAATAAAGTTTTATATATATATATATAAGTTTAATATATACAAAGTGTTTTAACACTGTATAACATGACAAAAGAATTATTTGAGGAGATAGGTTTAAAAATTATCAGGCCAAAACTAAAATAATCAATATAAGCAAAGGCAATTTAAAATCTGATGACTACATTATCAATGGGGAGAAGGTTAAATCAAAAAATATGGAAGAAAAAATTAAATACCTGGGGGTTAATTTTAAAAACCAGATTGTTTTTTACTCAGAAAATACTATAAAATCACTAACAACTAAAATAAATAACCTGATTTCTTCTCCTTTTTTCAAAGCTAAACAAAAGATGTTTGTACTTAATCAATATTTGTGGCCTACTCTTATATTCCCTTTTCAAACTTCTCCACTTCATAAAATTAATCTAAATTTTTTCCATGATATAGATAAAATAATAAGATCTGCTGTAAAAGAAATATTTGATCTGCCTGATGACACTCCCACTTCAATGTTCTACAGTAGTACAAAATGTAATGTATGTGTGTCTTAACAAAGCATCTTGGGAAGCAGCTTTACAGCATATAAATATTTTGCAAGTACTCAAACGTATTAATGACCCATATCTGGACAGGTTAAAGGATTTTAAATTTGAAGAAATATATTGTCTTAAAAAATTAAACCTATTCGAGATTGGACAACCAGTTATTTCAAATACAAGAGCGCTTAGAGAAAAACTTAGAGAAGCTGAGTTGAATGCCTGGAACCGATTACCGTACAAAGGCAGAGGTACCAAACTTTTCAGCGAATGCCCTAACATCAATAAAACATTATCGAAAGGCCACGGTTTGACAGAATCTGAGTTTAAGTATTATTTGAAAATGGTCGGTGATGTAGCTCCAGTTAGGAGCCTACATGGAAGATCCAGGGACGGCAACCAGTGCCGGCATTGTTCCGGCACTGAGAATTATATTATTGAATCCTTAGCCCATGTCCTTGGTCAGTGCCCATGTAGTAGTCAGATAAGGAATACCAGACATCACCAGATTAGAACAATTATAGCTGACCAATTCAGAAAAGAAGTAAAGTATGAAGTATATGAAGAAGTCACCGGTTTAGAAGAAAATGGATCTATCAGAAGATGTGATATTATTGTCATTGACAGAAAAGTTGATAAATGTTTTATTATTGATCCCACTATACGATTTGAAACAAATCTTGATCAAACCTTAGAAGTACACCAAGAAAAAAAGAAAATTTATGAACAAACATTTAAATATTTCAATGAAAAGTACAACATAAGAAACTTTGAGGTCATTGGTATTTTAATTGGTGCAAGAGGAACAATTCCAAGTTTTGTTCAGGAAATGTGGAGAAGATTTAAATTAGATAACAAAATTTTGACTTTAGTTGCTCAGACTGCAGTAAAATACTCAATTAGTATATTAAAAAATCATCTATACAACCAAATTTAAATACCAAAATTTGTGTACAAGTATTCTTTGTCTTGAGGCAATTCACATTGGTGAAAAGATGTTAATTTTGAAATAAATTATCTGTATATATATATATATATCTTGAAACATCACATGTACCAAAATTACATTATAATATATTCAACATTTTTTATTGTAAAACCTTTTCCATTTCACCAGACCATCCTTTCACAACGACTCGCATGATGGTGTTAATGAGGTAATTATGCCTAGGCGCATCTAAAATAACATATTTTCAATGGGCTTCGTCCCAGTGGCTTTCACGTTAACCTGATAGTGACGGTTTACATCAAATGATTTCTTTAAACATTGGTTCATAATGTAAGAAAATACATTTGGTTTGCCAAATAATAATGCAACATTTATTTCAACTCCTTTCTTTATTATGTTCCCAGAATTTACATATAATCCAGTTATTATTGCACATTGATAGATCGAGAAATATATGTTACATGAGTGAAATGGGTAAGGGCCATGGTGTTTAAGTTGGAATCATTTAGATGTTCAGGTTTTGCTATTAACTTTAGAGCCCTTTCAGAAACGTCTGACCCATGCTTAGCATAGCTTACAAAAGGTTTTCAAAAGATTATCGAATTCCACATTGTTTCATAATGAGCCCCTGTACAAAATCGCCTTTTCTGTTATGAACACAATGTGATTCCAAGGTCTCTCTGGAATGATAATGAATGTTTTTCCTTTGACAAAAAGAACCACGATTTAATATAAATGTTTCTTTTTTAATACTTAGTATCTTAGAAAGTTATTTCATAAATTTTGTAACAAAGTTTATTGTAAAAGACATTGCTTTGAGAACGATAATTTGATTTTGTATGTTACTTTTGAATGAATTTCATATAATTAAACATGATTTGTTTCAACTAATCTCATACATTTGAACCTTAATCGTGAAGCAAACTAGAAAACATTTGTTTGAAAACAACTATACAATAGAGGTGAGGAGATTTGTATAAATGTAATCATAGTTTAACTTCATTTCTCATGAATTGTGTCAGTTGCAAGTTTCAACAACGACTGAAGCTACAGAGCAGCTCGGGTTCCCTAGATATATTTAAACAATAGTGAGTTATGTGAATAAATAGCGGTTTTATAATGAAAGTTCTTCCTACAGTTACAATTCTCTAGCCAATATAACTCATCGTCGCACTACAATATTCCAACATTAAATTAGGTGGTATTTTACGTTTTATACGTAAAGTGTCATACATGCAAAATATAGCATAAATCATCACATACAATGATTATTCACAAGCAAAGAAATTAAAATTAAATAAGATAACAACAACATAACACAAGAAGATAACAACATTTATTTGTCTTAAACTGGCAGTTTTACAGTATAATTTTAATTTAAAAATGTTTAATAATGTTTGACATTATATTTTGCAGAGGGATTTGTTATACGTTGACGAGCTAAAAACATTTGCACGAGTAAACTAAATACTTTTATTATTTCAAGAAAGTTTCTAGGGCGTAACTGATTCGTCATTATTCTGCCTTTGAAAGTTTTATTTTTCAGTAAATTAACATATGAAAACGATTAAATCTAAACAATTCAAACAGGCCTAAAGATTGTTACAATTGTATGGTGTTGTTGAATATCTTAATTTTATATGTATAATGTTTTTAAATATAACTTATTTTGGGTAAAGCACAACTAAATTTATTTCCGACCATTAATGATTCGAATTTTTGTGTTTTCTCCCTTCCCAATAATTATATTTTTCACCCTCACAACGGTTCTTGTTGGAATCCATGGAACTTTAATAGTAGGGCCGGCTCACCGAGTCATTGTCAAATTCCATCGGTTCACCTGGCCGCGAAACCCTTCCAATGAAAGTTCAGCAGGAAAAAATAGATTGGGAAATAGTTTTATAAAATAGAATATAATCAGAGATATTCGATAATACGACATTAAAGGTTATATGGTAGTAAAGGAGACTTACATATTTAAAGAAAATCCCTCAAATTACTGAACTTTACAAATTAATGTTCATAGATTGATAACATTTAATATTCCTAATAAGAATTTGTTTGGTTTTAAAACTAATTAAAAACACGGCAAAGTTAAATGATACTTGGTTAAATTTTAAAATATATTTTCCCACTCGTTCACCTACAAACGTGTTTATAAAACTAAAAAAAATATAGTAAAGGAAATATATATTTTTAAAATTAAAATGATGAAGACTAACAAATAAAGTGTAAAATTAGATTTCACTTGGACAAATAAACTAGTAGAAATGTACTTGAATAAAGTCAAACTTTAAGCATTCAAAACCTCGTTCACCCCAGATCTGTTAAACAAACAAGTAGCGTCGTAGCAAAACAACTGTAACAGTAAAACATTACCCAATTACCTGGAACAATCTCGACGAGATGCAATGAAACTTGCTAAACACTGTATAACTACGCTTTCAAAACCGTTTATATTCAATATACAGAGTGTTTATAAAATAACTCTTTGGTTTTAGGTGTTATTTTAACAACATTATATTTAAGTTTTATATTACTTACTTATTGGATCCTCCCTCTTCTCCGTAGTCGTGGGAGACCAGGGAATTGTCGTATTCTTCTTGTGTTATGTGTTTGTGTGTGGATGTGTATAGAGTAGTTGTGACCATTTGTTTTACGGCATATGCCTATTTATGTTATGAACTTAATGTTCTTCAAAGTATTCACTTAAACTGTGGTACAGTTTGTTTACAAGGTATTGTTTGGGTTTTGTTTGTAAAGTTTCTTATTTTTTATTGACTTTAAATTATTTTGCAGGAAGTTGAACATTTTTTACCCTATTATTTGTGGACATTTACTGGTTTTAGTTAATCTATGTTGTTGAAGATTGTAATTTAAGTTTAAGTTTCTTAGATTGTATTTGTGGCAGTCATATTATTACATAGTTATATGCTTATATGTTATTATTATAGTTGGTTTGCTTATGGTTTTGTTATTCAATATAATTTGATATTTGCACCACTTGTTGCCCTACACCCGCCCAAATGATAATCCAGCTACTCTCCACGTTTCACCAGTATGAGATGGCTGAGATGGATGCTATGGTTGCAACAATCGTCTTACTCAAATGTCACAGATTTATTCTAAATAACAATTTTTTTATCATGCCCTAAAAAAAAGGTTTTGTTCAGTTCATCTGTGTGTGAAAAAAGTAGAGTTCGTGCATATTCTAATAAAGGTCCCCATTAGTTTTTCATTTTGTAAAGGTGAACATTTACACATTTAAAATTACAATACCAACCCAAAATGCCCCCTCTTGAGTTAGTACACACCAAGGTCACACAAAAGTGCCAACTGTAACATTTTTTGTAATGAAAAACTTAATAATATGCAGAGTACAAAAATGTAAATAACGTATTCATTAAATGATTCTGTCATTTTATTATGATTTTTTAACCAAGGAGTTCTTTTATTGCTTTCAGAGATTATTGGTGCTCGTGCTTCCGTGGGTTCTCGGGCCCCGAGTGCGGCAAAGGCCCGTTGTGTCAGCCCACCAGCAACGTCTGTGAGAACGGAGCTACCTGCAGGTAACAGGAACTTGTCCACTACCTACCAGCTACCACTGGAACCGTTGTAATAATGGTGTCGTATAAGGATATATTCTAAAACATCTTTTTCACCAAAGAGTTGTAAATTTAAAATCTGTTTTTGTGCAAAACCCGATTTTTTAACGTTAAAAGGTTTTTAATTTAATAACGTAACAATGGGGGAATATTAATTTATAGTAATAGGTATTACCATTTAAATTAAACCTAATGCTAATTAAATTTTGTTGGTTTCAGACAAGTTGGAGCTATCGCTAGTACATGCATCTGTCCAGAAGGGTTTACAGGATCTCGATGTGAACTACGCATTTCAGACCAAGGTAAAATCTAAATCGCTGTAGAAAGGCTGTACAATTGTCCAAAACATATTATTGATAGGTTGCGATCGTTGTGTTAAAAAACTTGGCCAAGTAATAAATACAAATAAGGATTATTGCTAATTTAACATTATTCAGTTTACTTCTTCTACGACTTTGATATCGAAATGAAGTGATAGCTTTATGTAGTGAATAACATTAACAGTGTATTAGAACAACATTCAAAGGTCAGTTTTATTACAGATTGTTCCGAAATTGAGAGCTGTACCACCCAATGTCCAGAAGATGGCACTACAGAACCGTGTGCGTGTGGGAGTCGTGGAACGCCACTCAATAACGGTACGTGATATTCTGTAGTAACTTCAAAACCTGCTTGATTAGTGACATAGAACAAAATCAATTGCTTTAAAACTACGAAAGTACAACACCCATCCCAAAACCTTTAACAATATTTAATATATTTTTACATATTAAAAACAGCTAAAATGTTTTTATATGCCTAGACTATTTTGAAATTAATTATGTAAACATATGTTTGATATAGTATCAATGAGCGAAATATACTTGAAAATCCAACGTTGTAAAATAAAGGGTATGTAGTTTTTTTAACACTAAACTAATTCCTCGTAATACACCACTGTTTATATCCAATGTGACGTTGCCGAGACGTCCTCTCTGGACCAGTCTGTTGAAGGAGTAATATCAACAAGATAATTTGTCATGAGTATGAGCTTTTAATTAGGTATTTGTACACTTTAAAGTGTATGTATTTAGCTGCTAGTCCTCACCAGAACGCATATTCTCCTCAACAGTAAATATGTTTTTCAGCTTTGGTTCGTCTATTATAAATCTGCATATTTTTGTAGATAAGGCGAGATACGAAGGAACTCTGAGGTTGTCAAACGTGTCAGCTGTTCGACAATGTTTAGAGAGTGCTACCTGCTCACTAAAACCTACACTGACTAAACAGGTAAAAGTAACTACCGGTTATAACTAAGTTAAACTGTATCCTTTGAGGATAGTTCGGTAATGTCTATTACCATTCACCTCAACTCTCCAACATCTCCAACTCACCGTCCTCCCAACATTCATTCAGCTATTTTCCGAGTTATCTGTTTCATTCAAATTGTATATAATTGTATTTTAATTGCAGCTTTATTCAGAAAAATGTAAGACACAAAGATGAATAAACATTAATAGGTTTAAAGATAAAAACTCTCGGCCGTATTTTGTATAACGTTTGACCGCTGATGAAGCATCTTTGTGGTTACAGCGGAATCCAACAATGGCCTTTGAATGGGACCCCGGTATTGAAATTCCAGCCAAAACCTATTGTGGGAAATGAAAAATGCGCATGATCAACGATAAATACCATTCAAGTAATATAGACCTATAGCATTTCCACTTTATTTTTGCGCATTTTAAGGGTTTAAAGAGCTTAAACCAAAATGTCTGTAAATATGATTTCAGCTTATGGACTTAAACCTAAAACAAATCATTATTTCGGGTTATTATAATTCTGTATTGCGTTATTTTTTACATGCCATAAGCTATAGTCATTAGAAGCAATTATTAACATTATATAAATAAATGTAACTTAAAATAAAGGTGTTAATTAAATATCCGTATTTTGAGCAATATTTGATAATGTGTGACGATTTGTCATGAATGTAAATTACACTCTTTATTGTCGAGATAAGACCATGATTGTACGGTTAAGGAACTTTACAATGTTAACTGATGCATAGATACAGTAGCATGTTTTTTTCTATGTATACAATGTAACTAAACATACATATGTGTAATCACGAGTAAAATTAGAAAACTTCCACGAAAAACTAACAAATTTTACTGTATAATGGATTAATTATATATTTGTAATAATATTTTACTATACTTATTGTTATTAAATAATACTAATCTATCATTTATTATCATTCTATGTTTTAGATATCCAAATATCTAAAAAGCAGTAATCTGTCAGTCATGGAGGACATAAGAGTTTTAGACGTAGGGTAAGTAGCGCATACAAACATTTTCTTTTAAATATAATTTAAATTTACAAAGAATCAGTCGGTCTTAGTCAGTAACAAGGCTATACACAAGACATCTCACCTATTCTACACTCATCATTCATTCATGTACTTGCCTTCAAATATGCCCTAGTTGCGTTGGCGTTTAGATATAAGATATATTAATCAATGTTTATAGTGTAATGCAGTATGTTTTTCCATTTTCAATACATATGTAAATCTTTCAGTAAAATGTGACCCAAACCAAGCCAATTATAACTAAGTTAAGTTAATGTTCGTATAACATTCGGGCCAAGGTCTGTTGCGAGAGTTCTCAGGTCAAAACTAGTATTTCTGACATGACCTATCGACTACTTAAGTAGCCGGGACCAATGGATTAACGTGCCTTCCAAATCACGGTAGCAGTCTGAGTTTCAAAAGTCAGTTGGATTTCTCCGGGAATTGATCCCGGGTATTTTGGGTGGTAGGCCAGTACTCAACCCACTTAGCTAAGAATGTCATTCACAAGCAAAGTATTTATACTCAGTTTATAGTTGTATCCACTTTATAACTCTCCTTTACGACCTATTGACGGCCAGGTTCAGCGGAGAGGTCCGCTTCCACTTCTGGGGCAGCAAGTCCGAGGGCTCCAAAGTGCGGGACTCCTTCAACAGACTGGTCCAGAGAGGACGTCTCGGCAACGTCACGTTGGTCGCCACCCACCTGGCCATCACACAAGAGCCTTCTCTGAATCTCCAGGTATACGATAATAGCTCAGAGAGTCAACGAGGTGAGCTACCAAGCCTGTCGGTGATGCCGCCTCTGTCACTCCTGCAGCCTTGCTTAATATACGGTGGTGCGCCTGATAGACTAACCGCAGCGCAGCGCAGTAAGCAGTCGGTATCTATTCTTTTATACGTGTGATAGCTGTCCAATTTGGATACGCATACTTAAACTAGTAATTACACCATCTATATTTACATAAATCGATTTCTTCAATGTTATTGTGAAATGGGCAGTTTACTGTATGGTTAGTTTATGAATGTCACACGTCGATGAAAATTACTTAGGTTACATTTTTAACTTACGTATAACTAGAGTGTACTTGACTGCAATGACCTGTAGCACAGATGTCTCCACTATGCACGGATGTCTCCACGGTCATGTCTGTGCGGTTCAGACTATTTTATGGACTGTGGGCCATTCGGTTGCTATTGCGCATTTGTTTAATTATTCTGGCTATAAACAATAATGTTCAGCATATGTCTAAGTTACACCAAACTTTAATTGTAGTACTTATAATTATACTGCCCTGAATGTACGCCAGTTATTGTTATGGATTGAAATTTAGTTGTGAATCATAAAGGGGGGAATAAAACGTAGCTGCGCTGTTCTTGTTTAATCGTTATTCGATACTTAGACGTAAATGTACACTATAAATATATTGCATACAAAACCATATATACTATAAATGTTATACAGTTGCAGTATAATACTAAGCCTTGAACATCATTGCCTTCAACTATGTTGTTTTCTGCTAGAGTGTCCGGGTGAACCACCCCAGGGCACGGGTCCGGCAGGGGGAGGAGTTCGTCATGTCCTGCGTTGCTCAAGGATCGTCACATATTATGTTCCGCTGGTTCAAAGACGGAATACTCATTAATATCACAAGGTCTAGGAGGTAAAGATAAAACATTTTCACCTTTATGTTTAGATATTTTGTGAAAGTAGTTGTATAAATTAACATCTTTGTTTAAAAAGACATAGTACCTATATAAAAGTTTATTAATCGTAAAACTTAAACAATGTTGAGAATTAACACAGTATTTGAAAATAAAAATTTATAAATTTCCAAGTTTGTTTAAAACACCTTACTTTGTTTATCTTAGATCTGTAACTAATACTGAAATATTTTTTACTTTATTTTGAATTATGAATTTCTATAAACTATTTTCTATACATTACTGGATTGGATTAAAGTCCCATTGATGGGTATTTATAGTCTAGTTTTATCTAAGAAATCTGAATAATTTAAGATGAATATTTTTTTACATTTGTAAATAATACTAGTGGCTTTTAGGAAGTATAGCTCCTAAAATTTGGGCTTTGTGTAAGTGGATATTCTATTTTAAATTACTGTTTGCATGCTAAGGAAAATAAATCTTAAGGGGAGTATGAACACATGTTAACACATAAACAAAGCAGAAGCTTAAATCGCATTGTAAATAATCACACGTGATCGTTATTTTTTGTTTCCATAAGAAAACTAATTGCTCTTTGAAGTCCAGTGGGGTGTATAACCGGTAACTTTTGACATTTCTGATATTTTCCCACAGTCCTTGCCCTTCAAAATTTAAAATTAATCGTTATAAGCTATTCCTAGCTACAGAAGTTTCGTGGGGACGATTCGCTTCCGTAATTTAATATTAAACTATCGGTTTACCATACATTTACCCCCAAATCAGAGATTGTAATGTTTATATTTTCTCTATTGGTATTAACTCACTGTGGAATGTTAACATAACCGTTCCAGGAACATGTGGAGCCGCCTTCTGCCGCTGGACTCGGCGGAGCAGCACACCGCGCTGCTAGGGGTGGCGGCGGCGGACCCGCTGGACACGGGGCGGTACACCTGCCAGGTGGCGGACTGGGGCTACCAGCAGTGCAACAGTCTCGTGCTGGAGGTGGTGCCGGAGCCTAGCATCCGCGTGGACCCCATGAGCGTCACTGTCGGCAAGGTGATCAAACAGCTTTCATATCCAAGTCCTTTTATTAATTAGGGCAACCTTATTTTTAAAACTTTTATTTTGATTGCATGTAGTCAAAGGATAAATCTAAATTTATGTTATATTGAAAAAACCTTATCATATAGCTTAAAAATGCTTTGAGGAAGAACTAGAACTTTGCCGTTTGCCTGATAAAGATCCAAGTAGTGGATTGAAACCAGTCGCCTCTCGAGGAAAAGAGAATCGCTCGACATTAAGGCAATTTTAGCCAGTACACATCGATCAATCAGTGATTCGGATGCTTAACTCAAACACAAATTGAAGTTAAAGAAGCTTGTCATTATCTATAAATCCATTAGAAACAATCACCTATAATCTTTCTTACCTTAGTCAATAGTTTTCCATTTCAGAAGACGATTATATTTAATAAGGTCATTATTAAAAAATATTTCCATTAACTGTAAAAGTTCATAAATTTACCCACACAATGTAGAACAAACTACTTTTTGTCCGCCCTCAATAACATCGCAATAAAATGGGCAGGTAATCAGTACTGTCTGGTCTAGATTTAAAGGAAAAAACTATAATTTCACCACAAATGAAAAATATGAAGAAAAGAAGATTACAATTTACATATAAAGAAGTGAATTCAGCAGTAACATTTACCGTATATTATTTTAATTTAACGTTAATGAAATTGACTTTAAACATGCTAAAAATATTGAAGTTTTAATGTTTTAAATAAACAAATGGAAAAGCACACCAGATATTTTTATTATTGTTACCCAGTAACGGAGCACCACAGTATAATAATTATACTACATATATTATAATTATTATAGGGTAATATATGTTTTTAATGTTCTAGTGATTTTGCAATATATATTTTTGTCAATATAGTATGACGTCTATTTCGTAAAGAAAGGTGGCTAAAGTTTGGCATGTGATTTGCCATTAGACATACAGATCTTTCCCGACTCAAACCGTTAGCCCAAAAATCAAGCTCATTTCACAAATCTTTTTCAATAAGGGGAAAACGATATAAAATATAATGTTAGCTATCATTTTAAAATCGACTTTTATTTAGAACATCACTTTACCTCCAAATATGTTTAGACATATCAAAATTGGAACACTGTGTATGAATAATCAATAAAGTTTCTAAATTGGAGCAAGCCACCCCTCCAGTGATGTAATTGCTGTTTGGATTGCGGAGTGATTTTCAACTGCTCTGCTCGTTACAAGCACGGAACACTGTAAATATAAGCTTAACAGGGATTGGGCATCAATCTACGCCTACCAGCTTACAACTGGTGATTAGTTCGCAAAGTGCATGGGACAAATCAATGAGCGCTCAATTCATGAGGCTCCACTTAGTTGTTCCAAATGTTGCGGAATATGTATGATTAGAGTAATTTAATACATATAAAAGCTACATTATTTAATGGTCCGATTTAGGTGATATTAGAAAGATGCGTGCAATCCTTTTCTGTCTGCATAGTTTATTTATCTATGTATAACAAATACACATATATAATAAATAAACGAATTCGCACGCAGCACGCTGACGTGAGGGAAGTGAATTTCCACATAACAACTTTAAAACTCAAAATAAGTGTAAAAACATACATATGTCCAATTTTAGTGAATTTCCCCTATGGGAAGAAGCTATTACCGTAGGTCTCATGGTAAGACTTAAGCCCGAGACCATGATAACTTTTCATTTTGAGGTCCCCAGATGCCAAAAACACCATTCGTTAAAATTGTTATATATGTATATATATATTTATATATTAAATTAAAATGTTTTCTCCAGGGTACTCATGTTACTTATATTTCATCTCTATATATATATATATGTGTGTGTGTGTGTGTGTGTGTGTGTGTGTGTGTGTGTGTGTGTGTGTGTGTGTGTGTCCGTGAGCACGATAACTCTCACAAAAAAGGTCCGATCTTAATGAAATTTGGTACAAATGTGTTAAGTACCATTTACTTGAACGAGTTCGAAAACCAGACGAATCGCACCATCCAAAGGGGGTTTTTGGGGGGTTTTGTACCCCAAAAATGGGTTTTTTGGGGTTTCCACATGTAATTTTTATTTAAATCAAACTTTAATTTTTACCGTTTAATTCAGCATAAAAAAAACAATTTGGTATTTTGATCATTGCTCTACGTCAATTGGTTCCTGAGATGTTGAAAGTGCTAAACACAGTACGTTGTCTAATGTTATTCTTATGGAGAAAAAGAAATATTGTATATCTCGCTTATTTATGAACATAAACTGACAAAATTTGGTATATGGATTTATCTGGTTGGGGTTTATCGTTGTTTGCACAAAATACAAAATTTTCACGGATGGTTCCCGTAGCAGCAAACCTAGGTATTCGGTCCCCATGTTATTCTTATGGAGAATAATTAAAATGTTATATTTCGCTTATTTATGAATGTATATGGATGAAACTTGGTGCGTGACTTCACTAAGATGAGTTCTATTGATATTTGCATAAAAACCCATTATTTTGTGTGCCTTGTTGCAGCAAACCTGCGTACTCATCCCCAATGTTATTCTTATGGAGAATAATTTATATTTTAAATATCGTTTGTTTGAGAATATATTTTGTATGAATCCTGTTAAGTGTTAATGTGTTATGTTATATATTCATTGGAAATTCGCTGAGTATGCAGGTTTGCTGCGACGGGGGTATTTATTGAAATCTGAAAACATTTATTTTTTGGCTGTTCTGATACTTCTGGTTTAATTTACTTGCAAAGCTGGGAATACAATTTTGCGCATTATAAGGTTAGGGGAAGGTCCAGACAGGCTTTAAAGTAAGCGTGAGGTTGCTGGGGATGTTAAAAGTACTCTAACAAAGGAATAATAGGCTTTTCTAGTGTAAAACCCCCATAAGACAACGTACTGTGTTTAGTCGATACACATTTTCTTTAATAACTCGGTAAATATTTATGCTAGAGTGACGAAAAAGGGCTTAAAGCTTTCGCCTCTCTGATTCCCATCTTTTTACATGCATTGATTTTACATATGGGGCTTTTATGACCCTTTTTGGGCCCATAAACTCGAAATTTGAAATATTAATCCCCAAAAAAAGGTGTTTGGAGTTTTCCGATTGTTATGCCCAACAAACTTGTCCAACTGATTACAGAAAGGAACGTCCCTACCATATTTGAAGTAAATCGGACAAAAAATGAGACCGCTAGAGTGTAAACACACACACACATATATATGTATGTATATATATATATATATAATATATACATATATATATATATACAATTTTGAAGAACCCCCCAAAGCGTGTTCAGGGGGTCACGTTAGGAACTTCTATGGTAGTCCCGGGCTTAAGTTTCACCATGCGGGTTATGCTAATAGTTCACTTTCCAAAGGAAATTCACTAATAAAGGCTATATCTACGTATGTGTCATTTTCGGTTTTATTTAATGTTTGTATTTGAATTAAAATAAAAGCCAAATAATACCTAGTAACTCACTCAGTGGTCTTACAATCTTAAGAACTAAGAACCAATAAAATATTTGAAATTAAATGTAATACGTAGCTTGGGAAGGATTTAACAAACGTGAACTTGGAATGTTTACAGTAGGGGTGAAACTGTAGAACTGTATAAGTATGTCTAGGAACTAGTGCGTTCCATCCACGCATACATGGTTGTAACACCTTATTATTAAATGTCTACATCTGTTTGGCTAGGGTGAAAACGTGTCAGTTCGATGTACGACACAAAATGAACTTCAGTTTGAAAGCAAGTTGGGCTACAGCTGGACCAAAAACAACGCCCTGTTCAAAATGACGCCCAATGAGGAGTTTTGGGAAGACTTGTACCCAGGAGGCAGTCTTCTCCGCATTTACAACGTGCAGGTGAGCTTTTATATAACAATTATTTCCAATATATAAATACGTCTTAAACGTAGAGTAAGAAACACAGCTTCAATGTGTTTATTGAGTGTAGTGAGAAAGCTTTTGCCAGACAAACTAAATTTTAAGTTTCCAACCACGAAGTACTATAGTTACCATGACTTTTCTCATTTTTAATCAACATGCGTTAAGCTACGTTTCAGTTTGTAAATAGCTAATACTTAATTTATGAAGACTTTAAACCAATTTATTTTTCGTACAATAATTTTTTATAACTTCCTAAAGATACAAAAAAGAGGTTACATTCAACAGTAGCAGAAATTACTTGGTTTTTAATGACTTCCACTACGCGTGGGGGGGAGGGGAATGGGGTAGACGTGATTTTATGGTCCGGAGAGCAACACCTTTATTTTCCTGTTTTCAAGGAAAATTGAACCAATGCCGTTACATAATGAGTACAACGTATTGTGGGTATGTAACCTTTAAGTACAATATTTACCAGGATAGTTGGCTCTGAGTTCACTCTCACCTCTTGAATATACATTTTCATTTTTGCAAAAAAAATTAAATGTGCCCTTTTAGTGAATTTCCCCTAATAGGGAAGAAGCTATTACCGTAGTCGGCATGGTAAGACCTAGCCCCGGGACCATGATTACTTTTCGTTTTGAGGTCCCCAGATGTCAAAAACACCATTCGTTCAATACTGTGTATATATATATATATATATATATATATATATATATATATATATATATATGTCCGTAAGTGCGATAACTTTCGTAAAAATGGTCCGATTTTGATTAAATTTGGAACAAACGTGTAAAGCAACATTTATGACTTTAAGTTCAAAAACCAGACAGATCGCTTTATTCGAAGGGGTATTTTAGGGGGGTTTTGTACCCTAAATGTGTGTTTTTTGAGTTTTCTACACATAATATTTTAAGAAATCTAATTTTAGTTCACACCATTGGATTTGGCTTAAAAAGCGAACAATTTGGTGTTTAGATAATTTCTCTACGTCAATTGGTTACCGAGATATTGAAAGTGCTAAACACAGTACGTTGTCCAATGTTATTCTTAAGGAGAATAAGAAAAATTTTACATCTCGCTTATTTATAAACGTATCCGGACGAAACTTGATATATGGCTTCATTTCGTTGTGGTCTATTGATAATTGTTCAAAAAAACAAAATTTTGCCGATGGTTCCCGTAGCAGCAAACCTGCCTACTTAGCGCCCCTGTTATTCTTATAGAGAATAAGAATTTGTTATGCCTCATTTAATTATGAACATAAATTAATATAACTTGGTATGTAGCTTCACCTAGTTGAGTTACATTGATATTTGTATAAAAAGCCATAATTTGTGTTCCTTGTTGCAGCAAACCTATGTACTAAGCCCCCCATGTTATTCTTAGGGAGAATAATTAAAATTGTATAAATTGTTTATTTATAAATGGATACGGATGAAACTTGGTATGTAGCTTCACCTAGTTGAGTTACATTGATATTTGTATAAAAAGCCATAATTTGTGTTCCTTGTTGCAGCAAACCTGCGTACTAAGCCCCCCATGTTATTCTTAGGGAGAATAACTAGGTGTACGCTCATTCCTCACGTATAAGGATAATTGAAACACATGATGAAACTTAAATCGAGTCTCATAAAAAATTCAATATCTGGTTTGAGTAACATCATCAGAATACATTCCGTTATCATTTAACTGCCGCCAGAATCCGGATTTTACGTCTATATAGCTATAGTTTTAGTCACTTCTCTAATAATCAATTATCGCGGTAGCTGAGAGGTATCGCACTGGCTCTTGGAGCGAAAGGTCACAGGTTCGGATCCCGCCGTCAACCTAACATTTTATCCGTAGAAAATCATACATACATTTATCACTTGTTTTTATCAAAGTAAATGTTGTATAAATACGTAAATTTATTAATTTTTTAAATAAATTGAAGATTTCAGGCATGGTTTGTTGTTAGGATTGGCATGGGTGCGTTATCTTAGAACAAACAGAGCATTTTGGGCTAAGCAGTGACTTTAGCAGTGTGGTTAATTTAACTTTTAAGAGAACAGCGAGTTTCCTATATGAACTAATGTTAACAATTTCTATAGGCCAAGTCAAAATATACTTAAGGATTAACAATAAATCGTCAGGCCCAGTTATTTAGATTAAAAAATGAGATTTCAATATATTGTTTCAATAGCCTAGGCTATCATGAAATTAAATGCTATAAACATGGGTTGGCCCAAGTCCGTATATGAAACTTCTAAAATGACAAGTAGCCTAAGTGTATATGCCTACAATTATAGTCATAGGTCCAAGTTTATGATGAAAACAGCTCAATATAATCCAAACATAGGAGATGTCAAATCATTTCAGATAACCTGTACAAAAGGCTTAGTTTGGTTAGAATAGTTTAAAGCTTTTGTTTTGGTTCGCTACAACATTGCTGGTAATGTGTTTAAAGTATTTTACAACAGTTGTATTTGACAAAATGATATTTCAATATAATGTTTCAATAGCCTAGGCTATCATGAAATTAAATTCTATAAACATGGGTTGGTCCAAGAGCGTACATGAAACTTCTAAAATGGTAAGTAGCCTAAGTGTATAGGCCTAAATTTTATAGCCATAGGTCCAAGTTTATGATGAAAACAGCTCAGTATAATCCAAACCTAGGATATGTCAAATCATTTCAGATAACCTGTATAAAAGGCTTAGTTTGGTTAGAATAGTTTAAAGCTTTTGTTTTGGTTCGCTACAACATTCCTGGTAATGTTTAAATTATTTAACAACAGTTGTATTTTACAAAATTATATTTCAATATATTGTTGCAATAGCCTGGGCTATCAGGAAATTAAATTCTATAAACATGGGTTGACTCCAAGACCGTACATGAAACTTCTAAAATGGCAAGTAGCCTAAGTGTATAGGCTGACATTTTATAGCCATAGGTCCAAGTTTATGATGAAAACAGCTCACTGTAATCCAAACCTAGGATGTGTCAAATCATTTCAGATAACCTGTATAAAAGGCTTAGTTTGGTTAGAGTAGTTTAAAGCTTTTATTTTGGTTCCCTACAACATTCCTGGTAATGTGTTTAAAGTATTTTACAAAAGTTGTATTACCAGTTTAATGTTGGCTTACTCTTACTGTAATCCAACCCTAGGCTATGTCAAATCATTCAAGATAACCTTCCGAAAAAGGCTGTTTGGTTAGCTAGAATAATCTATAGCTTTTATTGTGGTTACCTACTACATTACTGGTAATGTATTTTAGGTAATGTAGACAATTTTTATTATTAATTTAGTGAAAATATAACCTAGCAAATAATTGTCCTACAAAATAAATTTTAAGGTTGTTCGCTTACTGTGACTAACTTCATAAACGCTTTCAAGATAAATTGAGGCTTTGTATACTTTGTACACATGACAATCACAATATTACCAATTGTCTAAGAAAATGTAATAAAACAAACTAATTTATAAGTTAAGTTAATATCTTAGTATCTACAGTCATCAAAAAGTTATTTTGAGTTGTTCGACCTGCCACACGCGTCGTCTGTCGTCTGCCACCGTTACAATCGTCTCCTCTGACCAACAGACGATATTTACACAGAGTAGGCGTACTAAGGGAATATTAACTGTATGGATATTTTTTTTTAAACGTACACTTAATAATTTATAAAATAATAAATATGCTCACAACTTAAAAATATACTTCGATTTATCTCTCTTGTGTGTTTTTTTGTTGGTAAAAAAACTGTTGTTATCCAGTATAACAAAGTATAGTCTAGTAAACTAACTATTGTTACTCTGTTGTTGAAACATAGACGTCGGCTAAATTTTAACGATTCAAGTACCACTAAAATGGCTTCCAATGTTATTCTTATGGAGAAAAAAATAAATTTGGTTTTAAGATAATTTGATTAATACTGAACGAAATTATCTGAATAACGAACTTGACCGAGATTTTGACCCGTTAAGTTTTTCTGGAAAATTTTAAGTTTAACTGTGGAGGCATTCTCGAGTTATTGGGGTCACAGACACGCCAGTTGAGTTGATTCTCTTACCAGTCTAAGCAGTAAAGTTGTGTATAAGGATACTTTCACTTCGTTCAATTATCCAATTAAAATTGTATAAATTGTTTATTTATAAATGGATACGGATGAAACTTGGTATGTGGTGGCTTCACCTGGTTGTGTTCTGTTGATTTTTGCATTAAGACTTAATATTTTCTGTTCCTTGTTGTAGCAAACCTGAGTACTCAATCCCCATGTTATTCTTATGGAAAAAAATTAAAATTTAATATACGGCTCATTTATTAATATTTATCTATGAAACTTGGTAAGTGGCTGTATATAGTATATATATATGTGCATTGTAAATTCGCTGAGTATGTAGGTTTGCTGCAACGGGGGTATTTCACATTATTTCAATATTCTAATGACTATTATTTTAAAATTACAGGGAAGAATATCACGTCTGTAGTTTTTACACAGTTGATAGTAAAAACAAAATACATAAAACGATACCTTCGCTTCGTAGAAAAAAGCGTTTATACTTTGTTATCTTGACGTATACTGTGTTTGTAACTGTGTAAGTTGGAAAATAAGTTAACTGAATTTTGAAAATGGTTTGCTGTTTACACATTTTTTTTTAAATGGATTAGTATTAAGGGCCGCTTTCCCCGAGTAAATTTTAACTTAAACTTATGTTTAAACTTATGATTATG
Source organism: Allygus modestus (assembly GCA_963675035.1). Taxonomy (NCBI): domain Eukaryota; kingdom Metazoa; phylum Arthropoda; class Insecta; order Hemiptera; family Cicadellidae; genus Allygus; species Allygus modestus. Next base: position 341,119,620 of record OY776111.1, read on the forward strand.
AGAAATTCCGCTTTCCCAATGTGTTATGGGTAGTTTAAACCCGGTTTAACTTAAACCTATTGAGATAACCATATTTAACGATTTTATTCCATGCTTTGTTTTTTTAACCTTAAATCCATTGTAATATTATTTTTTTTTTTCAGTTTAACTAGAGGGTAAACAAACAAACAAAATCGTATGAAACATCTTGCTGGTTTAATATTTTGTGGATTAAACTAAACTGACTAGAAAATTGTTGGGGAAAACGAACTGTTCCTTAATCCCAAGTTCAAAATAATCTCAGGTTTAGTTTAAACTTGATTTGGGGAAATCGGCCCTAAGTATCGTACCTGTGTACATTTCAGAAGTCCGCCACGTACTCGTGTCATGTGCATGGTAGCGTCCGCTCCGTACCGCGCAGCATGAGGCTGGAGGTCCTCAACCAGAGTGTGGCGCCGTGGTGCCCAGAGGACGAGACCGGGGTGAGGGTGGCTGATGATAACTGAACTGTGTCAGTCAATGTAAAAATTAGCAAATTAATTTAAATACAAAAATTCTATAATTTAACAGGCATTGTTAATTTATTTTGTTAATATGTCTCGACAACTTCATTAAGTGATACTAAGACTAGCATGTGAAAGAGTATAGACCCTCAATTGAGGTGGAGAGAATAGTGCTTAAAATGCTTCCACTAAATTTCATACAGTTAAAACTATGAATTTTCGCTTATGTCAAAGCAAAACATTATTAAATAGTAATATGGTTTACTGCAAAGGTTGTGATATTAGAACAATTAAAACCTTGATAATAAACATTCTAAGATATACTAGTTTGTAGTAGGTGTTTTTGGTATATAATTTTGTAATTAGTCTACATTCAGAACTTTAAAAAGGTTATCTTGAATAAAATGAAGAGCGAAATCCCTAAATGTGTTTTCAGAGAGTAAAACGAATTTTAATCTTCATTCTTATATTATATAAAATATTCCTATTCTCGGAACTCCAGAAGTGTCTGTAACACGAGTAATTCTAAAAAAAGTGGTAAATATTAGAATTATATATTTTTTTGTTTGTTATAGATAGTTCATCTTTTTGATTCCAACTGTTTTATAGCCTGTCTTAGAGATACGAATGGCCACAATAAAAAGCGTCATATCGTTCACTACAGAATTATTATTGAAAACAAATAAACTGTGTCGTAAAACTAGTTCATATATTTCCCCCCACGTAAAGCTACCCACAATCGCTACAGTTGGCTGAGATTTATTTATTTATGTACTTGATTTACATGCTAGCTATACTAATTGATTCTTTTATCCCTTCTCTCCATAACAGTCCAAATTCGATTTGCTTTTTCACAAATGTTTTTGACTTTGTGTGCCAAACGAACTCACTTCGTTAATTCCCCTTTCTTATACTATTGTAGTTTACACATCCGACAATATGTTGTTAATGTGGCATATCGTCCAGATATAGTTGTTGATGGAGTTTCCCAGCTATTTACTCATCCTTTCTATATGTCACGAAATTTAAGAGCAAATAAATCTCCTTCCCTGACCCAGAGTTGATGTAGTTTGAATATTTTGATAATAACTGATTTATGTCTTAGCTTAATTTTCTCGAACATCCCTATGTAAAGCCAAAGAAAAGATTTTGTTTACGAACACCTTCATCTTCTTGTATTTATAAATACTAAATTTAATGAAAAACTTGTATTTTCTAATTTTCTTACTAACGTAATACAGAAGAAAATTAAATTATTTCTTATATTTTATTCACACATCAACTATAACTTAAGCCTATAACTTATTTTTCGATAGGCAATTGTGCAGATGTTTCTGCATAAACCTATGTTTAAGGAATTTCTGGCTGAGGTTGCACCAGGATTTGTACGTAAATATGATATTGTTATTACAAACTGTAACAATTGTAGTACCATAGGAAGACAGGAAATTAAATATACAAAAATGATTCTGCTTAACTACTGATGATTCGATTATCACACTACACAATCGATGTGATTTAACTACCCAAAACCTCTTAGCAACCTTTCAAAAACTGTCTGTACCGCTAGGTGGGAGGTATCCGATGGGAGCAGGCCGGGCCGGGGGTCATGGCCAAGGTGGACTGCCCGGCCCACTACCAGGGGGTGGCTACTAGGCTGTGTCTGTTGGTGGAGAACCAGCAGGTCCGCTGGCAGACTCCTGACTTCTCCGACTGCGTGTCTGATAAAATTACATCAGTATCAAACAATGTAAGTTCCCTGTTGGTTTTTTATTCTAATGTGGATTAATAATAAACCATTATTATAAAATAAGTCGTGGTCTAACAGTCATATTGTAGCAGAAGTTTCAGAGTTAGAAGATTTGAATACTTTATAATTAACAAACACTTGATTTGCCTGCTTTTAAATAAGACGAAAATATATTACAATTCACAAGGATAAGTCGATCATGTTTTATCTTTTGTCTAAATGAGAAACAAATCTAAAAACGTAATTTAATTGTCTTTGCAGTTCCACAAAATTACTCTCGGATACGGCAACACGACGGCCCTGGATGCAGTGTTTGGCGTGCTGACGTCACTGCGCGACCGTGGCGTTATCTACCCGGGGGAAGGAGAACCAGCGATCGGCCTGTTGCAGAGAGTGACGTCATACCTCAACGAGACTGGCAGCTGGTCCGAGCTCGCCAACGCCACCAACTACTTCTACAGCGCCGTAAACACGCTGCTTCAGCATAGGAACTCCCTCATGAATCACCAGGTACCGTAAGCACTACACACTATACACTAACAGGGGAGAGAGAACCAGCGATCGGCTGTAGAGAGTGACGTCATACCTCAACGAGTCTGGCAGCTGGTCCGAGCTCGCCAACGCCACCATCTACTTCTACAGCGCCGTAAACACGCTGCTGCAGCATAAGAACTCCGTCATGAATCACCAGGTACCGTAAGCACTACACACTATACACTAACAGGGGAGAGAGAACCAGCGATCGGCTGAAGAGAGTGACGTCATACCTCAACGAGTCTGGCAGCTGGTCCGAGCTCGCCAACGCCACCATCTACTTCTACAGCGCCGTAAACACGCTGCTTCAGCATAGGAACTCCGTCATGAATCACCAGGTACCGTAAGCACAACACACTATACACTAACAGGGGAGAGAGAACCAGCGATCGGCTGTAGAGAGTGACGTCATACCTCAACGAGTCTGGCAGCTGGTCCGAGCTCGCCAACGCCACCATCTACTTCTACAGCGCCGTAAACACGCTGCTGCAGCATAAGAACTCCGTCATGAATCACCAGGTACCGTAATCACTACACACTATACACTAACAGGGGACAGAGAACCAGTGATCGGCCTGTTGTAGAGAGTGACGTCATACCTCAAAGAGACTGGCAGCTGGCCCAAGCTCGCCAACGCGACTAACTACTTCTACATTTTGAAATCTGTCACGAATTACCAGGTAGCGTAACTAATACATCAGGCGGTCAGCCAACAGGAAATAGCAGAGAGTGACGTCATACCATACCTCAACGGGACTGAACCTGATACCACCACAACTACATTTACAGAGCAACACGCTACTGCATAGGAACTCCTTCATGAATTCCCTGTCCATAACTAGTCGGTTCTACTCAGCTAGACGGTAGATTTACGTTACAAATTTACCGAATACTCGTACATCTGTTTCTATATTTTGAACGCATACTCTAAGGAGGTCTCATAAAACTAAGAGAATTTACTTATACTTCAAGGAATCTTAAAATTTTGCTTTCCTTATTAAAAAAATTCCACATCACCTACTATGGATGAAAGATGAGTTTTTCATACTAATCAATTTAAAAAGAAATAGTTATTTGTAATAATAGATGAATATTGTTAATTAATCGTGGTCTTTCTTTGAACGTACAGTATGCCGTATTTTATTTTCAAAAGACTTGTCGTCAGTTCATATTTTGAAACTAAAATGAGCCAACGTTATAATTACAAAGGTTGCACCTTTCATCATTCTCTATAAAAATGGTATAGAGGCATTTGTCATAGATAGTCACTAAAAGCAAACACATCAAAGTAAATATCTATAAAAGAGGAAACCGAACATCCTCATTTCTTTAGCAACAGTCAATGGCTTTGTACATAACCAATCTATTGCTTCTTTTAACTTTTTATCATTATTTATTTGTACTGGTTTACATTACAATTATTTAATAAAACTGACGTATTAGTGGACTGTCATAATAATAATAAGTATCCTATTTTACTTCAACCAAACATCTGTTGGTGGATGAACAAACCGATATAATTAGCTTTAAATAATTAATGTACAAAAATTGTCACTCAGCAGATGATTTAGAGTTGTTTGTAAAGATCGAGCGTTAATTAGACATTAAAGAGAGGTATTACATAATGAGGAAGCAAACTGATTCTGTCCGTAAAATTGCAGTGAGGCAACGAAAAGTCAACACAATTATTAAATCTGTGATGAAATGGCAATAGAGAGAGAATCATTACCCGAAAACGTTCGGTTTGTCGATGTTGTTAACATTAGCGATAGGAAATTATCCTGGAAAATTAAATCAGAAATTAATTTATTATTCGTTTATCGTCGGTAATGTATTCTTCTGCTACACATTATGCTGTATACGACGCCCAATTATTCTATCCCCACTACTATTTATTGTTGTTTTGTTACTTTGACCTACTTTTAAATTGTTCTTAATGCATACAATACACATAAAGCTTATGGTATACAATGTTTGCTATTTGATACCAATCAAACACATTTCCTTGTAACAATCATAAGTTAACTAAGTTGTACACACTCGAGATGGGAAATGGTGTTATTTACAATAATTACAAGTGTGTTTTTATTATTTTTGGTTGGATCTACAAAAGAATATAAAAAAATAAAATCAATTTTACCGTTTGTATAGAAAGTAGAAGAGCTCAGTGGCGTGGTCTCTGCGTGGACGGGGATGTGGGGGGCTCAGCCCGGAACCGGAAGTGGTCACCTCGCCTTTGACAGTCTTGTCGTGGACTTGTTCCGGTTTGAGGAGCCCACCTTCCGGCACGACCTCACACTCCGCATCCCGAGGCCGACTTACAGGTAGGCCTATATATGTTGTTCAGCATAGGCAAAATTCCGGCGTTGCAAGGGGGGGGGGGCAGTTGCCCCACCAATAATTTGGAGAAAATATTATTGTTTATATATTAATAATCACAATAATTACGATCACGACCATTTTTGCCCCTCCAATCAAAATTCAGAAACTGCGCTTATGTTTTTCAGTGACCAAATTCATACAATAAATAAAAGCCACTGACAAATATGTTGTATAAAATAAATTTTCACGTTAGTAGATTACTTTGTAACTCTTAGAGGTCCATTGTTATTTAGTTGTCATATCGGCTTTAACCTGCTAAACTATCAGTCACAGGCAATTATTTAGAATGAATGATCTGCACTAAAGGAATTCCCACCAATAAAATTAAACAAAAGGTTATTATAAAAGTTTAATAATCTATTCAATGAAATAAAAGCTCCAAAATAACTACCCGTGTCCTCAAGTTATCAACATAATTTCCATCATCTCTTGGTTTACGTAGTCTGTGCATACAACTGTATTTAACATCCTTGAACCAGATTTTAATGGTGTCATTTCGTAATTAAATATGAATGTCACCTTTCCAATAATATACAAAACTTAAAGAATTATCTGTTACACATTTAAGGTAAATGAACAATCATGGTTGGTTTAATAATAGCCTAATGAAAGAAAATTCGACTTAACTAACTTCTCGAGTGATAAATTATGGAAAATGGCTATCCATTGAAACGTTTTTTTTTAATAACAACTAGTTGGTGCCCGTCACAATTCTACATACAATATTACAGTTGAGTACTTGACGGCGCCCCTATTGGTTATTAACTAACAATAAAATAGTTTATGCATTTCGTAGTTTTACACAATAGACTTTACTCCATATCTCTTTATAATATTTGTAATTTCCATCAGCAAATTAGGAATGAATCAGTACAGACGATTCCTATAACGTAAAATTTGAATAGTTTTTGGCTTTCAATGTTAGCGGTACTCACAAAATAAAAATAAGCAGTACAAAATAAAACCTATATTCAACAACTAACCAATACTGCATACATATTGCTGAACGACGCAGAGTTTAAATTCGAATAATAGCTATGGATGATTATTTAAATTATATTTTGTTTTCGTAGACTTCTTATTTTTCAACATTAACCAGGTGGTTACTAAGGCTATGTTAGCTAACAGTACAACACGTTCTCACCAGACTATAATAAGTAACTTTCGTAATTTGAACATCAAGTAATTTTAAATCAAATAAATAGCTTAGCGATATGTATTAATAAATAATTAAAATATCCGGAATAGGTGGATTTTTGGAACATTATGTATTTAACACTAAGTTTTTTTTTTCTTTTATAGTGAAATAATGTAAATAATTATTATAAAAACTGGAAAAATGAAATTTTTGATATTTGCCTTTATATAAATTATTATTTTCTGTAATCGGCTGTTTAAATAATATACAAAATTCCTTAATAACAAGGTGATTTTGCCTATTTCGGCAAACAAAACAACTGAAGCAGAAATTTATTCTATTTTAATCTAATTTTAAAATTATTCGTTAAAGAGACATTAAAATCATAACACAGAATTATATTAGTCTAGTTCTCAGGTCTTGACCACGAATCCTCAGGTTTTGAAGACTCTCTTAACCACGGGCTTTAGACTATATTTTGTATCAGTTTAAAACATTGTTGTTTAAACACCTGATAAAAGAAACAAAATTAGAATTTTAAAGTGGATTTTTAAACATTTTTTTTAAATTTACAACGAAATTATATTATAGAAATATAGAAAATCTGCAAATATATGTAACTGTTGTTTTGATTATAGTTTGTAAACAAAATGCGTGTGAATCGATCCAGTAGAAGTCCAAAACGAACTGTCCAATGAACTGAACGATAATTATAGAATGTTACATTGTATTAAATTCTACATTAGAATATTACTATTTTTTTACTATTTAATGGACAGATAGTCAAAATAAAAATACAACATGCAAATATAGGAACATCTATTTTCATTTATTACTAACCGCATGGAAATTGATTCAATGGAAGTATGGCGAACTGTCCAAATATTTCATTAAATGTAAAAGTATATGCTGTAATGTAAAAATAATTTACTATATCAATTTAAGTACCAAAAACAGTTTTAGCGAATCTCCCCTATAGAGAATAAGCTATTACCGTAGGTGGGATGGTAAGACCTAGGCCCGGGACCATGATAACTTTTCTTTTTGAGGCCCCCAGATGCCAAAAACACCATTTGTTCAAATTCATATATATGTGTATGTATATATGTCCGTAGGCACGATAACTTTCGTAAAATGATCCGATCTTGATGAAATTTTGTATATACGTGTAAGGTAGCATCTATTTTCATGAGTTCGAAATCCAGACACATAGCACCATTTTAAGGGGGATTTTGGGATGTTTTGTACCCAAAAAACGGATTTTTTGAACTTTTTACATATAATTATTTTTATAACCAAACTTGAGTTAACACTATTGGATTCAGGTAAAAATTCGGTATTTTGATCATCGCTCTATGTCAATTGGTTACCGAGACATGGAAAGTGCTAAACACAGTACATTGTCCAATGTTAATCATATGGAGAATAAGTAAAATGTTATATCTCGCTTATTAATACATAATAATATACTCTAATGAAATTTGGTATGTGGCTTCATATGGTTGAGGTTTACTGATATTTGCATATAAAACCCATTTTTTGTGGTCCCCATTGCAGCAAACCACCGTACTAAGCAGCTATAATGTTATTCTTATGGAGAATAAGAGACATGTGATATCTTGCTTGAATATGAACATAAATTGGTAGAACTTGGTATGTTGTTTTATCTAGTGGTGATTCATTGGTATTTGCATATAAACCAGTTTTTTGTGGTCCCTGATGAAGCAAACCTGGATACTCAGTCCTAATGTTTTTCTTATGGAGAATAAAGTCATGATATTTAATAAAGTTGGAAATATCGAAATTGACCAAATGTATATCTTATGCTAAGGAATATTCAACTGTTGGTTAAAAAATTATTTGTTTTGTAATCCTATATACCGGTATTCAAGTAAAATTAATGGTGTATATTTCAAAGGCTCAAAGCTCGATATCTACCCCTTGGCGACTTTAAAAAATAAATTATTTATTTGAAAACTGTAATTATTCCAGACGAAAAAATTTCAAACAATGAAAATAAATTGTCAAAGACTCCCACTAATGTAAAATAATCCATGATCTAACGATCTCGAAAGAAAAAAATACCCCCGTTGAAGCAAACCTGCATACTTACCGAATTTAAAATGGTACTTAACTAAGTCATGAAGCCACTTACCAACTTTCATCAAAGCATATTCATAAAAAAGCGAGATATGACATAAAATGCACAGTTGAACACAGTTCAAATGTAACAGTTGAATATTTATTAGCATAAGATATACATTTGGTCAATTTCAATATTTCCACCTTTTCTATTGTAATTGTTTTGTATTGTTTTTAAGGAAATAAAATCATTTATTCATTTATATTGTACATGGTGTAGATTTATTTTTAAGTGTTTGTGAAATAAATTAAATTTTGAATTGAAATTTGAATATTTGTCAAATGATACTATGACAATGTTTCAGTTACCCTCCCTGGTTCAACTCAATGGTAATCCTTGACATAGGCAGCAGTAGGGTTTATCCCAACATGACCTCAAGTGTTGGCGTTGTTGTCTTCAACAGACTCACTGACTTTTTGCCTCAACGGTATTCCCAGACACTTGAGTAAGTATGAGATTGATTTCTATTCCTAATACGTAAAATAAGAATAAATATGGAGATGATAGTTGATTTGAAATGTGGCCATGTTTTTTATCAGTTTGAAGCCCTGTAGTAATTGCATTCTCTTACAGTCTGTAATATTTTATTATTCTTAATATGATTTTCAAAGTAGTTATTAATCACTATGTTACATATAATCCAACACTAGAGTGTAATACTGTACAGTGAAGCTGCTCCATTGTAAAGTGGCTAACCCACTTAACAGACAAAGACCGTCTGTCCAGGAGCGGATTGGAGGTGCAGTACGAGATAGTCTCAGAGCTGGTGACGGTGGTGTCCAAAGGTCCCCTGATGGTGGCGCCCTCCCTGGAGCTGACTGTTGTCTCTCGTCCCGGCTGGGAACTACACTGTGGCACGTCCTCCGCCCCTAGTGTCCTCTGGAACCTGAGGTCCTGCCACGCGACACCTCTCGGGACCAACAGGACACGCTGCCAGTGCCCCGGACCTGGCACCTTCGCTGCTCTTTTGGTTAAGATTATACATAATGTGAGTGTACAAATCTATAACTATTACAGTAATTCTGAAATAATGTTATCAAACCGAATATCCGCTATACCAAATTTGAGGGTTTAATGATAATTTTATTTTATGCTTATAATATAGCATTCAATATGTTCATTGTGAATCCATCATTATTTTTTTTGCCAATATAAATAAAGTAATTTGGGCTTTGACCCGCTGGCAGACACAATTGAATATTTATTTACTGAAGGCATTGATTTTATCTTGGTTAGACGATAAATTAAACGAATGTTTAATAGTCGGAAATGTTAATTGGGCACCTCAGGATGCAAATCAGACAATCGTTTTAGCGTTTCATTTAAACATTCCCCACATTATAGGAACCTTTTTGGGATAGTGGAGTAGGGGGGCATGGCCGATACTGACACGGTGAGTAAATGAGGATTAGGATCACCCCCCTTGGCTACGCCCACCCGGCTACGCCCTCCCGGCCACGCCCCCCTTGGCCACGCCCCCCCGATATGTGTCATTCTACCCATGACGTAGCCTGAGGCAACGCCCGAGGCTATGCCCAAAGCTATTTTTTCGGTTTTCCCAGCTTCTCGTAAGGTCCCAAGACCGAGGAAAAAGTCCTGGAGGTACTAAGGGACCCCCTACCGGATGAGCAGAGCCCGATCCTCAATCGTGAATTTACCTGTTAGGCAACACTTACGGCCCCACGTTGGGTGCCAATTTCTATTCATCCTTCCCATGACGACATCCTCCCCGTGACTCTAGTTGGGCGCCAATTTTGATTTTTATGTTTTTCTCAGCTTCCCGTTGAGTCCTGAGAGTGAGGAAAACGGCCTGGAGGTCCTTAGGGAATCTTCGACCTAACGAGTGGAGTCCCGATCTTCCATCGTGAATTTGTACCCTGTAACAGTGATCCCTGTTCGGGCGACAGATTCCCAGCAATATCAATAGGGCAAGTGACACCTGAGGCTACGGTGACATCATCCTCCCCATCTCATCATCCTCCCCATAAGGTAATCTTCCCCATGACATCATCCCCCCATGTCATACTTAGTGGAACTCTCCGGTGTTTACTAAGGCCTACGTGACCGCCCCTAGCTGTTTCCTCATTAGTGGCAATTTTCACTGGAAACGGACACAGTGGCACTTGTTTACCCCTATAATCACTTCGGTCTTTCCCTAGCTCAGTTCAGTCTGGAATTTCAAAGCGGTAACGGAATAGAAGACGTTTGAGCATAAATATGAAAAATGGACGTAACACGACGTGTCACTTCGTTAAAACAACTGACGACATTAAGCGTGATGCAACATTAACTTTGGTTGGAACCAGAAATCATTAATCTCCCGCATTCACTGCAAGAGTACATTGAAGCTACTGAGAAGAGGATGGTGTACACGGGAGTAGTCAGCCGTGCAGATGGAGAGATGGATGAAAGGGACAGGGCAACATATGACAGATATAAGAACTCTGAGGTATATCAATGTACGATGTATCTTCTACAGTGCATGAATGTGAAAAATTCATCGCATGTATGCGTATAATGAAAGATGTATATGGATTCCCACAAAACATTATAGTGGAGCGATGTTTCTGTTGTGGAATAGACGCATCTCTTAGCATAGAAGAAAACATAAAAACAATTCCGGAAAACCAGTTTAATCAGTTTATGGACTAATATAAATAAATATTCCTTTTTCCCCTAGCTCCTTTCCATTGAAAACAAAAATAAATAAAATTAATAAATAACAGTTAAATTAATTGTGGAATTTGAAGGAAGAAGGGAGTCCCGAATGACGCTTCTGTACCAGTAGCAAGGTTGTGGTGGATGAATCGCCTCCCCCCCCCCCCCCGACATGCGTTATCCTCCCCATGACATCATCCTTCCTATGACATCATCCTCCTCTCGGGTGCTAATGTTATCCCAATAACATCAACCTCCCTCATGACGCCATCCTCCCACGTGACATCATCCTCCCCATTACGTCATCCTACCCATTACGTCATCCTCTGCAATGACGTCATCCTCCCCATTACATCATCCTCCCCAATTCCTGATACAAAACCAGCAAAGTTACATTGAGGAGCACTGAGGAGTTGAGGTGCCACAACCTGTTTACTAAAACGTTGTGTCTCCGTTATTTATTGGTTGATTTTGATGCGAATTGGTATTTAGACATTAAATATAATTTGTTAACACGTTGGCTGCTGGCGCCGACTTAAGTTGGCGTCACTAGCGCTGCCAAGTGGCGTGCGCCGACAATTGTCGGCGCCAGACCACCTGAAATACATTGAGTCAGTGTGAGCTTAGCCGCGGTCGGAGGAGGTTGCTACTGCGTGAGCCACCTGTATACGTACCAACCTTAGCCCAGTTAGTGCCGTTGCCGGATTCCGCGAATTTTTATATTTTTTTCTTCGTTATTACGTCATAGTGAGTTACTATGTGTTCTTAGGTGTTTTATATTGTACAATATGGCTAGTACGTCTCATGAAGATCCCGTTTTGTAATAATATTTTGTATTAATAAATATTAATAATAAATATTTTGTTTGATATTTAATATTTTTTAATCATAAAAAAAATGAAAAAAAAAACATTGTGAAAATAACAAAAAAATTAAAATAAAAGTGAAAACGTGAAAAAAATGGTTACGTTGCTAGCATATAATCATAAACTGACTAACTATGTGAAAAAATCGTGATAATTGTGCAATATCTCCGAAGCATCGCACCCAGGTGGCGTATGCCAACAAAAAGCGGTGGAAGCGATGACGTCACGGGACGACCGGAAATAACGATTTTTTATGACAGCGACCCCGAACAAGACTAACTACAGCATTTGATAAGTGATTTTGACATAAAATAGTTTTAGCCACAGGTGATGGTATATACTTATTTTTCAGCATTCAACGTGTTAACCGATGACGTCATCATTATTTACCGGAACATGTTTTCAAGGTAATTTCACGGGAAGCCGAACCCTAAAAATGGCTTTATCTCCGTTATTTTCGGTCCGATTTCAACCAAACTTCGTCTACCCCCAATAAGTATTTTCGGGTCCCGTATTATGTGGGTTGCCTATCCGGGAAATTGAAGGCGTTAAAAACTTTCAAAAATCATATCTCAAAAACTAATAAGACTTTTTTGACGAAACTCGGTGTTTAAGTATAATAGATTACACTCTACAAGACTAGGTGGCTTCCATCTGCCGGAAAATTTGTTCAAAGCCACTTTACTGGAAGACCGAAATGTAAAAAGTTCGTAAATAATCAGTTTTCTGGGGGATTTCCACGAAACTTAGTATTCAAGTTTTATAATGTATGGTATAACGTTTAAGGTCAACGCAAGGTTGACCTTAACGCAAGGTTTAAGGTTTAACGCAAGTAGTACGTCTAACAGACGTTTCAAGGCCACATGACTTCAAGACCAAAATATAAATAATTTCTTAAAAAATTACTTTATTGGTGGATTTTCACGAAACTCGGTATTCTGGTTTAGTGTTATGCAGTTCAGTATAGAACTGCAAAAACAAGTTTAAAGACATCGTTAGTGAAAATATAAACTCTAATTTTAAATAGAATGGTACAATGAAACTTTCATTTCAACCCATTGTATCACGATTCTAATCTATGTTAAGTTAGGTTTTTGGCACAGAAATAGGTAACATTGTCAGTCTAAAGGAGATTGGGGTTGAGTTTTATGATTAACACAGTGGTTATGTTCTGAACGTGGCCATATGTATTGCTTGCGAAAGCTATCAAATATCAAAATGTACAAAGGTATTTACATATTCTTCATTCTTCAAGTCTTGCTTTACTGATTTACATCCTAAGGTGTGAATCTGCTATTTAAACCCTTTGGACTTTGCTTCCACAAACAAAGCATAGAAGCACTTCCACTGTTGTTGTCGTTGATGATGCAACTGCTATCGACACACGTGTTGCTGCAGATCTGCGGTCCTCTCCCTGAGTTTTTTGTGGGTGATGGTATTGGTTGTAAGGAATGATTGTTTCTTCGCTCTTTCATAACAACGCGACAATGGAGTCGTTGATGGTGACAAAGTCCACTCTGCGTCGTGAATAACCTCCCGTAGTGTGGAAACTCGCAGGTTGACGGCTCCGATGATGGCGCAGTGGTGGCGAATGATTGTGGCAGTAATGGTGGTGGTGGTGGTAGTGGTTTTGAAGTTTTTGGAGGAAAGTACATGGTACTGTCTTCCATCACTTCCAACTCCTTCAACAACGTAGGGATTGATTCGTCCACTTCGGTTGCACTAGTCATATTTGAGTGCACTCTCCGACAGCACTGGTCGATATGACGGTATGAGGCGAATGCGTATCTACTCAAAGAATGTTCTGAGACGATCTTCTCTGTGGATGCTTCATCGCTGCTATAATTACATAATGACTGAGTTCTCTCATTGGCCTGATGATGACTGGTGTGACTGGTCGAAATCGATAGCTTAGTACCATCTTTTATATATGTTTACCATCTGTATGTGAATCAGTATAAGTGTAAATATATCTTAAGTGTTGTAAGACGTCTTTTATTACGTCCCGTAAGTAATAACAACACTTAATATGCTAATAAAAAAGTTGTTTACAATATTAACAAAATTTTTGGAGGTTAAGAATGTTGATGTATGGAGAGTCATAGTGCACACTACAACTGTTCATAAATTATTTTGTTTTATGCAAGATGTTAACTCCATTGGGAACATTCTCTATCATGAAACAAACTTCTAAACCTTCTTTCTTCTCTTTACTTAACGTGTAATTTTCCTTTCTCTATGCGAATACACTTGTACTCACAAAATCCGTACATCTCCAGAAATTTTGTTTAATCAGCACACAAATCACTTGTTTGAGTTCTGGATCTTCAGGAAACACTGCCACTTTAGGTACTTGATAACTAACTTTTGATTCATAGGTTGATTTTATTTTTTCCAATTGCATGTTTTCTGCTTATAGCTTAACATAATTGGTCACAAGCTGTTGTATGACTTGCAGATTATTTTCTGAACACTGATTGAGAGTCTGTAACAACTGTTGGTTCTCGTTTCTAAGTTTGTACTGACCATGCCTCTATATGAAAGAAGAACGTCTAATTTTGACCGATTGGAGAGCGAGATATTCCTATAAACCACAGAGCCCGCAGGTTACAAACTGACTGTTACAAAAACTGAAAATTTGAATTAAGGTCACATGACAGAAAAAGTATATATCATGAACTTTAGATTCGTGATACAATGGGTTGAAATGAAAGTTTCATAGTACGATTCTATTTCCAATTAGAGTATCTATTTTCACTAACGATGTCTTTAAACTTGTTTTTGCAGTTTTATTCTGTATGTTCTATACTGAACTGCATAACACTGAACCAGAATACCGATTTTCGTGAAAATCCACCAATAAAGTGATTTTTTAAGAAATTATTTATATTTTGGTCTTGGTCATGTAGCCTTGAAACGTCTGTTAGACGTACTACTTTCACCTTAAACGTTATACCATACATTATAAAACTTGAATACTAAGGTTCGTGGAAATCCCCCAGAAAACTGATTATTTTCGATTTTTGTTACATTTCGATCTTCTAGTAAAGTGGCTTTGAACAAATTTTCCGGCAGATGGAAGCCACCTAGTCTTGTAGAGTGTAATTTATTATACTTAAATACCGAATTTTGTCAAAAAAGTCTTATTATTTTTTGAGATATGATTTTTGAAAGTTTTTAACGCCTTCAATTTCCCGGATAGGCAACCCGCATAATACGGGACCCGGAAATAGTTATTGGGGGTAGACGAAGTTTGGTTGAAATCGGACCGAAAATAACAGAGATAAAGCCATTTTTAGGGTTCGGCTTCCAGTGAAGTGACCTTGAAAACATGTTCCGGTAAATAATGATGACTTCATTGGTTAATGCATTATATTTAATGTCTGAATACCAAGTCGCGTCGAAATCATGCGATAAATGACGGAGATACAGCGTTTTAGTAAACAGGTTGTGGCTTCTAAGCTCCTTAGTGTTCCACAACCCAACTTTGCTGGTTTTGTATCGGGTATGGAGAGGATGAATTAATGGGGGGGATGACGTCATTGGGGAAGATAACGTATTGGGGAGAATAACGTAATGGGGAGGATGACGTCATGTGGGAGGATGACGTCATGGGGGGATGGCATAATGGGGAGGATGACATAATGGGGAGGATGACGTAATGGGGAGGATGACGTAATTGGGATAACATTAGCACCCGAGAGGAGGATGATGTCATAGAAAGAATGACGTCATAGGGAGGATAACGCATGTCGGGGGGGACGCAATTCATCCACCACAACCTTGCTACTGGTACAGAATCGTCATTTGGGACTCCCTTCTTCCTTCAAAGTACACAATTAATATAACTGTTGTTTATTAAGTTTTTCCTTTTTGTTTTTAATGGAAAGGAGCTAAGGGAAAAAGGATGCAGTATTTATTAAAATTAGTCCATAAACTGATTAAACTGGTTTTCCGGAATTGTTTTTATGATTTCTTCTATGCTAAGAGATGCGTCTATTCCTCAACAGAAAAATCGCTCCTCTATAATGTTTTGTGGGAATCTATATACGTCTTTCATCACTCGCATACATCCGATGAATTTTTCATATTCATGCACTGTTGAAGATTAATTGTACTCTGATATACCTCGGAGTTCTTATATCTGTCATATGTTGCCCTGTCCCTTTCATCCATCTCTCCATCTGGACGGCTGACTACTCCCGCGTAAACATTCCTCTTCTCAGTACCTTCAATGTACTCTTGTAGTGAATGCAGGCGATTAATGATTTCTGGTTCCAACCAAAGTTAATGTTGCATCACGCTTAATGTTGTCAGTTGTTTTAACGAAGTGACACGTCGTGTTACGTCCATTTTAGTGAATTTCCCCTATAGGGAAGAAGCTAATACCGTAGGTCTCATGGTAAGACTTAAACCCCAGACCATGATAACTTTTTGTTATGAGGTCCCCAGATGCCAAAAATACTATTCGTTCAAATTTATATATATTTATATATATATATATGTATCTATATATATCTATATACACATATATATATACATATATCTATATACGTGTCCGTGAATGCGATAACTTGAGTAAAAAACGTCCGATTTCAATGATATTTGGCTCAAATGTGTAAAATGACATTAAATGACTTTAAGTTCGAAAACCAGAAAAATCGGAACAATGGGAAGGGGGGTTTATGGGGTTTTTAAATTTTCAAAAAATCAGTTTTTTGCATTTTCACCCTATAATTTTTTTAAAACTTAATTTTGGTTTTGACCATGTTATAGAGCTTAAAAAAACATATAATATGGTATTTTGAATTATTAACCTAGGTTAAGTGTTTGCGGACAAAATCGAAAAAACCTACTCATAAAATCTCCCATGTTAATCTTATGGGAAAACAGTTTTTGGCTTTTACTCAGTTTATTTTAGTGTTAACTTCACATTTGCTTTTACCAATCTGTTCAGTTCCACAAAAAAATCATTTTGGTGTTTAAATTTTGATTCTACGCCCAACCGTTACAGAGATATTCAAAGTGCTAAACACAGTACGTTGTCCAATGTTATCCTTATGGAGAATAAATAAAATTTGATATCTCGAATATTTATGAATGTATGTTGATGAAACTTGGTATATGGCTTCACGTAGTACTGTTATATTGATATTTGCACAAAAAATTGAGTTTTTGTAGATTATTCTCTTAGCAGCAAACCTGCGTACTCAGCCCCCATGTTATTCTTATGGAGAATAAGTCAAATGTAATGACTCCCTTAATTATGAACATAAATTAATAAAACTTGGCATGTAGCTTCACTTGGTTGAGTTATATTGATAATTGCATAAAAACCCATTTTTGTTCCTTGTTGCAGCAAACCTGCCTACTCAGCCCCCATGTTATTCTTATGGAGAATCACTAAAATGTTATATAGCGCTTTTTTATGATTGAATATTGATGAAATTTGGTATGTGGCTTCGCCTAGTTAAATTCTATTTATATTTGCATAAAAACCAATTGTTTGTGTTCCTTATTTCAGTAAACCTACGTACTCATTACCAATGTTATTCTTATGGAGAATAATTAAAATCGCTTATACGTGAATACATTTTTATGAAACTTGGTATGCGGCTTCATGTGGTATTAAGACATATATTTTGCATTGGAAATTTGCTGAATATGCAGGTTTGCTGTGACGGGGGTATTTACTATTTATGTTAAAACTTCTTCTATTCTGTTATCGCTTTCAAACTGCAGACTTAACTGAGCTAGGGAAAGACCGAAGTGATTATGGTGCTAAACAAGTATCACCGTGTCCGCTCCAAGTGACAGTTACCACTAATGAGGAATAACCTAGGGGCGGTCACGTAGGTATTAGTAAACACCGGAGAGTTCCACTAAGTTTGACATCGGGGGGGGGGGGGTGGGATGATGTTATGGGGAGGATAACGTCATGGGGAGGATGATGTCATGGAGAATATGACGTCATGGGGAGGATGATTTCACCGTAGCCTCAGGTGTCACTTGACTTGTTGGTTTTGCTGGGAATCTGGCGCCCGAACAGGGATCACTGTTACGTAACGGGAACCAATTCACGATGGAAGATCGGGACTCCACTCTTCAGGTCGTATATTCCCTAAGGATCTCCATGACTTTTTCCTCACTCTCAGGACTCAACGGGAAGCTGAGAAAAACGCAAAAATCGAAATTGGTGGCCAACTTGGGGTCACGGGGGAGGGTATGACGTTATGAGGAGAATGACGACATGGGATAATGTCTTGGGTAGGTTGTCGTCATGGTGAGAGTGACATAATGGGGAGGATGACGTCATGTGGAGGATTACGTTATGTCGAGGATGATGTCAGTTGGAGGATGACGTCATTTGGAGGATGAGGTCATGGGGAGGATGAATAGGAATTGACGCCCAATGTGGGGCCGTAAGTGTTACTTAACAGGTAAAAATCACGATTGAGGATCGGGACTCTGCTCACTCAGTAGGGAGCGAATTCCTGGTGCCCTAAGGTCATCCAGGACTTTTTCCCCGCTCTCGGAACCTTACGGGAAGCCGGGAAAATCGAAAAAATATCGTCGGGCATAGCCTCGAGTGTCGCCTGAGGCTACGTCAAGGGGAGGATGACACATGTCGGGGCGGCGTGGCCAAGTGACGTGTCTGGGAGGAGGTTGACGTCATGACGTCATGGGGAGGATGACGACATGGGGAGGATGGCGTAATGTGGTGGATGAATAGAAATTGGCACCCAACGTGGGGCCGTAAGTGTTACGTAACAGGTAAAATTCAATATTGAGGATCGGGACTCTGCTCATCCGGTAGGGGGTTCCCGAAGGACCTCCAGGACTTTTTCCCTGCTCTCGGAACCTCACGGGTAGCCGGGAAAACCGAAAAAACAAAATGGCCTTGGGCATAGCCTCGTGCGTCACCTCAGGCTACGTCATGGGGAGGATGACACTTGTTGGGGGTAGGGGCGTGATTAAGGGGGGGCGTGGCCAAGGGGGTGCGTGGACAAGGGGGGCGTGGCCGGGGGGGGTGATCCTCATCTTCATTAACTCACTGTGCCAGTATCGGCCATGTCCCCCTACTGACAATTAACCGTTATAATGAAGACTATTATAAATAATGTGTAAAAAAACCGTAATATATAAATATATATATATAATATATATATATATATATATATATATATACTAAAAATAATATGCTTCCGGACACCAGCACGAAACTGGGGGGAGGAAAATAAATGCGTGTAAGAGGTCAGCCAAGAGCCAAACAGAGGAAAAATACATCACATTTTATTAAAACTCACTCATACTCTTGTAAGGTTTACCATGTTAAATCTATGTTGATTAGCACTACACAAGAAATACTTATTCCTAAGAAATATTCCTCATTTCATTTGAAACAATTTGGAGACTCATTTATATTAAAAGTCTCTTCCTAGTTGGCCTCAACGGCGTATTTTAAAACGGTTTGGTTTAACCATGCGATACCACCTTTGTGGGGGTAGATTCGTCTGACTTCTGAAGCAGTTTAAATAACTCCCTCACAAGAGTGCATTTCAAAAGATTTAATCGATGTTGGCTGTGGATCTCCCTCTGAAACCGCTTACATATCAAAGCTATCTGATATTGAACTGAAAGTATTTAATTTAGATACTTTAATTACATTTTCTCATAGTCAGTGAACTTTTCTTCAGTTATCTTTATAACAAACACGCCTTTTTATATAAACTACATTAAATATAAATAAAATATAAATATATTTCGATTATGAATATTTTTGTCTGTTTTATGAATACAGTACATTTTGAAATACAGTTTTTTTGTATCACAAATACTAGTCTATATAATCCGAGAATAGAAAGTGAATGGTATATTTTAACTAATCAGGCGGTGAAGTGTAAGTCGGATAAGCATAGAATAAAACAAACAGATAAAAAACGTAGCCTGCCATTAGAAATACGACTGATTGAATTGAATACACAAAACAACTGGCAGTAAGGTAATAAGTGTTTTTTTTTAGTTTTTCCGTTTATAAAGGTTTTTTTTTAATTTGCAAAGGAAAACAAAGAAAGAGGGCTACGAATATACCTTTCCAAACATTGAAAAGTGAATTTAGTAGCTGTAAACCGTTTTAGATAGTGAGTAAGTTATTTTAATAATTTTCTTTAAGAGAAATGTTGGGTCCATGATGGTTAATACATTATTAAATCTTGTTGTATTCAAATTAGTGCTTGTAAATATTAAAATAATACATCGTTTAGTAACTAAATGATTCTATTTACGTCATCATGGGTTAAATAATAATAAATCAAGATTCCCTGTTGCCAGAGGAACCAGGCCCACCACCGCTCCACGCCCCGAGTGGTCCTCCTCGGCTGCGCGTGCTGCCTGGTGCAGTCTCTCCTCACCCTGGCGCTGTTGGTGGTACGATGGCGGCGACACAGGACCTGCCTCATGTTTCTCAAACTGCAGTGCTGCGCCTCCATACTGGTGGCCATGTTGGTCTTCTTATACGCTTGCAGTAGATCTCTGTCTCAGGTAAAGTTCATTATTGTTGTGTAAGGTTAAGTACAGAAAAGTAAATTATTTTCGGGTTAGTAAACATTTGATCAGTGCTCTATTCGGTATAATTTTCCTAAATATAGTATAAATTGTTTTCGTTTGCAACGATTGCTTGGCCCCAATTACGTGCATTATTTTAGATTAATTTTTAAATTAATAATTTAAATTGAGAGGTTAGACAAATTAAGTATAGGGCAAATAATGTTATAGAATAATCATATTCAAACAGGGGAGGGACTTTATAGACTGGATAGACATTGTAGTGATTAAACACCGAACAATCTGAGACTCCCTGAATCGACCAAGAATAATCATTAAAATGTAATTGTAATGTAATGTAATAGTACTCTTGTGGTAGGTGACTTCCATGTAGACCTATATGTTTCTGACCTGAAGGTTGATGTGCAAATGAATACCATGGAATGTCATGGATTGAGGAACATAGTTTGGTAATTTACAGGAGAGTTTAAAAACTCTAGGTTGTGTGTCTAATATTGAACATGTATACACTGATCTTCCCAAGGATTACGTTGCTGCTTCTGTTCTTGTGACTGCCACCATGCTCAAATGACTACAGTCAAGCTGCTTCCACAAAGAGAGGCTTCCCCAAAATTTCGTTCGTGCCGATCTTTCAGAGATGAAAACGTGTTGATATTCAACAATTGTCTTACTCGTGAGCAGCGGACAGAGGTTTTTAGTGCAGATTCTGTTGAATCAAAAATTGAGAACTTCACCTCTATTATGTCTTTTAATATAGACCAGGCTTTCCCATAGAAGAAAGTAAGGTGCAAGAAAAAAAGGTTTCATAGCAATATTTCTCTAAGCAAAGAACAGGCTGATCTTCGGGATTTATTCAGATCGTGGTACTCCATTACCAAGGATTTAGAGAGATCCAATCCATTGAGGCAACACTTCTTAAGATTAAAATCTCAATATTTCCAGAGTATAAAACATTCAAAGTCTCTCAAGGTATCCAAACAAATAAATAACTTTTCAAACAAGTCAAAGGCTATGTGGAACATCATAAAGGAAAATAGGGTCACTTCAAAGTCTCATCATGATTTTATTTTTGTTGTAATCAGATACTAATGTATTACGCTTGCAGTCCCTCAAACTGCAAACCTCAACCTCAAAACAGTCATGATGCATTTTTTATTCTTCCGTACTAGCGACAAGACGATTACGCTACGGAGAAAGGGCGGCAAGCCACCAACTACAGTTAATTCAACTTCTCCCCTCCGTTCATCAGGCACTGCGCCACTATGACTACTACCAACTCTTGGACTTCCAAGTTTACCCGTAATAATGACTAAGGCACACGGCTGAGAAATGTTGCAGCAATCGAATTTGAGATGACAATAAAAAATTTAGACTACCGTACAAAGATATTTTCAAACTCAAGATAACAAAGAAAGTTATTTCAGCTGTCGTATACTTACCATCAAAGGCTACCACACATATTCGTTCATTCTGGAGGATATTGTTTTAACAAAACCTTTGACTAAAGACAAATAAAGACATAATTTGTGAAGATAGGATTTGATTGGTTGTTGACATGGGAGCATATATATATAGGAAAATATATATATTTTGGGTGGGACGGGGTCAAAATCTCCCATTTCATTAAATGAAAAAACTGTGATATTCGAAGTCTTTAAATTAATATCTTGTCGCATTTTAGGCGAATCATTATGTTAAACTTAACTTTATAATACTGAGACATATTTTAGATGTAATTTTATTGTTTATCTCCGAGCAAAGTTATGATTTGAGTTAAATGAAAACACCCTTGTAATATGGCTTTGGAAATAGTGTTGAAAACAAGCCGCCTTGAATATCGAATGACACTGTCCCATCAACAAGTTGACACCACAACTGGACAAAATACCAAATATATGATGGCACGCTTTTTGAAGGTTATTTTTCAGAGAGTAGTGACTCCTGTAGGTATTATATTTTAATTAATTGGATCTACAACATTATGGAGGTAAAACTAGAATAAGTATTTGAAAATGTGTAGAGTTTTATAAAGATTAGGCCAACATAAATTAATTTTATATTTTGATCGTCTAAAACATATAAACAATTCTTTGTATAAAAGTATAAAATACAAAATGACTGAATAACTGTATTGAAAAGCGCTAATTCAGGATTAAAATATTCAGAATCTTGAGGCCAATGGTCCGAATTACGAATTTTAAGGCTACAGTGTCATCATATCTTATTTATAGGTTATTTATTATAATTTTCAGTAGTCAATGCGTTGGAGTAAAAATTATAGTTTGATAAAGTATAAGAAGGGTGTTCAGTCCTTTGTTGAAGGATTTTCTTGTTATTAAAAATAGCACTGCTCTTCACTGCTTTTAACACCAACATTTGTCTCTAGGGTTGATTGTAATTGAGTAGGCTATATTGTACTGTGTTAATGTGAATCAAGTAAATTATACATTATTTTACGGTGTTTTGTTGTTGTTGCTTTTTAACTTATAAATAACAGTAAACTTATTAATTCAGGAAAGTAAGTATCAGTAGATACTGTCACAAAATAACCAAACAAGATTTAAAACATGTGGGTAATCATGGGTGGCGAAAAGGACAAGGATTATAGGGTGGGGGGAGGGCGGTGGATTTCCTAATAGCCCTTAGGCGGCAATTGCTTAAATTCGCCACTGCTCCCATGCAGTCATTACATTTCCTTTCTTACAAATCTGGAGAATACTTAAATTGTCTTCTATTGCTCCCAATGTGAGACCATTTTCCAGGAGGTGGTTTGTGACATTTGATCTTTCCGGTTTCGTGTCCTTCCATGCTGAAATATTATTCTTATATCTTTTTACAAAATTAACATTTTGTCCAACATAAAATTATTGCAATCATTACAACTTATTTTATATACACCGGGCTTATCAAACTTATCACAATCTTCAATCTTGGGATGCAGTATTTTACACAAGAAACTATTTATTTATTACTTGAAGATAAAATATGAGTTTGTGGATATTAAGAAATATATCAGATATAATTGTAAAATTAGTACATCGTCACAAATGTACCAAACCGGAAATATATGATACTTTGTTCTGGAAGGGATAGTATACAGAATTTTGCAAAACCCATGGGAGTTTATACCTGCTATTTACGAGTATAACATGTTAAAAAATAAATATATAATATATATATGTATATGTTTTATTCACAAATTAAATATATATATATATATATATAAACGTAATTTTACGAGTACTTAAGAAACTATATAAAACTAATTGTAACAGTTTATCTTAACAACGTTTGTAAAATTATCGGCTTGTAAAGAAAACTTGTTCCTGTATCTGATTTGTATAACCGGTACACTCCAAATAATACATTGTTATGCCTTACTTATTTAATGTATAGGAAATCTCCTAGAGTGAAATAACATTAAATTTTACACAAATTTAATTAATTAAAGATTGTAATTTACTTATCGAATGTTTGTCCAGGACTCATATCCGACAGTGTCTACATCCCTCCAGGCGATAATTCTGATCAGTCTGTCCAGCCATCTCAGCAAAGTACTCCTCGTATTCACAGAAGTAGTTTACGTTCCTAACGTCAAGAACTTGAAACAAACAATAATGTTCATCATGTCTGGTGAGTCTATTAAATTATCATAAAGTCAACATTTCAAATAAAAAAACTAAATAAACAAATTTTTATTTTTAAACAAACGTCAGTAAAGCTAAAATGCAAGCATATACATATACCTGAGGTATTATTTATAAATGGAGAAAAAACTCAACATAAACAGAGTTTTGTTGTCAAAGCCAAAGACTAACAAACAACAACAGAACGTTGCGGCGTCAACGTATCGCTCACCGTCCATCCGGCTTACCTGACTGATATTTGCTTTGATGTTCACCTTGTGTTTTATCAGTGAAGTATTTCCTTTATTTCGTACAAATCGGACTTATTTTTTTATTTACTGAAATGTATGTATTACGATATCTACAGAAAAGCCACAAAGTAAAGCCTGGTTCCACGTATAAAACATATCCTCTTTAAACAAAGTTACGGATAAGCATCAATTTGTATTGATCTAATATAAGAATTATCATTCATGCTTTTTACTATTGTTTAAATGCTGAGACCGGCGTTTAAACACCAAAAAGTAACTTTTATGAAAAAAAACCTTAGACTAACTAAATGTATATTGGTTTACCTCTGAAAAACTGTAGGCCTTTCGCAACAATGATCCCGCTTTTGCAAAGCAAAAAGCAACAGCTTACATTAAAGTACCATCCCGTTAAAATATATTTTTTTGTTTACTTATTTATTTATTTACATCCTATAATACAGAAACAAACGTAATTAAATTATAGTAGTAATTACTACTATACTATATACATATAAGGTTTGTTATTATAAGTCCAATTATCTTCACTATATATCAGTAAAGAAAAGTGCATAACAATATAAATAGCACAAATTGATGTGGCCCTAATCAAGGTGAAAAACTGAACAGAATCATTAAATAACAGAAATGTAATGAATAATTGATTATTGATTAAGTTTATGTCCAGGCGTACACTATTTCACAAATTACAAAAATAATAATTTCAGAGCAATAATGGACGAAAAAAGGCAAATTAAAAGAAACTACAAAATGTAACAATGAATTTACTAACAGCAGACTGAAAATACACGTGAACCAACAGTAAATTATTACTTACTAGTGCATAATAATGAGGAGTGGTTAGATAATCAGTGAAATTCAAGAAATAAAATGAGTTCAGAATTTAATATTTGTTAAAATGTTAATATTTACTTTTTTATTTATCTCTGATAGGTATTTTTGTACTGATAGCATATGTATGGAAAATTTATCGACATAATGGGGCAGGACTACCGAATACCGTACAATATCACCATTTTGTTGAAAGCTGGTTAAAAATGTAACCTAGATCAAGGGAAAATTTTATTGAATTTAAGAGATGGAAGATCTGTTGAAAAAGGTTTGGGAATACATTTTATTTTATAATAAAAATTTGTTGTAATAACGAAAAGTATTTCTTCATCAAATTCAAATAAGGTTAATAATTTGCTATATTAAAAATGGTCTGTTGTTTTGTAATAAAAAAAGGTAAAACTACTTTTGTACTTGTCAATCACATAAAAAATTCATAAGTACTGCATATTAATCTTGAGAACTCTAGGTCTGATATATTCATATACGAGTTTTGCAGTAAAATTAAAAACTAAATGAAAACAAGTTTAAATTTACTTTACTGCCTCATGATAAACCTGAATGGGTTTATGCTCTATTGTAATTGGTACATGTTAATTTAAAGATATAGATGAATCCAGCAACTTAACCAGACGACTCAAAACGAAATTAATGAAAAATGGAGTGTACGTCCAATTTTCTCGGATTGTGTAACTGGATAAATAAGTATTACGGTGTAACATTTAAAATGTTCCAGGCGTCCCTCTACTCGTTGTTCTTTGCAACCACATCTCGCAGATATCAATGAACACACGAGAGTCTTCTTGGTGGCTGATTCGAGGATCCGTGATTTTCTACTCCTGCGTGTTCACTGTGCTTCTGCTCATCGTTCTATTCATTTTTATCCTCTTCCATGTCAATAGAAGATTGAAATCATTAGTAGCATTAAAGAGCGTTGACACAAAGAAGGCAGTTCAGAGAAGGTAATCACTTACGTAGCACGTGGAATATTGATGATCACAAAACTAAATATCAAAGAATATAAACGAGTTTGGATAGCACATCTGTCTTCCAAAATCTATATCCCCTACTGGATTCAATTTAAGGTCTAGATCCTCAGATAATTGAATGATTGTTTACTCACTGAAGGATAATCTGTCTTCTAAAATGTACAGCCTTTACTGGATCCAATTAAATGATTAGATCCTCAAATAATTTAACTAACGATTACCCACTAAAGTAAATCAAGTATTGCGAGGAATATTACAAGTATGTAACTTTTTGCAGTCGTCAACGTAATCCAGAATAAACTACACTAATAATAGTTAATCAGCGAGTTTCTTGTAAAAGGGACTAAATAGTTACGCAAGTTTATACTTTATAAGATTATATTTAAATATTAAAAATTAAAGTATCATTTACACTACAAAGACTTTTAATATGTAAAACTATTTTACAAATATCATCGCATTGTATTTTAACGTAAACAATGTATGCATTATTAATCTTTTTACTTGTTAAAAATTTTATTATACGGTTAAAGAAATACTCTTTTTTCAATAAATATCAAAAAATACCACTAATGTCCTTTAACACACTTACGTGTTTCACTCCTCAACGTTTCAATACGTTATTCCAGATTGGGTCTGCTAAGCCGAGCAGGGGTTTTGTTCAGCGCCACAGCTGCGATGGCGGCCTCTAGCGTCGTGTACGTCAACTACCCTTCTCTCAAGACTCAGTACTTGTTCAGCCTATCTTGTGCCTTATTGGTAAGATAAAAATAACATTTGTGGTATAGTTTGCAATTAGCATTACGAGTGAGAACAATTACGGTACAGGGAGACGATATTTTTACAGTTTGCGTCTGTAAAGAGTAATGGTTGAGTTAAACTATTTTATTTAGCATGATATGTGTTGTTACAACTAAACAGGATAAATAAAATACGTTTTACACCACTATAAAGTATATTTACACTTATACTGTACTTACTTAAAATACGGTAAAATATACAGAAAAGATGGTACAAGGAAATCGATTTCAACCAGTTACGCCGGTTATCCTCAGGCCCGATCAGAGAATTCTACAGCCTCTTCTTTTTAGGCCATTTTAGCATATTAGCGGAGCCGGGAGTATTCAGCTGTGGATTTCTATTTCTACAAGTTTTGTTCCTGAAACAGCTGATTATTTCCTGTGGTCGCGATAATGGCCGCCAATACTAGTAAATCAATATTTGTAAGTTTCAAAAGCTATTCTTCTGAATTAGAACACTTAATTGCTGGACATTATTTCAATAAATTTCTTTTAAATAAAATATATATATTTCACATCCAGATTAGATATGAATAGGTCCAGATAGGATATGTATGGGTTTGAGTTAAGGAGGTAGGTCCAGATGTCTTAATTGCCGCATGTATTTTTTATGATTTTGTGCACTTATGACTAAACTGTTTTTAAATATTTCCCCTAAACTAAAAAATATGGTGTATCTTACGTCCTAAACGTATATCGATACAGTATCTAAATCTGGGTAATAGCAAAGCCAATTTTAATTTGGTTATGGCCAAGACACCAAAGTAAAAAAAATAAACCCATTGTTTTGTATTTTGGTAAATATTATTAAACTTTCATCATTCGATGACGTGCTCTGTTACAGCCATCTAGCAAATATGTTCCATACTTTGTCAGTAACAAAGCTTTCCTTAATGACTTCAATTTAAAATTTTAATCCCAATTAATGCACAGAATATTGCTAATTTAAGATATTAAGTAAGGAAGCTAAAATTACTTATTTGTTAGTTAGTGCCGATATAAAGAGCACCTTTCTAACTCAGGACTCGTTACTTAAATTGTCCATATAATGTTCACTGTCCTTGTTAGCTTGTCAACCGGAAATTCCCAAAAGAATGTCTAAGATTTCCCAGGCTCTAACTGGCAATTTGTGCAGGGCTTCCTGTTGCTGGTGTGCTACGTGCTGCACGGGGAGTCGCCGCTGCACTTGCACGTCATGAGCGGACAGAAGCTGCAGCACGCTGATAACCCGGTCTTCAGCTCGGAGTCCGACAGCAGTCCCATCAGCAGTTAGTCCTCTTATCGTTACTTAAGTAATAATAGTAGTTCATCTGGACGTTAGTGTAAGCAAGTACTGGCGAGGTGGCGAAGTGTATGTATTGCTCGCTTCAAAGAGCTGATGTTTGCCAATCGATCCTGAACTTAACAAATTTAAATATACTAGGTGTACGCTCATTCTTCCCGTAAGAGGATGAACGAAGACTGAATTTTTAAAGATATGTAGGCAGGTACTGGATTGGTAACACTCTTCTGTTATCCGTTTTAACTCCACAACAGCAAGAACAGATAATTAATAAACCAAACATTTTACTAATGGAATGGTAACACCATTCCCATATCCGTTTTAACTCCACAACGGCAAGAACAGATAATTTAGGACTAATGTAAATAAAAAATACTACTGACTACTGGAGTGGTAACACCCTTCTCATATCCGTTTTAACACGACATTACCTGGGGTGCCTAGCTTTGCTCGGGGGAGGGCCAGTCAGTCAGTTTAGATGACTTGGAGTAATATTTCATCACTTTCCCCTACTGATAATCAGATTTGTGTAACTCATTTGCCTCTTTTCTACATTTTTAAGGCTCCTCCAGTTGCTATTTATAGCTCAATGTCCTTTTCATTTATTTTACTACTCTATATATATAATCTTCACTCAAATCTTTTAATCTCTGTTCTCAGGAAACCACATGTTAATAATCATAAAAAACATGAGTATTACTTTGACAGTCCCCTGGTTGATTATGAACAGCTGATAAAATTCTTTTTTGTTGATTTAAAACTCCATAAGCCCAATGTTAATTTTTTTAACTTTTCATTTTATTTTTTTTTTTACATTATTTGATTTTTCCTGGGGATGAGACCTGTCTAGAACTTATTTTTATCCCAGAAATTAGTTATTTTGAACATTTAAAGGAAATCGTTGGAGCCGTTTTTGAGATTAGTGTCGCAAGCAAGCAAACACACAAGCAAACCTTACTCATATTAGAGTATATGATACCTGGGGGCCAAACTTTGCTCGGGGGAAGGCCAGTCAGTTTTTTAGATGACTTGGAGCTTATTTCACCACTTCCCCCTACCGATAATCAGATTTGTATAACTCATTTGCCTCTTTTATACATTTTTAAGGTCACTCCAGTTGTTATTTATAGCTCAATATCCCTTTGATTTATTTTACTACTCTATGTATGTAATCTTCTCTCAAATCTTTTAATCTCTGCTCTCAGGAAACCACATGTTAATAATCATAAACAACATGAGTTCCATGTGGTTCCATAAAATCAGATAATAAATCCTTTGAATGAAGATTAAATGCAGAGTGGTCATATCCAGAATGACTCAAAGGTGCATTATAATAACAACTGTTGTGACCTCAAAAATGCTCGTTAGTAGGGTACATGGTGAAAAACAACTCCAAGTCATAAACAAGATTGACCTTTCCCTAGCAAAGCTCAGTCCCAGGTAGTACTTAAACTATATGAGTATAACTTTGAGAGTTCGCTGAAAGATTTTGAACAGCTGTTATGACTCTTTTGCTTTTATTTTAATCTCCAAAAGCCCAATGTGATTATTTCAATTTTCCATAGCGGCTTTTTACATTATTTGATTTTTTTGGGGGATGGGACATGTCTAGAACTTATTTTTAACCCAGATATCAGGTTTTACAACACAAGTAGTTGGAAGGACACATTAGTTATTTTTTAAGAAAATCGTTGGAGCCGTTTTTGGGATAAGAGTTGCAAGCAATCAACCAAGCAAGCGAGCATGCAAACCTTACTCATATTATAGTGTGGGATAGGATTGAGTCAAAATAATTCAGCATTTGTATTGATTGACTATAACATATTTTTACTCTTAGGCACATAGAATGTACACGAGACAGAGACAATGATTCTGGATTCTAGCATGTTTGAAGTTCTGCATACAGACGGCCAGGGCTGAATTTAGGTCTGTACAGGCTCTGGTCTACACCCTAAATGCAAGTGCAGGCCCTTACCAGCCCGGCCAACTTTCCTGTTTGATTTATATAATATAACCTACGCTTATATCAGGCTCTACAGATGGCGTTGTGCAGTTACTTAAATTTCAAATTGCTAAAATCCGTATTGCTGCCTAGTGTATATTAACGTTGTCATGGCAAGATATTATTAAGTGATTTTCATTATCTAAATGCATAAAACAAAGTCGGGATTGTATGTTAGTTATTTAGTTTCATCAAACAGCTGTTATAAGGATGATATCTAAACATACTTGAAAAGCATATAAACATATGTTTATTATAGACATAATAAATCTATTTGAATAGCAACTCATTTTCAATACCGAAGCAAGCTCTATATAAACATAGGCAAGTGAGCGTAGCTAACGAGCTCATCTTGAAAAAGAACGAGAATCTTTGACATAAAACAAATTCAGTGACATTAGGATAATAATGTCTGTCTGACCAGCTATTAGTACTTAACCCGAACGCTGACCCGAACTACCGAACGCTTACCCAAGGATCATCTTTCCTCCATAAATTTAACAAGGCAACTTTTAAAGCAAGCGAGGCGGAGCTCTAAGGTCGGGGTTAAAAGAAAATAACAACAATTTTCTAAAATTACTAAAAAAGGTGTAAATAATAACAAAGAAAATTTTCCTGTGCGGTGGAGGTCTATGGTTGAGTAGGGCGGCGTATCAAACGTGGGGACATCTTTCAGGAGATGCTGCTTTAACAAAATAAATCCAACGAATCATACGTTAAAATTAAAAGTTGGGAGTGATAGTAAAGGCAGAGCCCTGAGGGATGAACAAAGAGGTATCCATAATATTTTGGTACCCAACAACGTAGTATATAGGTCTGGAGCAGTTTTGAGGAGCCGCTTTCGAAATCTTTAGATTTTTTATTCGGTGGTTTATATTAGGTTTCTAATAAAATATACCACCTGATTTTTTAGAAAAATTTTGGTTCAGAAATTACAGGGCTTAAGAGATCCCAAACTTCAGTTTTTTTTACCTTTCTTAGTACCATAAACTTTAAATATTTTTAGCAGGTTTCAACAGTTTTATCTCATTGCCATAAAAAGCTCTAAAAGATGATAAATTAGTACTCCAATCCACACAAGGTTAAATTAGTATTTCGTTAGTAGGCTATTCGGCTAATGGTTGTGCAGAATATTTCAATTTCCATTCAGCAGTAAACTAAGTATATTGTCCGATGTTATTCTTATAAGAAATAAAAAACATATATCTCTTGTATACTTATTAATTTTATTAAAACTTGGTGTGTTAGCATTGACCAATAGAGAATATTCGTCCCAGGACAACCTTAAAACTGGTCTATACCAGTTTGGATGCTGACATTGGGTACAGCAAATGAAATTGTCATTACATATGAAGTTTTTTGGATGTCCATTATGACAAACTTCCCTTTCACCTTTGGTCCCTCCACTTGCAGCGGCTCGGGGCGGAAACTCAGGGGTTGGTCCCCAACCTGAGAATGTATGGTCCCTGGCTGTTGTACATGGATACCCCATCCGTTGAGTTGGCCAGTTGGAGGCAGAGCGGGTCCACATTGAGCCTGATCACAGCTGTCACAAGGCACGGGAGTTGGTACTCTGAAAGGCCAATTTGGCTGCCTGTCCCATCCCACCCTTTCCTTTCCTGCTATATCCTAACCTTCTGGTAACCTGCGCAAAATTCCCGCTTATGGAAAACGTGCCTATAGCAGCTATGCTGGGGTTTCCTAATCTAGCAACAATGAATAGAGAATATGCGGAATACGTTTCCATCTAACCCTGGAGGGTGAGGTGGAGAAATTAACCTCTTAAAACCACTGTGTGTACCTAGCAAATTAGATTAAACTGATTGCGTTTATTTGGTCACGTGTCCTAGCTCCTGTTCACGCTTTTTTAAGACTCGGCCAATGACTAATATATTTTTGGTACCGGATGGTTTTCGACGAGTTTTAAATATATAACCTGAGAGAAAAGTTGCCAATAATTATTAGACCTATTAATTTCCAGCTCCAAAATCAGGGGGTTAAACATACAGAAATATACTTGTTTTAAACCCATTTAATGTAAAAAAGGTATTCAATGATTTATTTATATAACAGTATCTTATAAAATTCATACCTTAAAAATAAAAATGTTTACATCATTAATATATGTTAGTTTGAGTTTAAATACACAAGCTACTGAAATCGCAGCACGAGAGATTTAAAAGCAAAATCCAACATCTACATTAATGACAATTTTTCAGGAGGGCAATCTGTCTACATCGTAATTAGTTGAACAATGTATACGGTTGGGATTACGGAGTTTTGGACATCTTGATTGTTTATGAAAATCAATATTAACCACAGAAAATGCAAACAAATATAAACTGTAACCAGACTATTTTACTGACCGGTAGATTACAAAACTTTAATCCCATGTCATTAGGTGACAGTGAGGCTTATTTGGTACATTACATGTAATAAAGATAGTTTGCACGTATGATAGTTTAGTAAGTCTGCCATCAAGTAATTTGTTCACAATGTAAAGAAACTACTATAGGTCTACAACACGCTTGATTATCAATCACAGTCAGTCGTGTTACAGAGTTATACTGTCCCAGTAATTCAAAAATTCCAAAACCTATTGTATTAATTTATCATCACTAGTCCAAACACTTAGCTTTTACATCGAAGTTTTCCAGTAAAAAATAAACTGATAATAAATCTAAATAGATACAAGCATTGTTTTAAACATGACAAAACACTATTAATTTACATAACACTCACATTTTAAACTATTTCGAAATAAAAAAAATTGATGGAACAAAACATAACCAAATCCATAGTTTTGGTTATGTTTACATTTGAGTAATTTATAAACAAATATGCAGTGTTTCCACTCTACGGTAAAAATATGCCATGCACTGATACAAAAAAATCCCACTTTATCCCAGACTCTCCCTTATAGTATCCCTCGTCATATCCCACACTTTCCCACTGATTTGTTAAACATTGCAACACAATTAATGTTAAATATTATATGATTATTGAATAATGTATTAGTACAATATTTATACCGTTAGATAGAGCTTATTTAGATCTAATAATTACCTATAGGTATTTTACATTTTAGTACCTCAAAGGATTTTGAGCAATGCGACATAGGTTAAATGATACGGTGAATTAACTAAATTAAATAATTTATTTACGTGAGAGGTACTAATATTTTTAAAGGTAGTACTAAAGAGTACGAAGTAGGTACTAAATAATGGCAAATAGTTTGCTTGTTAATTCCAACATGGCTCGGCCAGCGAAATTGACATGATTCAGTGTTCGTTCTGTGACGTTTATAAAATCATAATAGGTGCGGACAGCGAGGTTAAAAATGGGAAACCCCGCAACTGCCAGTAGGCTACGGCAAGAAAATCCACTAGAAGTGCTACTGCTAAGGTGCTCTGGTCGTAAGTTGTAAGCAAACTAGCAGACGTAATGCCGATTTCAAAAAAATCCCACTTTATCCCACAATCCCATTTTATCCCACAAGGAGTCAAAATATCCCATATAGGGTATAAAAATCCCTCAAGTGAAACACAGACAAATCCCAGCTGACATTTTAAAGACAACCATAGTCAATAGCTTACTACGAAAACCAATTCAACTACTGAATATCAAACATTAAAATTAGTTTTAATAATTATTAATAATCCAAAATAAAATACAAATGCTGTGTTAAAACATCCCTTTGGTATCCCAAATGACTCCTTCAAAATTTCATTAAGAAATGTTTTACAGTTATTTAGTATTTCGATAACACACCCACACACACACACACACACCCACACACGGCCACTGAAAATTCTTCATCAATACAGTGATTCACTTCGTTCATCAATTATTACTTTTGTCTAAGCTCGAAACTGAATCCAGAAGCGATTTTCATTGGGCTGTCATTTAGTATACCGTAGAAAAACATATTAACCTAGAGAGGAAAATAGGGTGCAAACAGAGCCCAACACGTCAATTCCCTGTGATAAAACTAGTTAATGAACCAGTGATGGTCGAAATGGTTTTGACTAAAGGCGGGTTTGGTTAAAAGGATCACTCAATTGACATGACGACATTTCCCTAAAAACACAGTTTCTCCCATCACAGTTGCAGCCATCAACAGCAATCTTCAACCGATTCCAAGTTTGAATTGTTAGGCAAAATTATTTTATTTAGATAATCAAGATTAACATAGTGTATTCTTGTATTCCTTATCGGAAGAAACATTTTAAATAACCTGTGATAAAAACTAATAACGGCTTAGAGTCGTGTAGATCTTTGAGTGTTTCAATGAAAGAATTGATTTAATAAACCTACATTAAAGCTACTCACTATAGGATACCCTCTCTCTTACCATAGTCTTAACACTTCCAGTTAGAGCATCTCGCTAGCCTAACGGTTAGTGTCTTGGACCTCGGTTGAAGGGGTCACGGGTTCAAATTGCTGGATATCCACAAACATTTAGTGGTTTGTACCGCTTTACCTTAAAAGCATTTAAAGTGTGCACCGAACAAAAATTAAGAAACCGTTGAAATACCAAAAAATAGTAACAATGAGTTAAGATTCGAAACCAATTTCATGACGGAAATTAAAATTTGGCTTGGTTAAATTGTGAACAAATTTACAAAACTCAACCGCAATAATAAAACCTACACAATGGACCATAACAAAACAAGTTGTGTTTTGAAACGTTTGTTGAAAGTAGAGGTTATCTCAAAGGATGTTCGCTCAGCCTTGAAACTAAATTCACTTCATTTCCTAAAAACAACATCAAAACCAAGGATATCTTCCATGTCTCATTTCTGTATAGTTCTTGCAGAAAGTTATTAAAAACAAAACTAAGCGCTAAATTTATAAAAATAATGTTTCTTATTCTTAATGTATCTCCTAAGAATGTTCTAACCCTGTACACAAACTTGTACAAGTGTTTATTGAAGTAAACATTTCATATAAATAAATTACGTTTCTCGTACCATATTCATTTTATGTTGCTATAAATATACGTTTACCATTTTTTCCAAATAATAAAATAAAGTTCTTTAATATCCCTAAGTTTTAAAACGAATTTTAAATTTTTAAAATCTATAAACCTTAGCTTTATAAAATATATCATTACGATTTTGAAATATTGGAGAACTGTTTAACCTCTTAATTAAGAGTAAAACTAAATAAAAACACATTAATATAAATCTTCAACATTCTAAATGTTTTATAATTTATAATAATTGTAATTACTTGGGTCTGACCGTGAATTGATATAATTTGTAGGTATAAATTTACTACTATGGTATAGTCAGTCAAGTAACTATGCCTAAGGTTGTCGAAGCGAAACTTTATCCTTGATTCAAGACCTAAATCGGTAATGTGTTTCAAGTTTTAAACTTGTATATTTATAACGGTTTAAACAAGAAACACACTTCACAACGCAAAACATCTAACCTAGTTGTACGGGTTTCTTTTCAGCTTGATGCGGTAAATAAAATAAAAACTGATATAACTTAGATAAACTCTGACAAATGGTAGAATGCTTTTCCAAAACCTGAGGACAAAGGAGTAGCACACCCTGTATAATACTTATTCTTTGTACAGTAGTATATTAGGTGGCCTCTGATTGAGAGCTAAATTTGGTAATGATGTTGCATTATTTTTATTTTCATTTCACTAATAATTTCCATAAACATAACAAAACTTAGGGACCTATTTCATCATAAAATTACCTTATTGCAGAATAATTTAAGTATTCAATGGGCATTTTTCAGTTTTCACAAAACAGGAGGCAGAGGCAGAATGCGAGGGGGCGCCGCCTCGGACGGACAAGCAGATCCTGGGTAGCAGTACGGCGAATGTGACCACTGTGTCCCCCACGGGATCGTCTAGATGGTCCGGGGACCAAGAGAAGCCAGAAGAGGGAGCAGTCAAGTTGAAGGGAAGCGCTCCAAAGATCGAACTCCCAACTGGTTTGTTTTTACTAGCGCTGGGAAGTTCTTTACTTTAAAATATAATTAAATGAAGAAGCGTATACATTAACTTCAGTTAAGGTCCTTGGATTGACGTTGAGGGATAATACATTACATTGGTTGATGTTTGCTAAGTAATTATATCTTCAAAAATGCATCTTATCTTCTGGATTGCTCAAGTTTGTGGATAATTGTCGTACCTTAGCAATCATAGTTTTTTTGCAATCCTATAGAAATCAATTAGCATCAACAAATGTATCTTTAGTCAGGATCCAGGTCTACCAAAAGTAATTGTTTAATTCATCCAAATAATTTTGGTGATGGTAAAAATACACACAATTGACGGACTCAACAGTTCAAACACTTATCAAGAACCTAATATATATATTCACAATACAAATCACCATTTTCACTTTGGCGGGCCTGCGGCGGGGTTAACCTTATAATCGTAAGAGTATGTCGACAACCTGTGTTGGATCAGATGAGTATAAGGCACATCGGGATACAGTAGTCTCGGATCACGGCACGTTGATTTACGATTACAGCTAGTAACAGATGCTGAACCAATCACAAGTACTCTGGTATGTTTCAGTGAGTGAGAAAGTGTTCAGGGGAGAGGCAGGGCTAGAGGTGTATCCTGGTAGCCCGCGAGCTCACGACGTCACGGCAAACATGACGTCACAGCTGGGAAGCCCACGACGCGTGTTGCCAGATATGACGTCACAGCTGGAGCCGGGAACCACACGAGTCTGCGTCATCACCAGCGTCGTCGTGGACACCGCCAGCGTGGTCGTGTGCAGCGTAGACGTAGAGCCCTGCAGCGCCCTGGACAAGAGCATCGTCAGCTCGGGAGAAGCACCTTCTACAGTGGCACCACCAACACCACAGGTGAGTGCCACCAATGGACAACATTGTTATATGCAGTTTCTATTTGGGGAGCCGAAACTACCAGAAACAAAGCATAAAAAGAATCTTCCGCATACAAAAAAAGCAATTAGATTAATCTTTGGCATGAAAATTACGGACTCTTGTAGAGGTATATTCTGACAACAAAAATATAGACACTTACTATTTTCCTTGTATGTTTTTAATATCTATCCATCTATATTAACGAAACAAATGTTCAACCCCAAGACACTACTCACTACAATTTCAGGAACACTGGGACCTTTATCCATCTCTCATCATAAGACTGCCAACTATGAGAAACACACTTATTTTTCAATCAAAAAACTTTTCAACTCACTTCCTCAAGACCTAAGAACGGAATCAGATGAGTGTAATTTAAAAACAAGCTCAAACTATTTTTATGGAAAAAATAATATTATAGTGACCGGGAGTTCTTTGCTGACAGTGGTGGCCAATAAAAGTATTGTTTTTTATTAGCATAAACAAGTATAACAAGTGAGTTCATAAAGAATTTTTTTTGTTTTAAGACTATTATTGTAATAACTCTCTGTTTTTAACTGGATAACTTGACTAGTTGTCCATGCTTAATGTAGTTTATCACAATAAAGGCTTCTTAAGTCTCGATTCTTGATTCTTCAGTTATGCGCTGCTAACAAATAATGCTAATACGTTTTTAATTTTTGTTTCGAACATTCTAACTGCAAACAGTGAGTTAGTAAAGAAATAGATATATCACAATCCATATAAAGCATTCTCTCATGAAGAACTGTATTTATTTTAATACAAAAATAAGTATAATAACTTAGTTTAATGTTATGGAAATGAAATATATATATTAATTATGTTTATGTTTCTTAAAATGTTAATTTAAAATGGTACACATTTATTCAACAAAATAAAAATGATGAAAATATTCAAACGTTTATGATACTTGATTAAAAACATTCTGAAGATATGCACCTTTATAATTGAAGACAAAGATTTACTATGTAAGCGAGGCTACGTAGTTATATAGTTATATTTTAATTTTGTAATGTCATGTTATCGATTTATGTAATTGTTTACCCACTAATGATAGATGAATTTAAAATTTCAGGTGAAACCAGACGATGCAACTCAAGTCGAAGCCAACGAACTAAACAAGGAAGCAACTGAGTTGCACAACTCCGATGTTGACGCCGATGTTATGGACAGAATATGCCACGATCTGGACTACCTACTGGGGGGCGGGCACAGTCCCGCGAGAGAACCATCCATGCCGAACATTTTAATTCAAAACACTAGTTTATAGCCCCGTTTGTAAATTTGCATTTATTATTTGTAGTGGATTGTTTATATATTGTTGATGTACATATGTAAATAATATTTTAAATGATAGATGTTATTCGTAGAAGGTGGTTTCTAACTGTTATGAGCTCAAATAAATGATATTTTGTTAATGTTATTTGTAGTTTATTGTTAAATGATGTGAATTAAAAGTGTTTGACGAATAAATATTTCTGATTCAATTACTGAATTATGTTAGCCTTCTGTTGTTTTTACAAGTGATTGGATTGGAAAATCTGTGTGACTCACTTTTTTTATTGGTTAATACCCCCATCGCTGCTAACCTGCATACTCAGCGAATTTACAATGTGTCTCACAACCAAATAAAGCCCCTTACCAAATGTCATTAAAATATATTTATGAATAAGCGAGCTATAACATTCTACTAATTGTCCATGAGAATAAAATTAGGGCTGAGTACGCAGGTTTGCTGCAGCGGGAACCATGACAATTGGGTTTAATGAAAATATTAATTTAATAATATTTATATAGCACGTTTTATCAATATAATTTATGTTCATAGTAAGACGATTTAAAATGGTACTTATTATTCCGAAGCATAACATTGACAATTTACCGAGCACTTAATATCTGTTATAAAACCAAGCATAGTTATTATTATGTTGTATTACAATTGTACAACCCGACTAGGCTTAATTTATAAAATTCTCGGTTGTTAGTGTGTTTGTTTTGACACCACGGACAACTTTCAGGACCTATTAACTTGGAATTTGGCAATAAACTAAGTAATATACTAAATTCAAACACAGTTCTCAATTCGAAAGTCATTTAGAATCATGCCTTATATGAGATTCGACTGTAATCGTTATTTTTTAAAGAAACCCAGATTCAATGACTTGTTAACTCTAATAGGATCGACTTATATAACCTAACAGGAATTATTAATCAGTAACTAAACATTTGCTCATCAATCATTATAGTTCAACAGGTTTTACGATAAATTATGCTAACGAAGACAGGTCGATAAAGTTGAGGCAAGACGAAAGATAGAATCGAATTCCTTCGTCTCGAAAATGAATGAGGTAGCGAATTATCTTTCCAAAGTAATGAACTACGACATTTCTTAGTGAAACCAGAAACTGGAGCTAGTTTTCACAAATATCAAAAAAAAATTATCTTTATGTTTCAGTTAGTCTGACTTGGTATGTCATGTATTTTAAACTGTTCTACTATCAAAGTGTGCATTTATTTTATTATTCTGTTGTTCGGGTAAACATATCGATAAGGTGTTGTTATAAAAATAAGTACATATTAACAATGAATACTGACAAACTTGTTTTTATGTGAGTTTTCATATTTTAGTTGAGTGAGTAAATTGATCTTCAAAATGTAGGCCTATATATTTTTATTGTTTTTCTGAAACCATTTTTTTATTACTTTATACTTTGTTAAAATTCTGCTTTTAATGTGGTTATCAGTGTTCTTTTACTTACTGTACACTAATGTCAAAACAGGGTAAATACAAAATTCTTTTGGAGCTAACACTGTTTTACTTCTACCTTCCTCCTGTCAGATTTATCATAAATACATTCTCAAAACGCTTATTTCAACTTACAATATTCTATGTAAGGTTATCTAGATAATCCACAATTTATTATTCGTCTCAAAACAGTCAAAATAGCCAAGTAAATAACAATATTAAATTAACCATTAACCCCATTTTATTATTTTATATAGATTGATTGCGTCATACTACTCTCATAAAATACAACGGTAAGAATAGTTAGCTTAGTAAAAATGATTGATTTACAATAATATGATAAAAAATCACCAAGATTAACCAAGTTTGAATCAAATTGATTAGTGAAAAAGGGAGAAAAGGGGAGGGTTATTAACTCACCATAATGATACCATTGAACAACTGCAACGTTCTGCGTTTGCTGCTTATGGAAAAGTGAATGTTTGCAACCATTTGTTCCAAAACAAATATTCAATAATCAAGTATATTTATTATTTTATGATGAAAATTAAAATCACTTATTTTTGTAAGATTTTAGGCTTAATTGACTGACCTCTTATTTTGCCAAATCCATTACATTTCATTTTTGTAAAAACCTAAATCACCGAATTTTAATAAAAACACTTGCGTAAATTATTTTTTGAATATTTTCAGGTTTTCTATCATGTTTTATAATTTTCTTTTAGATTTTATTTAAATAATTAACAAAATAAGATCAATTGTTGAGTTAAGCTTCGTTTAATAATACAAATGTGTATTACAATAAAATACCCCCGTTGTAGCAAATCTGCATACTCAGCGAATTTCAAATGGTACTTAACTAAGTCATGAAGCCACTTACCAACTTTCATCAAAGCATATTCATAAATAAGCGATATATGAATTTCGATTTATTCTCTATAAGAAAAACATTAGGACTGAGTATGCAGGTTTGCTGCATCAAGGACCACAAAAATCAAATTTTTATGCAAATACCAATGGATCACCATTAGATGAAGCAACATACCAAGTTTTACCAATTTATAATCATAAACAAGCAAGGTAACTATCACATGTTTCTTATTCTCCACAAGAATAACATTATAGCTGCTGAGTACGCAGGTTTGATGCCATGGGGACCACAACAAATGGGTTTAGTATGCACATATCAGTAAACCCCAACCACATGAAGCCACATTCCAAGTTTCATTAATATATGTTCATTAACAAGCAAGATATAAAATTTTACTTATCCTCCATAAGATTAACATTGGACAACGTACTGTGTTTAGCACTTTCAATGTCTCGGTAACCAATTGACGTAGAGTGATGATCAAAATACCAAATTTTTAGCTGAATCCAATAGTGTAAACTCAAGTTTGGCTTTGAAAATAATTATCTGTAAAAAGTTCAAAACACCCATTTTTGGGGTTCAATGAAGGGGGGTTGCCCCCCTTCTAATGGTGCGATCTATCTGGTTTTCGAACTCATGAAAATAGATGCTGCCTTACACATTTATACCAAATTTCATCAAGATCGGATTATGTTTACGAAAGTTATCGTGCCTACGGACACACACATGACGATATGAATTTGAACGAATGGTGTTTTTAGCATCTGGGGGCCTCAAAACGAAAATTTATCATGGTCCCGGGTCTAAGTCTTACCATGCCACCTACGGTAATAGCTTCTTCCATATAGAGGAAATTCGCTAAAATACAAAATGTAAACTGTATTGTAAATTGTTACTACTAAGCCTTTTTGATACATAAGAATATGTTTAGTTAGTTCAATGAGAAGTTTAACAATTTTATATTTGATTGGATCAGATGAAGTCACAAAACTGCATGCATAAAGACGGGCACAGTATAATCAAGTGAAGTCGTACTGTCCCATTAGTAGTTGCTGTTGATGAAATAGTTTTCTCTTTCATATCATGGATAGAATACTATATAACAGATACGTTTAAACAAATGATAGAATTAAACATTTAAATTTTTTAAGTTTAACACAGTTTAGACTTTTGAATAAGAAATCCCTCACGAGAATCTTAACTCATAATATGTGAAATCTATTTATTTTTTTAATTTATATTCACTTCATGTATGTGTCCATAAACATATTGTATATTAAACTGTACAGTAAATACAACTATCTACTCCAATGATCAGTGTCAAGTCCGCGGTGGATGGGACTGCATGAAAGAGTCCATTAGCAAGTCCTTGGTCGCACCATCAGATTTGTATGTTTGGTTAAATCCTTCTGTGCCAAACCTCAGGAAACTGGACCTGTTGTTATATTACTATTGAACACATCTCTAGGACTTTGAATTCAATTCTTCTTCGATTTATGATTACAAATGTGATATCAATATTATGTATTCCAACCAAAAGGAATACCTCCAACATCATACATATCTTAAGCGTATATTCTGATAATATTGCTCCATAAAATTGTAATTTTTCGATTTAATTGTATGTTCTATTTAATACAGTGGTTGTAAACACTAAATAACTTATAAATTATGTATACTTACTATTGATACTGTGTAACATCTGTCTGTAGTTCTTAATAAACTTCCATTTAAAAGTTACGGCTTCACATATCAGACAAAAAAATGAGAAGGCATTGGGAAAGGAGTAATATGGGATATGACATATTTTAAGGCGGTTGTTACATATACACAAGGAACAGAACAGAACAAATTCGCTCGGGATGCCGCACGTGCAGCCGCTGAACTTACGTAATACGTGGCTCCAAGTAATCTTATGATGAGTCGTGTG
Source organism: Allygus modestus (assembly GCA_963675035.1). Lineage (NCBI taxonomy): Eukaryota > Metazoa > Arthropoda > Insecta > Hemiptera > Cicadellidae > Allygus > Allygus modestus. The sequence continues at coordinate 341,162,371 of OY776111.1, forward strand.
GGTGGAGTCACATAGGATGCTCTGAGATGTATGATTACTATTAGGCCTTTTTACTCCTCACTGGACCATTCTATAGATGTGTTTTACTCTGAATTTTAAGGTTTAATAATCCTCTAGTGGCTTTAGTTAAATTTAAGTACTTTGAATTGATCAGGCAACTAATTAATTAGTAGTCGATGATTAAACTGCAAATTTAAAATGTTGACTTCAGTCTTGATGCCATATTTGAAAAAATCGTACATTTAAATCACTAGAGCACTTTTCTGCTTTCAATTTGACACTAAAGCAGAATTTATCTGATGAAAGATCAAATACAATCGTGTGTTAATCGTTAAAAATCGTGTTATGGGACAAAACTCCAAGATAGCTTCCTGCAGCTTCTGCTGATGAGGACACTTAACACAGTTTTATATTTTTGTGCGGAAGCTAACTGGAGATCGTAAGAATATTTCCATGCATTTACTTTCAATTGGTATAATAGTTACATATATCGTGTAACGTACACAAATAAACATGCAAATATACTCTTGTGGAATGGCTTAGATGTATAAAAGAAAAGAAATATCGCTTCATGGATGGTAGGAATAAGTAATGATAATATACATATCACACCCATGCTGCTGTTGGTTTTGGAGAGACAACAGAAATATTATTGTGAAAATACTACTTTGAGGTAAATGAAAACTAATATTTTGTCGAGCCATATCCGTTGAACTACGTGACTTTATTTTTATGGAGGAAAAGCTGCGGTCAACGTACTCATTCGAATGTAAACAACAAGTTTTAAACTTTTATTGTTATTGGATAATAGTAATCTCACCATGACAAAAACGTAAACTGCAATAGTAAACAGTGCTTTTAGCAATATATAAGTGTCCCATGTACGAAGTATATTGTAGTAAGTTTCCACATCTCAGAGAATACTGGAGCGTCTACCCAGGCAAGCGTTGCTGTGTGTCTTGGTTAAAAGTCCCACACCGCGAAATCTCAGAACTTCAGTTGTAATTCTACAAACCTATTCCATTCTTTCTATTTCTTTTGTTATTACAGTAGAGCATAAATGATCGTATGACAAGGTTTGATATGCATTAACCTAACTTTGTGTATTTGATTTTAAAGTTAAAAGGACATTTTACTGAATATAAGCATTTCTTACTAGTTTAAAGTTATGTAAGGGAAACCTTTTGCCTACTGGATGATATTAAATAACTCTATGAAATGGTTTTCTAATAATTTAGTAGGATCAACTTCCTTTTTTAATTTAAATACTGAACTAAATGCAATAAAATACGTTGTAAAGATATTTTTATAAAAATTCTTCGATTTATAATAACATAGAAAAACACATGATATTAATTACATTTTATATCATATTTTAAAGAAGTTGAAAACCCAAATTCTTTGACACAATATCGCATGCACCAACTGCAGTGCAGTGATAGACAGTTGAATGTGGTGCGGTTACGGGCTTCACACAGGAGATATTGGTTCTGTCGGGATATAGAGATTCGACGATACAGCGACACATTGCTTGCGGTGGCTGTATCTAATAAATCTTGTTTTATGTATCTGTTTTACAAAAAGGTTTAAAGATTAGCATTCGTGTAAATATTTATAGTTAACAAGGAATATAAAATGCAATATTCATTGATAATATGCCATTTAGAAGAAAGTTGTTAACTTTTGTTTCAATGATAGATGAATTTTAAAAATCAATAATTATTTGTTCGTCATACTGCTTCGAAAATGACTGTTTTCAATACATGCGTTACGGGGCTAAAGTAGTTCTTTTTAGTCCTATTCTAAACAATAATCAGGCGGTATCGAGGTCATGAGCTGTTCGTTTTTTTCGTTTATATCAATGTATTAAAACTGCAAACTTGTGGACGTCGATTGTAAGTAATCGATTGTAAGTCATCGATTGTATCGAGAATAGTAATAGATTATTTTATCGATTGTAATTCATTTAATTGTATCATTTTTACATCGTTGTCGGTTTAATTACAGACCTCAGCCTTCGATATATCAATCGTTATAGTTAGTGTAACATAACACTAACACAATCGTAACAGACAATGGTTGAATACATCTGTAACAGGTATTTGTCTTTTAATAGCAAGAACAAGATGGAAGCCATGTTGGAAGCAAAATTTTAAAAGTTCCAAAAATTGTAGTTTTGCGAGGTAGTTAGCTTAATATATTGTTTAATATGTACCAATATAAAACTGATTAATTTAAATGACACAAACCAAAATTATATATGTTTAAAATGCAGTAAATAATTAAAGCTGTTCTTGAAAGAAGGGAAATTACCTTTGGTTGAGTGGCAGTACTGGAGTTTAGTCTCGATTCAAATAAGCTGATAGACATATTGGGATTACTGGAAAAAGTGGACTTGTTCATTGTGGTTTCTGTAGAAATTGCAAGTCAGATTCTAATTATTAATAATTATTTGAGATAATTAAGTGTATAAAATATGTGTCAGTATTTTTTTAATATGTTTGACATGACAAAACACATGTGTTTAAAAAATTAATTTAAATAATTTTGAGCTGATTTAACTTGTATAGTAAGATGTAAAGGTTCAGACAAACCTGTTTCATTTGGTTGCAAAAAAGCACATTGTCACCTAATTTCTCAAGGATCTTCTATCCAACGTTTTTAATTAATTTTAACTAGTAGAGAATTTTAATTAGTCATATTTCATATTGTTTACAGACAGAGATCAACCACAGTTTCTTTGAGACCAGACAGTCCACTCAAAACTAGTACAACAAAGTAAGACCCACCCAGTAATTATAAAGTACTCCTTTGGTGAAGGAGATGCTGAAATAAAACTATTAATAAGTTAAATTTATGAAGAACGGATGAAAATGGGAGAGTGTTGTACCTCGGACATAGTGTACCTTGGATCATTAGTCATATCTTTCTAAGTGCTGCCATCTAGGATGGCCAAGTAATGTTAGTTGATGTCTTTAATAACAGAGTGTGCTGGAAACCTGTTTTTGTTCAAGCAAGAGCCAAATTGTGTTGGTGACAATATATAAAAGTTTTAATGTTCTAAAAGTAAGATTAGTAGTTTTTTGTTTGCAATTTTTTATATTTTGTGTTTGGGTTACGTGCCTGCATCATAGGCTCAGTTTACTCTCCATTATTTGGTGAGTATTTACATATATTTAATTTAACCTCAAACCTAACCTAGAAAAATCAATCTAATATTGAACATATAAGTGTAACCTCTTGTACCTAGGATCAGAGCAACATCTTGTACCTTGAATCACTGATCCATGGTACAGGATGATAATGGGGCTGAATTGTTTTTTACAGATTATAATGTCTCGTAATAAGATGGAAAAAAGGGAGCCAGTTGATGTAGAATCAATTAAGAATGCACTTGAAGCCGTGCTGTAAACAGGGGAGAAGAAAATGTCAATCAGAGAAGTCTGTAAAGTCTATAATGTTAAGTTGACAACACTAGTGAAGAATTTACAACATTTTAAGGAATCTGGGAAAGAAACATTTAATTACGAAGTTAAGTATGATAAAAATAAAGTGTCAGCTGCAGCTGAAGAACAAAGTTTAGTCGATTATATACAAACTGTGGCAAAAATGAATTATGGCCTAACCAAAAAAGGTGAAAGAAATCTCGCCTACAAGTTTGCAGTAGCTAATAACAAATACCCCCGTCGCAGCAAACCTGCGTACTCAGCGAATTACTAATTCATAATATTTGTCTTAAGGGTGCGCCCTACCCAGATTGAATTCATTGTTGTTTAGCGCCGCGCCGGCGCCGCCAACAAGCAGGGCCATGCATATTTACGCTTGAAGACCATTTTGTTCTCCTCGATCGCACTGTTATTTTACAGATTTATACCAAACTATTTACAGTTTCACACTTTTCAGATTCCAATCTAGGGATCATACGGTTCCTTTTCTCCAAAATAATTTTTCTCCATACGTTAGGAATCTTTAGAAAAACGCTTAATTTGAGAACATTACTAATGGCCTACCACTTATTTTGAATTAAAATCACGATTTTTAAATCGTATGATCTCTAGATGAACATTTATTGAATTAAATAACATCAAATTATTTTTAATTGGTTAACAATTTAGCCTACAATGAGGGAGATGCAAACCCCTTACTTGAGCGTGCGGAAGGGAGGTACGGCGCACCCTTAATACCACATAGCAAATTCCAAATTCCAAATTCCATAAAACCATTCCAAAAAAGTATATTCACCAAATATATTTACCAAATATATTTACCAAATACCAAATACCAAATATATTTGAGTAAATATATATTTTACCAAATATATTTTAGTATATTTACCAAATTCCATAAAAGTATATTCACAAATAAGCGATTTTAATTATCCTCCATAAGAATAACATTGTTAACCACCAATCACTACCAATTGCTCCTGTACTCCTATAATTATAGGATTATATAGGTATATATACATTTTATATATATTTATATAATATATATTATATAGGTATATGTATATATATACCTATATAATCCTATATATATATATGTGTGTGTGTGTGTGTGTGTGTGTGTGTGTGTGTGTGTGTGAGAGCACGATAACACTCGCAAAAATAATCCGATTTTGATGAAACTTGGTATAAACGTGTAAAGCAACATTTATGACTAAGTTCAAAAACCATCCAGATCCGAAGAGGTTGTACACCAAAAATGGGTTTTTTGAATTTTTTACATATAATTTTTGAAAAAGTCAAATTTTAGATTTCACCACTGGATTCAGCTTAAAATAAACGGTATCATGAAACTGACACATACTTTCTCCCTTTTAGCCCAACTTTAACGAATAAATTGCTTTTTATTTACTAAATATAGAATACAAAGCACGGTCGAATGTACAGAAAATCTTGTAAACAAGTTGTTTTAAAAAACACCCACCCAAATCCCTGCTTTGGAGGCACTACAGAATCCATTGATACACTCGTGGTTTTAAGAGGGGAAATGCCCCCTATTCCCCCCCCAGGGTTATTAAGGGACAACATATTTCGAATTTCCTCTGTTGGTCAATGCTAAATTGACAAGCATATCAAGTTTGAATGAAATTTATCAGTAAATAAGAGAGAAATAATAATTTTTGTATTCCCCATAAGAATAACATTGGACAACGTACTGCGTTTACCGCAAAATGAAAATTTCAATTTTCTCCGAAACCAGCAATCGTAGAATAGTAATTCAAAATACTAAATTATTTAGTTTTTAGAGCTCTTTTTAGTGGTGAATAGTAATATTTGTTTATATTTATGTCTTTTTATGAAAAATCCAAAAAACTGAATTTTTTATGTTTTAAGTCTTGTAATTTCTGAACCCGCATTTTTACAGAAATGCGGGTGGTGCCATTTTGTTGGAGGACTAAAGTTCTACAAACGACTAAAGTTTAATCAAAATCGTTAGAGCCGTCTTTGAGAAATTTGGATTTTTCATGTTTTTTGGTGGTTTTTGGGGGATAATTACCCTTAAAAATCAAAAATTCCAAAAAATGAAAAAAACGCCTGGAGATATCGTGGATTAGTACCTACATACCAAATTTCATAAAAATCGGCCTATTGGTTAGGGCTCTAGCTCTGTACACATCCACACAGACACACACACACACACACACACACACACGGACACACACACACACACACAGACAGACATCACGTAAAAACCACTTTTTTGGGTTCAGGGAGCACCAAAACGAATATTTCCACTAACAACTCAAATTCGAAAATTTTTACGAAAACAATACTTTCTCCATATACTATGTATAGGGGGAGAAAGTAAAAACACACAATTTGGTATTTTTATCATTCCTCTACGTCAATTGGTTATCGAGATATTGAAAGTGCTAAACACAGTTCGTTGTCTAATGTTATTCTTATGGAGGAAAAGACAATTTTTATATCTCGTTTATTTGTGAACGTATACTGACGAAACTTGGTATACAGCTTCATCTCGTTGTGGCCTATTGGTATTTGCTTCAAAAAAATATTTTTGCCAAAGGCTCCCGTAACAGCAAACCTGCGTACTCAGCCCCCATGTCATTCTTAAGGAGAATAATTAAATGCTCTCTGTCTCCCTTAATTATGAACATAAATTAATAAAAACTAGTATACGACTTCACCTAGTTCAGTTATATTGATATTAGTATAAAAATACATTTTTTGTGTTCCTTGTTGCAGCAAACCTGCGTACTCAGCCCCAATGTTATTCTTATGCAGAATAATTAAAATTGTATATATAGCTTATTTGTGAGTATTTTTTTATGAAACTTGGTAAGTGAATTTATGTAGTATTGAGACATTTATATCTCAATTGAAAATTCGCTGAGTATGCAGGTTTGCTGCGACGGGGGTATTTATAACTTGATTTGATTTGGTTGGACTTAGACTTGTAACAAGTGTTTTAATAACATACAATAAATATTTTTCTTTCCATTATTGCGTTTTTAGCGAATTTCTCCTATAGGAAAGAAGCTATTACTCGGCATGGTAAGACCTAGGCCTGGGACCATGATAAGTTTTCGTTTTGAGGTCCCTAGACCCCAAAAACACCATTCGTTCGAAACTTTATATATATGTCCGTGAGCACGATAACTCTCGTAAGATCGATCTGATTTTGATAACATTTGGTATAACCATGTAAAGCAACATTTATGACTTTAAGTTCGAAAACCAGCCAGATCGCTCCATCCGAAAGGGTATTTTTGGGGGGTTTTGTACCCTAAAAATCAGTTTTTGAATTTTGTACATATAATTTTTTAAATAGTCAAATTTTAGTTTCCACCATTGGATCTAGCTTAAAAACGCACAATTTGGTATTTTGATCATTACTCTACGTCAATTGGTTACCGAGATATTGAAAGTGCTAAACACAGTACGTTGTCTAATGTTATTCTTATGGAGGAAAAGAAAAAAAAATCTTCCTTATTTATGAACGTATAATGAAGAAACTTGGTATACGGCTTCACCTGGTTGTGGTCTATTGATATTTGTTCATAAAATCATTTTTTGCCAAAGGCTCCCGTAGCAGCGAACCTGCGTACTCAGCCCCATGTTATTCTTATGGAGAATAATTAAATCCTATAACTCCCTTAATTATGAACATAAATTAATAAAAACTGGAATACGACTTCACCTAGTCAATTGGGTTGTATTGAAATCAGCATAAAACCCATTTTTTGTGTTCCTTGGTTCAGCAAACCTGCGTACTCAGCCTCAATGTTATTCTTATGGAGAATAATTAAAATTGTATATATCGCTTATTTGTGAATATATTTTTATGAAACTTGGTAAGTGGCTTCATGTAGTATTAAGTCCATTGTAAATTTGCTGAGTATGCAGGTTTGCTGTGACAGGGGTATTTTAGCTATCCTCTTCAACTTCAATGTATTTTTTCCACCGATAAGTACAAATACATTTATTTTTTAATTTAAAAATATGTATAGTCAATATTTAGGTGAATTTATTTGATTTTGTATTAAAGATATAGCCCCTAATAATGGTGTTACTTTTATTTGTTTTTTAAATGTAAATGTAAATTTAAATTTTTTTTAATGTTTTAAGTTTGTATGATCCAAGGTACAACAGTTTCCTCTATATATTTTGCATAGTTTAAATCCAATATACAGAATTGTACACTCAAGAGTCATCTATTGAATTCTTACCTGCTATCCAGCTTTTTGAATTTAGAAACCCCAAAATGTAATCAATGTGTTATCCTCAATTGGCATTAGAGTGTACAAGCATGTCGAAAAATATACATCATCACTCGGGCCAAAAGTGGATTTTCGATCCTGGCTCATTTTCTGACATCGGCTTCGCCGAAATTTGAGTTCGTATCGAAAGTTGTTACTTTTGGCCCTAGCGATGAAATATAGTATTTTTAAAGAAGAACAAAACACTACCTTTAATTCTGAAACAATTCTTTTTAGGTGATAATTGTACTAAATTTACTTTTGTGATAAATTTACCAAAATAAGCAATTATACTTTTTAGAAATAAAGTGCACACAATCCAACTTTTAGTATGTTTTTAGGCTTATTTACTTTTACCTCAAACCGTAAATAAAAAAGCTAACCAATAGGTATACGAAATTTAAGGCTACCAATATTTCTGTTTAATTATTGTTCAGTAAATGTTTCATGAGTTAGTCGTTACTATGTGCGTTATAGCATTAAACAACCATTAACACGAACTGACTACATAATGAGAATTTTTGGTTTCTACTGTGACACACCTATAATGACGAAGTCTCAAGTCTGATAAAAGTAAAACGAGCTATGTATTCGTTAAATTGGCAATAACTTTTTACTGTATGCATTATATAGTAAAAGTATGTTTTAAACCGTATGTGTAGTATATGTGAGTTGTATGTAGTCATTGGTTGTATGTAAAGTGGAAAATAATTTGAAACTGATAGGAATAATTTTAGTTTTATAAAAAAATAAATAAAAAGTACTATTAACAGTTTCAAAATCTTTTCCATTTTACATGGAATCATTGTATATATACAACTCAACTCATGTTCATGTTCACAGTAATTAGATGCTATGGTTACAAAGTAGGACCGAGAGCCCGTTAATTGTTCTACACTCTACGTTTCGGCACTTCGGTCATCCACATATCGGGATAAAATCAAAATTTTTAACAAAATCAAAGTTTTTAACCTGTAAGTAAACCATAGCATTGATGTTAAATCAAAAATGGGTATCAAAAAAGGGTTTTAGTAGTGTTGAGAAATGGACCTTGACCAATTTTTATTAGATTTTCCAAATCAACTTTTAATATTGACAGTTTTATTTTTTATCGTCTCTGGTTTTTCATACGTAAATGAGAACTACCCATATGAACTACTACTAACTCTGCAGCCAACTTTAAGCTGCTTACAAGAAAAAAATTGCAATATCATTTTAGGATTAAATTATTAGACTTTTTTGCTTAAGATAATCGTTAAATAAATGTTATACTATTCATTTACCACCCCAATTTAAGTCCAAAAGTAATTTTTAAAAGTAGCATATAATTAATTAAAGTGTTCTTTACCTTGTAGCATAGGCAAAGACTTAAAACTACTGGACCGCTCGCGCCCGTGGTGAAGCGAACCAAATTTCGGTCCGGCCGCGTTCGAGGTCGCGCCGCAAATGGTGGGCTACCGCGGCAGCGCTTAGCATGGGGGATATAGGGAAAAACACGACGCGCGCTCACTTGTATTGAATTTGCAGCCAGGGAACATTTTTTATGGTTGAATGGCCTTCTGATCCGTATTCCTGAATAGTTTCTCGAATTTGTAATACCGAAAGTAAATATATTCGACCAGGGTTAGTTGCGTAAAAATAACAGAAAGTTGGGAGTTTTGTAAAATATCCTTGATGGCTGATTCTTTCATATTTCCAGTCATATAAATTTATGTACGATCCACTAGGTTTTAGGTGTTGTTCAATAATGATGTTTTGAAGTTTTTGGTACTGGAATGAATTTTTTATGAGCAGTAATATCGTTCTTTGGACTAGTGAAACTTTGAATTTTAGTATATAAACTTCGACGTTCGCCAAAAGTTGTAGATTGTATGAAAGTTAATTGGCCTATATCATAAAATTTTGTTGATGAATGAATACCAAGACAAATACTTTTTAATAGCAAATGTATTCTTAATAAACATTAATTACCAACATGGTTCGTTCACCCGTCCACGTATAGTATTAAGAACCATTACATAATGTTGCATTAATACAACATTTCGCTATTGAATAACAAAAAATTATCTTCAGTGTATGATAACAATTGATTATGATTTATTTAAGAGACGATGCAAGTACAGTATAATAATAATGGGGTATAGTATAAATGTATCCTTAGCATTAGTCAGTTTTAAGAGTATTTTGGAAGGCATAGGATTAAATGAAATGATTTTTCTCAAAATTAATTTTTATTTACTGATTAACTGTTACATTACACATTACAGTTGAATTGTAGAATGTTGTAAGATTACTAAGCAAAATACGACTAAAAGAAAAGTCGTATAACTATGTATTTTATCAAAAAACTAGGCCATGTTGTAACACAGCATCACTGAGTTGAATTTAACAGCGCGGCGCGGCGCGTGGCACGTCTTGGATAGAGCGCGGCGAAAGGTTTCAGCATCTTTCCAAACGAATTGTAGGCAAACCAACAACTTTACCGAAAAATGTTTGAAATAAAAGTTCTATAGAAACTAATTATCTACAACTTTCCCGCTGGAAGTTGGTTTCTAACCTAAAAATAAAAAACTTCCTCGCTGAGTAACTTTTTCATGTCCCTCTTTAATAACACGTAACAGTTTTTAATTATTAAAAATATTAAAAAACGGTAAAGTAAAACAATATTTATACTTTCGGATTCCGTAGTTCACGTACACAAAGGATATATAAATTTCATTACAATTCAAACATGGCAGTGAAGTCCAGGAGCGTGTAAACGACAGCGCGTTCAACGCCAGAAACAGCTCTGAGCACACAGTGGCCCACCATTTCTGTTCCGCACAGTCCCACGCGGACCGTTTTTAGCTCACTTAGCGATCTCTCCAGTAGTTTTACCTCGATGAGCATAGGATGTAATATAAAGAATGTGGGTGTTGAACAGATATTATACAATCATGAACAGCAGGATAATCTTGATAACTAATGATGAAGGATGAAATCTACGTAATGTGGTGCAATATTCTGTCCCCTTTTATTTAAAAATAAAACATAGTTTAAATAAAACGCTTAGTCATGAATTGGATAAATTGGATATTTAATAAAATAACCATCCAAATAAATTATCAAGCGCTTAAAAAAATCAAAAAATATTATAGATGTTGTTAAATGATTATGTGGATTTGTTTAATCAGTCATCACAAATGACTTGTTGTAACTTCCATCCCAGGGTGTACGGTCACTGTTTATTTCATAGTTCCGTCATGACACATGACAACTTTAATGTTGATTAATTAATACGTTTCCTGATGTTTGGTTGATCTTGTTTGGTGGTTGTTTTCTAATTTTACATTTTATACTTTATTTAATTATTTATTGAAGTATCACTTGCTAACTCAAATTTTAAACTAAGACAAAGAGAGTTTTCTGTATTTATGTTTAAAGAAACAATAATATTTAGAGGTAGATTATATTAAGGTGTACTTTCAACGTCTGGAAGTTACTAACTAAAATATTTATGACTCCCTAACATCTAAGAGCATCCAGAGTTGATATATGAGCCAACCTTGCCAGCTCCCTAATAGAGTCTTCTCTGAGATACTATCTCCTTAATAGATTACCTCTTCACCACAGTCCAACTTTAGGTTTTAAATAAAAACCTCCTCAAATATTATTTGTGTGTTAAGGTGATGTTAGGTCCACAAGTATACATATGCATTATTGGATACGCCAATTGTACTCCAGTTTATCTATTCAAATTATTAGATACAATATTTTCAACCACTGGCTAACTAGTCAAACAGTGTTTACAACGCAACTACTGTATTAGAACAGAAAAAAGTGATATTTTGTATTTATATAACAATATAATATACGTTTAAAAACGTTTTAATTTGAAGCTCAAGAACCTAGTAGGTGGCTATGTTTATGTAATTACTAGCGGATTCCCCGTCCTCCGGTCAGGCGATAAGTATATCATGCCAACAATATAGTGGTAGCAGTTTCTGGGGAGTTGGTTTCCCAGAGTTAATTTCCACTTCAACTTAAAATTAAGATACAATGTTTTTTCCCGAACCGGGAACAAGAATGTAGTGTATGTATTATAAAAATTGCCAAAATATGCAATTGCCTTTAAAATACCTCAATAATTATGTGATTATTATTCAAAAGAAATTGGGGAGTCAAACATTTAAAATCGGTTCCCATTACTTTGTAGTAGACATACAAAACAATATTCATATATAGAATTATGGTATACAGTATTATTCAGTACAAAGTATGAGTTTTTTCGTTATCTATTCAAATTATTAGATACAATAGTTTCAACCACTGGCTAACAAGTCAAACAGTGTTTATAACGCAACTCCTGTAATATAACAGAAAAAAAGTTATATTTTGTATTTATACAGTATAACAATATAATATACGTTTAAAACCGTTTTAATTTGAAGCTCAAGAACCTAGTAGGTGGCTATGTTTATGTAATTACTAGCGGATTCCCCGTACTTCGGTCAGGCAATAAGTATATCATGATTAAAATGTATTACAGCACCTAATAGCATATTGTAGTAATACAACTATGTATAGTTACATTTTAAAATATATTTTTAAGTGCAAGTCGATAATTTACCAAAGGTGGCAAATAGTAGAAATTCAGAATACAAAATTGATGCCTGCGTTTCATGGTATAAGCTAAAAATATTAAATACGATTATTTTTCCTCACATACTGCATTTCTCCATGCCAAAAAGTATAATTAAGTCAGTCTAGAATTTATAAATAATTTAGTAAATAAAGGGAAACCATATTTAAAAAATTAGTGGATTCTTTTAATTTGGCTAAGCTAATACTAGAACAGAATCTCAAAATGACTTGGCATACCACACAAAAAGAACTACAGGAAAAATGTATCAAACATTTGGCACAGTTATAGTTAAAAATGCTAATTGATGGCAATATGAAACACTCTATTAGAACGTAAAACTATAAAATGCGTTACAGCGTTACTAGCTAACACCATCTTCTGTTAAAACTGTTATGTTAATGAGACGTTTCATTGAGCAGATGACTGCTGTACTGATATGAATAACACGTTTAAAAGGTAATAGCCGGTTGATAAGAGAAAAAAGTATTTTAAATATGAATTGCTTACTTATATAACCAAAGTTTTTTTTTTATCTTGATCTATTGGCTATCCTCATGCCTACACCCACCTAAAACCACATCAAGACCACATCACCTAAAACGGTCCAATAGATATGGTCGAACAAGTCTTTTCGCTTGCGCCGCTTTACTTTTTCGCTCGTTGAGAGCTAATAAGCAACTGATTGATCATTGAAGCTGAACCCAGTAACCTAAATTTCTTGGATTCAGCCAAAATGGTGGTTGAAATGAATTTGTGTACTTCGCGGTATCTACAATTGAAGTTGTAGGAAAAATTATGTATTTAATTCCCGTGTAAAGTATTTTGGTTGCTTTCGCAAAATTGCCAAAAGTAACAGTTTACCCCCAAGCGACAAAGACCTACTTTCCGCTCTTATTACATAAGTAAATTTTTTTTATATAACGCTTTTTTAAATAATATACGTTGAGAAAGGATTGCTATTATATTTATTTTAATTATTTTAGACTACCCGATTCGGACTTTTCTTTTTAACTTAATTTAAATTTTCCTTTGTGCTTCAAATCAAATATTTGTAAAGGAACAAGGTCAGTGAAGGAGGGCAGCGTTAGTTTCCAACAGCAGGGAGCCGCCGCGCCGCTTGCCGCTTGCCCTTGCCAGATTCCTGGTCGTATCGTAAAGTCAAGCTTGCTGATATTTACACCAGAACAACCATAGTAAACTAGCACTCACAAAACTCGCAACGTAGCTTAATATTTCCGCCAACGTGGTAATTCCAGGATTTTATATCAACACTGTCCTCTTGACCTAAGATCCTCTTGTTCACATTGACCTACTTGTTGGTATATTTTTCAATGGTAAATATTATCAGATTGGAAACGCACCTCATCTAAATTTTGGGGGATTTGTGTTCAGGAGTAGAAGTAGAAGTATCAATACTATTTTGCATTATTAACATTGGAATTAGTAACAGTTATATCGCAATATAAATTCAATTGCAATGTAGAATTATTACTAAGCCTACATTCTTTAAAAGCTTATGTATAATACGTTTATTTGCCATGCATATTCACTATTTCTTACACGATCAGTTTCAAAATGGCATTAATTGGAAGTAGTAGATGGTTCATCATCACATGTATATTTTTTAAACGTTCTTAATTTTATGTAAAAAAAATTAAAATATGCTATACATACAACATTCACAGTAAAATACAAACAACGTATTTGCGACCTATTTTGATTGCGAAATAACATGAGTACAAATTGCTTACATATTGAGAACCTATCTTACAGTAATGTACACAATAAAGGTCTCGATATGAAAATACATTTCTATTATTATTATTATGAAAGAATATTTAACAAATTGCAATAAATTTTCAAATTTAATCACAAAAAATATCATCAATATTTTCAACTACACATAAATAAAATGGTCGCAGTTTATAAAAATATCTATAAATTAACAATATTCAATAAAAACAGACTAACGAATATTGTTTTGTTTTTTCCCTCTTTTACTAGTAGAATTCAGGAATAAATAGTATTTCATCGAAATAATGGTAAATCATAAAAATCGTGTCAAGAGAACATTTCATTCAAGTATTGTATTTAATTTTATTATACTTAATACAATTAACAATAGCTAAGAACTATTCTTAAATTCATGCTATGTAATCTACTATACGGCACAACATTGTTTTTTATCGAAACATCCATATTTTTCCTGAGCGAAAATACTGCATTTGACAGTCTACTTAATTAAGATGTAAAGTTGTTCATTACACTTTATGTCTGGTATTTCTTGGTATTGTTCACTTTCAGTACATAAACAGTCTTTTCTTGTTCACAGTTGAGGTATAGGTGTGCTTTATGAAATAAACTTGAGACAAGAAGGTAACAAATCACAAAAAGACGCGACAAAGAGGGTTGAGATTGCCACATCCTAGCATTTGGTAACGGATATCTGCTCATATTTTCTTAGCTTGGGCTAAAGTTTTGCAAAACAACCAGTACGTAAGTACAAAGTTGAGTTTTAGTAAACAGAGTCCATGCTAACCGATGCGTGAGGAACTGTAGGTTTTTTTATTTTAATAGTCTTAATCCATTAACCTATACAGTAAACTCTGAAATAAATATTTATCATTAGGGTATTTTGTGTAGTAGCATATTTTACATGTTTAATGATTAAAATTTTGTTAAAAATGTTATTTACTTCACATCGTATAATTACATATCGTATAATCCACTAGATTGTGTTAAATGTTAATTTTACTAGGAGGTACATAGGCTATCATAGGCACATTTGGTTCACTAAAACTGTTATTGTAATTCCTGAAGCAACCTCAACATTTGGTGCCAAATTAATGTGTATTTTTACACCATATTTACTGCACTGTTGTGGAATATTGTTTAAAATTAATCTAGCTTTAATTACCAATGGACATGCCTCTAAATACTTTGTTTTATGAAATGTGTTTTTATTTTATTTTAATTACATTAGCATGATAACTAAAATATCACTACTATTATAAAAATGAGGTGGTGTCTGTCTGTCTGTTCGTCTATCTGGCTGGCTATTGTTCCATCACGCCAAACCCACTGAACCAATTCTGCTGAACATTTTGCCCAATTATAGTCTATGTATCCAGGAGTGTCATAGGACTATTACCGTTTAGATAAGTCTTCAGGTCTCTTCCCCACGGGATTTCCAAGTCCCTATGTTGTTCATATGGAGGAGAATGTATTTGGTTTATGTCATACGTGTTTTTTCTTAATTCAATTCATTTAAATAAATACCTGTTACAAGTATAATATTTAACTACAGACTATCATTGTTTTGTTAACAACTTTTCTACTTTGAATTTTCATCCCGTTGCAAAGCACGGGCATAACAGCTAGTACTGGATAATAATACCCATCTTTGGCTGACTATACACGACTTTCTGATCACATATTGTGGGGTCACCGGAATAATGGAATGTACATGACAAAAAAGTGTTCCCATTTTGGGAGCCCTCTAACCCTTCTGGTCCCCGAATCCGTTGGAGAATAAGTTTCCCAGATTGGTTTGCCCTGTTGCATGCCAGGCTTGTAGAGTTACCCGGGTAAGGGTTTATAGAACCCCTCTTTTACCCAAAAAGCAAGGAAGATCTGCTGTTTTCCCAAGAGCTCAAAACTGACTGAGTATCCAATATCAGCCGGATGTGTTAAGGAAACTGGCCTACGGAGGCACAGAGAAGGGCCAAGGCAAAAGCGAAGTTGGTCATACTGAATCTAGGACATGGACGCGCACAAGAGTAGAGTATGACATGAATAATGTTCGCAGGGGTGAGAAAGACGCGCCGATGGGAAGCGCGTCCCTGTCTTCCCTAAGTTGACCTGAGCTAGGGACGGGCTACCCAACTGCCAGCCACGGGCTCTGGTGACATTTAAGCAAACTCGCGTTATGTATTTCCTAGAGCTATAAGAAAAACTGTAATACAGTACATTAAACAGGAATAATTGCTTGCCTAAGGAGTTATTTAAGTTTATTTGTATTAGGAACATTGTGTAATTTGTCTTACGGTATAACGATGATTCTACTGTTGTGCCTTTAAATTACACCCTGAAAAGTACACGATGAACAGTTTTTTAGTCATAGCTATAAGTGACACTGTTGTCACAATTGTTTAGTGACCTTTATAAACCATATCATGTGATTATGTAGGTAATTATCTATTATTGTATTCAAACTAGTGTTGCCAACCAGCGAATCCCTAAACCCCTTGGGAAGTTTAGCCTCAACCATCACTTGACACGGCCCTAACTAAACTCAGAATGACCAAACATTCAGGAGGGTCGCTATCAGGTACAAATTTTGATTGGTGGGTGTGTCATTCCGTTCTTGTATTTCCTTATGAACAATATATCTTGTCAGGTGGAAGAGATAATGATGTCATTGGTGTTGCTGTCTGTATTTTAAAATTTAAATTTTAAATTCATGATTAATTAAAGGGAAGAGCCACAATCCCATATTGGATGGTGTTATCGTGACAAACGCCTTTCATATAGAATATAAATACGTTATTATTCATACTGAGTTTTGCAAAATTTGTATAATTTAACACTTCATCTTAATATTTAAGTCACAAATAGGTTTTTAAGTAAAACAAATATATACGAAACTGCGGAACCGATTTACATGACTGGCATTTAAATAATTCGACGAAATGTCAAAGTAAGGTACTATGAGTACATTATTTCATAGTAACTATTTTTACGCCAATTTTAATATCGTGAATTAAGTTGTGTTTTGAGTTTCCTGTCAAACTCCCACTAAACGGAATGCGGAAGGCGGACATGGCAGCGCTCGGGAAGTGGCGCCTCCGATTCTGGCCCCCCGAAAATTCCTAAGCCGAGATGACGACAGCTTTATGATCTGCACAACTCTGTCTGTTTACCGGTCTGACTGGCTAGCCAAACGGGTTTAAAATAATTTCAACCCTTTTCTTCGAGCGAAAACCCGATTTCTTGTTTACTTGTGCTTAGACCATTTAAATAACTCCGAGGTTTAGGATTTTGGAAAATTACGCAAAAACAATTTTGTTTAAGCTAATATTGCAAATGTGATTAACAACAACATATAATTGGCTTACTTGATCTATTTATTTTTGAACTCACGGTATTGACTGATAAAATGTGACTCTTTGATGTGGTAACAAATCTAACAAGTTACTTTATACTTAAAGCTAATATTAATAACTTAAAAGCAATCTTGCGTGCTCAGCCTAGTGTTATTTTCATGTCACATCTCGCTTATACTGTATATACACCGGGTGTCCCATAAAGGTCCCCCCTCTTAATTTTGGAATGACTGTAAATTTTCAAACAATCTTTGATAAATTCTACTAGTATACGTCAACGTATTTATTTTAAGTGGTCATGGGTTTCAACCCTCACCCCTAAATACGGGTTGCTGGGGGTGTTTTTTTTATATCAACCCATAAAAAGTTCTATGTAATTTTAAAGAAGGTAACAAATAGAATGAATCTCACAAACTAGACCTCTCTATGTTTATTTAATCTAATAGTTTACCAGAAAAAATGTATTGTATCAGACCTTTGAACAATGCCATTTAAAATGCAAGAGGCCTTCATTCACCTCTTTAAAAATTAAGAAGGTTTTAAAATGAGTTTCTTGCACTTTAAATGGTCTTTGTTCAAAGGTATGATCAAGTGAAAGTTGAATTTTCCCACTCTGTATCTGATTACTGGCAAGGAGGGGAATCTTAGCAGTATAAATAACAAAATTAATTTAATTTTTTGTTTTGCTAGCCATAATATTAGATTTAATTAACATAGGGGGGTATATTTTGATGCATTCATTTTACCTTTTTGCCCTGTTTAGAATGATATGTAACTTGTTAGGGGTTTGTATTTGAAAAATAAAAACTACCCCCAAAAACCCCTTTTTAGGGGTAAGAGTTGAAGTCCTTAACCACTTAAAAAAAAATACCTCGACTTATGCTAGTAACATATACCAATTATTATTTGAAAATGTATAGTCATTTAAAAATTAAAAGGGGGACCTTTAGGTAAATACCGATATATTGATGCAACTTGGTAGCTGCAGGTGTATTGGGATACATTCATGCATTGCAAAAATTCGCTCAGTACGCAGGTGTTCTACGACGGGGGCATTTACTTAAATGCCATCTTTAATAAACTTCTAATAATTATAAAGATCGTCTTTCATGTAATGGTAAATTCTTTGTCAGTTAATTTGTTGTTATTTTATTACTGTATTATGTAATACTTTGTATATAATATTATAAGAATCCGGCAACCAATATGTTTAGATAGTTTAAGGAGCAGAGATAGAATAAATTAACATTAATTTTTCAATAAATTACTATGGATAAATTTTGTTTTTATTTTACAAACATTTCATTAATCGAAAGCCTTAACGGTGAAGGAATTTTCAACACCCTAGTGCTTGAGTGATATATTAACCAAACTGTCATCCTGCTAGTAGGGTTCTCTTTGTGATCATGTCTTCATAATTGACTTACCCTTTAGAATTACTTAGTCCAAAATGTTGAATACTATACATTTTCCAATTAATTATAATAATAATATTTCATTCAATCAAAAGTCTACAGTATTTTTACACAGTTCATACAAATCATCTCAAAGAACATTCAATTTCCAGTAAACAAACATATATATTTTTAAATATTATAAATTGAATAAACCATGCAAAAAAGATTTTCGGAAAAAAACATTATAAAAACCTCCCCATCAAGTGGAAACTCCCTTTATAGTTTTTATTTCTCTTATACCAAAAAAAATTCCATTTAAATGTCAGCGGTTTTGTTATATAGCATAATTATCCCCGAACAATAAAATATCTTGTTATTTTTTGTTCCACTGCAAAGGCAAAGGCTAAAAACATTCTCGTCATTCTTTATGTTAAAGGTTCTAACTAGCAATTTCATTGGAAAAAGTACTTTTATAAGTCTCACAATACATATAGGCCTACCTTCCATCGGATTAAATAAATAAATAAAGTGGTCTTTTGTCTTTGGCGTTTTTCATAAGCATGTACATGGTTTTCAAAACACTTGAGTCACATAAAACTATTATTACAAAGTATATTACAACAAAAATAATCTAATAATATTCTACCATATTACTTGACTTAAAACAAACACAATTGACTTGTCAAGCCTTAAAGGTTCGTGACAAATGTGACAATTTATGAAGTTTCGGAAAGATGCCTCTTGTTCTAGAGTCATTTCTTAGGGGACATATACTGCCATTTTTTATTTAATCAAGTTACAAGTCTCAAATGTGTTTTAGAAGAGTATGCATATTACATTTTTATCAACTATAATAAATTATTCACCAATTATTTTGGTATCATTTTCAATCACATATGCGAGACCGAAAAGAGTATGTGAGTCGGAATTTATAAAAAAAAGAAAAACTCAACCTGTACTCAAAATCAGCATTTACAAATATGACTAAGTAGTTATTTGTAACTAGTTATGCTGTTGCTAGAATCCAAGCAAGTTTGTACTCAACAAAAGGTAACTTCAGTTGTAAAAAAACATAGCAAAACATCTGATATTAAAATGGATGATAACATCTGAGAATAATGCGGATACTTTCAATCGTAGTTCAGACTTCCGCTGTCGGATAGCGCCACTGTTCCGAAAGTTCAGCCCTTTACTGTTTAAAAGTGATGCCCTTTCTTAAAATTCTGAGACGTATTGGCAAATCTATGTAAAAATCCCTTTAATTTGAAACCTCAAACGTTAAAATCCGTCCAGCCGTTATCAAGTTATGACTGCGAAAAAAACCCATAGGTATAGGATTTGTAAATTGTAATTTGTTTAAATACTTTTTCATCCTTTGGGCTTTATAGTCTTATTCATATAAGCAGTGTGAAATGTAATTTTCTAGTTTATCTTTAGTGTTAATGTTAATTATAACCATGTTCTGTATAATTAAACATAAGTCACATACGATTAAACGATAGTGTGATATGCGTACTTACTATAGCAAAAATAGATGGGTAGTGCTAATGGAGGTCACTGCAAAAATTGATCACCCCGTTATTGTTATGAGGAAATCATTGGATTTTACATGCAAAATCGGCGTAGTGCTTCTAATAAAACTTAAAATAAATATAAATAATGCTTGTTATTTAGATTGTATTCTCAAGTAGTCTAGATTTACATCCTGGTAGTGATAGTTTAATTTGCTTTAAAAGTGACATATTTACTGCATTTCTCAATATAGTTTCATTAGGCCTTTACAGAGTACGGAGGTATGACATCTACGGGGGTGATATTAATTAATACAAGTGTCCTAATAGCTTTAGAAAGCAAATAAAAATTTAGATCGCAGATTTCATTAACAATCAAATTTTGGTTCTACTTCCATTATATATATATATATATATATATATATATATATATATATATATATATATGTTATTTAAGGAATTTTACATTATTACTTTCTCCCCTTATACATAGTATATGGAGAAAGTATTGTTTTCGTCAAAATTTTTGAATTTGAGTTGTTAGTGGAAATATTTAAGTATACACTGGGTGCTCCCTGAACCCAAAAAAGAGACTTTTACGTGATGTGTGTCTGTCTGTATGGATGTATGGATGTGTAAAAAGCTACAGACCTAACCAATGGTCCGATTGTTGTGAAATTTGGTATGCGGGTACTAATCCACGGTATCTCCAGGCATTTTTTAATTTTTTGGAATTTTTGATTTTAAAGGGTAATTATCCCCCGAAAACCGTCAAAAAACATGAAAAATCAAGATTTCTCAAAAACGGCTCTAACGATTTTGAATATACTTTAGTCGTTTGTAGAACTTTAGTTTTCCAACAAAATGACATCACCCGCATTTCTGTAAAATTCGGGTTCAGAAATTACAAGACTTAAAATACCAAAAATTCAGTTTTTGGATTTTTAATAAAAAATAAACATAAATATAAAAGATATTACTATTCACCATTATAAGAGCTAAAAAAAAAAAATAATAATAATTTAGTGTCCTTAATTACTATTCTCCGATTACTGGTTGCGGGGAAAATTTAAAATTTCATTTTGCGGTAAACGCAGTACGGTGTCCAATGTTATTCTTATGGGGAATACAAACATTACTATTTCTTTATTATTTACTGATCTTTTTTCAAACTTGATATGCTTGTCAAGTTAGCATTGAGCAACAGAGGAAATTCGAAATATGTTGCCCCTTGATAACCCTGGGGGGGAATAGGGGGCATTTCCCCTCATAAAACCACATGTGTAGCGATGGAATCTGTAGTGCCTCTAAAACAGGAATTGGGTGGATGTTTTTGAAAAAAACTTGTTTACAAGATTTTCTGGACATTCAACCGTGCTTTCTATTCTATATTTAGTAAATAAAAAGTAATTTATTCATTAAAGTTGCGCTAAAAGGGAGAAATTATGTGTCAGTTTCCTGATACCGTTTATTTTTAAGGGGCTTTTGACATGATATTTGTTGAAAACTAGAATAAATGCAATCATACTGAAGTGTTAAGCCAGAATTCCGAGCGGAACTGTACGCCAGCCAATGGCCCTTTGAGTGCCACCCCCATGTGGGCAGCCTCCCTTAGGTAGGCGTTCACATTGAAGAATCCTCTCTCGGACTCCTCCACGGGGTTGGAGAGCCTGCCAGTGGATGGCGAATGGCGGTAGACGAAGAACATGTAGCGGTGGAGTCCTGTCCCTTCTGGGGGCGCTGGGCCCGTGTACGCTAGAAAACAGGCCAAAAACCAATAGTTACAAATAACATTTAACAGGAACCCTGCTCTGTTATGGATTCTGTTTTCACAACCGTATATAATTTTAGTCACTATTTAAATTATATTTTACACTTTCAGATCAACTGAAGGAAGAAATAAGATGGTGGGATTCTCGCTTCCGTTTATTTTAGGATACATCGTAGATTTTTGAAACCGAAATTTACATCACCAAATTGTGAATATTAGTTCAAAAATATTTGCAAATAAAGTGTTATTTTGACACAAAAATGTATTTAATCAGGGAGTGCATCAGTGAAGTGACCGCACCCAAGTGATGGGTCTCCCTCGTACAGTGAGTGACCACATGGCTGGAGTTAGGGGGGGGAGGTGAAGAACAACAATTAAAGTATTAATAATTGATTTATTAATAATATTACCACAGTCAATGATTCGTTGTCCGTCAGTGTGTGGGTGTATTCGTAATCCAATAACGTGAAAACGGCTGCACTGATAGTTTTTAAATTTTACATAACTATTTTCCAGTACATTTTACGCAACTAGTCCAAAAATGGATTACCTTCGTTTAACCGTTTGTTATAATTATCATTTTAAAGTTGTACAATTCCCATAAGGTAAAGCATACTACCTTAAAATTGTCCTATTTACATGTTTTATGATTAAATAAGAAAAGTACAGTCCTGTTAACATATGTTCCTACAATCTGTAAAAGGTCGTTTTTAAATTAGTAGATTAAAAAACTATTACCAGTTTTTATAAGGAAACACAACGTTCTTCTGTAATGTGAGGAAGTTACACGTTTTTCCGCTAGATTGCAGCACCCTATTATTTTATATTTACTTCTACCATCTGTGATACCTTGTCAGTTCATGATATTTAATTAAATACCCCCGTACAAACCTGCGCATAGGTCTACTCAGCGAATTTACAGTTGAAAAATATAAGTACCTAACTACCCAAGCAACATAATATGTTTTTTTTTGTCAAAACTTTCGCACCTTTGATCAAATAAGGTGAGGTTTGAACTTACTATGTTTCAAAAATCTATATTCTTATTTAAAAAATAATCGTGGTATAATAATATATTGAATGAGCCAAGCGTAACCCTAGATTGATTAAGAAATTTCAGTGGCCGTGTGTCTGTTTGCAACTTGGATACATGTATGTGCGCGTGAAAAACTAAAAATCGGAAAATATCTTGTAATGAGATTTTAAGGAGATATTGATGATCTCTAAGGGGTGTTTAATCAAGATTTACCAGCCTCATTGATTCGTTATGCCATAATAAACATATTTATTGTTGTGTTACAAAAAAGACTTTATTGGATGGACCAATAAGTCCATGAAAGACTGAAAATGGACCAAACCAAAAATATTTTTCCTATATAGTCCACTGGATATTATTTGTTTGATATTTGTTGTCGAAATTTTGATTTAGACTTACGTTATTATCAGTAACTTTCATCTACATTTTCTGAGTTCGCTCATCCAGTTACGGGAACATTTGAGCGTCATCCTAGTATATTATGAAGTAAATAACCATACACATTTTTTGGGTCTTAAAATAACACATATTTTGTATGTCCAAGTCCATAAGTTTAAATCACAAATCTCAGGTTTTAAAGTCATTGAGTATATCATATGATTATTAAGAAGTTTATACACGAGTGTGAGGAAAACGTTATTGTAACTTACTCACGGCACACAAGGACAATTACGGTTAACAAACCAAAGTAGAAACTTAAACGGAAGTGATCTGCAGAACTTACTTTTTAAACCTGAGACGTAAAATAAATTTTGGTAAAGATTTGAGTATTATATGTCTAGGGACATTGAAAAGCAACCCAAGATAATACAACTTACCGATAAGTTCAGTAGAATTACTCAGGTTACCAGATTGGAAGTCGTCTGCCTAAAATATAAAAATGATTAAAAATATAGATGCTGCAACAGTAGGTGTCTTATTGTTTGTATAAATGTGGCTGCAAAAACTGTTTAACTAATTGGCTAATGTGAGAGATCACTCATGTTAATGCATAATGCGGTTTACATATCTTATTTCTTTAAAGTAATGTTGTATGAAGATGGTACTGAAAGTATACACAATAATTGTTTTACACTGATACCTGTACTATGTGTGCGACCACTTTTCACTTTTCGCGAGTAAGGATAATCTGAACACATGAACACATCTTAATCATGCATAGTAAAAAAGTCAAGATCAAAGTGAATCATATTTCATACCGAAATACCGAGATACCAAGTACCGACAGATAGAATCATAATTCAACCAAGTTTCACCAGATTGCGTTACTTAGTCTTTTGCTCAGTTTCCTTTTGCCTAGAGAATTCTCCGCAGTAATGGCATAAGCCGCTGTAGCTCAGTGGATATCACCAAGGAGTATATTTAATCTATGATATTAAACTGACTTACAAATCCTGAGCTTGTGAGATCGATCTTCGCTGGTGTGCTTAACTTTCTGCCATAAACATGATTTGTGAATATATTAAGACGTTATTGCACTAACCTAACAGTAAGTTGGTTTTAATTTTAAAAAGGAATTTACAAGCATGGTTGGTTGGTGGGGGTGGGAAAGGTTGCTTATATTGCTAAGTATTTAATAGTTTAAACTGGCAAGAAAAAAACCGAGATGCCAGGTGCATTTCTCATTTTTGGATAAAACCACACTTGACAAAATATTTATTTATAAATAAATCAGTAAACAAGGGCTAATTTACCACAGGATATGAAACAATAAGTTTTAAATAACAAGCAGGCTAGGTCTTCAAAACGGTATAGGCTTGCTCTAAAAAGTAAAAAAAGTAAAGGGAAAGGCTATGTCAAGTTATTTATTTTATTTATTGGAATAAAATGCTACTAAGCATTACCAAATTACAAGCAATTACAAAGTAACATTAGTACTTAAATTGTTTTTAAATAATTCAAGTACACCTTCATGTACAAACACTCAATACCTTATAGGCAGTAAAAATAAATAACACTCCAGGCACTTTGCACATTTAAAATACTATAAATACATGCTGCAATGAGTAATTTGAAGTTATAGACTGCAATTATACATGAATCAAAAACTTAATCGTTAATATATGTCAATCAATATATTTCAATCAATACATTCAACAAATAGTATTAAAAAAATATAAAACATAACAAAACTAATGCAATTTGCACAATTTATTTTTTAAATTTACAAAGGGTATCACACAAAAAGTCAACGCCATATGGTAATGCAGTATAAATTCTGCCCATTACATTTAACGTACCTAGTGTTAACTCCAAAATCAGTTCTAGAGTAGAGCGGGGAGAACAACAGACGGCGCGGCGGCGGCGGGAATTGTGCCGAGGTATATTGAACTGTAATTCAGATAAGAGAGCTATGTCACCGAGTGCCAACTTACCAACTGATGGAGGTAAACCAACATAGCAGAGGTTATCACATCAAAACAAACAAAACATTTAACTAGTTTATAAGCACTGAGGAAAACACAATACAGGCACAGAAAACTAAAACAATATTAGTTTTCTGTGGTATAGGTATCTTTGTTTATTCTATTAGGTCCGAAGAAGGTTGTTTAATAACACCGCACACCCACCGGAATGTTAGCCAGTATCCAGTGTAGGTAGTAGACACCTCGGGGAGTGTCCGGGGCATCTGGGTCTATCATGAACAGCGTGTATGTGTTCCCCTGTAGACATAACACATTCACGTAAGTTTCTGAGTGTCAACTTTGATTTTTATTTTGTATATCTTTATTTTGTACGCTTCTATTAGCGAATTTCCCCTATATGGGAAGAAGCTATTACCGTAGTGTGTGTGTGTGTGTGTGTGTGTGTGTGTGTGTGTGTGTGTGTGTGTGTGTGTGTGTGTGTGTGTTTGTGTGTGTGTGTCCGTGGGTGCGATAACTCTCCTAAAATTGTCAGATTTTTACGAAATTTGGAACAATTTTGATTATAAAAAAACATTTATGACTTTAAGTTCGAAAACCAGCCGGATCCCTTTATCCAAAGGGGTTTTGTTTTGTTTTTTGGGGGGGTTTTGTTCCCCGAAAATGTATTTTTTTTAGATATAATATTTTAGTAAATCAAATTTTACTTTTCACCATTGCATTCAGCTTAAAAATTTGTTTTTTGATCATTGCTCTACGTTAATTGGTTACAGAGATATTGAAAGTGCTAAACACAGTACGTTGTCCAATGCTATTCTTATGGAGGATAAGAAAAATAGTATATCTTGCTTATTTATTACCTTATCCTGACGAAACTAGGTATATTGCTTCATATCGTTGTGGTCTATTGATATTTGCATAAAAAACGAGATTTAGTTTATATTTCTGCAATAGATTACACCCTATAACTTGTACTGCCAACTTAATCTTTTGGTGTAATTGGTATAGCGATTGTAAATATGATTATTATATGGTATTGTAAATGTTATTATTGCTAATAGTTAAAAGTCGCTGTATTATTAAACACATATGTACGATACCCTAAATAGTCCTCGTAGCAGCAAACCTGCATACTCAGCCCTCATGTTAAGGCGGTCCCACACTTCTCGCGAACACGCCTGAACATTCAGCCGAACATTCTCCTGAACGTTCACTGAACATTCCGTCTCCTTTGTTCCCGTATGTATTCAAAAGTTCGTGCAGCTCCCACACTTCTCGCGAATACTCCGAACATTCGGAGTTCAGCCGAATGTTCGGGCGTGTTCGCGAGAAGTGTGGGACCACCTTTATTCTTATGGAGAATAAGTAAAATTTTATCTCCCTTAATTATAAACATAAATTAATAAAACTTGGTCTGTGTCTTTACGTAGTTCAGTTATATTGATATATGTATAAAAAGCCATTTTTTTGTGTTCCTTGTTCCAGCAAACCTGCATACTAAGCCGCCATGTTGTTCTTTTGGTGAATAATTAAAATGTCATAAATCTTTTATTTATGAATGTATATTGATGGAATTTTGTATGTGGCTTTATGTTTTATTAAGATACATATATATGAATTGGAAATTTGGTGAGCACGTAGGTTAGCTGCTACAGGGGTATTGTACTTTGCGACCATTCCATGAGTATAGATCTCCCGAAGGTTGTGGGTTTACCAAGTAAATACCGCACATAAAACATTATAACATTTCATAAATCCAGTAAGTGCCCTATAGCGTCCCGTGTCTTGATAAATATGAAACGTTCGGTAAAATAAACATACATGCATCATAAAGTTCGGAAGTTAGTATACACATTTATACAATCCAAAGCCACACACGGCTGAAAGATAAACTTTCCACAATATCAACCGTTTAAAACTTATCATTTCGAGAAATGTATTTTTAACCTACCAACTTTTATAATACAGTAGATAAAGCTCCTATTTTTCTTGTATAAAATATTTAATTTCCTGAAATAATCAAAAATAGTTTACAAATTTGATCATATTATTTTAAACGATAGTTTCCCATATTATGTGAGTTGCAGTTTATGTGTTTGTACATACTGATACACAGTTTAAAACAAATTGTTGATGAAGCAAAGTGTAACTCATAACAAAGAGATGAGATAACAGCAATTATGAAAACGAATCGAATACCTGTACTTTCCAAAGGTTATAACAATATTTTCACTACCAAACCAAAACAAACTTATGTTTTAATCTAGAATTTTAAGTCAATCGTTTGTGTATCCACAAAGTTCGTAATCTTAGATAGCATATTCTACAGAACACAACTAATTACCGGTCTGGCAGCGTGGTACTTGACGTAAGGTGCTTGTTGGAAGTCTTGTTTGTCGTAGACCCTGTTACACAAGGCGGCGGTGGCGGGGAGGCGGGCCGGAGTGCTGAGAACCTCGAGGCCGCCCCCCACGGAACAGGCGTTCTCGGGGAGTCGGTTGGCAGCACAGAGGGCGCCCAGTGACAGCGCCACTACACACGTGAGGGCGCCGGCGGTCATGTCTGCAGACGGGCTGTGTTATGAGCAGTTGTACCGGCCTTGCAAGCGAGCGCACGCGATAGCTTCGATAACTATGCGACTCTGGAAACTTCTTCTTTCCCACCTCCTTATCTTTTTTTTCATGTCAAGGTAACACTGACACAATTCTTTTTACACCAAAGTGTTCTGCTTCCAATTTTTTGCGGAGAGAGTGGGTATGCGAGTCTTAAAGGTTTGTGTGAGAGTTTGTATATATTGCGATTCGGTAAAATAATTTCCCTGATAGTGTTGTCATTTTCACATTCAGGTTTTTAACACAGTCAAGTAAAAAGTCAAGTAAAAACAGTCTGCTTGACTACGAGTTTGAAGTCTTCCTTTGGGTACGAGTTTGGGTGCATTTCGATGACGTAAAATAATTGTACTGATAGTGTTACTATTTTTCACTTTCAGGGTTTCAACAAAATAAAAATATGAGGTCAATTATAAAAAAAGGCCGTTACAAATTATTAAATGTATGAATGCAAATCAGTTTTACGTTTAAAAAAAATGTGTATACAGTTGGGTGTTTTATTTATTTAAATAAAACCAAAAGAAATAAATCATATGTGACAAGCATAATGAATTTATTTTACAGATACAAAACTGTAATACTTTTTTCAAGCCGTTTGGGTTTATTTTCCAATTTGTCACAAATGTTACTTGTTCGTTTGTATTTACACTTGTCCGCTAAGCAACAGAAGACGACGGACGACGGTAAAGCAAATGTCTACCCTAGCCGAGCGGGGCAATGTAAGGATTAGCTGGATTACGTTTTACCTAGCTGTTACCCGACATAATGGAACTACAATAATTTATTGAACACTGAACACTTAACCTGATTGATGTTTAAAACTGATGTTTATATTACGCAATAAGTCAGGAAGAAGTCTGATAAGTCCGTATGGTAATACTTGATTCACGTGTTTCATTCTCGTAAATTTACTGAATATACAAAAACAAATCACATCACTTTTTATTTTTCAACAAACCATTAGCTTTCTGAAAGTGGCTAGTTGAGGGTTTCAAAGTAATTAAGTGACTTAAAGCGTGAGTCTCTGTTAATCTAACCTCTTGTCGACGCGAACTGAAATAGTTAGTCGCGTGAACATTCCCTAGAGTAATTTATGAACGCCTCCAACCAAATTCACAGATGAAGATTATATTTCTGCAATAGATTACACCCTATAACTTGTACTGCCAACTTAATATTTTGGTGTAATTGTTACAGCGATTGTAAATATGATTATTGTATGGTATTGTAAATGTATGGTATTGCTAATAGTTAAAAGTCGCTGTATTCTTAAACACTATGCATAAGACCCTAATCCTCCTGGGGAAGAATTACCTTATGAAATAGGTCTTATTTTTATTTATTTTGACTGAAAACCCTCAACTGCTTAACTCGCTCAACTTAACGCAACCGCCATATTATTTGTAATGAAATTGGCTAGGTCAACAAAAAGGCCGGTGATTCATGGTACGAATCAGTATTGCTTTAATTTAAATGAATTATAAAAGATATTACGAAGAGCTAAAGCATACTTGATTATATTTTTATTTCCCCTATGATATTATTTCACATTTAACCTGTAAAGCTAATGTGGTAATTAAGTAATTAAGGCTTGGCTCGAATAATTAACAAAACATATGGTCCGAGATCTTTCAGGATGGAACATTTTACTTTAATATTTACTAATCTTTTTACAGGAAGGCAAAGTAAACTTACTGTGTTGGTGGATTTTTTGTTTTATTTGTCACTCACACAACCATCAGAAATACTTATTATTTATAAGTAGGTCAGTTGTTAAAAAAAGTATTATGAAATAAGTCAGTTTGATTCTAGTTCACCATTGTCTTTCAATTATGAAACTTATCCTGATCATCTTTTAGGTTAAAAATAAACCCAAACTTCCAATCATAATATTTGTTTTTATGTGTTGGCTTATTAATGTTTTATTTATAAACTTTCTCTTGTTAGTTTAGACTATAATGTAACTTAGACTAAACCCTGTGATTCATATTGGACTATATGTTTTGTATAAACTATCAATATCTGACTCCCCGCCTAGGTTCGATATTTTATGCCTATTGCATAACTCCAATGCTTTGTGACAGTAAATAATTGTGAATTATGCTCATTTTTATGCGAAGTGAACGGAACAAAGACACAAAATAAAACGAGTTCGCACGCAGCACGCTGACGTGAGGGAAGTGAATTTCCACATACAAAACTATTAAAACTCAAAACCAGTGTAAAAACATACATTTATTCCAATTTTATTTAAATCTGAAAGCATTGATTTTTTGGCTGTTCTGATGCTCCTGGTTTCATTTACCTGCAATGCTAGGAATGCAATTTTGTGCATTATAAGGTTATGAGAAGGTCCAGTCAGGCTTTAAAGTAGGCGTGAGGCTGCTGGGGATGATACAAATACGCCAACAAATGAATAACATGCTTTTCTAATGTAAAAACCCCATAAGGCAATGTTCTGTGTTCAGCCAATATGCATTTTCTGTAATAACTCAGTAAATATTTATTCTAGAATGATGAGAGAGGGCTTAAAAGCTTTCTTTCACTAATTCCCACCTTAATACATGCATTAATTTTTCGTCCGAGGCTTTTTTGACCCTTTTGGGGCCCAAAAACTCGAAATTTGAAAGAATAATCCCCAAAAAAGTGGTTTAGAGCTGTCCGATTGTTTTGCGAACGAACTTGTCCAATTGATTATAGAAAGGAACGTCCCTACCAAATTTGAAGTAAATCGGACAAAAAATGCGCCCGCTAGAGTGCATAAACATATATAATATATATATATATATATATATATATATATAATTCTGAACGACCCCCCAAAACGTGTTCAGGGGGTCACGTTAGAAACTCCTACGGTGGTCCCGGGCTTAAGTTTCACCGTGCGGGTCATGCTAATAGTTCACTTCTCCATAGGATATTCCCTAATAAAATTGTAGTTTTTGTACAACATTAATAAAACCTTTATTTTCATTGTGTCGGGTCGGTTAAAATAACATATTGACGTTGGACAACACAAAATACGAACGTCACAGAAATAAAACATAATTAAGATTTTGATTGCTCTTAAAAAGAATATGTAACGCATCAAGCTTAATTTGTTGGGCCCTTAAGTTTTTTACATTTAAGTGTTGTTCATTTCCTTGATAACTTATAAGTTACCTTCCCTGTTATGCAGTGTTTTGTTACCTACTGTATGGTATATTTCCAAGTAACGGAGAAAATAATTTTATCATAAATTACTTGAACTTTTACAAACTTTTGATGAACTCTGATTAAGTTAGTTTACTTAGTAAGGCAAATTTTTTACACAAGTTTGGGTAGTAAATAACTGAATTGTATTGCATATTAAAAGCTTATTTATTTGCCATGTTATTAAATTATTATTCATTAAATGTTTGTTATACTTGATATTGTTTATATTGTACTCAAGTCAAAGTGATATAGTACTTTCTCACTTGAAACAAGAATAAATCGTCTAGCCTTTTCCAGCTGAAAAGGCATTATCATAAATAGTAAAAATCATTGCACAAACAGCACTGCTATTATCATGTATAAAATCAATTAAGCCGGATGGTCAATTAAGCCATTACAAAGAATTATGAAACTATATTGAGGCCTAAATTTATCAGTAAACAGCAACCTTATGTAAAAAACTTACTGGCTTTGAATGTTTAACTAGCAATTTCTTCAATAACACAAAACCCAAATACTTAAGTTTAAGAAAATATATTTACTAATTCTTCGCCAACGATAAAGGTATGATTATAAGTGTTCAGAAAGAATAGAGAATAGAGATAAATGAAAGTTGTGATTGTGTACATAAAACTACAGGATGTAATTAGTACGATACAATACCGTAAACTAGATAACTATACCATACATAAACGATCACCAAATAGGAAATGGCAGCCAGTCAAACTTTGAATTTAAAATTCTTTTATCAAAACTTTAATTGCTACAATTTACCCCGCATAATAATCTTTTCTATCTTATAAGCAAAGTATAATAGACTCTAAGACTTTTGAAACTACAGTGCGATGATCACGTATTCTTCTAATGGGCATTCCTCAGATAAAGTCTTGATATTGTTTCAGTAAT
This sequence comes from Allygus modestus, assembly GCA_963675035.1. NCBI lineage: Eukaryota > Metazoa > Arthropoda > Insecta > Hemiptera > Cicadellidae > Allygus > Allygus modestus. The sequence continues at coordinate 341,194,614 of OY776111.1, forward strand.
CATGGAGAATTTCACTAGTTTTATTTCAAAGTTATTAACACTCGTAAATTGTCACATTTTGTACGTTACATCAATTTTAAAATTACTATTCTAGACAACAAAATTACCAGCTGTCATTTCTGACTCAGGTATACCTGCTCAGGTTTGTGGTATCGAATACTGCTATAATGTCAATAACCTTTAAGTTGGGTTCGTGGTATCGAATACTGTAATGCTATAATGTCAATAACCTTCAAGTTGGTGCAAAATTTAACCTATTCTCTTATTTAATCTTCTGCATTTTCATTGGCCATCCCTCGTCTGGAGGTGAAGAATCAATTTATTTAGTTTGAATTATTGAAACATGTTTACCGAAGTTTGTGGCAGACATTAAAAAACCATTGTCTGCCTCTCATTGCGTTCAGCCCTGAACCAATACAGCTTAAATCAGTTTTAACATTCATTTTAACTGACATGTTATTTATTTATTTTATGAACTACTATTTCACGTAAAATGCAAAACCAAATAATTTCATGAACTGCGAATAGTGTGACAAAAAACGCTCAAGTAGTGTTAATCAAATATTAGTTTAGGTATCCTATTATTATTCTTTCTTTGAATACCTAAATGTCCCCTTAAATTTTGTTTTAAACTTAAAAAAGAGCGATTTATAATAGTAAGTTATAAGCTGTTGTATAGTTTTTGAATCTCGTATATTGGCGAAATTATTATTTTTTAGCGAATTTCCCCTATAGGGAAGAAGCTATTACCATAGGTCTCAAGGTAAGGCTTATAACCAAGACCGAGACCTTAATGCCCAAGACCATGATAACTTTTTGTTGTGAGGCCCCCAGATGACAAAAACACTATTCGTAAAAATTTATATATATATATAAATTTGTATATACATTTGTTTTTTTATTTGTGTCCGTGAATGCGATAACTTGAGTAAAAAAGTCCGATTTCGATGAAATTTGGCTCAAATGTGTAAAGTGACGTTTATGACTAAGTTCGAAAACAAAAAAAATCTGACCATGGGAAGGGGGGTTTATGGGGGTTTTAAATTTTTCAAAAATCAGTTTATGCATTTTTTACCCTAAAATTATTAAAACACTTAATTTTGGGGTTTACCATGTTATAGAGCCTAAAAAAACAAATAATATAGTATTATTAATTATTAACCTAGGTTAAGTGGTTGCGGAGAAAATCCAAAAAAATCTCATAAAATCTCCCATGTTAATCTTATGTGAAAAAGGTTTTTGGCTTTTCCTCAGTTCATTTTAATGTAAACTTCACATTTCGCTTTCACCAATCAGTTCAGCTCCACAAAAAAATCTTTTTGGTGTTTAAATTGTGATTCTACGTCCAGCCGTTGCAGAGATATTCAAAGTTTCAACACATTACGTTGCCCAATGTTATCCTTATGGAGAACAAATAAAATTTGATATCTCGATTATTTATGAATGCATATTGATGAAACTTGGTATGTGGCTTCACGTAGTACTGGTATATTGATATTTGCACAAGAAATAGATTTTTGTTGATTATCCCCGTAGCAGCAAACCTGCATACTCAGCCCTAATGTTATTCTTAGGGAGAATTAGTAAGTTTTATATCTCCCTAAATTATGAACATAAATTAATAAAACTTAATATGTAGCTTCATCTGGTTGAGTTATATTCATAATTGCACAAAAACATATATCTTCTCTTTCTTTTTGCAGCAAACCTGCGTACTCAGCCCTAATGTTATTCTTATGGAAAATAAATAAAATGCTATAGATCACTTATTAGTGAATTCCCTATGGAAAGTGAACTATTAGCATAACCCGCACGGTGAAACTTAAGCCTGGGACCACATAGATGTTCCTAACATGACCCTATGAACACGTTTTGGGGGGTCTTTCAAAATTATATATATATATATATATATATATATATGGCTACCGTGTTTGCACTCTAGCGGTCTCATTTTCTGTCCGATTTACTTCAAATTTGGTAGGGACGTTCTTTCTATAATCAGTTGGACAAGTTCCTTGGGCATAACAATCGGAAAACTTTAATCCCCTTTTTGGGGGATCTTTCAAATTTCGAGTTTTTGGGCACAAAAAGGGTCAGAAAAGCCCCGTATGTAAATGTAATGTATGTAATAAGATTAGTGGGGCGAAAGTTTTAAGCCCTCTCTCGTCATTCTAGCTTAACTGTTTACCGAGTTATTAAAGAAAACTTGTATTGACCAAACACAGTATATTGTCTTATGGGGATTTTACATTAGAAAAGCCTGTTATTCATATGTTGGTATACTTTTATCATCCCCAGCCATCTCAAGCATACTTTCAAGCCTGACTGGACCTTCTCCTAACCTTATAATGAGCAAAATTGTAAGTAAGTGAAACCAGGAGCATCAGAACAGCCAAAAAATCAATGTTTTCAGATTTCAATAAAAATTGGTATAAATGTATGTGTTTACACATATTTTGAGTTTTGAAAGTTGATTATGGGAAAATTTCTCTTCCCATAATACTTCACTTAATAACATAATAACATAACATTAATAACATAGCGTTAATAACATAATAACACTTCATTTCAGCGTGCTGCGTGCGAACTCGTTTATTTATGTACTTTTATAAAACTTGGTAATTGGCTTTATGTGGTAATGAGAAACATATGCATACATTGGAAATTCGCTGAGTACGCTGGTTTGCTGCGACGGGGGTATTTTGTGTATATCTACACCAGTGGAATTTTATTGTTTCGACAGGGAACGGACCAAATCCTGGTCTTGTTACTATCTAAGGTCGACCTGATCTTAGAAAGCATAATTAATTAATAGCCCAATGACAAATGGCAGCTAGGTCCAGTTTCGAACCTTCTCAAAATGTTGCGATTTTGATCAGGATCGATCTGGCGAACCTCGAATTACGAGGCGAGCACGATAACCACTACGCTACCCAGCTATATAAAAAAATATAAATTCTAACTTAACATTTGTTTATGTATAAGAAGAGAGCACACTTCGACCCGGGAAAAAGGAGAATGATACTTATCCGTATAGTTTAAATTGCATTAGATACACTACCAGTGTCAACAATTCTTAACTGTCTACAAAGTATAGACAATATTTAATTTTACGTTATTTTGTGTCTCATCAATAAAAATAATATTTAAATGTTAATTGTATATTTATATTAAAAGTTTATATCTTCACTTTTCATCAGCCTAGGTCAACGTAGTAAATATAGTTCGTTGACTCTCAGGAAATATGAACTGGAAAAATATTGTTTTATGCAATTGTGTATATCTTTTTTAACGATGAGAAATTAAATTGTTTCAAATATTCGACATAACTAATCATCTCACTACTGATTCAAACCGAAATCTACTATCGGTTCAATATCATCATAGTATGTTTATAAATAGCTCTGAATCATGCTGTCAAACAAATAAAAGAATACGTCACATTAAAAAATAAATTAATGTTTTTCAGAGTGGTACCTTATTACAACCCTTTAATAATGATTTAATAGAGATATGCACCTGCCTATACGGTTATGGTTAAAACTTTCCTAGCCCAACCTTAAAGTAGTAAAAGTTATAAGTTGTAGATTTGGAATGTTTGGTCATTTTAGACGGGCAGTCTTTAGTAGCATGTAATACTGTGGGGAAACAAAAACTTGTTTAAGAGCCCAGTGAACATAATACAAGTTTTCCGTGGTATATAACAAGAATCAGAACTCTCTACAAATATGTTTGTGTAGGCCGATAATCATAAGACAAAGCTGGTTTAATCGCCGTACTAAGCAGCTGCGGGCGTAATGAATCAGATAGTCAGCCGAGCCGACAGCTGCGGCGCGGCGATCACAGCGCAAACTTGGTCATTAGGCTAATTGGATCTTCAAAAGTTGCAACAACGTCAATTTCTTCTACAATAATTCAATTTAAAATGCGTTAGCAAGTCATATCCAATAATAAACTGAACTCTTGTTGTTAAAAAACAGCATCCTCAAAAATTGTAATACTCGTGTTGTTTTTTTTTTATTTTGATACATTTGTCGTTTTAACGGTTAAACAAATGGATGGGTATACATTTAATGGTAGAGTACAGACCGCACCTGACACTAAACCTTCCTGGTAGCAGATCTACCTCTGAAGCTGGACAATAACGTAGCTTAATCTTTGATAAAGCTATAGATCTATATACAGGGTGTTTCAGAACAACTTACTAATATTTTAGGACAATGTTCCTGGGCCAAAAGCAAATGGAAATATCATAATTAAATTGTCCGAAACTCCCCAGTTACTCACACAGCCGCCATTTTGTTCTATTCACTTATTAATTTTTTTATAAAAACTGTTACACATACGAAATAGAAATGTTGTATACACTTTTATCATAAGTAGACATAACTATAAAACAATAATCAATATTTTCTAAATACTAAAAACAAAATTGTATTTTTATTTTTTTAATAACTTAAAAACGGCTAGTTAACGTTTTTTTACCAGTATAGATGTTTTTAGATATTTTTATTACAAATTTGTCGACACCTTATATAAGAAGATCGAGCGAATATTAACCAAATTGAGTTAGTTTTCGTGGTATGCGGCCACTGGTGCCTGGTTGCAGTTCTTGTTAGTACGCGGCTAATGTCTGTCATAACAATGCAACAAAGGAGCCGCATACCACGAAAACTTCCACAACTTGGTTAATATTCGTTCGACCTTCTTACATAAGGTGTCAATAGATTTGTAATAAAAGTATCTAAATTGAACTATCCTTGTAAAATATGTTTTTAATTAGCCGTTTTTAAGTTATTAAAATAATAAAAATTTAATCGGCCGTAATCGTGTTTTATTTGTTCGAAAATATTGATTTTTTTTCTACTTACTATAAAAGTATGTACCTAATTTCAATTTTATATGTTTAACAGTTGTCTGTACAAAAAATAACAAGTGAAAAAATGGCGGCTGTGAGAGTAACTGGGGACTTTTGGACAATTTAATTATGATATTTACGTTTAGTTTTGGCCCTGGAACAATACCCTAAAATATCGGTAAGTTGATCTGAAACACCCTGTATAGCCGAGGTAACAAAACAATAGCAATATCTATCTTCATATAGATATTCCTTTAAAACGTGAGACAAGATACAGTGAAACTGCGTTAGTAATATTTATAACTCAACATTACATTTTATAGTTTACTCCTGTTAGCCGTAAAATCTCGGGGACAAGTAGTACAAGCAAATTTTGTATTTAATCACGAGGTTGAATAAATTACTTTATAACTGTCAAGTAATCTTATAACTGTTTAATCGTCGCTCTACGTGGGTGACTGGATTTGACCCAGCTAGAGGGTCGTTATCAAACGAGGCGTAAAATTATCACTCACGAAGAGTTCATAAAAAAGTCTTTAATTACAAATAAAAACATACATAACAGCAAATAAATATAAAAACATTTTATTGCCATGCGACAAACTTGTCAAAGCGCAGCAGGTACGAGGTGCAGATCTACACTCCGTTACAAATAAAGTTCTGATACGGATAATTCTACTACATAAGCTATTGATTGATACATTTTAGGAGTCAGTATTAGTTTGCAAAGTTTTTATTTTATAACAACGTGGCATTGCATTGTTTGTAAGTAGTGGAGAGGACTTGCTGCAGTCCTCACTTTGTCTCTTTAGTGAAGACCTTTCGTTTCTTTCACACTTCACGAAATGTAGGACTGGAGAAAAGACTGCTTACAATATAATTCTTCGCCATTACTTGATAACAAAACTGGATGAATTATAATTTTAAATCAATATAAGGTTACTATAATAATGTATTACTGTTGGTACAAGTGAAAAGGTTAGCAAGAAACTGTTAGTGGTACTGACAGCTAACGATCCACTAACGTAATTTCCGTGTATTCCACGAAATAATTAATAATAAATATTTAAGATTTACTCAACCTATTTATTCCTGGAAACAAAGTAGCTCTAATCTATTTCAAGCCCTGAAGGATATAACCTAATTGGTTTATTACATTTTCAGCCCAACCTCAAAACTCTCTAATGGAGCGCATTAGCCAGAAGCGTGAAGCCGCATGTTCAATACAACGACAACGCGAGTGTTGTCCTCGGTTAAAACAAACATTTTTAAGCATTAAGAGGTGGTTATTTATTTACTTTTCGTCTCTCCCTCACAGTATTGTTTTCATACAAATTTTCGAATTTGAGTTGTTGGTGGAAATATTCGTTTTGGTGCTCCTTGGACCTAAAATGTGGTTTTTACGTGATGTCTGTGTGTCTGTCTGTCTGTCTCTCTATCTGTATGGATGTGTATAGAACTAGAGCCCTAACCAATAGTCCGATTTTTATGAAATTCTGTATGTAGGTACTAATCCAAAGGCGTAATATTACAGGTGTGGGTAATATCTCCAGGCGTTATTTTAATCTTTTGGAATTTTTGATTTTTAAGGGTAATTATCCCCTCAAAACCGCCAAAAATATGAAAAATCAAGATTTCTCTAAAACAGCTCTAATTATTTTGATTAAACTTTATTCGTTTGTTGAACTTTAGTTTTCCAACAAAATGACACCACCCGCATTTCTGTAAAAAGTCGGGTTCAGAAATTACAAGACTGAAAATATCAAAAAATCAGTTTTTATTTTTCAAAAAAAAACATAAATATAAAAAATATTACTATTCACCATTAAAAACAAAAAATAAATAATTTAGTATTCTGAATTACTATTCTACAATTACTGGTTGCGGAAAAAATTTAAATTTTCATTTTGCGGTAAACGCAGTACATTGTCCAATGTTATTCTTATGGGGAATACAAACATTACTATTTCTCTCTTATTTATTAATCAATTTCGTTCAAACTTGATATGCTTGTCAATTTAGCATTGGCCAACAGAGGAAATTCGAAATATGTTGCCCCTTAATAACCCTGAGGGGGGAATATGGGGAATTTTTCCTCTTAAAACCACGTGTGTAGTAATGAATTCTGTAGTGCCTCCTAATCAGGGATTTGGGTGGATATTTTTGAAAACAACTTGTTTACAAGATTTTCTGTAAATTCTACCGTGCTTTGTATTCAATATTTAGTAAATAAAAAGTAATTTGTTCATTAAAGTTGGGCTAAAAGGGAGAAGGTATGTGTCAGTTTCCTGATACCGTTTATTTAACAATGTGCAACGGTTTTTTGTGTATGAATCAACAGATTTATTTTTGTAAAATTTGGTACAGGAATTTTAAATAGTTATTTTTACTTTTTTCGTTGTTTTGCTCAACTAAGACGATTAGTTGGTAAAAAACACTTTTGTTTGTTCACAATGCTAATAAATAACGTTGGTATTACTCAACTGTACCCTAATTTATCCTTTAATAATTATAAGGCATAACCTCAAATGAAAAAGGGATATGTAGTGTGGTCGTTAATTTCAATATATAAAGCAGCGATTTTAAAACTCAAATTAAAAATTCTTTGATCATCAAAGTAGCTTTGTATAATTAATTTTTATTTATGTTTGAATATTGTCACTTCTACCCACAAGTCCAACAATTTAACCAAATCATTCCATCGTACAAATTGTCCAGGTACGCCTTTGCTGGCTTGGGCCTAATTCTTGATAAAAACTAAGAATAAATAACTGTAAAAATGTAATTAAAACTATAAAATATTATTAAATATACACTAAAACCCCGTATTCACCTTTGGTGGTTTTAAAATTGCATCCCTTAAAACTAATATTTAATTTAATTTAAAAAGCGCTTCATTGAGAACAATATCCTTGTTTTCTGATTTTAATGCTTCACTTAGGGAACTGAACTTGATAACACTTTATAGCATCGGCTGTTAATAGCAATGTAGTTGTCTGCCGGGTTGACGTGGAAATACAAACGGTGGAAATACTTTAACGGTATATATTGCAATATATAATAATCAGTAATCTTGATTATTGTTCATTACGATATCAGTACCTACGCACACAAATGTAAATTAACTTTAGCACTTCCGACTTGAAAAAGAATATTCTAGTACCTGCTTGCAGGTACCAGTTTACAGTAAAACTTATATATATAAAAAATACCTATTTTATAAATAATTATTTGTTATATTTCAGATAAACTTTAGTTTTATTAAACAAGTTGTAAATATATTAAAATAACCAACAATAACAAAAATTAATTAACATTAAAATAGCTTGATTTATAATATCGGGGTCACACTATATTCCGGTCCAAGTCATCGTTACAATTTTATACACTCAGGTAGAATGGGCTTCAGCTGGTAGCGGTAGGTAAACTTTCGGAGCGTAAAAGCAAACATTACACCTCTGAACGTCATTATCAACTGAGGAATGAAGAGTCCATTAGTTAGGCATTCTCGGCTCCTTGCACACTTTAGCGACATTTCAATGTCCGGCTTAGCGAACTTTTATGTTCATAATATACTGTGCACTACGCCGAGCCCCCATCCGTTAAACAACACTGCCTTGTGTTTTCAACATGTTTTTATAATATTACTAAAACTTTTAAATGTTACTATATAAAACCTATACTTGGTTTATTGCTGCAAAAGATTATGCCACTCACTGAACTTTAAATGAACGCACCACTATTAATGTTATGATGCTTAGCCACATTAATGAAAACATGTGCCGGACAAAAGATCCATTCTTTTGTAGTAACTACCCATACCCTCAGCTTCAAATTTTGGGTAGGATCCACTTAGCCTATATGACGACCACCTTCAAATATACATGATGTGTCAGACCATTCCCGTCCAGCATGTATAACGCCAGGAGAACGGTTTGGTATAAAGTCATCAAACAAAATTATTCCCATTTTACCATTAAAACCCATTAAAAAATAATATTAATATTAATATTAATATTCTAATTATATTAGAATAGTAATGCAAGCGTAGCATACTGGACAAATTGTAACTGATTTAAAGTTTGAAAAATATATATTTCAAGCTTTACCTTGCTTTTTAGCGAATTTCCCCTATAGGGAAAAAGCTATTACTACCGTAGTCGGCATGGTAAGACCTAGGCTTGGGACCATGATAACTTTTGATTTAGGTCCCCAGACCCCAAAAACACCATTCGTTCGAAACTGTGTGTGTATATATATATATATATATATATATATATATATATATTATATGTATGTATATGTGCGTGTCCGTGAGCACGATAACTCTCGTAAAAATGACGATCCGATTTTGATGAAGTTTGTTATAAACGTGTAAAGCAACATTTATGACTTTAAGTTCAAAAACCAGCCAGATCGCTCCATCCGAAGGGGTATTTTGGGGGGGTTTTGTACTCCAAAATTTTTTTTAATTCTTTACATATAATTTTTGAAATAGTCAAATTTAGTTTTTACCATTGGATTCAGCTTAAAAAACACACAATTTTGTATTTTCATCATTCCTCTACGTCAATTGGTTACCGAGATATTGAAAGTGCTAAACACAGTACGTTGTCTAATGTTATTCTAATGGAGGAAAAGAAAAATTTTATATCTCGCTTATTTATGAACACGTACTAACGAAACTTGGTAAATGGCTTCATCTGGTTATGGTCTATTGATATTTGCTCAAAAAAAGTGTTTGCAAAAGACTCCTGTAGCAGCAAACCTGCATACTCAGCCCTTTGTTATTTGTCATATTAAGTGCTATGTATCCATTAATTATGAACATAAATGAATACAAACTGGTATTTAACTTCACCTACTTGAGTTATGTTGATATTAGCATAAAACCGCATTTTTTTGTTTGTTGATGCAGCAAACCTGCGTACTCAGTTTCAATGTTATTCTTATGGAGAATAATTAAAATTGTATATTTCGCTTATTGTGAATAGATTTTGATGAAACTTGGTAAGTGGATTTATGCAGTATTAAGAAATTTATATCTCCATTGTAAAATTCGCTGAGTATGTAGGTTTGCTGCGACGAGGGTATTTTAATGACCCTTGACAAGTTATATAGTTCATTGTGAGCGAGACTATCTTAAGACCCCAAAGTACGTTTAAGGATAAAAAGGGTCAAAATCTTTACGAAAAAAATAATTTCAAATCATATAACAAAATTTGTAGTTTTTATTACTAGGCTATGTTCTCGAAAATCATTAGATTTATATTTATAAATGGTTCCTGTAACATTGAGAAATGAAAAACAGCGAAAACATTTTTAATTTGTTACAGTGAAATAGTTTTATTATATTAATTATTTATCAGATGCCTAAAAAAGTGATACATAGAGATGCAGCACACGTAAAGCTTCCTTCGGCGTCACTTTCTCATTTGACAAATCTGGCCTGAGGCCAAATGTAGCTTGACACTGTCTGTACCGATACAAACTGCAAACACTAACTGTTCATAGGCAACCACAATCACTGAACCATCGGAATCCAAAATATTACGATTATCGGAAAATGATTACGATTTTCTTATAATTACATCATATTATGAAGATACATCTATAACCACATAGAAGCGGGTATGTGGTTCGTCGTGCTGTTGCTTTTTCAAGGTGGTTCGCAGAAGCGTTTTTGGCGTTTCGCATTTCTCAACTGGTACTTCTGCACTTTTTATGAAATATATTAAGATAATAATATTAATATTTCTTAATATTAATATTTATTGGAGTATAATATTGTTGTGGTAATTATTACCGAGGATATTAAGAAGGGTGGCTAGTATAATTATTAACAAGAGATTATTTAAGGAACCAACGCCAAAAGTATTGCACTTGTTAGAAACATTTTGTAGCTACAACATAATATTGTGCTGATCCTGTGAAGACATATCCTACAAACCTCTTCAAGCATTAGTGCGGGTGATGTGACGGCGACATACGTAACAGGCCTCGCCGTACTAATTGAGATATCTTAAGTTTGACATTAACTGTACCACCTTTTGCTTGATTGTATACTTTGATTTGACCGCGTACCAACTGCGACATGCCGGGACACAGGTGGAAAAAGGGGTGAGACGAACCATATATATATATATATATGGAATTTTTTATGTTTTTACCTCAGGAACGACTTGTAAAAAATTTGGTAAAGACTTCTGAAACACTATTACAGTAAAATAAGGATAAGTATATTAGTGTTTTTAACAATGATTGATTAAGTGTCAACAATTGTCTGGAACGGCTGGAATAAAATAATGGCATCTTTAGAAACGATCAATTGCGTGTAATCTTGCCCGTTTTGTTTTATAGGTTGACGGTTTCACAGTCGGGATACTGATGGCACTTCCATGTTAACAAGTAATGGAACACGTTTAAGAAAACTTAAAATATTAATTGACAAATCGAATAATTTTGTAATAATAACGTTTAATTTCATCCTTCATTAAGAAATTCTGTTGTTTTAATGAAATTAATAATTTACTAAGCAGATATTTCTATTATATATATATATATATATATATATATATATATAATAGCACATACACAACATATTATAACACATAACATAACACCGACATACGTAAATTATACATGTGAGTAAGGAAATCGTATATGGTTGGAGGAGGCGTGGGTGCATATTATGTATGAGCTGATAGATCTGGAACATTTATGGCATCCTGCAGCACATGTGGGTTATTCTAGTACTTATGATCATTTCCATCTGCAAATGGTCAGGACTTATCGGTGTAGTGGGTTTATTTTGGTAGTTATTACGGTCACAACCTGCGAAAAGATAGACTATTTTTATTTAATTTTAATAACCTACTACCGTTTAATGTATAAAACTTTCTTTTAAATACATAAAATAAAACGCAGTTGTTGAAAATGATATTGGTTTTAAGCTTTATGTTTTGTAACATAGTAAAACATTCATTCTGAGAGCCGGTTTCTTGTTATACTTTATATTAACTGTTTACACACAAAGATGGGTCTAAACGTAGGTAAATTATTTTTCTATAGAATTATTCGCAACAGAAACAAATATAAAGTTTTTTAACAGTATTAAAAAAAATCAAAATCCAAAAAGTAATCACTTATAAACCATCTACTTACATAATTAAACCGTATCAATGGTAAATTTATTACTTACCTTCTAAACTACAAAATACCCTCGCTGCGCTATGAGAAGCTCTTTAACTTGCGTTTCAAATGTTATTCAACCAACAGAGGAATTACACTTAAATAATTTGAATTTAAATGTAGCACTTTTTATCTTAAATATCTTTTATAATCCTAAATGTAAGCTTTTCTAACCAAAGGCAAATTAATCAATGTTTAAATTATATTAATTTTAACTATTGTAAATTGCAAGTATTTCAGCAAATAAACATTAATATTATAGCCAAATATCCCAGGAAAAACTATAACAAATATACTAATTGACCTTTGTCTAAACTAAAACTGGAATTAATTAAAAGACAGTTATGACCATAGACATCAACCTATTGCCATTTAATTTATAAAATTGTATTTTAAAAACCCAACGTAAAAAATTCAGCAATTTGATGTAATATTTTATTTTTACAATCATCAAAAGTTTGCGTCTGATCCAAAATAATCTCTTTGTTGAATCAAATATTCTCTCTTTTATAAAGCTCCTTGACCTTTTTCATAGACGTCCTTTGATGATAAGCCGATTGATGTATGTATAATAACGTAAATGCGCAATATAAACGGGTTTAATGCAGAATGCTGTATCCAAGCGGGGTTTATATATATATGTAAAACCCGAGTAATTGGAGATCCAACATATCAGTCTAACATATTGAGTAAGATACGGTTGAGGTTTCTTCTTCTCTTGCTCTACTTAACAAAGCAGGACATAAACAAACGTAAACCAGATTGAATTTCGTTGATACTATTTATCATGTGTTGTTTGCTGTAAACCGGGCTATTTATTATCTCTATCCCGCCCGGGAACATTTCAGGATTTTTTTTTTCTTTTAGAGTGAAAATAAAATTAATTTCATTACCTTACCACTCTTGCAAAACCCACGGTTCAAATTGCATTATTGATCCACACATTTCGTTTTTTATTCTTGTGGACTAATATTCCACGTAAGTAATAACAACACGTAATATGCTAAAAAAAGTTGTTTACTAATATTCCTTCAAGGAGCATTTTTACAAGTTTAAAATATGTATTAAACTACTCAACTACGTAGTATACATAGTATTTACCTACGTAATTACTTGAAATAATTACACTCAATTATTTTATTGTTAGATCGTTTTATATACAACTAGTAAATATATCACTAAATACATAAATATAACAATATATATTTTGTTTTATATTTAAATCTTTTAGTAAAAATACCTTAGTGGCTGAAGGTAATGGCATCTTTGATAAACTTCAATTATTATTGTTATAACAATTTAGTAATACGGTGATATAATATGTAACATGCTGTTCGGCACTGGCTAGTGCAATATCATGTTTCGTAGTAATGACTGCTTTGAGCATCCGTAAAGAGAATAAACAACAAAGATGACGTCACGTTCTTAAGACTCTTTAAAATGTTTGTTATATTTAATAATCCAAGCCAGTTTTATTAAGAGAATTTCTATGTGTTTTCTGGTCCAATTTCACAGATTCAGGTAACTCCCTGTTATAGGGTTGTGCATAAAAGATTAAAATTATAGACATTTTTAGTCCGAAAAAGAACGGACGGTCCTAAAAGTTGTCTTTATTCATAACTAACCCCATATGGTAAACAATCAGTATGAATTTCATAAACCAAACGCGGAAGGCCAAGGTTATGTACCGCGAGAAAATGCAGTCTAAATACAGTAAAAGTGGTTTATGGTCACTGTTGACAGTTTTTATGATAAATTTAATGCAACAGGTTCCACCGCTGTTTGAATTAGGTAATTATAGGTTAATGACTATAGTTTTTGGGAAATCTAATATTGGGAATCTTGATCTAGCATGTGTTTTCAAAATGCTATTATTTACGAGCGGGCCATAAATGCTGATGCAGCTGTCATTTGCTTAAAGGGAATATTTAATGATTGCTAATGGAGACAGAATTAGCTTTTCTGTAGGTAATTTGAACCATTAAAACTCGTTTAATTATAAATTTGTTCAACCATTGAAGAGCATTTATTGAAGTTTATATTAATGTATATTATTTTTGATTCATAAAGTATGCATTACATGTTCTGTAACTACTCTGAGCTTGTTTTTTTTAACCATTACAGGTTCAATACAATAAGGAATATAAATTAACGTACTAAATTTAAAATGTTGCTTGAAAATTGTCCAGTAGTCTTTTGTTAAGTGTATTTATTTGTGCCAACGCACAACCAAAACCCATTTGACCTAAACCAAAACTAGTCAAATGTTTATATTATTCATTATCACAGGAAAACTATTAAATATCAATAACACTTTAACGAAATTTATTTGAAAACTTAAACTACCACTATGGACAAGCTCAGCAAGTAGTTTTCTGACGAGAAAGAAATGATTTTCAAAATTACAAACATAAAAAATTAAATCTTATGACTAAACTAGCTGTGTACCCGTCCTACGAACGGGTTATATTTCTAAATAATAGATGAATATAACAAAAATAGCAACAGAATTAATTTTACAATATTTACATTACTTTTTACATTTTTAAAATACCACAATTAAATAAAGAATTAACGAAAGATACTGGCAGATAATTCAGGTGTTACTGAGTTGAGGAAAACCGTCGGGTAGTGAGTAAAAGGACCTGGTTAAAAGGATGGTGTTAACAAATTGACACACCCTCTCCCCTCGCTTTGGAAGAGATACATCACCTTTATGTTGATCTCTGTTGCTTGTTCATTGGTGGACGTGAGAATGACACGAGGCGCTTTCGAAATTAATCTGTTTATGAGCCTCAGGGAAAAAAACTGTCGATCAATAGTTCTTGTTATTCGTCGATTGTACAGAGTGAAGGAGGGATGATTATGAGACGACCAGTTTTCCAATGTCCCGTTCTCAATTTTCAAAAGGACTTAATAAAACTCTTGAACCTCTTAATCTTATCCAAAAATAAATTTGAAATTTATACTGTTAAGTTGAGCCACTCAGTAGTTGGCTACATAAAAGATCTATTTAGAGAGGCATAGATCTCGTCCCCCCATGTCTCAAGCACACAAAGTGTCTCTATGTAATCTCTAGAGAACAACACCATGACTCCCCATTATGGGCTATGGTGTTGTTGCTGATGTACTTTAAAATACCAAATTTCAGCTCTATTGGTTGAGTACTTTGTGATGATTATAATAAAGGTCAGTGAGGCAGAGCCCTTATATAATTTTGTATCTTTTTTTGCTACCGAATTTCATCTCCATCAGTCCAGTAGCAGGTGCAAGATTGTTAAAATAAGTAATCTGAAGGTTCGGGGGTGGGGCCCTAAACACGTTCTTAACGGGAATAGGCTTGTGTTTGTTCTGATGTATTAAGTATGTTCCTACCGAATATCAACTTAAAAGATCCGAAATAATGCTCATAAGATTTCCAGCAATAAAAGTAAATTAGAGCAGAGCCGGTTACGATTTCGTTTAAAACCTAGCCTTATTGTACATCTGCAGAATAAGGAGAACCACTATGCAAAACTTTCACCTTCACATTGTCGTTTTTAGTTACAGTGATCAACATGTGAGCGAGGGAATGTGTCTGAAAATATAGATTTAGATAATATGTCCCCTCTGTATACTTCTGTTATTTATTACCAATCTTCACTCAACATTTTAAATGAGAACTACAACAGGGGATTATGGAATAAATATTAAATCGTCATCAACTGGTTCAGTATAAATAAACGCTTTTTCCATAACAATAAGATGGTATCTTGAAAATCCCGTGGGATGTAGCCCTGAGGTAAATTCAAAATGTTGAAGTACCACATGGGTGTTTCTATTTTCTAACTTACGTATAGAACATAGAAAAAAGTTTAATCTAAATCAGTTCACCCGTTTCCCTGAGAAAAGCGAACAAACCGCACGAAACAAAACCGCACGAAAACACGTTTTTGAGCGACCACTATCATTTTTCAAAAATGCGTATTACAGTTTAAGGTAGCCTAAAACCTTCTCAAGAATGGATAGAACAAAGAAAAATACCCTCGTCACAGCAAACCTGCGTACTCAGCGAATTTCCAATGCATAAGATATGTCTTAATACCACATTGAGCCGCATACCAAGTTTCATAAAAATAAATTCACAAAAAAGCGATATATACAATTTTAATTATTCTCTATTAGAATAACATTGGGAATGAGTACGTAGGTTTGCTGAAACAAAGAACACAACAAATTGGTTTTTATGCAAATATAAATAGAATTCAACTAGATGAAGCCACATACCAAGTTTTATCAATATTCATTAATACACAAGCAACATATAATATTTTAATTATTCTCCATAAGAATTATATGGGGGCTGAGTAAGCAGGTTTGCTGCAACAAGAAACAAAAATATGGGTTTTCATGCAAATATCAATACAACTCAACTTGGTGAAACCACATACCAAGTTTCATCAATATACATTCATAATTAAGCGATACATACCCTTTTCATTATTCCCCTTAAGAATAACATGGTGGATGAGTATGCAGGTTTGCTGCAACAAGGAACAGAAAAAATGAGTTTTTTTGCAAATATCAATATAACTCAAAAAGGTGAAGCCAAATACCACGTTTTAGCGAATTTCCCCTATAGGGAAGAAGCTATTACCGTGGTCGGCATGGTAAGACCTAGGCCTGGGACCATGATAACTTTTCGTTTTGAGGTCTCCAGACCCCAAAAACACCATTCGTTCGGAACTGTATATATATGTGTGTCCGTGGGTGTGATAACTCTCGTAAAAAAGGTCCGATTTTGATGAAATTTGGTACAAACGTGTAAAGCAGCATTTATGACTTTAAGTTAGAAAACCAGACAGATCGACCTATCTGAAGGGGTATTTTGGGGGGTTTTGTACCCCAAAAATGGGTTTTTTGAGTTTTTTACATACAATTTTTGAAAAAGTACAATTTTATTTTTTTTTTTATTGGAATCAGCTTAAAAATACGCACAATTTGGTGTTTTAATCATTGCTCTACGTAAATTGGTTACTGAGATATTGAAAGTGCTAAACACAGTACGTTGTCCAATGTTATTCTTATGGAGGATAAGAAAAATTGTATATCTCGCTGATTTATGAACTTATCCTTACGAAACTTGGTATATTGCTTCATTTCATTGTGGTCTATTGATATTTGCACAAAACCTCATTTTCTGGCCGATAGTTTCCGTAGCAGCAAACCTGCATAATCAGCCCCATGTTATTCTTATGGAGAATAAGTAACGTGTTATCTCCTTTAATTATGAACATAAATTAATATAACTTGGTATGTGGCTTTACCTATTTGAGTTATATTGATATTTGTATAAAATCCCATTTTTAATGTTCCTTATTTCATAATTTCCTAATTTCCTGCATACTCATCCGCCATGTTATTCTTATAGAGAATAATTAAAATGCCATAAATCGTTTATTTATGAATGTATATTAATGAAACTTGGTTTGTGGCTTTATGAGGTATTAAGATCAATTAATATGCATTGGAAATTCGCTGAGTATACGGGTTTGCTGCTACGGGAGTATTATTAATTTATGTTCATAATTAAGGGAGACATTACAATTTATTTATTCTCCATAAGAATAACATGGGGCTGAGTACGCAGGTTTGCTGCTACGGAAATTATCGGTAAAACATTTTTTGTGCAAATAACAATAGACCACAACCAGATGAAGCCGTATACCAAGTTTCGTTAGTATCCGTTCATAAATAAGCGAGATATAAATTTTTTCTTATTCCCCATAAGAATAGCATTGGACAACGTAATGTGTTTAGCACTTTCAATATCTCTCTAACCAACTGACGTAGAGAAATGATCAAAACACCAAATTGTGTGTGTTTTTAAGGCTGAATCCAATGATGAGAACTAAAATTTGACTTTTTAAAATATTACTTGTAAAAACTAAAAAAAAAACATTTTTGGTGTACAAAACCCCCCCAAAATACCCTTTTGGATGGAGCGACCTGGCTGGTTTTCGAACTTAAAGTCATAAATGTTTCTTTACACGTTTGTACCAATTTTCATCAAAATCGGATATATATGTATATATATATATATATATATATATATATATATATATATATATATATATATATATATATATATACAGTTTCAAAGGAATGTTTTTTTTTGGGTCTGGGGACTTCAAAACGAAATGTTATCATCGTCCCGGGCCTAGGTCTTACCATGCCGACTGCGGTAATAGCTTCTTCCCTAGGGGAAATTCGCTAAAAGGTTTATCAAAATCAGTGCACCCGTTTTCCCGTGAAAATCGAACAAAAAACACGACCTCGAGCGTTACCGCAGGACAGATAGACAGACGGACAGAGAGACAGAAAGAAATTTAGATAAGGCTTGTTTTGGCTCCCCTGGGGTGTAAAACACGAAAATTTGCAAAAATTGCATAATTCCAAGCAATGTTCAGAAAAAACTTTATTTTTTCATATAGAAATCCTCTCTGTATACTTATGTCATTTATTACTAATCTTCACTCAACGTTCCAAATAAGAACTACAGCATCAGTATATAGAATAACTATTCTTAAGTCATCATCTGGTTCAATATGAATAAATGCTTTACCCATAAGAATAACATACGATCTTTAAAACCACGTGGGACAGAGTCCTAAGGTAATTTCCAAAAATTGAATTTACCTAAAACCTTCTAACGCAGATTTAGAACATAGAAACAAGTTTCATCGAAATCAGTGCACCCGTTCCCCTGTGAAAAACGAAAAAAACGTGACCAATATTGCATAAGTTCACGTTTTCGAGCGGGTGCCATTCTTTTTCAAAAAGGCGTATACAAGTTTAAAGTGGCCTAAAACCTTCTCACGCATGTATAGAACAAAGGAACAAAGTTTCATCAATGTCAGTGCACCAGTTTTCCCGTGAAAAGCGAACAAAAACCCGTCCTTGAGCGTTACCGACAGACAGACAGACAGAAATTGAGATAAGACTTGTTTTGGCTTCCCTAGGGTGTAACAAGCGAAAATATGCAAAAATATCATAAATCCACGCAATGTTCAGATAAAACTCTAATTTTATTTATACAGATTTTTTAAACATTCCGTTAAAATAATATCAAATCACTAGTGTAAATGAATGTTCGATAACCTTTTAAATCTTAATTTCTAAACGTTCCATAACCTTTTGATTTTGGATGGTCTGATTCTTTGGGATTATTCTGTGTCCGTCGGGTTGTAATTTTGTACAGTGGAAGGTACGGTTTAGTATAAACATGTAGGAGTCAAGTAGGAGGTACGGTTTAGTATAAACATGTAGGAGTCAAGTAGGAGGTACGGTTTAGTATAAACATGTAGGAGTCAAGTAGGAGATACGGTTTAGTATAAACATGTAGGAGTCAAGTAGGAGGTACGGTTTAGTATAAACATGTAGGAGTCAAATGGGAGGTACGGTTTAGTATAAACATGTAGGAGTCAAGTAGGAGGTACGGTTTAGTATAAACATGTAGGATTCAAGTAGGAGGTACGGTTTAGTATAAACATGTAGGAGTCAAGTAGGAGGTACGGTTTAGTATAAACATGTAGGAGTCAAGTAGGAGTTGTTTATCTCCTCTAAGTTAAAACAAATTGTGTTTTCAAGGTTAAATTCCCAAAAGGCTGAGTTTTTAATAAAATTCACTCATTATTGTATGAGTATATCTAACAATACTAGTGGTTAAAGTTTATATATATATCAATAGATGGTATAACAATGGCATACATTCTTTCTTTAAAATTCATTGTTGGTGATGGTGAGCGGAGAGTTTACGTTAATTAGGTATAACCATGTTTTATTATTGCATAGTTAAACATCGAAATTATAAAAATTTGGGGAACAACAATACTTTATTATAACTTAGCTGAGGAAACTCTTAAAAACTCAAAATATATCTATGTCATAAATCCATCATAATGTAATGTTATATTATTTACAATTCATTTGTAAATACTCATACGCTCAATAGTTTATGTACAGCACAATTGCAGTTTACAGTTACTTACAGTAGTTGTGCAATACTTATTCGTATTGTGTTGTTCTAATACAATTTATTTCTTACGAGATAAAACAAACCTACAAATATTTCGATACAAAAGGTTATGGTATAAAACTTATTTTTAGAAGCTAAAATAGGCTTATATTTGATTATCAAATGTCCACCACATAAAACAGGCTCAACGAGCCAAAAACATTTTGAAGTCAATTGCATTAACTTTATCACCAACCTACGCAATAACTGTCACATTTATCTGATTTTAACTCTTTACATCCATTCAAACTTGTTTACTCTTTCTAAACATTATTATGATTACAGTTGTACATTGCCAGCAGTAAGAATCAACAAAAATAGATTAAAATACTTTTCATTATGTTTGCCTTACCCTGAATTTGTAACCTTTGTCGAATCTTACATTTAACAACAAAATTAGTAACATATAACTTAATTATAAGTTAACGCTCACATGAATAAATAAAAAAGATCATTTAGCTTAATTACAAATACAACTTATTTGACTAATTTCAAATGTGTACAGATTTTTCTGTGACAAAAAGCAACACTATAATATTGCATCAAAGTGGTTGAAATTTCAATTGAGTACGGTGAAGTCATAATCGGGTGCCTCGGGAACTTGGAGGAACTAACTTGGCGCATAGTTAGTTGTTGCTACTAGGTAGGACCGAACATAGTTTTCACCAACAGATTATTATTAATTATTTCATGCTCCATAATTGTCAAATTTTCTTAGTTACCTTGACCTTCTCTAAAAACTGAAGTTGTTGCTGTAACTTAAACTAACAGACGATTTATTTTCACTCGACTTACCTTCACTTGCATGACTTAACTGATGAATACTGTAGACCTTTAGCCAAGGATTTAAGATCTATGTATAAAATATGCATGTATGTGTAATGTACATTGGTGTATGAAATTTGTAATTGAATGAAAAGGAGTTAAGGAGGTCAGTTATTTCTCATTTATATTTTTCCAAATAACCGGTAACCAAAGGGTCGACTATGTGTGATAGGAGTGTAGATGATTAGTAATTCATTTGTCGTTTAACCAATGTCATGAATCTCTTTTAATTTATTTCATTCACGGTTTACACCAATTGACGGTTGATTTACGAATGATTACATAATGTATTTAGATAATACACGAGAGAGAATAAAAAACCGAATGGCATGAACATATAATGGATATATATATATTTTAAAAACTACATCCATAATAGTATAGTACATGCCTTAACAGTAACGGTAGATAAAATACATACAATAAATATATTAACTACATTGAATTGCCCATCATGTTGTATGCTGTTTAGCTTGGACACGTACAGTCCCAAACAATAAACATTAGTTCATAGTTCTTGGTCAACTCCCTCTGGAACATATTTCTTTTAACGTATTCAGTAAGTTTCGTTTATAACACTGTTCATCCCAAATAGTGGCAATATAGTGGTTTCACATAAAACAACAATGGGACGTCATATAGGTACCAAATTTGACCGTAATCAAATTTTGTTTTGTACTATCTGTTACTCGCAACTTGGTGACATGTAGCCACTACATAACACAGTCTTTTGTTGTTGCTGTAATGGGTCTACAACTTCGGTCCTGTGATGTTGTAATAACTCGCCCACTTCGCCGCATGAGGTGGTGTAGGGACATGGTGTGTTTGCGTATTAAACATGTTTCTTAACCAATAAAAACTAAGCGATAAAGGGCACCTGGGGGATATATAATCAGAATGTTACCATCCAAGGTATCGGTTCATGTTTATTATCATGGTTCCTTTCAACTTCAAAGTAGTATAACATCGACTTAGTTCGTTGCATAAAAAATATCCATAATATAACACTGTTTTGTGTTATTTTATGAATATGAATATGTATAAAAAATAGGCAAACTTAAATAATCTCTCCATCAATACACCTGCGTACCCATTAATCTCCAATTTAACTGTATATCTTTTGAACACATGAAGCATCTTACGAAGTTTCATGATTATATTAATAACTAAACAACATACAACATATTATTACTTATCATCTACAAGCATACCATTAGCCTACGTACGCAGGTTTCCTGTAACAGGAGCAAGGAATATTTATTTTTATTTTTATTTATTTATTTAATGCTGCAAACAGATGGGTGAGTCCAATTACATTATGGCATAGATTTAAATAACCCCTTCTTCTCATCAAACCTGTGTACTCGTGCGAATCTTCTGTGAAACTGATGATCTGTAAATATTATAAAGCACAAGCACTTGAAGCCACATGCCTTTTTTCATAAAGTAAATACATCAAGAGGGGAGATATATAATTGCATTTATTCCGCATTAGTATAACATTGGAAAACAGACTGTTTATTTATATGAAACAGGGTTATCACCACCCGAAGTTTTTATGTGTTCAACCAAGGTACTGTTTGCTGGTTCGGCCTTCGACTATGACTAAGTACGAACTTTTGCTTGGCATTATTTTTGAACACTGATATTATATATTTCTATTATATTTTTCCCTTACAATATTTTAGTTTTGCTAACTTCAATGTTAGATAGAGTTAATATAGTTTGTATTAATGTTCAAATGAATATAGTAACAATAACAAAAATATTTATAATTTTAGCGAATTTCTCCTATGGGGAAGAAGCTATTACCGTAGCAAAAACAACATATAATGGCAAAACATAAAAGACTATTTCGGCATGGTAAGACCTAGACCTGGGGCCATTATAACTTATCGTTTTGAGGTCCCCAGACCCCAAAAACACCATTCGTTCGAAACTGTATATATATATATACTGTATATATATATGATTGTGTGTGTGTTTCTGTGTGTGTGTGTGTTCCGTGGGTGCGATAACTCTCGTAAAAAAGGTCCGATTTTGATAAAATTTGGTACAAAAGTGTAAAGCAATATTTATATATATGCGTGAGCACGATAACTCTCGTAAAAATAACCCGATTTTGACGAAATTTGGTATAAACGTGTAAAGCAGCATTTATAACTTTAAGTTCAAAAACTAGACAGATCAACCCATCGAAATGGGTATTTTGGGGGGGGGTTTTGTACCCCAAAAATGTTTTTTTATGTTTTTCCATTTAATATTTTAAAGAGTCAAATTTTAGTTTTCACCATTGGATTCAGCTTTAAAAAACACACAATTTAGTGTTTTGACCATTTCTCTACGTCAATTGGTTACACAGATATTTAAGGTGCTAATCAAATTACGTTGTCCAATGCTATTCTTATAGAGAATAAGAACAAATTTATATCTCGCCTATTTATGAACGTATACTAACTAAACTTGGTGTACGGCTTTATATGGTTGTGGTCTATTGCTATTTGCACAAAAAAATTAATTATTACCGATAATTCCTGCAACAGCAAACCTGCGTACTCAGCCCCCATGTTATTCTTATGGAGAATAAGTCAAACTTAATGTCACTCTTAATTATGAACATAAATTAACAAAACTTGGCATGTGTGTATACCCTTGTTGAGTTATGTTGATATTTGCATAACAAACATTTTTTGTGTTTCTTGTCGCAGCAAACCTGCGTACTCATCCTGGAGATTTTATTCTTATGGAGGATAACCAAAATGGTATCTATCGCTTATTTATGAATTTATATTTATGAAACTTTGTATTTGGCTTCACCTAGTTGAGTAATATTGATATTTAAATGAAAACCAATTTTTTTCTTCCTTGTTGCAGAAAACCTGCATACTCATCCCCAATGTTATTCTTATGGAGAAGAATTCAAATTGTATATATATATTTGTGAATATATTTTTATGAAACTTGGTATGCGGCTTTATGTGGTATTAAGACATATTAAGCATCGGGAATTCGCTGATTACGCAGATTTGCTGTGACGGGGGTATTATTTTCTTTAAATCATTATATTTTTACTATTAAAATGTAATTGTCTTCAAAAGCAGATTCCATTACAATCATTACACTTCTCAGAAGTTTCATTAAACTGAGTGCCTTGTTCAATCCGAATGCAGTAGTTACCTTTGTGTAGTTACCCGTATCAACATTACAATGCATAATTTATATAAAATCACGGCAAGGTTTTAACTTAATTAATCAAGATTAATCAAGAAGTATTAATCAAGATATGTATAAAAGCTGGCTTTACAGGATTAAATTACTTGAAAACAATACGCATCTACTTTTAAATTATTATTTTTGACTGACTTTAAAAGAAAAATCCCATCAGATCATTAAATTTTTTAGATTTGTTTATTGAGAGTCGGGTTTCACTATTGAATCCCGAATGTTAACTTTTGTTAGTTTTGAGAAGTTACACATTTCTGAGAGATTACTTTGAAAGTAACGAGGTCCCTAGCATCAATCTTTCGCCATTCATTCTCACCCTTCATCAACATCTTTCCCCTCTCGTTTTGAATGTGGAAATGTCAGAGATGGGAATGTATGTGGTCTAATGACGTTGCTCCATCGTTTGCAGCTTGGACTCATTTACAGATGTTTTTACGACAGGAATCCAACCTCCTTTTAAATGAATGTTTAATATATGTACTAAACTATTTTTTTCTAATATATGCTTATAGTATAAATGTTAACTCACGTGACCAAAATATGATTGTAAATGCAGTCATTCAAAAGTACTGCCTCCTCAAACATGTCAGCTATTATTTTTAGTTTGTTACACCGTCCATTTTGTTCAATACGTTAGGTATAATTTCTTAAGTTTATAAAAATTATTCAAACCCTCGTGATGTAATATTTGACAGTGGAATGACAGTGCCAAACAAAATTTTAGGGGATCTGAGCTGTACAAATCTTAACCAGACAGGCAAGTCGATCTATCTGCCTTATTCTCTTGTTCTTTACCCAGTGATCACGGCAATCAGAGCGTCTTGACTGACTGCCTGGTTTTTATCATGCTTTTTGTCTTTGGTTAGGTTTGCTTGGATAAAGAAATGCCATCTCACTTTACCCACTGCCAGTAATCAAAAACAACTTTTACTAATTTTCATGGCTTATTTGCTAAACAGAAAATTGTTCTTGTATAGAATTCGTTAAAAATACAATCCTTTTAACAAATTTCCCCAATTGTAAACAAAGCAATGGGTTGCATCGTGGAAGGGTAAATGTTCAGTTCAGCATACCGTTATAAAACATATGATCTTTTTATTGCAACTAATCTTTGTCGGAAACTCATCAGTAACTGCACTAAACACAATTTGTTCCAATCTTTTACGAATATTGATACAGGAAACAGAAATTGCAGTTATTTTTGGGGTTTGTGGGTGTGTGGGTGCGATAACTTTTTTTAAATGGTCCGATTTTGATTACATTTGGTACAAACATGTAAAGAAACATGTATGACTAAGATAAAAACCAGTCAGATTGCCTTATCGTCGGAGTATTTGGGGGGGTTTGTATCCCAATATTTGTCATGTATTTTTTAAGTAAAATTCGAATTTTCACCATTTGCTTTAGCTTAAAAGACAAACAATTTAGTACATTAAATTATTGGTTACTCTCTGTCAATTGGTTACCGAAATATGACAAATGTTAAACACAGCACGTTTCCCAATAATATTCTTATGGAGATTAAGTAATAGTACATCTTGCTTACTACAATGTATTATATTGATGAATATTCGTAGGTTGTTCCACCTTGTTTTTATCCATTAATATTTGCTAAAAAATACAAATTGTTTTTGATTTTTCCCGTACCAGCAGCCCTGCCTACTTAGCCTTATTGCTATTTTTATGTACAAAAATATTGTCTCCCTTAATTATCAATATAAATTAATGCAACTTGGTATGTGACTTAACATAGTTGAGTTGCATTGATATTTGTAAAAACACTCATTTTTTAGGTTCCTTGTTGTAGAAAACCTTCATAATCATCCCCATTCCCCAATGTTATTATTACAAAGAATATGGTTCCCGTAGCAGCAGCAAACCTGCGTACTCAGTTTATTCTTAAGGATAATCGTTGATTAGGAACATAAACTAATACAATTTGTTGTGTTATTTTCCCTATTTCTACTTATATTTGCATAAAAATCCATATTTTGTGTTCCTTGATGCAGCAAACCTGCGTACTCAGCCCTATGTTATTTATGTGAATAACATTTACAAAGATAAAGTCTGTGATACTAGATGTCCCACTAACAATTAACCTGGAAACGACTAAAATGTCTACTGACTATTACGTTCAAGAAAATGTCGTGTTAATACTGAAAACAAACCAATTATAAGTTCAACTAATTAAACTAGTACTGGTTAATAGTATGAAATAACTACCGTAAAATACAAGTACTAGATTCTTGAGAAATTGACGATACCAAAGTTTATTTATTTTGCAGGTTGAAATATAGGCCTACTACAAAGTAATGAAAGGACAAAACCTCAGTGATATTTATTAATATTTTTTTCCACCCACAGACATTACTAAACTAACTTATATTACTTGTTGGATAGGTTATAAGGTATTTAGTTATTTTATAATAGTTACTCTGATGTTTCAGCTCCAGTTAGCTAAGTTTCCCATCCAAGTTTGTTGAGCAAACATAATAGAGAGGAAGACAAGCAATCAGTTCCATTGTCAACAAAACCTCAAGGTTTCACTTTTCAGGTATCACCTCGTTTTAAACAAAATATGAAAAACAGTGCTATAAATTTAAGCAAAATATAAACAAAATAAACTGGCTGGGTAAACGTAGTGGTTAGAGTGCTCGGTCCTTGAGCTATATCTAAAATAGTTTGAAACCTTAATCCAGCTGCCTTTTGTTCATTAGGCTATTATTTTATGATGACATATAATAACAGGTCAAACTCAATTAGTAACAAGACCAAATGTTAGCTCGTTCTCTTTGCTGGTTCCATAAATGGCAGTGGTGTAAAAATCAAAAATATATGCTCTTAAAATTTTCCATTTTAGTCTTTTTTATAACTAAAAAAAATTTACACACAAAATTTTATCATGTCCGTGGTCCTGGTTTTTGGAAGGTTGCAATCATTCACTTAAAATTTTAACACCATTATTTTGTACAGCTAACAAATTATACAAAAATATGAGTGATCAGTATTACGAGATTGTTACCATAGTCTCAAAGGTCAGTTTCCTCAAGTACCACATACATAAACTAAAATCTGAACAACACTTTAATGACAAGATGAGAGCAATTTCAGGGTATTGTATTTGTATTGCATTACATTTATACAAATTCATTCTTAGTAGTGAAACCCTTTGCAACACGTATAGAGAGGAGTATCGTATTTAAATTAATAATAGTATCACTTTTACACAATTCTTCTTTTTGTTACCTGATTTTTCTGTAAATCTAAACCTAATTTGCTAATATAAATTTTAAAACAACGCCCGCACCAGTATTTGGCAGTTATTTTCTTAAATCTTTAACTTAACAAACTTCGGAGAACAACTTTAGATTTAATTCAGTGGTATTTTTTATCGTTCTGTTTCACCCTAAGGATTTAATTTCATAGGGTAAAACGTTTATCAAATAATATTAATAGTTAAAAAGTAAGAACTAAGTTATTTCAACAATTTTAGAATGCAAATTAAATATTTAATACATCTCTGCTGTTCAAATAACGTCCAGCTCGAGAGTATTCCGGTCGTAAAGTGCTCCCCCGGTCTGCCGTAGTACTCGTGGCCCCCACTCAACCGAAGTCCTCGTGGCCCCCACTCTGCCGTAGTACTAGTGGCCCCCAATCCGGCATAGTACTAGTGCCCCTACTCCGCCGTAGTACTAGTGGCCCCTACTCCGCCGTAGTATTAGTGGCCCCCACTCCGCCGTAGTACTAGTGGCACCCACTCCGCCGTAGTACTAGTGACCCCTTCTTCGCCATAGTACTAGTGGCCCCCATTCCGCCATAGTACTAGTGGCCCCTACTCCACCGTAGTACTAGTGGCCCCTACTCCGCCGTAGTACCAGTGGCCCCCACTCCGCCGTACTGCTAGTGGCCCCCACTCTACCGTAGTACTAGTGGCCCCCACTCCACCGTACTACTAGTGGCCCTCACTCCGCCGTACTACTAGTGGCCCCCACTCCGCCGTAGTACTAGTGATCCAACTCCACCGTACTAATAGTGGCCCCCACTCCGCCGTAGTACTAGTGGCGCCCACTCCGCCGTACTACTAGTGGCCCCCACTCCACCGTAGTACTAGTGGCCCCCACCCCACCGTAGTACTAGTGGCCCCAACTCCGCCGTAGTACTAGTGGCCCCCACTCCGCCGTAGTACTAGTGGCTCCCACTCCACCGTAGTACTAGTGGCCCCCACTCCGCCGTAGTACTAGTGGCGCCCACTCCGCTGTAGTAGTAGTGGCCCCCACTCCGCCGTAGTACTAGTGGTCCCCACTCCACCGTAGTACTAGTGGCCACCAATCAGCCGTAGTACTAGTGGCCCCCACTACGCCGTAGTACTAGTGGCCCCCACCCCACCGTAGTACTAGTGGCCCCCACTCCGCCGTAGTACTAGTGGCCCCCACTCCGCCGTAGTACTAGTGGCCCCCACTCCGCCGTAGTACTAGTGGCCCCCACTCCGCCGTAGTACTAGTGGCGCCCACTCCGCCGTACTACTAGTGGCCCCCACTCCACCGTAGTACTAGTGGCCCCCACCCCACCGTAGTACTAGTGGCCCCCACTCCGCTGTAGTAGTAGTGGCCCCCACTCCGCCGTAGTACTAGTGGTCCCCACTCCACCGTAGTACTAGTGGCCACCAATCAGCCGTAGTACTAGTGGCGCCCACTCCGCTGTAGTAGTAGTGGCCCCCACTCCGCCGTAGTACTAGTGGTCCCCACTCCACCGTAGTACTAGTGGCCACCAATCAGCCGTAGTACTAGTGGCCCCCACTACGCCGTAGTACTAGTGGCCCCCACTCCGCCGTAGTACTAGTGGCCCCCACTCCGCCGTAGTACTAGTGGCTCCCACTCCACCGTAGTACTAGTGGCCCCCACTCCGCCGTAGTACTAGTGGCCCCCACTCCGCCGTAGTACTAGTGGCGCCCACTCCGCCGTACTACTAGTGGCCCCCACTCCACCGTAGTACTAGTGGCCCCCACCCCACCGTAGTACTAGTGGCCCCCACTCCGCCGTAGTACTAGTGGCCCCCACTCCACCGTAGTACTAGTGGCCCCCACTCCACCGTAGTACTGGTGGTACCCACTCCGCTGTAGTAGTAGTGGCCCCCACTCCGCCGTAGTACTAGTGGTCCCCACTCCACCGTAGTACTAGTGGCCACCAATCAGCCGTAGTACTAGTGGCCCCCACTACGCCGTAGTACTAGTGGCCCCCACCCCACCGTAGTACTAGTGGCCCCAACTCCGCCGTAGTACTAGTGGCCCCCACTCCGCCGTAGTACTAGTGGCTCCCACTCCGTCGTAGTACTAGTGGCCCCCACTCCGCCGTACTACTAGTGGCCCCCACTCCACCATACTACTAGTGGCCCCCATTCCACCGTAGTACTGGTGGCCCCCACTCCACCGTACTACTAGTGGCCCCCACTCCACCATACTACTAGTGGCCCCCATTCCACCGTAGTACTGGTGGCCCCCACTCCACCGTAGTACTGGTGGTACCCACTACGCCGTAGTACTAGTGGCCCCCACTCAGCCGTAGTACTAGTGGTCCCCACTCCGCCATAGTACTCGCTGCTCCTACTCCGCATCATTAATAATTTGCGTCGTAAAACTAATAGAATAATAGTGAAAAAGGAAATAAATTTACGCTTCATAATTGTATTGAAATATAATATCATTATAACCATTTAACCTGCTAAATATATATTACAGTGAGAAACATTGTTCCTTTCTGTAAGGTTAACCTACGTCAACAAAGGACTGCGCCAGCCATTGTAGGGAGGATTGTCCCCCGTGGCCAATACCTTTCTCCTTGACAGTCATTGTATTGTAATGTACAGCGAGCCTCAGGGTACTCCAGCTGTTTAGATATTTGATACGATAATTATATTTAAGTGGGAATAATTTTTCATATAAAAAACGTTTTCTTTATTTTTGTCATTTGCAGCAAATTTGATGGAATATTCACAGCCAAGTTTAGAATTGTATTTCTTGTTAGAGGTTAGAAACATAATATCAATTTAAATTAAAATTAAATTTCCTGATCTAAATCATTTCTTTAACGTAGTGACTTCATTTGGCTAAGACTACTGAGATTTGCTATAAACAGAGTTAGTCAAGAAGACAAATTATATATTTTATCTAGTTTATTAACTAACGTGGTTATTTCTATCCCGATTTTGGTATAAATCTTAGAACAGTGGTTAAGTTATATGTCATGATTCACTAAGTGTTTTTATAAATTTTATGATAAAATTTCATACCTCATTCACTGGTTATTTACTGTATTTTTGGTGTTTTATAGTGAAAATGGTTTAGCAAATAACTGGCATAATATATTATGTCTTAATATCTGGAAATCGGTTAATCTAAATACGTTACATATACATTTAATTGTGTCCAACACTAATTAATTATTAGAATTTAAAATACAAAACAAATTAAATTGCTGATTGTATTTTTATAATGTATAATATAACTAGACATATCGTTAGTGGATATCTCCAATATCTCAGGTCAATGGAGCACTCCATCATTTATCCAGAAGGGTCAAATCAACAGGTGTCTACCGGACTCTATTATACTTTTCATGAATTATGTAGAAACATTGGTGGGATAACAGTTTTATATCAAATATCCACCATTAATCAATGCAAAGATATTATATAATAACAAATATAAATATTGGTACAGTACACAAATTTAACTGTAAAAAAATAACGTGAATATATAAAATAATGTAAAAATAATACCATAATAAATTACCATTACCATTATTAAATTAAATAATATTTATGCAATACAACAATAAAAACCCTTATTGGTATATGCCCTTGAAAATATGTTTCTCGCTCTATGGAAAATATTATTTTAAGAGTGGTAATAACCACATACGACTATTTTAGTGTGAACTTGTTGGTAAAAATAATGTAAATTTATTTAAATTCGTCGACGCATCAAATAATCAAACTCGAATCATTCAAGACATCGTATTTAACATTTATGTTAGCTCGATTTAGTTTTCTTATTTTACTATTCCAGGAAAAAACAGGTTTTGTTGAGCTCGTACAGTTCTTTTGGAAACAAAATTGATTTTTCCTGTCATGTGCTAACATTTTAAGTCAATACGTTCCGTTAATTTGTATTTCCAAGCATAGAGAGCTAATTTATTTCTCAGGTTTTCAGAATTTGATTTTCTTAAGATTTAAGTTTAAACACATTCCAGAATTTTACATTATTTACAACTCTGTATCAATCTCCTAGTCCTTGAATTTAAAACAGCTTCAATAACATGTTAAAATAAATTATTAAAAACTTTTTATAGTAATTAAATGGATCATTGAAATTAAATAATTACAGCTCACGAACCAAATAAGCATTGCGATTAAGATATGTCAATTTATAATGTCAAATTGTATCAAACGGATTTACTATATTAGGAATACAATTGTGCGCTCGTTAGAAACTAAGTGGACTAACGAGCTCAACTGATTTCAAACTGAAGTTAAATAAATGAACAGAGCTGATGAAATATAATTATTTGTAAGTGTTATATTTATTATAAAATTGGTCTTAAACTAAGAATTTATTTCAAAATAATCATATTAGTTACTTTTCAATTCCTGTAGTTTCGGAATGGATGACTGATTTGCTGTGAAGAGTCCCTGACACGGTTTAGAAGAAAACTAACAGAAAATTCGGTTTCTTGTTTTCTTGAAAAATAAAAACGATAAAACTGTTAAAGGATTAAAAATCAATTATAAATTAAACTTGTCGTATTTAAACTACCTCATCCAATTATTCTCTGAATCTGAATTTTTCAACTTGTAATTGCACGCAGTTAAACCAATATCAATTCAGCGAAAATGTGTTTAAGTTTAAAATTATTTGACTAAAGTATAAATTCAATCAAGGTTAAAATTAATTTATGTTTATTAAAAAGGAGCCAATTTATTTCTTCTATCCCTTTATAATTTAAACATTCCACTTAGAATTATGAATTGCCATCGAAACTTCTTTTGTGTATAATAGAAGCTCTCCACTCGGCTCACTTTGGAGTATCATGTCTGCTTATAACATGTAAACATTTCAGACCTTATGGTGTGAATGCGTTAACATGTCAAGGGTGACGGAGAACAACGAATGTGTTATGCTAAAACATTAATGGCCAATATGGTTAATAAAGTAAAAACTCTTTTAGGGAATGAAAATAATCCAAAATGATTTGTGTTTTATTAACTTACTGATTATTTCTCGTGAAAATATGCCTAATAATACTGTTCTATAACTTTCACCATTTATTCGATGACAATGTCACAAATACAAATTAAACGATGACTATTCAAATATTTAGAGTATACTAATTTTGAATACCAACCCGAGTTTTCTAAGTTAAAACTATACTACCAATCAACAGTCAGGAACCGCCAAACTTAATGCTGTAGAGAGCAATTCAAACAATCACGGCCCTTTTGTCAACACGGTCACGAGGATTGATGAGATTTTGAGCTAGTTCCAGACGCAAACACTGAATTATTTAGATTATATCTTACACACAAAAACTAATACAACTTATTTTTTAATTATTAAAAACATCAAAAACAAGGCAATAATATAGATTTTAGAGAATTCCCCCTATAGGGAAGAAGCTATTACCGTGGCATGGTAAGCCCGAGACCATGGTATATTTTTGTTTGGAGGTTCCCAGATGCCAAAAACCATACTCGTTCAAATTTATATATACATATATATATATATATATATATATATATATATATATATATATATATATATTTAATATCCCCCCAAAAAAAAACATTTAAAACCCCCAAACCCCCCCTAATTTAAAAACCCCATAAAACCCCCTTCCCATAGTCCCATCGATCTGGTTTTTGAACTTAAAGTCATAAATGTTACTCTCCAAATTTGTTTCAAATTTCATCAACATCGGATGTTTCTTTCAAAAGTTGTCGAGGTAACGGACACAAATGTATATATATACATATATATATAAACCGCCAATATAAATGTATATATATACATTTGTGTCCGTTACCTCGACAACTTTTGAAAGAAACATCCGATGTTGATGAAATTTGACACAAATTTGGAGAGTAACATTTATGACTTTAAGTTAAAAACCAGATCGATGGGACTATGGGAAGGGGGTTTTATGGGGGTTTTAAATTTTCCAAAATCGGTTTTTGAATGTTTTACCTTAAAATTTTCAATACAACCAATTTTGGTTATAGCCATTTTATAGAGCTTAAAAAAGTAATGATTTAGTATTTTGAATCATTAGCCCAAGTTAAGTGGTTGTAAAGAAAGAAAAGATAAAAGCACTTGTCCATCAAATTTCCCATGTTATTCTTATGGGAATAAGGTTTTTGGATTTTCCTCAGAAAAGTTTACTAAAACCTTCACATTTATTTTTACCAATAAGTTTAGCTCCACAAATCAATCATTTTGGTGTATTAATTTGTGTTCTACGTTCATCCGTTGCAGAGATATTCAAAGTGCTAAACACAGTACGTTGTCCAATGTTATCCTAATGGAGAATAAATCAAATTTGATATCTCGATTATTTATGAATGTATATTCATAAAACTTGGTATGTGGCTTCAAATAGTTGTGGTATATTGATATTTGCATAAAAAAGTTTTTGTTGATTTTTCCTGCAGCAAAAAACCTGTATACTCGGCCCCCATGTTATTCTTATGGAGAATAAATAAAATACTAAATTTATGAATGTATTTTTGTGGAACTTGGTAGGTGGCTCTATGAAGTAGTTAGACACATATACATGCATTATAAATTCGCTGAGTACGTAGGTTTGCTGCGACGGGGGTATTTTATTTTAAAACTCAACTCAAAGAATTGAAGTATAAACAACAAACATTTTACAAAATGGAAATATGTTTTATTGCTTTAGGCACTATGAGAAACTAACTCATAAAGCTTTAATACGAAAAAATAAGCTGGCACAAAATACCCCTGTAGCAGCAAACCTGCGTACTTAGCAAATTTCCAATGCATATTTTTGTCTTAATACCACATAGAGCCGCTTACCAAGTTTCATTAAAATATATTCATAAATAAGCGAGATATAAAATTTAAATTATTCTACATAATAATAACATTGGGGATGAGTACGTAGGTTTGCTGAAACAAAGAAACAGAATAAATAAAATAAGTCTTACAACACTATAAAGTATATTTACACTTATACTGTACTTACATACAATACGGTAAAATATACACAAAAGATGGTACAAGGCGATCGATTTCAACCAGTTAAACCGGTCATCATCAGGCCCAATCAGAGAATCAGAGAGCGTCTTGTATGTAACTACAGTATAAATATACTTTATAGTGTTGTAAGATGTATTTTATTTATCCTGTTTAGTTGTAACAACACGTATCATGCTAATAAAAAAATTATTTTTTGAATCAAAGAACACAAACAATTGGTTTTGATGCAAATATCAATGTAATTCAACTAGGCCCTGAATAATACCAAGTTTCATCAATATCCATTTATAAAAAAAAAACGATGTATAACATTTTAATTATTCCGCATAATAAAAACATGTTGGCTGAGTAAGATGTTTGGTGCAAAAAGAAACACAAAATATGAGTTTTAAATAGGACTTCAATACAACCCAACTAGGTTAAACCAAATACCAAGTTATATCAATATACAATCACAAATAAGCGATGTATCCCATTTTAATTATAATCCATAAGAATAACATTGGAGATGAGTATGCAGGTTTTCTGTTACAAGGAACACAAAAAATGGGTTTTTATGCAAATACTAATTTTAACTCAACAAGGTGAAGCCACATACCAAGTTGTATTAATTTATGTTCAAATTAAGGGAGACATCATATTTTACTTACTCTCCGTAAGAAAAACATGGGGGCTGAGTACGCAGGTTTGCTGCTACGGTATCATCGATAAAATTTGATTTGTTGTGCAAATAAGAGTAGACCACAACTAGATGAAGCCGTTTACCAAGTTTAATTAGTATACGTTCATAAATAAGCGAGAAATAACAATTTTCCAATTCTCCCTAAGAACAACTGGATAACGAACTGTGTTTAGCACTTTCAATATCTCTGTAACCAATTGTCGTAGAGAAATGATCAATCAACCTTGAAGTCCTCAAGGTTTATTCATTTACTACTTATTAATATTACATTAGTATCCCTAATTTGTGAATCAAACATATGTATACATATATATACAGTTTTAAACAAATGTTGTTTTTGGGGTCTTGGGCCCTCAAAACAAAAAATTATCATGGTTTCGTGCCTAGGTATTACCATGCTGACTACGGTAATAGCCTATTCCCTATAGGGGAAATTCGCTAAAACCCCCTTAAGCGTTTAGCAATAGTCTTTTAACTGTATTTTAAAAACCACATTTGTCCGATAATCAATGGCTAATGGATAATCACTTACTTCAAAATATCCCAACAAAATTAGATATAATAAAATAAACAACATTGCAAACATTAAAAAATGCAATCAACATAATAAGGATTAAGTGAATGAAGTATGGAAACCAAAATTTTAATTGTAACTGGGACGTTTGTTATTTGTAAATCGGGTTGATTTTAATAAAATATACTTAGAACTAGTAAATTATTGATTAAACTGTATATTTTATTTTATTGATCCAACTTGCATCGTTCTTATGGATTGAATTAAATGTTTGTTCTCATTTATAATTTAAGTGAAAACTATAAAATGTTAAGTTCGTGTAACCTTCTGCCCAAGATCTTTGGTCGAGTTTTCCGGGCGCATACTACTACTGCCTCTGATAAGACCTCACTAGAACGGTAAGAAGCAGTATTACCAAGCACTATATTATGGGCTCCATACACATAAATAAGTTTAACTAACCACATATTTTGAAAATTATTTAAGAGTCCTCAGTATAAAACTGCGATGTGTTTTTTTCAGAGGTACAAGAGGTCGTATATGAACGTTTTCTTTTACAACTGCTACTAAACTGCTAGAGGCATGGTTTTTAATAGCATTGTTACAAGTTGCACTCCAAATGTTGCCTAAAGAAATGTGAAGCGTTATTTTAACACAAAATTAAATCTTTTTGTTCTTGTTTGTAGCTTATTTAGGTAATTAAACTATATAGAAAACCCTATTTATTTTTGTGATGTTATTTTTTATACAAATAACTTTCGAAAATCCACGTTTATATTTATTATTTTTATTTGATTTTTTGTTACTACTAGTAATAGTATTCTAATAAACATTTTTAAACAAAGCACCCTTTATTATTATTTCAATCGACCGACATGTTTTGGCACTAAGGCCAAAGGCCATTATCAATGTCAACATAACCTCTTTAGTAATTTAATAAGATAAAATATAACATAACGATATGCATTAGGTTGATATCTACCAATGCTATATGTTATGACTTTTTTAAACAAATGTCTAAATAATCAAACTAAGCGTTTTTAGTTAGTTTTTTCATATATAATAATTATAACCAATGGATAATTAATTTAGTACTTTTTTATTATCTCGTCTAATTATCATAATTTGAATTTTTATTATTAGTTTGTGAGGCAATCAATGTTACCGCGTTCTTCTTATTCCTTAAGTAAATATACGTACTTCTTTAATATTCATTTTTTCAGGATTATTTTCATTTTCCAAAGTAGATAAATTATTCTTAAAGCTTGTATCATTGTAAAGCTTCTTGTAAAGCTTCTTGTTTCTTGTAAATCTTGTGTCCTTTGTTCAATAAATGGTCAGCATACATTTTTTGTATTAGATAAATATACCGGGTGTCCCACGAAGAGGTCGCTATTATTTTATTAATATACCAGACGTATCGAACACGCTACAAACTTGAAACTCTACAGTTATAATAAGTACATATGTAAATACCCCCGTCGCAGCAAACCTACGTACTCAGCGAATTTCCAATGCATAATATATGACTTAATACCACATAAAGCCGCATACCAAGTATCATAAAAATATATTCACAAATAAGCGATATATACTCGTACTATTATAATTATTCTCCATAAGAATAACATTGGGGAAGAGTACATAGGTTTGCTGAAACAAGGAACATAAACAATTGGTTTCTATGCAAATATCAATATAACTCAACTAGGTGAAGCTACATACTTAGTTTCATCAATATTCATTCATAAATAAGCGATATATTCCATTTTGATTAATCTCCATAAGAATAACATGGGGGATGAGTACGCAGGTTTGCTACAATAAGGAACGAAAAAGTGGGTATTTAGGCAAATATCAATATAACTCAACTAGGTGAAGTCATGTAAGAGGTTTTATTAATTTATGTTCATAATTAAGTGAGACATAGCATTTTAATTTTTCTCCATAAGAATAACATGGGGGCTGAGTACGCAGGTTTGCTGCTACGGGAACCTTTAGAAAAAAATTTTTTTTTTAGCAAATAACAATAGACCACAGCCAGATAAAGCCGTATACCAATTTATTCAGTATACGTTCATAAATAAGCGAGATATAACATTTGTCTATTCCTCCATAAGAATAACATTAGACAACGTACTGTGTTTAGCACTTTCAATATCTCGGTAACCGATTGACGTAGAGGAATGATCAAAATACCAAATTGTGTGTTTTTTTAATTTGAATCCAATGGTAAAAACTAAAATTTGGCTATTTCAAAAATTATATGTAAAAAGCTCAAAAAACCCATTTTTGGGGTACAAAACCCCCCCCAAAATACCCCTTAAGGTAGAGCGATATGGCTGGTTTTCGAACTTAAAGTCATAAATGTTGCTTTACACGTTTATACCAAATTTCATCAAAATCGGGCCTTTTTTACGAGAGTTATCTCACCCACGGACATATATATATATATATATATATATATATATATATATATATATATATATATATATATATATATAAATACAGTTTCAAACGAATGGTGTTTTTGGGGTCTGGGGACCTCAAAACGAAAAGTTATCATGGTCCCGGGCCTAGGTCTTACCATGCCGACTACGGTAATAGCTTCTTCCCTATAGGGGAAATTCGCTAAAAATACCCCCGAGTCTCATTTGATTATGATTAATCAGAACAAAATGGCGGAACGTCAAAATAATGGTGCGTTTTCGTTAAAGTAATTATATTTGCAAAACCATTTCAAATTAATTCTTGAATTTTTACAACGTTATTAAGTACTAAATAAAATTAAAGAAAGTAATGAGAGGAAATGGTAAATCATAAATTAAATTAATTAGATTCATAACCCTTCATTCAAACTGATGTCCATCAATCGCTATGCACTGATAGCAACGAAACAAAAATGAGTCGTAAGCGTTTTTGAAAAATTGCCTAGGTATCAAGAACAGTTCCTCTTTAATCAACCTCATTAATTCATCATCTGTCGAAATGCTGTTAGAATAAACCTTTTCCTTCAGTAAGTCCCACAGGACATTGCAACAGACGTTGAATTAATGAGGTTGATTGAAGAGGAACTGTTACTGATACCTCGGCAATTTTTCAAAAACGCTGATGACTCATTTTTGTTTCGTTGCCATCAGTGCATAGAGATTGATGAACATCAGTTGGAGTGAAGGGTTATGAATAAAATTAATTTAATTTATGATTTACCACTTTCCTATCTCTTTAATTTCTTTAATTGTATTTAGTACTTTATAACATTGTAAAAAATCAAGAATTAATATGAAATGGTTTTGCAAATAATATTACTTTAACGAAAACACGCCATTATTTTGATTTTATGCCATTTTGTTCTGATAAATCATAATCAAATGAGACTCGGGGGTATTTTTTTACAAATGTATTTATTATAACTGTAGAGTTTCAAGTTTATTGCGTGTTCGATACGTCTGGTATATTAATTCAAAAATAGCGACCTCTTCTTGGGACACCCGGTAATGTGTGTTGTGTGTATAAAAGTGGCGTTCCACTGGGATCTGTACTCGGACCAATTTTGTTTTTATTGTTTATTAATTAT
This sequence comes from Allygus modestus, assembly GCA_963675035.1. Classification (NCBI taxonomy): domain Eukaryota; kingdom Metazoa; phylum Arthropoda; class Insecta; order Hemiptera; family Cicadellidae; genus Allygus; species Allygus modestus. The sequence continues at coordinate 341,233,815 of OY776111.1, forward strand.
TTTCACACCAGTCTTATAGGTAATCATCATCTATGCCTTTTTGCCGACGACACGTCTCTTATAGTATCTGCCCCAGGATCGTGATAACTCGAAATGAGTACATTTTTACAGAGCAGTTCACTTTTTCAATGGCTGTCCAATAATTCATTCCGCATCAACACCCTGAAAACAAAGCTTTTAGACTTCCACTTGCGAAATGTCACTAATTCCTCGCCATCTCTTAACATTATAATTGGTGAAGATGAAATAAGTCCGTGCCAGGAATTTAATTGTCTGGGTTTAATCATCGATGATAAATTAAATTTTTCAGCTCATATCGACAAAGTGATTTAAACGTTAAGCTCTGGAATTTTTGTTCTACGCAGACTGGCTTTTTTGCTGGTATTGACGTTCTTTTGACAGCATACTATGGTTGCCTGTATCCTTATCTATCATATTGTGTTACTGCCTGTGGATCTGAGAGCGTTAAAACCACATAAACACCAAGTGGTGGTTGCTTGAGACTTGGTGTGTGACTTCACTTAGATTGATATTCGCATACAAACCCATTGTTTTGTGTTCATTGCTCTTGTTGTAATTTTGCCTATGTTCGTCTCTATCTTTCTCCTGCAGAAGAAAGCATTGAGAGTTATTCTTGGCCTTAAATACACAGACTCCTGTAAATCATATTTAAAGTCCAACAACTTGCTGACTTTTCCATGTATCTACGTCCTCGAGAGTTTAACAATTTTTAAACGCAATAGCTATATTTTTACATCTCATTTAACCATTCCTACAATTTACGAAATATAAATCAAATTCCACCACCTCCCCACCATATAAAATTATCTGAAAAGCAAATGCACCAGTCTGGCATAATTCTTTTTAATGCCCTTCCTTCTCACGTAAAAAAGAGGAAAATATCAACGTTTTCAAGCGAAGTCTGAACAAGTTTTGCTGTGCAAGTAGTATTACCGTCTAAACGATTATTTACAAGATAAGAAAGATTAAAAAGCAAATGTGTTTTATTTTTATTTTTTGTATTATAAAGTTGTTTTTAATCATAAAATGCTATGGTATTTAGTTTTAAATATGTTCTGTGTATTTCTGTATGGCACTTGCCCATGAATTGTGATATTTTATTTGGCAAATAAAGAACTTTGACTTTGACTTTGTGTGTTTGTTTTATAACTGCAAATCACCATACAATTTCAATGGAAAGAGATTTGATTTTGAGCCAACTGGGTTTGAAATGGGAAACACATTTTCACTCGTATTACACTCACATACAAGTAAGCAGATATACATATATGACACTACAAAGAAGAGATTTCAAATGGTCACATCTATCATCTTTGGACAACATGAGAGAATGGCTGTAATATGTCATAAGTTAATGTATGTAGAACGGCATTGTAACATTTCTTAATGCTATGATAAACATAAACTTTATTTTAGTACTACGTTGAAAAGACTAAAAGAAAAAGAAAATAAAACAGGACTAAACACTACTTATACAAAATACTATGGAAGCTTACCAATTACACATAAGATTATGTTTGCTTGAATGACAAAGCGGAGCTGGGCAAATATGATACCAAACACCTGAAATGATAAGGCGAAAAATATACTATATACAAAATAAATCAACTTGGTCTAAATGGAACAGTAATCAAATTAAAACGTTGTCTATGGAAATAATACTATTCAAATATATTTTAACTTGTCGTTTATACTGATCTTGAAATAAATTAGTTGCATAATGTTCAATATAAATACATAAAACATGCCATTGTATTATAAGGGATGTTTTTACATATAACATTAATTATGTAGACTCAATTATTTATATAAATCCAATGCTGGAACTTTGCTTCTTGTACGTGATCGCTGAAGGTTTCAAATAAACTTGTTTACCAGATGAAATAAATCTGAGGTTTTATTGAAAGGTCACCTATAAATTCTAATGTAGGTTCCCTTTGTTTTATTTTATTTACGCCGTTTCACTAAATTATGTTTTATACCATACAGTAATACGGTCCATGCACGTTTCAAGTTTACTGTAATGTTGTATTATTTTAAATGGTTGGTGATTGATTAATGTAATTTATAAAATCCACATTTAAACGTTGTATTTCATTTGAGTTACAGTTTTTATAGACCTCAGTTTTAAGATTATTATGTATATTTTTTAAAAGATAACCATTATTTGAAATTTTGTTATTATAAGAGGATATTTCGATACAGTTTTTAGGAACCACGTTCTTAATTTAATATCAAGAGTTTATTGTGCATTCAATGAGAACGTAATTTTGAGTCTATTTCTAGTCTGTTTCTAGAGATTACTAAAACAATGGAACATTAAGAGAGATCAACATTCAACATATTTTATGACGTCAATTTGGAAACTTTATTATATTGTAACTTATAAAAATTAAAATTTATATGGCATGGGTTCAAAGATGTTATGGTCCCACCGAGTTCGTAAAGCTTCAGTGATTATTAACTTGTAATTAGCTTAAACAAACTTGCTAATCAAAAAACATAACTACAATGATAAATACAAATATTTTTCATGATAAACCTTTTAGCGAATTTCCCTTATAAGGAAGAAGCTATTACTGTAGGTGGCATAGTAAGACTTAAGCCCAAGACCATGATAACTTTTCATTTTGAGGCCCTCAGATGCCAAAAGCACCATTCGTTCAAATGTTGTATATATATATATATATGTGTGTGTGTGTGTGTGTGTGTGTGTGTGTGTGTGTGTGTGTGTGTGTGTGTGTGTGTGTGTGTGTGTGTGTGTGTGTGTGTCCATAAGCACGATAACTCTCGTATAAAGGTCTGATCTTGATGAAATTTAGCACAAATGTTTAAAGTCCCATTTATTTGAACGATTTCGAAAACCAGACGAATCGAACCATCCGAAGGGAGGTTTTTTCCCCCAAAATGGGTTTTTTGGGGTCTTAACATGTAATTTTTATTTTAATCTAATTTTAATTTTTACCATTGAACTCAGCTTAAAAAACAAAAAATTTCGTATTTTGATCATCGCTCTACGTCAGTTGGTTAGTGAGATATTGAAAGTGCTAAACACAGTACGTTGTCTAATGTTATTCTTATGGAGAAAAAGAACAATTTTATATTTCGCTTTTTTATGAAAATAAACTGACGACACTTGATATATGGCTTCATCTGGTTGTGGTTTATAGTTGTTGGCACAGAAAAAAAAACACAATTTGTTGCCTATAGTTCCCGTAGCAGCAAACCTAGGTACTCGGTCCCCATATTATTCTTATGGAGGTTAATTAAAATGTTTTATATCGCTTATTTATGGATTTATATGAATGAGACTTGGTGTGTGACTTCACTTAGATTGATATTCGCATAAAAACCCATTATTTTGTGTTCCTTGTTGCAGTAAACCTGCTTACCATTTCCCATGTTATTCTTATGGAGAAAAATCAAAATGGTATTTATAGCTAATTTATGAATGTTTACTGATGAAACTTGGTATGTGGCTTAACCTAGTTTAATTCTATTTATATTTGCATAAACACCAATTGTTTGTGTTCCTTGTTTCAGCAAACTCACGTACTCATTCACAATGTTATTCTTATGGAGAATAATTAAAATTTTATATATCGCTTATTTGTGAATATATTTTAATGAAACTTTGTATGCGGCTTTATGTAGTATTAACCCATATATTATGCACTGGAAATTCACTGAGTACGCAGGTTTGCTGCGACGGGGGTATTTTTTTTATTTTACGTTTGTATTGCACTAATATAGTTGTTTACATGATATAAACGTATTTTGACGCATCAAATACCTTAGTAATAACAAATATTTTGATTAAAAATATTTATTTGTCACTAAAACTATTAAAGTAAAAATAATAATTCTAAATTAATTAGATCAACAAATCTTTGTATATTTTATTCTGCTAAAACAAACATTTCTTCATCGTTGTAAAGTTGTTAAAACATGTTTTTAATTTAGCTTTCATTGTACACTTACTGACAGCAATGTTGTAATAAAATAATATGTTCTATGTGTTTGCATTAATACCATAATAATCATCATACAGTAAACAGCGTAACCCAGTAACCCAGTATCCTGCTTATAAAAACAATGTTTTTAAAAATGTAATTGTGTTTAGTGTTATGCAAATATGTACTCCAATGAATACTTGTGTGTTAATATTTAAAGCAAGATACCAGTACATATATTGTGCCGTAGTTCAAAACCTGCAATCCACGTCAGGAATTTATGCACTTTGTTGGAATTTTTATATATATTAACAGTTGTCTTAAACATATGTCTAATGATGTTTCCATTAGGGGCTTGAGGAATATTCTTTTATTTAATGTTTTACGTCTACTATTAGTTCTTGCAATTTTTACAATCTTTAAACTATGTTATGTTTACTGAATATTCTGATAAAACGAAAAAACTTAAACTATCCCTTGATTAAATAAGTATCAAACTGTTTGTCAAACTGTGTTTGACGAACGCTTTAAATGTGGCCGTTGAACCGAAATACTTCTTCGGATGTTTCCAATTTTATCACATGAGTTTGCTTCATTAGGCAGGACAAAAATATGGCTCGTTGTTTGTTTTTTGACAATTATGTTTAAAGTTAAAACTTGTCGATATTAGCATAAACCAATCTAAATCAACGTATAAAGTAGATTACAACAAAATTATTTTGTTATACCATCCTTATTATCATTATGGGTAGTTTTTAGATAATATTGATAAGTTAAATTAGATGATTCGATATATGTTTACAAAACCCCTAATAGTAAAAGATAAAATAATGAAACTTGGTACGGTATGCTCATTGTTCTACACCATTAAAAAATCGCTTTAAGATTGATTTCCGTACAATATTCCGTTTCAAAATGGCAGCGTTTTAAAAGCACTCATTTTTACTTTCCACCGATACTGTGTATGTGGAGAGTAAATTGTTTCGTCAAAATGGTTTCATTTGAGTTATAAGAGAAAATATATCCGTTTTGGTGCTCCCTGAACTAAAACAAGACGGACAATATCCTTATCCTTAGCAGAAGGATGGCAGCTTTGATCTTTCAGTCTGATTAATAACAGATGATGAAAAGAGTGTTCCAGCATGTGCTTAATATTATATACAACTTTGTTACTATAACAAAATATTACTTTGTTCAAGATTTTAAATCTTATTTCCTTGTGATGTGAAATGTTCCTATTGTAATATATAAAATATTGTATTGTTTACATTAACCAAATCATTAACTTACTCGCTACACTTTATGGTGTATGTACGAATATTACTAAAATATTTCTTTGAAGAATATTCTGTTGTGTATGTTGATATTATATTGTTATTGGTTGGTTAAAATAGTTTTTTGTAACCGATTATCTTCTGAATAAGTCATAAATATATTTTATTCTTTTTATGTAGTATATGTATTTGTATGTATTTATATTATCTTAAGTATGGTATGTCTGTAGGTTTAATATAGCATTGTATAGATTGTTGCATGTTCATAATTTAATATATGTTTTTGTCTTATCTTGCCGATAGACAATCCCAAATATTGTACAGATCAATCTTGTTTTACAATGTTTATAACCTCAACGATTTGTGCTATGCATGTTATTATTATTGTTATATCTCGTAACTTTGTTCTGGTCAAAACAGCAAACGCGGTTCGCATTTTACCAAGCGTTACATATTGTGATTGACTATCTGTTTACTTACCGAGAGTAAAACAAGTCTGGACCCCTCCCCCGCTGTAATTTTGTTATTTGTTCAAATAAAGAAACATCCTTTGAACGGTGATAGTAGCTTAATGTAGTAAATTTTACAATAAAGAAAACTTTGAATGACCCCTAGAATTGGGGATTTTGAGATAAACTCAAAATTTATAAATGTATAAATGTATAAAATGTATAAATGTAGCCCTAAGCTTTAAAGAAATAGCCTAAAACGTGCGTCTAGGTTGCAAACTGGCTTTTGATTTTCGATTTAGGCCTCAGGGCTCTGCCCCATGGGACTAAGTCTTCATGTTATTCATATGGATGAAAATTTTATTTGGTTTATGTCACATGTGATTTCACTTAATTTAATTTAATTAAATAAACAGCTTTTATACGGATTATATCTAACTACAGACTGTCATTGTTTGGTTTACTATTTAACTATTTAGTACTTTCGCTTCTCAAGATAGGATGCGCAAGCTGCGCACAGGAAAATCTAGTTAGCTATAAACTGCATGGAAACATGTTTCACGTGTATTCAATGGTAATAGGATAGGTCAATAGTCCTTAGTTTGCTAATCCAATGCATTGAATTTCTTAACAGAGTTTCATCAAGTTTCACCTAATTGCATCCAATACAGCACATGAAATCGAAATCGAACAACATTTTTAGATAAAAAAGAACTGAATCGGAATTTTTAACTTGAAATTGGTAACTGAAATATAGTTTACTGGATTATATCAATCGTCTTAACCTTCATAAACCTCACGTGGTTAATTATACCTTCGGATTTTTACCTTCTATTTATAGGCCTAACTGTATTTGTGTCTTAGTCATGTATTTTATGTACTCATGCACAAATTGCTATACTACTTTAAGGAGTATAATTGTTATTATCGATGTTTAAACAAAATTGATTCAGTTGTATACATAATTTTATAAACTGATTAAAAAATTACAATATGAGCAGTGAACCGCTAGAATACCACCCTTCTGTCATAGTTTCTGAGACCCAGGATTTATCAAAGGAAAATCATCTACTTCTGGAGTCATTAACAGTGATAAAACAAAATTTCACCACAAGAGTAAAAGTAAACAAAACATGAAATATAAATAGTAAATATAGAATACATAAATCTGAATTGAACTTTGCTGACACTTTTATACAGTATTATAAACTCTATTCCCATTCAGCATGGAATTTGTGTTCGTTACTGCTTGTAAATGTTGATCCAAAAACCTAAATTTAGTTAGGAATTATTGTCTGCTTTGTTAAAAAAAACAACTTTAACTTTACTCACCTGTTGTACTGAATTCGGATGCAAAGTAGGGAACAAATGGCTCGGTAAACAAAATGATTGCAAATAAAATATGGCATAAAATAACAGTGTTTTGCCAATTACAAACTTATAACTAAATAAATGTAGGATAAAGTTTTTTTTTTTCATCATCCATCATGGGCCTAAAGGAAATATTTTGACACCAACCTGGCCTCTCTAGGTTCAGAAGTTTGCTCTAAACAGGTGGTTACACGTTCCTTATGCATGGAGATGTCGAAAAAGGTAAAAAAAACAGTGTTTTTTGCCAATTTCAAACTTATAACTGAGTAAATTTATGATATCGTATTTTTCTATAATTCTTGGGCTATGGGAAATCCATTGACACCAACATAGCTGCTTTATGTTCACTAGTTTACTCGGAATAGGTGGTTACACGTCACCACTACATGCTATTATTACATAAGGATACGTTTTAGCATAATTTAATCAATTGTTTGTATGATTTTTTCCCTAATCAAACTCAAGCCTCAAATTTATATTTAAATACATATTGTCATTTCGTCAATGATGAGGAAAGGTACAAGATTAATCCGTAAGTCAAGCCCCTTCAGCCAATTAGAAGCCGCCCTACCGGCCTCCATACTCGCCGTCTCTCTTGAGAAAGCAGGCGAAGGTAAATTACGAAATAATCACAATGTAGCGGTCAGCCACAATATCACTGTTGTTATATTTTCCTTACAATTATAACACATTTTAAACCAGTTCTCATTACTATGTTTGCCTTTATTTGGTTTGGTTTATTAGGTATATTTAAGTTTTTTATTAAAAATTGTGCTGCTATGTTTTTATAGAGCTGAGCCAAAATACAAACCTAATTAGGTGATGAACATAATTTTATTTTCATAAGTTGAGTATTGCCACGATCCAATGTTCCATTAGACTGTTTATCTAATATTGAAGATGCAGGGAGTTGCAGTTGATGAGTAGGATGTAGACAGGATGCCGGAACTGTCTCCCTTCCCAGCCTCTTCCGCCTACGTCATCAATAATAAATTTGTGTGACACGGATTATAATTTATTACACTGTCAATCATGCTCTAAACTACTTTGACATCGTTACGGCTTTAAATCTGTTACCGCGGAAAAGAATTGAGGAAAACTAAGAAAAAATAACTTTATGGCATTGGCATGTACATATTAACTATAAATGCATTAGAGTAAAAGAAATAAATAAATTGTATTACTGATGATTTGTAACTTAACTTTAAAACATTACTATATATTCACATTCTTTGTTTAGATATGTAATTAATTATAGAAACATAGGTGTAATATATATAACCGTTATTAATTTTGTTTTCAAGGGTATTTACTATATCTTTATCTCAAATGAGAAGTGGCAATATAGTGGAAAAGTGGTTTTACGATAAATTTCCTATGTTTTACCCATAAGAATAATATGGGAGTCAGTTATTGCACCGACGACGCCAGATCTCAGCCTATATTATTCCTCTGTTCCAAATATTGTCTTTATGCTGCTATACCAAGTCCGAACGAAATCGACGTAATATACGAAAACCAATGTTGAATTTAAACTGTATCAATAAAAATATAGGTTTTTTATATCACCAGTCCAATAACCAATCATTATGTCCTCTAATATGTTCATAGAGGCTGATGGTGAAGATCAAGACCGACATTTCAACCCAATCCAATTATCTATATTTTTCCTCAAATGTTTGAATGTAGTATTACATTCTCGAAGTTGTATCAACACGTTAATGAATCTGGACAACCTCTAGTTCGTGGATGTGTATTTTTACCATTTATGATTGCTGTTTGTTGTGGAGGAAGAGCAGAATGAGTACAGAGTTGTGATATTGGATTGCTCTTAACATAACTATTGTTTCCTACTTCTGTTAATATGTCATCAATAGAACTCCACAAGATTAACTACTATGAAAATTAACATGTACTTGAAAATCCCAACCATTTGACATGTAGTAAATCACCTTCCCTCCCTATAACCTTATCGATTAAGTTCATGTGCTAATATGAAAATTGACATGTACTTGAAAATCCCAACCATTTGACATGTAGTAAATCACCTTCCCTCCCTATAACCTTATCGATTAAGTTCATGTGCTAATATGAAAATTGACATGTACTTGAAAATCCCAACCATCTGACATGTAGTAAATCACCTTCCCTCCCTATAACCTTATCGATTAAGTTCATGTGCCAATATGAAAATTGACATGTACTTGAAAATCCCAACCATTTGACATGTAGTAAATCACCTTCCCTCCCTATAACCTTATCGATTAAGTTCATGTGCTAATATGAAAATTGACATGTACTTGAAAATCCCAACCATCTGACATGTAGTAAATCACCTTCCCTCCCTATAACCTTATCGATTAAGTTCATGTGATAATATGAAAATTGACATGTACTTGAAAATCCCAACCATCTGACATGTAGTAAATCACCTTCCCTCCCTATAACCTTATCGATTAAGTTCATGTGCTAAGATGAAAATTGACATGTACTTGAAAATCCCAACCATCTGACATGTAGTAAATCACCTTCCCTCCCTATAACCTTATCGATTAAGTTCATGTGCTAATATGAAAATTGACATGTACTTGAAAATCCCAACCATCTGACATGTAGTAAATCACCTTCCCTCCCTATAACCTTATCGATTAAGTTCATGTGATAATATGAAAATTGACATGTACTTGAAAATCCCAACCATCTGACATGCAGTAAATCACCTTCCCTCCCTATAACCTTATCGATTAAGTTCATGTGCTAATAAGAAAATTGACATGTACTTGAAAATCCCAACCATTTGACATGTAGTAAATCACCTTCCCTCCCTATAACCTTATCGATTAAGTTCATGTGCTAATATGAAAATTGACATGTACTTGAAAATCCCAACCATCTGACATGTAGTAAATCACCTTCCCTCCCTATAACCTTATCGATTAAGTTCATGTGCTAATATGAAAATTGACATGTACTTGAAAATCCCAACCATTTGACATGTAGTAAATCACATTCCCTCCCTATAACCTTATCGATTAAGTTCATGTGCTAATATGAAAATTGACATGTACTTGAAAATCCCAACCATTTGACATGTAGTAAATCACCTTCCCTCCCTATAACCTTATCGATTAAGTTCATGTGCTAATATGAAAATTGACATGTACTTGAAAATCCCAACCATCTGACATGTAGTAAATCACCTTCCCTCCCTATAACCTTATCGATTAAGTTCATGTGCTAATATGAAAATTGACATGTACTTGAAAATCCCAACCATTTGACATGTAGTAAATCACCTTCCCTCCCTATAACCTTATCGATTAAGTTCATGTGCTAATATGAAAATTGCCATGTACTTGAAAATCCCAACCATCTGACATGTAGTAAATCACCTTCCCTCCCTATAACCTTATCGATTAAGTTCATGTGATAATATGAAAATTGACATGTACTTGAAAATCCCAACCATCTGACATGTAGTAAATCACCTTCCCTCCCTATAACCTTATCGATTAAGTTCATGTGCTAAGATGAAAATTGACATGTACTTGAAAATCCCAACCATCTGACATGTAGTAAATCACCTTCCCTCCCTATAACCTTATCGATTAAGTTCATGTGCTAATATGAAAATTGACATGTACTTGAAAATCCCAACCATCTGACATGTAGTAAATCACCTTCCCTCCCTATAACCTTATCGATTAAGTTCATGTGATAATATGAAAATTGACATGTACTTGAAAATCCCAACCATCTGACATGCAGTAAATCACCTTCCCTCCCTATAACCTTATCGATTAAGTTCATGTGCTAATAAGAAAATTGACATGTACTTGAAAATCCCAACCATTTGACATATAGTAAATCACCTTCCCTCCCTATAACCTTATCGATTAAGTTCATGTGCTAATATGAAAATTGACATGTACTTGAAAATCCCAACCATCTGACATGTAGTAAATCACCTTCCCTCCCTATAACCTTATCGATTAAGTTCATGTGCTAATATGAAAATTGACATGTACTTGAAAATCCCAACCATCTGACATGTAGTAAATCACCTTCCCTCCCTATAACCTTATCGATTAAGTTCATGTGCTAATATGAAAATTGCCATGTACTTGAAAATCCCAACCATCTGACATGTAGTAAATCACCTTCCCTCCCTATAACCTTATCGATTAAGTTCATGTTCTAATATGAAAATTGACATGTACTTGAAAATCCCAACCATCTGACATGTAGTAAATCACCTTCCCTCCCTATAACCTTATCGATTAAGTTCATTTGCTAATATGAAAATTGACATGTACTTGAAAATCCCAACCATCTGACATGTAGTAAATCACCTTCCCTCCCTATAACCTTATCGATTAAGTTCATGTGCTAATATGAAAATTGACATGTACTTGAAAATCCCAACCATCTGACATGTAGTAAATCACCTTCCCTCCCTATAACCTTATCGATTAAGTTCATGTGCTAATATGAAAATTGACATGTACTTGAAAATCCCAACCATCTGACATGCAGTAAATCACCTTCCCTCCCTATAACCTTATCGATTAAGTTCATGTGCTAATATGAAAATTGACATGTACTTGAAAATCCCAACCATCTGACATGTAGTAAATCACCTTCCCTCCCTATAACCTTATCGATTAAGTTCATGTGCTAATATGAAAATTGACATGTACTTGAAAATCCCAACCATCTGACATGTAGTAAATCACCTTCCCTCCCTATAACCTTATCGATTAAGTTCATGTGCTAATATGAAAATTGACATGTACTTGAAAATCCCAACCATCTGACATGTAGTAAATCACCTTCCCTCCCTATAACCTTATCGATTAAGTTCATGTGATAATATGAAAATTGACATGTACTTGAAAATCCCAACCATATGACACGTAGTAAATCACCTTCTCTCCCTATAACCTTATCGATTAAGTTCATGTGCTAATATGAAAATTTACATGGACTAGAAATTCTCAACCCTTTAACATTTAGTAAATCACCTTTCCTTTTAGCGAATTTCCCCTATAGAGAAGAAGCTATTATCGTAGGTCTCATGGTAAGACTTAAGCCCGAGACCATGATAACTTTTTTTGAGGTACCCACATGCCAAAAACACTATTTGTTCAAATTTATATATATATATATATGTGTGTGTGTGTGTGTGTGTGTGTGTGTGTGTGTGTGTGTGTGTGTGTGTGTCTGTGTGTGTGTGTGTGTCCGTTACCGCGATAACTTTTGAAAGAAGCTCCCGATTTTGATGAAATTTGGCACAAATGTGGAGAGTAATATTTATGACTTTAAGTTCGAAAAGCAGATGGATTGGTTTATGGGAAGGGGTTTTATGGGGGTTTAAAATTTTCCAAAAATCAGTTTTTTGAACTTTTTACCTTAAAATTTTAAAAACGCTAGATTTTGGTTATAGCTATTTTATAGAGCTTAAAAAAACAAACAATTTAGGTTTTTGAATCATTAAGCTAGGTTTAGTGGTTGTGGAGAAAAGTCAAAATATATGTCCATAAAATTTCCCATGTTAATCTTATGGGAATATTGTTTTTAGATTTTACTCAGATAATTTCACTAAAAGCTCAAAATTTCTGTCTACCAATCAGTGTAGCTCTACAAAACAATCATTTTGGCGTTTTAATTTTTGTTTTACGCCCAACCGTTGCAGTGATATTCAAAGTGCTAAACACAGTACGTTGTCCAATGTTATCCTTATGGAGAATGAATAAAATGTTATATTTTGATTATTTATGTATGTATATTGATGAAACTCGGTATGTGGCTTCAACTAGTTGTAGAATATTGATATCAGCACAAAAAAATGTTTTTGTTCAATTTTCCCGGTAGCAGCAAACCTGCATACTTGGCCCCATGCTATTCATATGGAGAATAAGTAAAGTTTAATATCTCCCTTAGTTATGAACCTAAATTAATAATACCCCCGTCGCAGCAAACCTGCGTACTCAGCGAATTTCCAATGCATAATATATGTCTTAATGCCATATAAAGCCGCATACCAAGTTTCATAAAAATATATTCATATATAAGCGATGTATACAATTTTAATTATTCTCCATAAGAATAGCATTGGTGATGAGTACATAGGTTTGCTGAAACAAGGAACACAAACAATTGGTTTTTATGTAAATATAAATATAATTTAACTAGGTGAAGCCACATACCAAGTTTAATCAATATTCAATCATAAGTAAGCACTATATAACATTTTAATTATTCTCCATAAGAATAACATGGGAGATGAGTAAGCAGGTTTGCTGCAACAAGGAACTAAAAAAATGGGTTTTTATGCAAATATCAATATAACTCAACAAGGTGAAGCCACATACCAAGTTGTATTAATTTATGTTCATAATTAAGGGAGTCATTACATTTTACTTATTCTCCATAAGAATAACATGGGGGCTGAGTACGCAGGTTCGCTGCTACGGGGATAATCAACAAAAAATCCATTTTTTGTGCAAATATCAATATACCAGTACTACGTGACCCCACGTGCCAAGTTTCATCAATATACATTCATTAATAATGGAGATATCAAATTTTATTTATTCTCCATAAGGATAACATTAGACAACGTACTGTGTTTAGCACTTTGAATATCTCTGCAACAGTTGGACGTAGAATCACAATTTAAACACCAAAATGATTGTTTTGTGGAGCTGAATTGATTGGTAAAAGCAAATGTGAAGTTTACATCAAAATTAACTTAGGAAAAGCCAAAAACCTTTTTCCCATAAGATTAACATAGGAGATTTTATGAGCAGGTTTTTTTGGATTTTCTCCGCAACCACTTAACCTAGCTTAATAATTCAAAATACCATATTATTTGTTTTTTTAAGCTCTATAACATGGTCTAAACCAAAATTAAGTGTTTTAAAAATTTTAGGGTAAAAAATGCAAAAAACTGATTTTTGGAAAATTTAAAACCCCCATAAACCCCCCTTCCCATGGCCCGATTTTTCTGGTTTTCGAACTTAGTCATAAATGTCACTTTACACATTTGAGCCAAATTTCATCGAAATCGGACGTTTTTTACTCAAGTTATCGCATTCACGGACACATATATAGATATATATATATATATAGATATATATATATATATAGATATATATATATATATATATATACATATATATAAATTTGAACGAATAGTGTTTTAGTCATCTGGGGACCTAAAAAAAAAATTTGTCATGGTCTCGGGCTTAAATCTTACCATGAGACCTACGGTAATAGCTTCTTCCCTATAGGGGAAATTCGCTAAAACCTGGTATGTAGCTTCTCCTGGTTGAGTTATATTGATAATTGCAAAAAAACAGACATCTTATCTTTCTTTTTGGAGCAAAATTTTTAATACCCGTTATTTTTGCGTACTCAGTTATAATTTTATTATTATAGAGAATAAATCAAATGCTATAAATCACTTATTAATGAATGCATTTTTGTGAAAATTGGTAAGTGGCTTTAGGTAGTAGTGATACCCATATATATGCATTGGAAATTCGCTGAGTACGCCGGTTTTCTGCGACGGGGGATTTTATAACCTTATCGACTAAGTTCATGTCCTAATATGTTGTCTGTAATAACTCTTACTCATAAAGTACTCTTATGATTATTACCTTTTTCGACTGGTCACCCGTTTCGTATTCTTAACCTCTGCTGTTGTAAACAATTCTCCTGTACAGTTAGGAGTATAAGTATAGCCTTTACTTAATCCCCGTTTATATGAAGAAATCCATAAACTATCCCCCAGTTAAAATGTTGCCACCTTAACTTTAATATTTATAGATATAAACTTGTATGTACTGATTTCCAGTTTTTAACTGTTTCTTGATTAGGCCTTAAAACTATTGATCTCTCTGTACTTTATTAATCGCAGAAAAATTAATAAAGTTCACAAACACCCACATATCTAATACAATTAAAGCATGGCACATACTGAAGTATCTTGATCTTAAGGCTAAATATCTATATTATATCTGTTTTGACCGTTTCATTCATATCCAATACTGAAAAGGCCATATATCAATTTTTCCCGCTTGTGTAATTCGTAAGTATTTGATTTGTTCAGGCATTTTTATTCTTAATTTATTTTTATTTATTTTCACTTAGTTTTATATTAGTATGGTTTTTTGAACGTCCCTCACCTTTTTCAATTGCACTAACTATTTCAGCAACTGTTACAGAGGTTTCTTGCTGTATGTTTGTTACTTGGTTATTGCTGACCAGAATCTATAGTAGTAGCTGACTTATAACGAAATCACATCATTCTACCCAGCTTTTACATTAACTATAGGATATTTTTAGCATCACATTTTGCAATTAATTTTATTGGTTATCCCATTTATTATCATTATAATTACTATGTCATACTGTTGTGTTTTGTTGGAGTCTGATCGAGCTCTGCTATGTGATTTGACATAGTTAAAAGTTATTACATATATTTTTAATTTGAAAATATCTACGTTTTGGTTCAGTCTTTAAAAGTCAAATATACATACAAACACCTTTTCCACCACAAATAGTATTCGGAAATGGTAGAGATACACAAACAATATCTAGAGGCTGTTTTCATCCATAAAGGATAGGATTTACAAATGTTAATCTTGAAGAATGTAATAATCGAATCAATAAAGAATGACATACATACGCTTGAGGGTGTGAACGTTGCGTCGGTCTTGAACATCACCCACATCCACCATAAAAATATTGGATTCATGTAATTAAATTCTAAGGTACATTTAATAATGTAAAGGTCTTTCTTTAATATGTATAATTGGATAACTCTAAGCATCTTGAAATAAACGCTTGCTTTTAAATCCAGCAATTATCTCTAACGAACTCGTTTGTCAGGTGTTTCGACTGTTGTAAGTCAATTTATTATCAACTTGATTGACGCCGCTAATGAGAATGCTAGACTAAATTTTATTTTTAAAAAATTAATAATTCACAACACCTAATTATGTGTTGGTAGTAGTTATTTGTATCACCACAACTAGAAATTATTTTTCAAAATAAATTATTAGGAGTATTCAATTTTGTTTTTTCAAGAGCGTGAATATATTTATACTGTAACATTTTGGCAGAAGCTTCTTTAATAATAGGTGGTGTAGGAAATTCCATTAGTCACAGTTATATTTGTTTGATTAAGGTGTTAAACCTTTTTTATCATCCAAGCCACATAGGTGGTGTATTATTTCTGAGTTCTCTTGCGTTCAGTGGCTCGTAAGTGCCTTTTCCAGTTCTTGTTTTCAATGATTTATCCTCACTTTGAATTATATTTTGTGCAGAGTTTGATAAGTGGGTCTTTAAGGTCAGGGCAGAACTGTCAGGCAGTAAATTGGACGTTTACATTGTTTTATCTTTTAACAACAGAGTAAATACATTCCGAATTGCGTTAAGACTGCACTGATTAGTAAACTTACAAATATTATGAGTTTATATAATAAGTTAAAAATATTGGCGCTGTGTTAAATAATTTTTAGGCAAAATTCAAATTTTCAACAGTTTTATTTATGGCGTCTCTATTTACTTGGCAAATAATAAGAAGTGAATTTGGATCTGTTTATTACTATAATAAATATTAGTAAATAGTCTGACAAAGGTTTTCTGTTCTTTTTTCGTGAGATGTTAGATAAAAATGTAAACAATGCTCAAAGGTTGAAATAAAAATCCTATATCTAGTAAAAGCTAGTACGAGTTACCAAAATGTAAAAAAATTGAGGCATAGAGTTTCTTATAAAATATATTGCATTTGGATATGACATTCAAAGTATGTGGGTGAGTCTTACCAAAATATCTCCCCATAAATTGAACCTACACTATCACCAGCCACATCAGCATACAGTGACGACATTATAGTTACATTTGGTGTTGAAACATAATTGAATTTTTACTTCCCATTTATATCTTGACAGTGTGTATTTTGTCATCAAAAAATCCCGTTGTATCAACAAAAACTCCATTAACAAGGACAAGTTTCAAAATATTTTAAATATACCGCGTACTAATAATCGAACGCAGGTTTGCTACAAGAAGGAACAAAAAATATGTGTTTTTACACAATTATAAATATAACTTAACCAGTCGAAGCTGCATTCCAAGTTTTATTGATTTATGTTCATAATTTAGGGGGACATTACATTTTACTTACTCTCCATAAGAATAACATGGGGGCTGAGTAAGCAGGTTTGCTGCTGCGGGGAAAATTGGCAAAATATTATTTTTTTGTGTAAATTCTAGTATCCAGTACTAGATGAAGCTATATGTCAAGTTTCATCAACATATATTCATAAATAATCAAGATATCAAATTTTAATTATTCTCCATAAAGATAACATTGGACAACGTACTGTGTTTAGCACTTTGAATATCTCTACAATGGTTGGACGTAGAATCACGATTAAAACACCAAATTTTTTTGTAGAGCTGAACTGATTTGTAAAAGCAAATGTGAGGTTTACATCAAAATGAACTGAGGAAAAGCTAAAAACCTTTTCCCATAAGATTAACATGGGAGATTTTATGAGCACGTATTTTGGATTTTATCTGCAACCACTAACCTAGGTTAGTGATTCAAAATACTATATTATTTGTTTTTTTGAATCTATAAAATGTTCGAAACCGAAAGTAGGTGTTTTAATAACTTTAAAAAATGCAAATAATGCAAAAATACTGATTTTTGGAAAGTTGTAAACCCCCCTTCCCACGGTCCAAATTTTCTGGTTTTCGAACTTATAGTCATTAATGTCACTTTACACATTTGAGCCAAATTTCATCAAAATCAAACGTTTTTTACTCAAGTTCTCGTGTTAACGGACACATATATAGATATATTTATCTATATATAAATTTTAACTAATAGTGTTTGTGGTATCTGGGGATCTCAAAACAAAAAGTTAACATGGTCTCGGGCTTAACTCTTACAATGCCACCTACGGTAATACCTTCCTCCCTATAGGATAAAATCGCTTAAACGAGTTCGCACGCAGCTCACTGACGTGAGGGAAGTGAATTTCCGCATAACAAATTTTTTAAACTTTTAGTCAGTGTAAATATATATATTATTTCAATTTTTATTGAAAACATTGATTTTTTGGCTGTTCTGATGCTCCTGGTTTCATTTACCAGCAATGATGGGAATGCAATTTTGCGCATTATAAGGTTAGGAGAAGGTCTAGTCAAGCTTGAATTAAAGTAGGCGTGAGGTTGCTGGGGATGATAAAAGCACACCAACAAATGAATAACAGGCCTTTTTAATGTAAACCCCCCTTTTTAATGTACTGTGTTTGGTCGATACACATTTTCTTTAATAACTCGGTAAATAGTTAAGCTAGAATGACGAGAAAGGGCTTAAAAGTTTCGCCTCACTAATCCCCATCTTTTTACATGCAATATTTTACATCCGGGGCTTTTCTAATCCTTTTTGGGCCTAAACACTCGAAATTTGAAAGATTAATCCCCAAACAAGGGGATTCGAGTTTTCCGATTGTTTTGTCCAACAAACTTGTCCAATTGATTATAGAAAGGAACGTCCCTACCAAATTTGAACTAAATCGGACAAAAAATGCGACCGCTAGAGCGAAACCCACACACACACACACACACACACACACACACACACACACACACACACAAACACACACACACACACACACACACACACACACACACAAACACACACACACACACACACATAAATATATTTATATTGCATTAATTTGTTAGAGCTACTAATATAAGAATAATCAAATAAAACATTTTTTCAACTGCCCATCATCATAAGCCCATCATCATGTTTAGATATTTGTTGACCTACGTCCCGAAACATGTAGTCTGAAAAATAAAGAAATTCCTTAAGGGTACTCAGTTGAAATATGTTTCATTTGATTATTAATATACGGGATGTAATAAAAGACGTCTTACAACACTTAAGATATATTTACACTTATACTGATTCACATACAGACGGTAAACATATATAAAAGATGGTACTAGGCTATCGATTTCGACCAGTCACACCAGTCATCATCAGGCCAATGAGAAAACTGAACTGGTCAGTTCTCTCATTGGCCTGATGATGACTGGTGTGACTGGTCGAAATCGATAGCCTAGTACCATCTTTTATATATGTTTACCGTCTGTATGTGAATCAGTATAAGTGTAAATATATCTTAAGTGTTGTAAGACGTCTTTTATTACATCCCGTAAGTAATAACAACACGTAATATGCTAATAAAAAAGTTGATTATTAATATATATATAAAGGGTTGGGCAAAAACCTGGAATATAGTTAATAACTTCTGAACTACTGGCCAGTATTTAACAAAACTTAGTGTTTTTTATTTGATTTTGTCACCCACATCTTCACGTATTTCACTGACTTGTTGCATGACCAAGGGGACGGCCCACGGAGGAAGTCGTAACATTTTTAAATAGAAGCCTATGTTGAGTTTCACCTCATTTTAAAGGTATTTTTTTATAAAACACAATGATGCAACTCCGGTTGCAAAGGTTTTACCCAGCCAAAAGTTACAGCTTCTCAAAGTTTTCACTAT
Organism: Allygus modestus; assembly: GCA_963675035.1. Lineage (NCBI taxonomy): Eukaryota > Metazoa > Arthropoda > Insecta > Hemiptera > Cicadellidae > Allygus > Allygus modestus. Next base: position 341,253,485 of record OY776111.1, read on the forward strand.
TTGATTAGTTAAAACAGCTGGATTTGTTTTGTTGATTTTAAATCAGCTGTCTGATTTAGTTTCAAACAGGTGATTCATTGTTGTTCACCTATTTCAATTTGTAGACGTAATTTTAAAGTTATTAATTATTAATTATTAAATTATTATTTAACAATTTTACGTTTTCCTCTGTGGGCCGTACCCTGGTCATGCAACAAACCAATGAAATACGTGTAGACGTGGGTGACAATATCAAATACAAAAACACTAAGTTTTATTGAACTCTGGCCAGTATTTCAGGAGTTGTTTACTATATTATTGAGTTTTTGCCCAACCCTGTATTATATATATATATATGTGTGTATTATATATATAATATATATAAATATATATATATGTATTAATTTTTAACGACAGCCCAAAACGTGTTCAGAGGGTCACGTTAGGAACTTCTGTGGTGGTCCCGGGCTTAAGTTTCACCGTGCGGGTCATGCTAATAGTTCACTTTCCGTAGGAAATTCACTAAAAATGCAATGTTTAAGTGTCCTCAGTAACGCCAAACTTGAATTCACGGTTTTCTTGTTTATATTTTCCATTGAAAACCACAAAGAAACGGTGACATCGAAGAGAGAAGCATATAGTCATTTCGAAATGCCGGTTTTTCGAAATGGCTTGATTATTTAAAAGCATATTGATCATAATTTTTATTACAAACGAGGTTTTTATTAATTCACAGAAGTTGATAAGAATGACAGTGGTTGAGGGAATGACTCCTTCCAATTCTGAATGAGTTAATCTATTTGGTGAGCAACCCTTAGTTTCATGAAAGTTTACACGTTCAAAACTACACACGCTCAAAACCATTCGGCAAGCATCCCTTGGTGTGTTTGTATAAACACGGTATTTCATATATTATTTTTGAGCTTTTTGATACTTCTTTAGTAATTAACAACAGGTATAATGCATTTGAGGAAAAATAATGTAAGTTTGTAAATTAATTGATAACTGTATTCGATAAATAATAGTAAAGGTATAAGCTTAGGACATTATCTTTCCAAAGACCGTGAACTTAATGTAATAACACTTTACGATCAAAGCCGACCTACTTCTCCCTCAGTCGTTACAAAATTGCATTCTTTGACATATTAAGACAAGCAGTTGAAGCAGAAAAACAATTATTTGGTGATAAAATTGCAATATAAAGTTGGGATTATTTTAAATTTAAAATGTTATTTGTTATATACCATATGTAAAACATTGTACCCTGATCTCCCAAGTAGATATTTGTTAACCAACCTCCAGTACTTTATACTTTAGTCTGATTTTTGAGCACTAGCGTAGTACAACGCAGTCATTAGGTTTTGAAACTAAAGTGAAAACAATAATATGCATTTGAGAACAACACTTAATTGCTTATGATTCGAAACAAAACAATATTACAATTTATGAGCCTTCCATCTTTAAAGTTTATGCGTGTCATTCTAAACTTAATTATTATTAATTCATTAATAATTGGGGTATGATTCCAATCCTGGTATTTTTTTATAATTTTGGTTACTTAATGATTTAGTAAATTTGTGTTGTATACTTTTTAATGCCCCGTAGAGAGTAAATATATCTTCTGCGACACTTTAACATGGGGCTTATGGAGTTTAAAATTTGGAGTTAAAAATCTTTGACCAAAAAATTGTTTGCAACTTGTTTTCTTCCAGATGGTGCTAGTAGCAACGAACGGCGCGCAATCTATCAGGAATAAGCTGAACTAAATCAGTTTATTAATTAATAGTTTAATAAAAATTTAAAATGGAGATCAAGTTAGATTAGTGCTTTGGTTTCCCTACAATTATTTACAAGTCTAATACTTTGGCAATGAGCTAACTTGATCTCTGATAAAAGTCTGTTAAACGTTTAATATTTAAACGTAATATTTTGCTATTTAATGTATACAATAGATTGCGAATTAAATCATCACTTGTTTACAAGATTTAGAGCTAAGCAGATCTAGTTGTAGGTTTTAGGTATATTGCGATGTCTCATCAAGGACAACAACAACAACCAGAAGGAATCCAAAACCCTCAACAGCCAACAGGTTCAACAAGCCGTTCCAGAAATCTTTATTTGGATTTTCCTCGCTCCTTTGAAACGTACTATAACCGGCAACGAGGTGAAAGACGGCCAATTCAGAGCGGATTTGTTTCGTCAACCAGTTGGACCTCTTTCGATTCTACATGGTACAAGGCTCAAACTGTGTATGCTTCATCAAACATAAGTGCTGGACCAGCTCAGGACCCTCGGGTCACTAATAGTCAAAAAGAATCAGATAATCATTTGGTGAGGGAACTGCTAAATGATTAACGTTTAATTTAGGTATATAAGAAAAGCAAGTAGTGGTAATTTATTCAGTATTGTTTGAAGTGCATAGGAGGAAACATGGGGGAGAACAACTCTAGAATATTACCGAAAACTTTAGAATTTTGCTTAGAGAAGTGAATAAAGATAGTTGTGTCGCTTTTGAATCCGATGGAAATAATTTCGTGATATATGCTGACGATTGGGACAATGTTAAACCTCATCTTCATGACATTGATAAGGAGTTTATTCAACGACGGTATTTCAAAGAGGATAGCATGTTTTCAATTGCGAATGACTTTAAGATTTTAGTTGTTGGTAATGAATCTGACACTTATGTAATAATAGAGTTAGATGGACAAAATCTTAAACTGAATGTTGAAATATTGAGTAAATTTTAAAATGAATTTGTAAAGTCAGTGATGAATTTGATAAACGTTACAGCAAATGAGAGTGAACTTTGATTAACACGAACTTTGATTAACACGAACTTTGATTAGCTATTAACTTTGATTAACCATGAACTTTAAGTGCAACAGAATTACACGTGATCCATCAGTATATAATTATGTGTTGAAAATGACCAGCATACTTGTTTCAAGATATCAAGAGACTATACCCACCAAGAGGCTGCTGCTGCTTTGTGTGTTCAGGTGAATATAAAAATGGATTTTTTAATAGCTTCACTATAACTCATGATATGAAAGTGGAATATAAAAATGTTCAATTAAATACGAGCATTACTTTAATTACTGAAACACCGTTGGGAAGACAAAGTATTGATTTGGATGTAGATAAGTGGACTGAATTTAAGAAATCCATTTTTGATATAGACAAAGAATTCTATAAACGATTTAATTACCAATATCCAGATCTTAACAAAAATCCTTATTTGTATTATTTACAGATGAAATGGAGTTCATTTTAGACTTCCAAGGGTTCAAGAATATGTTATTAAGGAGCTGGCAATTATTTCTACAGATGGCCAAATATATCAGTTACAGCTTTTTCTCCCTCCTTGCAGTCTACACCAATTACCAAAAAATGTGTGAAAACAGGTACCCTGAATAGAAAAAAATTTGCATGGTTTATATTGGTCTTCAGGATTTAAAGAGTACTGCCAAATCAAAGATATATTTAAACACATTGATATAAAAGGAAATGTATATGTAAAGGGTTTCGAAAAACAAACATTTATTGCTCAGCTGTTTTCAGGATTTGATGTAAACTTAATTAATCTAGAGGATGACCAATTTGCTGTCGAAGGTGATGAAATCGATGGACCTGTTATCAAGAGAAGATATTGCTATTTCTGCAGACATGGGATAAACTTTGAGCTGTATCATGACAGTAAAGAGAAAAAAATACCAGTGCATTGCAGTTCTTGATCAACTTCAATGGAACCATCATCAGTATCATGTTCTTCAGACGAAGCCGTATGTTGTAGTTTGTTTAATTTTAAAAAAGGCGATTTAGTCAAATCTGGGTTTTATAGAACTAACCCTTTTGAGAATCTTGTCTGTTGTGCATGTGGGTGGGAGTCTGGTGCTAAGAAGTTATCTTTAAATCTCATAAATACTGTTCATAAACTGCCTAACCCAGATTGTGAGAGGAGTGAAACTTTTCCGTTGGATTTTGCAAATTATTGTAAATTTAAAGCAAGTGTAAGTGAAATGGAAAAAGTTATAAGAGAGACATTCCTCGCATACCCTAAAACCTATCCAGGTATTGATAAGATGGTGTAAGCTGGATTTTACTATACAGGATTAGATGATGCGACTACTTGTGCTTAATGCAACGTTATGCTGGATCAGCAAACCCCAACAAAGATCCAATGGAAGAGCATAAAAGAGCGTCACCATTTTGCGAGATATTGCTAACAAAATAATTATTTTTTTATTGTTTAAAGATAAAATACATGTATGTTAAATACTGAGGCTGTGTTATTTTTTCATTATTTCCTTGCCATCTTTGTAAGTAACATGTCAAATATTAGAGCTGATATTGCAAGGGAGTTGCATAAGCAGTCTCGAAAGAATTTTCCAACACGAGATGTAAAGTTAAAGGGCGTTAATGGTCTTTATCAAGCTCGCAGTATAAATCATTATTTTACTTATACTGACAAAGAGGCCTCGATTGTTGAAAGATTTAACCGTACTTTGAAGAGGGAAATGTGGAAGTTATTTAGTGAACAAGGCAGTTTCAAATGGTTGCAACTTCTTCCCGAGGTAATAAAAAAGTATAATAATAAGATGCATAGAACGATTGGTGTAAAGCCTATTGATATTAACAAGATCAATGAAAATGATATACTTCTAAAAATTGTGAGAGGAAGAAGAAAAAAGTTATATAAACAAAAATTCAATGTAGGTGATAAAGTAAGAATAAGTCTTAGATTTAAACAAATGACAAAGGGTTACTGGCCACAGTGGAGTAATGAAATTTATTCTGTGTGGAAAGTTCAACAGACTAATCCACCAACCTACATTTTAAAAGATTATAAGGGTGAAGTGTTAAAAGGAGGATTTTATCAAGAAGAATTAAGTAAAACTAAGTTTTATAATATTTAATTGGTTGAAAAAGTGATAAAGAGAAAAGGGGATAAATTATTAGTACGGTGGTTAGGCTTTGATAAGACACATGACAGCTGGATTAACAAGAGCGAACTAGAATATAAATATGAAATTTGTAAAACAAAAAATCATATTTAATATTGTTAACTTAGATAAGATTATAAAAGTTAATTCTGATAATAAAACATCAAAGAATAAGCATGGAACATTGCTGCCAACTGATATTAGATGTATAATATGTGGACCGTACAGCGCTGACTAGCAGGCTATAATATTTCTTGAGGTTAAGAAGTGGTCTTTTAAAATAAAAATGAACTAAATAAAATCTTCTTTTATTTAATCAAGCAAATAAATTAAAAGCCTTTTTTCTCAAATAAAATAATTCAAAATTCAAAATTTAAATAAACTTGGTTTTGCTTATCTCTTCAATATTTCAAAATAAAGGAAAACTGTTTGGTTTTTGATATTACTTAAATTTAATTATAATTCTTCTTTCTGTACTTCAACAGTCTGGTTTTTAGTTTATCTTCAACCCAAGTATAGAAAAAAAACGCTTCGAACCCTGAAAAAGAAATAATTGTTTTACAGACTGTTCCCGTTTATGAAAAACAATAAAATGAGAAATGGAGCAATGATTTAAATTAAGACTCTAAATTTTAAAAAAAACTTTTGTACGTTCCAATCTGAAGAAATTCACGTCTCGTTGGGTAGACTAGCGAAACTAACGACACCAGAGATGTACGTAAAATGCCGCAGCCCCCCAGCGACCGTGAATGTATAAGCTTTGCTCAGAAGGTTCTCGAAACCGAGACCACCAGCCGTCACGTGACCCGGCTCCTGTTCCTTCAGGCCAAGCAACAATTTAAATTATTGTCTCCAAATTCTTTCCGACATCCCCGAACAAGAAAATCGCGAGTTTGCCCAGACTTGCAAAACCAAGTAGCACCAGCAATTCTTATTTGCAACTGTCAGCAATTATTCACAAAACTGCTTTGATATTGTATACATTATTTCCTTTTTACGTATCACAAATATTATATTAAATATATCGTTTTTCAATGGCAATTGAGACGCTATAACCGTCAAACTGTGGAAAAACTAATGTGATGTTAAATATTCTTTTTTCTCCAAATGGATTATATTTTAAAAATGTATACGTTTTCTCCAATCACTATATCAACCAAAGTGTAAATTTCTTGAGTGTGTAATGAAAAACATTAATGAAATTGGATTTTATAGGTTTTCTGATAATGATGAGGTTTTACATCCAGCTGAAGTTAAACTAAATTCAATAATGATATTTGATGATGTTGCTTGTGAAAAACAGCATAATATTACAAATTATTTTTCTACGGGAAGACAAAACTGTATTGATACTTTTTATATCTATCAAACATACAGTTACATTCCAAAACAGTTGGTGAGAGATGATGATAATTTAATTATTTTATTTAAGTAGGATAATCGTAATTTGCACCACATTTATCATGACCACGTAAATACTGTAATGTCTTTTGAGATCTTTCGAAATATTTGCATCAAAGTATGGCATAATAGAAAGAACGCATTTGTAGTCATAGATAAGGATAGAGAAATAAGTAAAGGTCGTTATCGAAATGGGTTGGATATATTTATCAAAGTTTAACAAAAGTGGGGGTGGGGAATACATATACACAGTGTGTAACATATATTTCACAGCCACAACAGTGTTTCATCATTATTATTTCAACCGTTGAGGATAAAATACAATGGCAGAAAACTTCTATGAAAGTTGGGTTAACAATAAAACAAAAGAAGAAATGGTTAAAGAAATTAGCGAATTAAGGAAACATTAAAATAAAACATCAAGCATTGCAACGCCAGTTAACTGACAGTACCGAATTGTTAGAAAAACAATAGAAACCTGTTTATGAACCATAAATAAAACTTTTAGATGGATATGAAGGAATTAAATTGAAATTGAATAAAGAAAATTACCGTAAAAGAAGACACAGCAGAAATTTAGATGAAAATGTTCCAGTAAAACAGTTTATACCTACGCCGGAAAAAGGTCTAAAATGGAAACACAATATAAGTTTACCTACTCGGGAGGGTTATGAAAGTGATTATGAATATGATGATGGTACCACTGATTTTCCTCATTCTAAACGGTCAGTAGTAATAAGTAGTGAACACGATACAAATTAAATGGAGTATGAGGATCGTGAACAGAACGAACAAAGTGTAGAAGAAATGCAACATGAATCAGTAGTTTATGAATCATTGCCTACAGGAGAAGTTCTTTTAAAAACACCAAGAAAACCTTTTTACGGGTAATATCGCTAAGGATTATTTTCTTAAGCTAATAAAAAGAGGTAAAGAAATTGACCACAATTATGGCGTTCGTGTAGAGGAAAGTGGCTGGATGATTGGTGATAAAACATTAGTAATTGATGGGGATGATATTATAATTAATAATATAAGATATGGTGGAACTAGAGGGCTTTACGATCTAATTTTTATGAACTCTCTCAATCAGTATATTTATACAGAAGACGATTTAAAGAATTATGCCGCTATTTTAAGATACAAATTTTTACAGGGTTAATTATTCAAAACTTAAGAAGTCGAAAAGATCTAACAGAGGGCATAAGTACTTGCATATAATTTCTCCAATAATAAACCAGTGGGATGGTGAAACGAGTGGAAGCGGGGTTTCAATGAAGATTAAAAAAGGAAAGAAAGCTAAATTACCGGATTTTATTATAAAGCAGAATCCAATGTCTACATATTCTGATATAGTTTTACCATTAGACGCAAAAGGGGTTGCTTTCAATGATGCAAAACCTGAATATATTTACTTTGATGATCCTAATGAACTTGTAAACCGTTTACGTCTCTTATATGGGTCGCAAGAGGCTGGTAACAATAGTCATAAAAATGAAATCAATTCAATAATAGAAGAGTTGTTGAATTGGTTAATGGTGGTATGTTGCATGTTTGATGTATATGTTAATGTCTTATAACAAAATAAATTGTATCCTTAAAACTGTTTGTTTTTAGCGAATTTCCCCTATAGGGAAGAAGCTATTACCGTAGGTCTCATGGTAAGACTTAAGCCCGAGGCCATGATAACTTTTCATTTTGAGGTCCCCAGATGCCAAAAACACCATTCGTTCAAATTTTTATATATGTATATATATATATATATATATATATATATGTGTGTGTGTGTCCGTAAGCACGATGACTCTCGTAAAAAAGGTCCGATCTTAATTAAATTTGGTACAAACGTGTAAAGTACCATTTATTTGAACGAGTTCGAAAACCAGACAAATCGCACCATCCGAAGGGGGGTGTTGGGGGGGTTTTGTACCCCAAAAATGGGTTTTTTGGGGTTTTCACATGTAACTTTTATTAAAATCAAATTTTAATTTTCACCATTGAATTCGGCATAAAAAAACAAACAATTTGGTATCCTGATCATTGTTCTACGTCAATTGGTTACTGAGATATTGAAAGTGCTAAACACAGTACGTTGTCTAATGTTATTCTTATGGAGGAAAAGAAAAATTGTATATCTCGCTTATTTATGAACATAAACTGACAAAATTTGGTATATGGTTTCATCTGGTTGTGGTTTATTGTTGTTTGCACACAAAAAAATTTTTCGCCTATGGTTCCCGTAGCTGCAAACCTAGGTACTCGGTCCCCATATTATTCTTATGGAAAATAATTAAAACGGTATATATCGCTTATTTATGAATCTATATGGATGAAACTTGGTATGTGACTTAGCTGAGTTCTATTGATAGTTGCAAAAAAACCATTATTTTATGTTCCTTGTTGCAGCAAACCTGCGTACTCATCCTCAATGTTATTATTATGGAGAATCATCAATATTTTAAATATCGAATGTTTGTGAATATATTTCCTATGAATCTTGTTAAGTGGCTTAATGTGTCATGTTATAATTCATTGGAAATTTGCTGAGTTTGCAGGTTTGCTGCGATGGGGATATTTATTTCCTACCTCATTACTGATCTTAGCTTCACCATAAGTGTTGATAAATTTGGTCGTTACTCCAGCTCTAATAACTCTCCCACCTCAAAAGGTCCAAGAGGTCCGAAGGACTAAGGTTTCAATCTTACAAATAATGGAGACTATGTTATACAGGATAAAAGAATTTGCAATGTTGGTGTGACTAAAGAAAATGGGGATGTTGTAAATCTTGTTACTTTAAAATTTTCTGTTGCTAAATGTTTATCATTAAATGATCAAAACATGCATAATGTAAACGGGTTAAAGATATGCAACTTTAAAGAACCTGAAAATTATGGTTATGCTGTAAATAAGAAATATTATACTTCTAATCACCAGTAAAACTTCCTGGCAGCTTAGATATCGCTTGTAGCTATTCCTTTCATCAGTCTAGAATACAAGATATTTCTTATCCTGTAGCTGATGGAGATGCGGTTAATTATAAAACTTCTAAAGACAAGGCGTTAGTTATTGATAAAGGATATTTTAATGCAAGGAACATTACAATTGCAAACGTTAAAGATTCTGTCAAGTCAAGATTCTGTAAATTTGCATTATTTTCAGTCATACTTTAATTTTAAAAGAAAAAAGAGTACGATGCTAATGGTCATACTATTAAAAATTTGGCTTCACCTAGAAAGAAAGGAGATGCAGTAAATTATTTATTTATTGCTGATGTGTTGGCCGAAATCACTTATGCTATTTATGTAAATTTAAAGGATAAAACTAAACCAAAAATTAAGAAAGACGAATGGAAGAAAAAGGTCGCAAAATCGTTGAATTCTTGTGATTGAAGTGATTTGTTTGGGACTAGTGAAAATGCGTTGGTGCGGTCAGTAAATGATGCGCCATCATCTCCAGGAATGTTGGTACACCCAGTGAACATCGCATCTATAGCAATAAATACTGATAAATCCGTTGCTGGCAATCATTTATAAATATAATGTCTTCTCGACCTGGCCGCATCAGTCATTTCAGAGGCTCCGGCCTGATAAGTAGCTTCACAGGTGCAGCTGGAAATATTTTAAATCGGGCTATCGATATTCTACCAACTGAGTTACATCTGCCAGGTTATCATTATTGTGGGCCTGGTACGAATTTAAAAACCAGATTAGCTCGCGATGATCCTGGTATAAAAAAATTGGACTCAGCTTGTAAATTGCATCATATAGCGTATTCAAAATATTTAGATAATACAAATATGTCGATTTCTGATACATAACTAGTTGAGCGAGCTTGGGATCGAGTGAAAGCATCTGATTCAAGATTTGGAGAAAAGGCAGCGGGAAAAAATAACACAGCAAAAGTGAAAAAAGGTAAAGGATTGTATCTTAGACCATACGAAGGATCTGGAGGTGTAAAAAAGATCCTCTACCCAACAAAAGAGGTAAACAGTATACCTTATAAACCGCTTAGTAATAAATATATTATTCGATGGGTGTAACCATTCACTATAAATACTGAAGTAAACTTCTCATTGCCATTATAAAATGTGTCCCTAGTTTTGTGTATGCCAGGATTGAAAGAGGTCGTAGTTTACACCAATCACCAACAGAGTATACTGCTGTCAACTATTACGTATCCTCTCAAGGAGGGGATAATAAAACAGTTGGTGTGTCAGGAAGCAACCACAAGTCGATTATTACTTGCTTTGTGGGGTGGAGATATTTTAAAAGTTAACGTAAATAGCTAAAGTAAATATTTTACAGCGGTACAATCTGTCGGTGACCTAATCAAACTACTTCAATTTTAAAATGTAGCATACACTAAAAGTGGGACATCTGGACCATATGGATGGGATGTCTCCTTCAGTATTTATAGTCAATGGTGTAACTTTAAGGATACCATATTTTAGAGGAGTATTTATGAGTGATTCGTTGTCATGTAAAATAAATGAACTTGAAACTGGAGTAGTGAAATTAGATAGCAAAGGTGGTAAGGGTACTCATTGGGTGTGTTACATAAAACGCGGGTTCAGAGTGCAATATTTTGATAGTTTCGGAAATCTTAAAACACCAATTCAACTACAACACTACTTTAAAAGCGGGCCATATCATACCAAGATTAATTATAACTAATTTCCTATACAACAATAAGATGATGTAAATTGTGGTCATTTGTGTTTAGACTTCCTTGCAACGAATACATAATAATTTGTATAAGAGGAAAATCTTCCCGTATCAGGTATACAATGTTTCCTCCACTCGACTTATCATCAAACGACTTGGAAATGGGGTTTCATGATTTTTTACCTACAATTCCATACCTAACATAAAAGAAAATATAAATGATAAGATTCATTTTTTAAATGACATTGCAATAAATCTTCCAACGGGATCATATGAAATCGATAGCATAAATGAATTGATTAAAAAACAGATAGAAAGACAAAAACTGGACATTAATTTTAAACTTATAGCAAAGAATAATACTCTGAAAAGTGAATTATTTTGTGACAAGGGAATAGATTTTACGAAGTATCAAACTTTTGGCTCTCTATTAGGGTTTGACAAAATAGTTATTGAACCAAATAAATGTACTGAATCACCTAACCAGGTTTCCATTAATCAAGTGGTTGTCATACAGATCACATGCAATGTTGTAAGAGGATTCTACATCGATGGTATTGAAGGACAGTATTGCCTGAATTTTATTCAACTGTAGCTCCAGGTTTTAAAATTGTTGAAAAACCGAATACTATAACATATCATCCAATTAATAAACAAAACTGTTTAGAGGAGTTCATAATTGCTCTAAAGATCAAAACGGGCATCTGGTTAATTTAAGAGAGGAAAATATCAACATTCTTTTGGTTATAAGAGAAAAACAGCGAAGATAAAATGGGTGTAGTTTTCTTTAGGAGACGAACGCTGAATATAGATCCAATCATACATAGATACTCAACCATTCAACAGCCATTGAGGAGATGGCAGATACACGAATATCCAGCATTACCTCAAAATTCCTCCCAAACATGGACTACCCCCTTTCGAGTAACTAGAGGTAAATCAGATTCTGAAAAAAACCTTTTAGTGTGAAAAAATTGTCTTTTGGCATATTGTTTGCAAACTCGCTCAACGATCGATCCATAAAACGAAACGTATCAATGAATCTTAGAGTAATGCCTGATTGGGTTTGTTTTGAAAAAGTAACATTTCAGTGGAGTTAGGTATAGCACCTACTTTATAACAATCACGTACAATAATTCACGTACAATAAAGTGATTACCATAGTTATAAGATCCATGCATGAAAACTGGTAACAACTTTTGTGACTGCCTCTTCAGGTTGCATGATACACAAAGCACATTTCTAAAATTGTCACTAAAATGGCAGTGATCACGTACTGGTGAATTTAACAACGTGAATTCGTTTTCACATATTTCACAATGGGTAGCGTTTTTGACCCGTTGCAATTCTTCATTAGACAATGGTGTCATAAGAACATTTAACCGGATTAAATTACCAATTAAGCTGACCAGAGTTTTTATATAATGCATAAATTTTATAAGAGCGTTTTTCCCACGATAAATATACAGTGCTTTTGGCAAATAACTAGTTATTCATTCGGGTAGAGACTCATCAAATACCACATAAGTTCCAAAACTCATCGGCTCATGAACATTATTAACAAAAGTCTTTTTAGATACGTTTTTATTTATTTTGACATGAAGACACTCAAAGTCTGCATAAACCACTATAGGAAGTTTCAGAGAATGATGATGATTTTTAAATTTCAAAACATTAGATTCCAAGCCATCATTTATTGATGGTTCTGAAGGCATTATGATTCTTGCAGGTTTCTGATTACAACAATCTTTAACATGGTCTTTAAGGTTCGATTTCTATTTCGCTCCTTGATAATGCTTGAAACATCGTTTAGATACAGATACTTTTGATCTGAAATTTGTTAACTGACTTCTTACCAATCTACTAAAATCTGAAATATAACACTAGTGGCTCACGCCATTTTTGTTATATATAATAAATAAAAATCATTAGGTTTTTTCATCAGCTATTCTCAGAGGATAAACAACGTTTTTGCCATCCAAACCAAAAACATTGATACTAGTTTCATTGTTATTTTTCTAAAATTTAGAAATCTGTTTTATTGGTGTGGGAAACGAAATTCTAGAGAAGTCAAACTCGTTTCTGAGCTGTAATGTGTAACCAGTTATTCTACTATCTTTTGTATATCTGGCAAGGAGAGACCATTCGAAACAGTTAAAATCATGAAAGTTTTTTGGGCTGATAACTGCTTTTTTCAACACAATTTCTCTAGGCAGAGGAATAAATGCTACCTCTCAACGGTCTATATCTGTTAAATCTCAAAAGTAGTTCGTCAACACTTGATAAAGTCCATCCCAAGCCCTTGCCCTCATACTCACTTTCTTCTCTACACAACTTGTTTTAAACATATGTTTCAAAACACTGTCTATAGATGAACCTAACAATACCGATTTATTCTTTGTTATAAATGTTCTTTGTTCTAACTCGTTTGAAACTAGTTTAATGTAAGTGCATTCACTAATTATATTAAACTTTAATGCACATACGAATAAAGAATACTTTGAATAATACTTTTCACTTTTGTTTTTACAGAATTTAGAAGATAGCACAAGTCCTTAATTTCTTCATGACCGTTTCTTTAGTAAAACGTGTTTAAATTGCCTCGAAAAGCATTTTTGATTTCAACAAATTCATTTTCTAAACTATTACTTGATCAAAAAAACCGAGATTGCATTCTTCGTGAAGCGACACCTTCATTTTCAGATTCGGTTTCCATCATCTCCCCTTCAGAGTCTATCTCCACCCTGCGAATTAATATAACCGTTTAGAATGGTACTCTCCTAAATATAACACCTATTTTCCCTAAACATTCTACAATTCAATGCCGCCAAAAATACTACTGTAAAAACATATTTACTTAAACTTTTTATCCGTCTTTAACTCTTCACACTCAACTCCAGGGGTTAATTTTAAGTCGTGCCCTACATCATACAACATACTTTTATGTTGAATGATTATATAGGATGACTCCTATATTTCCTGTATAATCATGATCAATAACTCCGCCTGCTACTTCAATGAAGTTAATAAGAGCGAAGCCAGATCGTGAAGCTATTCTCCCGTAACAGTTTAGAGCCAATTTCACTGCTAAATCAGTCATTACTCCATTTGTGCCATGTTTTGCTATAACAACTTGATAAGGGGATCTTAAATCTAGACCTGCCGACTTGGGCGATCCTCTACTTGGAAGGAAAGCGTGAACTGAGAGTTTCTTAAACCCAATTAGTGAATTCATTCTGAAAATAAAACTAAACCATTTTACATGAAAGTTTAATTTCCATATAAATTTTCAAAATAAAACTCTTAAACAAACAAATACTTAATCTAGAATTAATTTGATGATATAATTATCTAGAAATATATAATTGCTTGAAAAACTTACTCCAATGTTCTTTTAAAAATTAATATCCAAATTTAATTAGAAGTAGCCTTTATTCTTTTTTTTATACAATCAATTTAAATACTGCATTTAACTATAGGTCATTAGAACTTAATAAGACTTGTTTACCTGATGTTTTGGAGACGGTTATAAAGATCAGGTTAGATGAATGGCTAGTCAAAGGCACGACGGTTTGTGAAAAACTAGTAGATAGCTGAAAATTATTAAATGATTTAATATTCAATTATTTAATATTCAAGTTAAAATTACATTAAAGGAAATAATACATTCACATTTAAATAAAACAATCCAACACATCAATCAGAACCAGCGTTCAGATGGTATTGGAACAGAGTCAGTATTGGTACAGAGTTGGTATCGGTACATATAGAGTTATGTACCAATAACGACATCAAACAAGAACCGACTTGGTTGTGCGAGGCGTTCCGCACGGAACGCCTAGATCCAATTCCCAGAACTCTTTAGGAAGAGTCGAGATAAGAACTCAAACACTCATATAGTCCTAAAACATATATTTAGACAAGTCTTTTCGAAGTTTTCGAATAAATACAGTAATTCACCCTTATTGGGACTTAGAAAAATAAATATTTTTTTTATTTTGGGACTTTGGGAAAATTTTTAAAAATAATTTTTTTTCACAACTAAATTATTTAATATTCATATTTGGGACTTAGAAAATTAAAAAAAATTTCAAATTTGGGACTTAGAAAATTTGAAAAAAATTGTTCACAACTACATTATTTAATATTAATATTATTCTAAAAGAATCAAATGCATTTATCCAGAAAGAGTAAAGTTGTAACAAGTTTTAAATACAGCTGAAAATATGTTTGGTATTAATATTATTCTAAAAGAAACAAAAATATTCTTCTAAAACAAACAAACATTAATACAGAAAGATTAAAGTTTTAACAAGTTTTTAAAACCAGCAGCTAAGTATTTTTCTTAATTTGACAACTCATTTTTACAAGTATAAAAGAACCAGTTTCGACTTTTTTACATTAATTTAACAAAATATTTTTGAGCGGAGCGAGCAAAGCGAGCGTAGCTCCTATACTACACTCTGGCTTTTTATTTACACGTACTCCTCCTGAACGGCTGGAGTGATCCTCACGAAATTTTGCTCAGTCATATTAATCATCTATGGGAAGGTATAAATCTGAAATGGTCCAAATCGGACATAGGGGGTCTGCCCTACGGCCCTTTAAAGTTACCATGTTATTTTAATAGGAGAAATATTTTATTTGTTTACTGTGTGTTGATTATACAGCTGTTATATGGATCAAATTTAAATGAAGACTGTTACTATCAGCTGTTTGTAATACTCGCTCCGCTCAATATTGCAAGCAGATAACTGCATTGTATACCTAGTCTAGGTAGTTTAATATTTTTTGTAAACTTACCAAAGGTTTGGTAGTAGAGGACAACTGAGCCGTAGTCAGGAACCATGCGGGATAATGCCTGCGAATCAACCAACTGAATGTTTCAGCTGAGTACGTCAGCGTTTTGGCCACTATTTATACTGAATTTTGTGCGTCAATAGTTGGCCTATAGGTCAAGCTGATGTAGCCTGGGTGCAAGTTGCATCAGAAAGTCACCGTGATATGTTTAAATCGGCTATTTTAGTTAAACAAATACAAATTAATTATTTAAAATACCAAGATACTATAAGAAGGTAGGAAACATTTAAATAACCCCTAAAAAAATAAAAAATAAAATTAATGCCAGCAAATGTTAATAAAGTATCAGGCTTGTAGAATATAGCGGGAAAATAACCGATATTAAACTAATAGAAAGAATTAATCGATATATCGAACACCATATGAGTGATTTTAGTCTGAAAGTGTCAGGGGAGTATAATGTTGTAGCAACATCAAGCATACAGCCATCTTTATCCCTCTTTATTCATCGACCCGCTTAAAAATATCGCTTTAAGTAATTTCAATCAACTACATTAAATAAATAATTAATTTCAAATAAAATAATAAATTACAGAAATATCTTTTTAATTTCTGTTTTAAATTTTATGTAAATGAACAAAATTAAACTTAATAATTTATTTGCAAAATATTACTAAACAATTTTGCGAAAAATGTTTTGGTCAAAAATTGTTAAACTCCAAATTTTAAACTCCATAAGCCCCATGTTAAAGTGTCGCAGAAGCTATATTTACTTTCTACTACTTTCTCTCTACAGTAAACAAAAACTGTTTCTCTCTATATATTCAAAACATAAAATGGTGGGTTAATAGTGAATTAGGTCATTTATAGGATTGCTTTGTAGGTTGGTCATATTGAGACTATTCCACCATACTCTTAAACTCGAATCAAAATAAAAAGCCCAATTTGCTCTGTAGAGCTCAAAAATTTATTTAAAATTTACGAGTACTAATAAAATTTGTAATTTGTAATTGTATCGTATTGTACTGTAACAAGAATCCCCAATTAAATGCAGTGATTTTATTTCTCGTCATCCAGACATTGCTACGTTGTATGAAATTGTAATTAAAAATATCTGAGAGTACAATAAATATGTCACTTATAAAAAAGACAATGCCCCATTTAACACCCTTCAAGAGTAAAATAAAATACAATTAATCTGTATCTTGCTGATAAGGGTAGTATCAAGAAGATGACCACAGGGAGGCAACTCGCTAGCAGCACGGATGTCTGGTGGCAAGTGGTCCTTGCACCACGTCTCATTCACACCCCAACCAGTTCATTTACTCCAAACTTACCAACTCCTGGTTGTAACAAGCTGAAGGTGCGGTAGCTGATTTACTTACAAACACGCTATCACTATAGCTGACACTATATATAGTCTTTTGATAATTCAGGTGGGGCTAGCTAGATTGTATTATATTATTATTGGCAAATTTATTCTTACTGATCAAACTTAATTTAAATTTAGAATTTTGGAAGTATGTCTAAGTATGGTACACTTTAAAAATATAAGTTTTCGATTTTGGACACATTTTATAACCAAGCGTTATCTGGTAACAGTTTATAACCAGCTCATATTATTAGGTTAACATTAATATTCGTATATCACATATGACTGCGACCCACTAATAATACAAGTTAGTAGCGAATCAAGTATGTGGTATTAAGTAAGAAACCCTCAACTTCTTATAGGCTTACTCGACACTAGGGGGTTTAAATAGGATAACGTATGTGTTAGCATTCTGATACAATTAGTTTGCTATTGTTAAATAAGACATCTATGAAAATATCGGACATTTTACTCAACCAACAAAAATCTCTGCATGCATGGAGGTAATGGGACCAACTTTCACTGGTCTGCCCACAGTGAGTGGTGTCGGTAGGTCGTGAATGAAAACAATTTTGACCCGGCAGTTTTGTTACTAAGATTTTAATAGTCAAGGTAAACATTAAAACAATTGAATAAATGTCGAAAGAGCTTGAATAGACTACAAAATTATATAGGGAAAGTATATTTTTACTAGTAAGTAAAAGGAATGTAATACGACCGTTTAATAAAAAGTACAAATCTACATTTACACTACACATACACTATACGCACATATAATGCGTAAACTTCTATACATAGTATAAGCTGTTCAAAGCAAACTATCTCGATCGGTCACACCCAAATTCATAAGGTTCACCGTCATCGGATGTTTTTACTGTATTTTTTTTATTTTTCCCAATAATTTAATTGGTTTTAAGTATTATATCCCTTATTTAATCAAATTCCATATATAACTAGCTGATCCCGACAGACGTCCTGTCCTAATGTCATTGAATTGGTTTGATGTCAAAAATGCTCGTTCATTTTCAAGATGAGCTCGATCGCTACTCTCACTCGCCTATTTTTGGCTTACCACGGGATCGAAAAAAGTGGTTGAGTTACCATTCAAGTAGATTTGTTATTTCCAAAATGAACATAAGTAGTACCTCCTATGATTCAGCGCTAACATTGTTTTATATGAGAAAACGTGTAGCCAACCTAAGAAAATTGCAAAACAAAAAATATGACCTACATACCAGTGGTACCAACCGTAGTTATATATATAAAGATGTATAATAAGGTAGTTATATATATAATGATGTATAATAAGGTTTTATATATATAACAAGGTAGTTATGTCACGCTTGTAATGTAAGACACAAAATACCTGCAGTATTATAATGTAAGAGAGAGCAGCCCGCATCGCCGGGTCGCGCTTGGGCGATCAAGCTTATCGCTTGCCACAAATCAAATCGGGACAACGACGCCTCAGTGGCCTCGCGTAATGACATGAGTTATGATCGACCAAAACGCCGACTCATGTCATTAATACTAGTGATACTCATGTCATTAATACTAGTGATCAATCAGTGACATCTGGTTATGGAACCGCCAAGTGACTATCGTATGGTTACTATCTATCATAGTTGAGCGTTCCTTACGCAACTGTGTGACTCTACTCAGCCGAATTTAACCAGCAACTTCAGTCCGTACCAGGCATTGGACCACAACACATCACACACACCAGGTAAGTAAGTAAAAAATCATTTTAAAAAAGAACATTTATTTATTTCTTACGTTGTAATACAGAATTAAACACTTAAGCTGAACTGTTATTAAAACTTAGTAAAATGTATTAAATTGCAAATTGTGTAGGCTTCAAAAAAATGTCTATAGCTTAAATAGTTTTTCTTTACAAATAATTTATAAAAATGTACTTTACGTTTTTGAACAATTCAAGACTTACTTTAATACAATATTGTGTAGACTTCAAAAAATGTCTATAGCTTAAATAGTTTTTCTTTACAAATAATTTATAAAAATGTACTTTACGTTTTTGAACAATTCAAGACTTACTTTAATACAATATTATACAGTGAAACAAGGTAGGACTCTAAACTGCCTTAGGACTTAGAAAAAATAATTTTAATTTACCATAATACAATATTATACAGTGAAAAAATTGGGGACTTTAAACTGCCTTGGCACTTAGAAAAAACAATTCAAGACTTACTTTAATACAATATTATACAGTGAAACAATGCAGGACTTTAAACTGCCTTAGGACTTAGAAAAAATAATTTTAATTTACCATAATACAATATTATACAGTGAAAAAATTGGGGACTTTAAACTGCCTTAGGACTTAGAAAAAATAATTTTAATTTACCATAATACAATATTATACAGTGAAAAAATTGGGGACTTTAAACTGCCTTAGGACTTAGAAAAAACAATTCAAGACTTACTTTAATACAATATTATACAGTGAAACAATGCAGGACTTTAAACTTCCTTAGGACTTAGAAAAAATAATTTTAATTTACCATAATACAATATTATACAGGGAAACAATGTGGGACTTAGAAAAAATAATTTTAATTTACCATAATACAATATTATACAGTGAAAAAAATTGGGGACTTTAAACTGCCTTGGCACTTAGAAAAAACAATTCAAGACTTACTTTAATACAATATTATACAGTGAAACAATAATTTACAAATTTACAATAATTTAAAAAAAATACAACATTAAAAAAAACCTAATAATTAAAAAACAACCTCGTGCGGCTGTTAACAACAGTCCTGCAAAAGGGGCAGCAGGTGACCCGGCGGCTACAAGCCGGGCACAATGCATGCCCACAGGGGTGGAGGGCTACAGTTGGGAGGGCACTTATACATATTTGGCACACAATGTACCTCGGCTGTTCTGTAGGAGGAGGCGTGCCACGGATAATAAGATTATCCATCCTCCTGTCATTATAGGTGAGGATCCTCTCCATGGTGGCACGGAGCTCCTCCCACACAGCCGGAGCGATCTCCCGGATTTGGTCGATCTCCGTGTCCTCCAAGGCGTTCCGTGACAACGTCAGTGCTTCAGCCAGCTCTGTCCGGACGGCCGCGATCCGGTTGACGATGCCCGGAACATCCTCGGTGGTGTTTGTCCCACGCTCCTGAAAACCACATCAGGTAAGAATCTATTCGTAAAGTTAATTATTATCTTGTCCCACGCTCCTGAAAACCACATCAGGTAAGAATCTATTTTAAAGTTAATTATTGTCCTATATCTTACAAACGAATGACTTGGAACCTTACCATTTCAAAAAGCCGCATCCTCAGCCGTAACAGGCCTTCCTCAAAGCGACAGACGGCGCAATCGGCAGGGGGGTCGACCGCGGGCATTCGTTCCTCACACCTTAAATTCTGAAACATTACAAATTAAATATAATACAAGTTTACAAAACAAAACAAAAAAAACAAACCCTAACCCCCGATAAAGATACTTACAATAGGTTCAACCCGTCTTGACGGTCCCGCTACCTCCCTTGCACCGGTGCTCGGCCTGTTCACCCTCTCCTCCAAGGCAGCAATGTGGACTTCCGGTATTGACTTTAAAAAACAAAACGATCAATTATCACAAGGTACACACACACACACACAGTAAAAAAACAAAAAAAAATACAACAGTATAACAAAATAAAAATTACCGAAAGTCTGGGAGCTCTCGAGCCCGAGGGAAAGGCGAATACATCCCCCTCCACCCTTGCACCAACCTCGTCCCGATCAGCAAACGGAATTGCAGGCACCGCCCTAATCCCAGTTACGTTCTGCCCCTGTAAATAATGTTTATATTATTATTATAACTAAAACCTAAAATGTATATCAAACATACGCAACTGTTAAACCTTATTACTTACAAGACTATGTAGTGAAGGTCTGCTAGACCAGGAGGGGAGTACCCTTGAGGGTGTAGGGCTGTTTGGTCGAGCCCTGTCCCGCCGACGCACATCCTCTTCCTCCATCCTTGCACCTGTTACGTTCTGCCCCTGAAAAAAACAGAGACCGTTAACACCATCATTAAAACCTATGACTAAAAAAATACTTTAAACAATACGACGATACTAACCGTATAGTGTAGATGGCTTATCAGCGTCCTCGCGCTCGTTTCCTCTGAGTGGATAGAAACCGGCCCACCAGATGTTATCCGTAGAGGGGGTTCGGCCAGGTGAGGACGCCTTACCGGTTCACCACCCCTCTGTAAATAAAAAAAAACAAAGGTATCAGATACCCATACAATACAATACAATATCAACACCATACCATACTCATACCATACCAAAACATACCATTAAGCGTGTGAGGCACCAGCCGTCCCCAGCGATAACGGCCCTCTCTCCAAACGAGTACAACCCCGTCTCGTAGGTGTTCCTAATTTCCGCCCATAGCTCGAGTCTCCGCTGAGTAAAAGTTGACTCTGTCACCTGGCGGTACCGTGGCGGAAATCTGACGCTTCTGGGGTTGTTCTGAAAACAAAATACAATTAGTGTAATAAAATACCCGTACTTAAAACTATATACTCCCCCATACACCAAAATACTTACTGCACGTATAGAGAGCAGGTATCCATCCTCGCTGATAAAATACTGGGACTCGCCATCACTACCGACGAGCTGAAAAAGAAAATATAAAATCAATTATACAATTCTAAAAATAAGCAAGTGGAAAAAAAACAAGTACCTATATAATAATAATTAATCACCTCAGTGTTAGCCTGATGAACCGCATACGTCGTAATTGGGGTATCGGGCTGGGGGCGTGGAGACCGGTCCCTTACCTGAAAAAACAGTATATTGTAATTTATCTTATTATTTTATTGTTTACTACATTATTAACGCTAAAAATCACATAGCAATGATATGTCCTTACCGAGGTGCCTCGTCTAATAATATTAGGCATCGTCCGCCTGACAGGAGATGCTGGCCTCTGCCACTGAAAAAAAAAAAAACATTAGAGTTAGAGGAAACCACAAACAACCCCTAACCTCTACGTGCAAGTATTGCTAAATAAGCTAAATAAAAAAATATAAAACTTACAGTTCCTAACTCTCGCATGCTAGTCTCTATAAGCTCAGGACTTACACCAAGATCATACTGCAACAGATAAATAAAATCAAATTTAGACTTACATTTTCTAAACCTTGAGAGATCGCCTCCCGGGCCTCAGGGCTTAGACCGGCAATATCGTCCTGTAACAAAAAAAAAAAAACACAAACCAAATAATATTATTAAATAAATAAAAAACTATAAACGTTGAAAAAAACACGGAATAAAACCCATACTAACCGTAAACCTATTTCTGGTCAACAAACTGCCGTCATCAAGGAAGGTCCGCGAGGTCTCGATATATACCCCAGACTCGCCAGACAATCTTAACATTTGTGTTATCCTTCCGTTATATTCTTCCTAAACACATAAAAACATGTATAAACAAACGCTGTTATAAAGGCTAATATAATCATAACGAATATAAAAACTAAATAAATTAACCCACCTGAGATATGGATTGTAAACCGCTAACCGTAGAAGACCCACTCTGAAAAAATAAAAAATTATAATTAACCTCATTTCAATGTAAAACCTAAACTCTTGTATTTAAAAAAAATATTTGTAAGTACGTTTTTTTACCTGTTGTGACAGGCGCTGGGATAAACTGCTCAGTCCCGAACCGCTCTGAAAACAAAAAAAAATAAACTGTCTAAGTATACACATTCTATTAATACTAACCCTACCATAAAGTTTAAAAAAAAGAGAAAACAAATTACTTACTGCACGTATAGAGAGCACGTCAAGATCATCAGCAAAAAACATGTCCTGACTAAGAGGTTGGGGTGTTTGGTCACCATCTTGAGGAGTCGTCGATGACAGATCCTGAAAAAAATTTATTAACTAAGTAAACTACTAAATTTATAGTGGGTAAATCTATAGTGTAATTGTTTGAGACTTTGATTACCTGATTATTGGGCGGGATGTTTTCATCTTGGTCGAAACCAATCACCAAGCGAAGGCAAACGAGAGCTAAAACTTGGAACAACATGATAACTAAAACAATCACTGCAGAGTGCATAGTACCACAACACCGGGCCAGAGGCCCGTATTTATACGCAATATCCCTTCCAACACCGGTGTAAACAGCCGACCAATCACAGCCCGCAGATTCCGTGAGTCCCGTTAGCCACGCCCCCCACACTGTGCTCCTCTCTCAGTTAGCCGTGATGTCGCCTCCGAGCTTAACTCAACTTTGCTGCCAGCAAATCTGTTCAGACCTCCCTAGACTTTTCCAAATTCAAAATTTAGACGTACCATTTTTAATTAAACAATTACTAATATCAGAACATCACAATCATTGCTGGATTTTAAAACAACATTTTCATTATTTTGAATATAACTTATTAGAGACTTGTTCAAACTGCTTCTGGGTAAGTTTAAAGTAATGAAAGGTAATCAAATCCTTTATTAGTTATTATTGTTGTTTTATTCTTGCTTTTATGTTACAGGGAGACGACTTGGTAAATGAAACGAGGTACACCAAGGTGGAGTCGATAGGATATTCGCTCTCCGAGCCTCGACCTCCGCTCCAAAGGTGCATTGCCTGCTGGAAGCGGAAATGGATAAATCCGATCCTCATCCGCTGCTACTGCCTCAACTTTGAGGCAAACGAGACGGAAGAGGCCTGGACTGCGAAGACCCTCCGTTCCCTGGACTGTAGGTGAGTACAATTACATCAAAAGCGTTTCACTGTAAAAACACGTTTTTTAATCCACATGTCGTTATGCGGGCGGTATGACGGTTAGGGCGCGCCCCTTGAGTTAGTCGCCGGACCGCATCGCCGAGTCACGCTTGGCTCGACCGCCCACAGTGTTTGTAGCAGCGTCGTCTCAGTCTGCACCATGGATTCGCCGTGTACAGAGTCCACGGTGTTTTGTGGTAGTTTTGAGCCCTTTTTCAGATTCGGGTTTTGTAGTGACGGGCACTGTGTCGAAGTTACCCCACATTTTAGACTAACGTACCACTATTGTAATAATATTATATCGTGCGCTACTTTAATCTACTCGTGGAAGCTTGACTACAAGTGCCTCGCGTGTGAGTACGAGTTCTCCACAGATTGGGTAATTTACACGTTATAAAGGTATGTTGTTTTTTAAACTATAATTTTGAACGCTCGCGTTTCCACACCACGGTAAGCCTTTAGGCTAGGCCGTAGGAGCGTCGGCGCGTTCTTTTTGGTTACCCAGAGCTTCCCCTGGAGGCCTAACCTCTGGGGTGAGAGGCCCCAACCATCGCCTCTCACTGTGGTAGCCACTCCATAACAAAATGCTACCTCCTTTTTTATATTTTTGTTCTCTGTTTACCCCAATAGGCTATTTACTAAGACTGTGTCCTTTCATTTTAGCCTAGAAAATAGACAGAAAATTTTTTACTTCATATTTTTTTTGTCGCGCTTTTCAATCCGCTTTTCCCTGACAGTCGGAGGATTACAACAAACGGTTTCACGGTTTTTTAGGCCAACCTCCCCACACCCCTGGACTTACAAAGGGTTTAACCCTGCCTGATGAGTGAGCGACTGCCGGACCTTATTTTTTATTAGGCCCCACTCGAAAATAGTTTTCGAGCGTAGTACTTTGCGGACTTCAAAGCGCAGTTTTCATTTTTATTTTTATGTATAATGCAAGCTACTGTAAAATCATCATCTATATACAAACTTTCATTTATTTCTTTAACATTAGGGTGAAATTCCCGAAGAAATTGAGCCTTTTCCAAACCTTTTGTGTAAATAGTTTCAAAAGGCTTACAGAGTGAGCTTAAAAGCTCCTCACTATACTCTACTTCGCCATCGTCCCACTTAATGTGGTGATAATGACGAGTCAGCCAGCGGGCTGTTCTTTTCATCTTGCTATTTAAACAATCAAAGCTGTATGGAGGTCGGAACACAATCTGTGTTCTATACGACCTCCCAACTATAGCAAGTTCTTTAATAATAAATCTATTTGTATTGCTTTTGAAGCCGTGGAATTGAACTATAGCTTCCATAATAAAATTTCCTGATATAAACGGTCGGCTACGTGAGGCGGTAATTGATCTGTACAGGTTTCAGCATCGGTTAAAACCTGATTAATATAAACCTGTATAATATCCTCAATATAAAATAATTGCAATACCTCGCGACCAATTAAAGGAATATTTTTTACAAGTTGATCCCACTCGTGACGGTTAAGAGCCAAGGAGTGTTCTCCATCAGAGACACAAACGTACTGATGCCCAAAAATATTGTTAACCTTTATGCTAGGCCCCGCGTCTATAGTTATGAAACACTGATAATTCCCCAATAAAGCCAAAGTTACTTCGTTAAACCTGTCAATTAGTTGACAGAAAGAATCGTAAGACCAAAACACAACACCTTTTCTCCCTTTAATCAATACACCCAGACTATTGTCTCGACTTTTAAAAATACCCGTCACAATACTTTTAGTTAATTCGGGGTCCAAGAAATGGACTGACTTTAAAAATACTCCAGTCATTAAATCTATTGGCTCTTTACATTTAGGAATGATTATAAATTCTTGCAAAGCCATATTTAATATTCGTCTTCTGAAGTCTCGCTATTATCAAAATCTGTACACCAATTAACAATAATGCTATCAGCCCCCGAGGGTAGTTGAAACTTTGCACTAGCGGTATTAAATACACAACAGTCTAAGTAATCCGTTTTGATTAAAAGCCCGTCTTTAAAGTATTCAATCTTAACACAACCGTTGTAACCCATGTTTACCCAACGAGTTCAAGAAAGAGACTGATTAATTATCTCTTTTGGACATATAAATGTATCTTTTACCCCCACCCCTTTGATTAAAATATGAGTCACGTGACCCTCAGGGTCCACTGTTTAAAAATTACTCGGGAAATCTTTTCTTCTGTTAATTTGATACGTCTCAAAAACCTGGCTCGGTCCCGTGCCATGAGTTCCCAATCTGATTTCCTGTCTTCTTCTGGCAAACTGTATATTTCTGTAACTACCGGGTTGGAAAAACTAACTCGAGATTTTCCTGACATCTCCCGTTATAGGCTTATAGGAATAATGTATATCATGTAGTAAAAGGCAGTATGCCCAAGTATTACCTGGAAAGGCCCTTTTTGTTGTAATTTCGAGCCTTACGTCTACAGGCCCTGTTTTAATAGTATCGTCCTGTTTTGAACAGTCAATTACATACAGAGGACACTTTGCTTTAAAATCGTCAAAATTTAATATAGGCGAACCGATTCTTCCATAATACGAGTTTTGGAAGGCAGCAAACATATCATACATTAAAGTAATATTTCCTCGAAGGTTATCGTACGGGTAAAAGTTTGAGTTTAAATAAAGTTTTACATCAGTTAGGTTGCAGGCATCAAATTGTGACATGTCCTTTGTTAAGTCGTTTTTTCTGTCTGTTTGAAAGGCGAGTACGATATACCTGGGCTTTTCTGTCTGAGTAGACGTTTTCAGTGTCCAGGAGAATGTCTCCGTACTCGGCAGGTTCGGGTATTCAATCATGTCCCACTGGCGGAAGGGAACATGTATTGCAGGGTCTTTCTCTATATATTTGTACAGTTTTAATTTTTGAGCGTCATTGATTGTTATGTGAGGTATACGCCAATAAATTTTTTCTAATGTTAAATCTAAAGTACCGGCGTTCGCTAACTTTACAGCGTTAATATCTGAAGCCGAGCGTAAAAGTATCAATTCCTGTTTTACGTTCACTAGCACCTTTTTGTAATCTTCGGCAGACCCTAACAAATGTTTTAATGGGATCGAATATACAAAATCTGTTACTTTTTCAGAATTACCAGGGCCTAGCCAGCAGGCGTTTTTAAAAGTATTTTTTTCTTCCTCGCGAATGGACAGGATATTCTTTAAAGTTGTAGTAATACCAACATTTCTCGTTCTGTCAATCTCCTTGCCACAAATCTCGTACCGGATTTCTTCAAACATAAAGGCCACTGCGTTATTTACAAAGGAAACATCCTGAGGAGTCCCGTCCGTCTTTTTAGCGCTGACTTTACCGTGAATTACAATAAAGCTTTCAAAAGGCGCAGTTATTATATCTTGCTGTAATATTGGTATTCTTATTTCATCATTATTATTGAAAGTAGAATTTGCATAGGGTAAGTGCGTGTGAAATTCCATCCCTGTTATCAAATCATCGTATACAGCCGGGCTGTCTATTGCCAATAGCGCCATTTTTTATTACTTTAAAACCGATAGAACGAAGAAACGATATGTTTTTACACGTTAACACCTTGGCTTTCTGAACACTACTGACCGACTGCCCCGTAGGCATTCCCCTAAATAGTAGCCCCATTACTCTGTCTTAAATGTAGTCTAATCGAGATTCTTTCTCCGCGAAAGTTAACAAGATTACCGTCCTGGTCTTTTATGGACACTGTTAAGGTATTGATCCTTTGACTGATTACCGGTAAGTAAATCACGTTTCTCGGGAGCTCAACTATTTTATACCCCGGTGGTTCGGCCGGGTAAAACTCGTGTATCACATGACCCTCGACTCCGTTTAGGTACGACCCGCGTGTGACATTACATTCGACCCGTATTGAATTAACTTTAATTATATCCACAGGCAGTTCAGAAACATGATGTTTATTAGCCTCGTATATTTGTGTTTTGTAGCCCAAGAGTGTTCCCAATGAATGTTCTTTAGTAAAGTCAACTTTTTCAGAGCAAAATATTGTAACTTTTAAAGTGTTATTATTTGGCTTTAACGTAAATGTTACTTTTTTCTTCGGCAGTTGAGACTGTATGTATTTTTCAATGTCCTCGATCTCGTAAGAGCCCTCAGGAATTGTAATACTTTTATCATCACCGTAGTAAAACTTATCATTAATGCCTTTCTCAATGTTTGGTATAGAATTATAAGTGGTCAGTTCAATTAAACCAAGTTCCCATTCACCCTTGCTAACATCTATGGGAAATGCTAGCTCGTGGGATAGAACACTAGTTGATCCCGTGAGACAAAACATTATAATTACAGAGAAACTTTAAACAAAGATGTCCGCAAACAACTGAGTCAAAAGTCTGTTGTCTTTCGTAATTATAGTAAAGTTCACAGTCCGCCAAGTATCGTGAGATTTCTGGTGGTGGTCTTAGGTTTCCAAAACTGTCATAATAATAGGCTTTCTTATTAATCTTTTTATAACAAACCCAGTGGGTACCTTGATTAGCTGTACTGTCCAGGTTAACTATAGCAGATTCACATTTTTTGGGGCGTTTCGGTAAACTGTCCCTCATGTAAACCCCTCTAAAGTTAGGAATCTTTAATAACCTCGCGTATTTGATTAAATCGTAATTTGTTAGCGGTTTTACAGGTATCGAGATGCTTTTTTTTTCGTTCGCCTTTTTCTCCCCTTACCTGCACCTCTCTTACTACCCGCACCATCCTTCCTATAAGGCCTAAGATACAACCCTCTGCCCCGAGGACGTTTAACGGGGCGTTTCTTTTTACGGCCTCCCCCCAATTTTGATTTTGCTTTCATGGCCGTGGTGACTGCCCAAGCAGCGGCTTTCTCACCAACACTGGCGTTACTAGACTTGAATCTTTGCCAAGCGCGTTCCGCCAACTCTTTGTCAGCTTGCCTTCGCCGCTCGCTGTCGGAATAACGCGAGTATGCTATGTCGTGGACCTTACAGGCCTCGTCCAAACCGTTTATTCCTTTGTCTCCTCTTGCCAATCTCTCTTTTAATCTCGTGCCAGGACCGCAAAATTGATATCCTCCAGGCAAATGTAATTCAACAGGTAGGAGGTCTATGGCCTTATTAAGAACGGATGAAACAATACCTCCACCTCGTACGACCGCTAGCTTACGTCTGAGAGGTTTCCTTCTGTTTTTAGCCATTTATTGTAAATATCTAATAACCTCGTAGAGTTTATTTAGTAGTGACTCACGTATACACGGGATATTTAAAACTTCAAAAATGTCAGGCACCGTACGAGACACAGCGTTTGTGTACTCACTGTATTCTAACGAGCCACTGGATGTGGTAAAGTAAATCATCCCGTTTATATATCTAAAGGCACCGCTACAGTGGGCTGGGATACCGTAAAGCGTAGACGAGACCATACCCATAAAAACACCCGTATAATTACACTCGTTTATTTCAATCAGATACCAATCGTCAATAATCATGTAGCTCTTCCCCGTGTTAGTTGCAAAGGCCGCGTTAACTTTATGTACCATTCTACCGGCTATGGTATTGACATTATACATTGTAATCAAGGACAGTGAAGGGTATCTAAATAAAAACACCTCACTGTCAGTAAATAACGCGATTTCACCGTTAGGCCGTTGGTAAATGGCCGATATTTCAGTAAAATTTCGTGGTAAGAATTTGAGCCAGTGTGATATTCTTCTTGGTCGTGTTAAATCCTCAGGAATCCTATCTGCAGGGTTTAGACTAATAATCCATACATAATCCCTAAAGAAAGCAAATATCCTTTTGTTCACAATAACGTACGTATCAATTTGACCTTTTAATTCACAAATATCGCGTTTTTCAAATATTTCGGGTGGTGTTACGGCTGTAGTTGTTTTGTTGTTGTTGTTGTTGTTGTACTGCTAGGCGTTGTAACGGTAGTGGGTGTGGCTGCTGTTGTATTTATTTTTGGAATGGTTGCAAATGTTTTAGTGGGCTTGCCGTAAAGATACTCCATAGCGAGTCTGTCATCGTTGCTTAGCTCGTATTCGTTCAAGTCAACAATCCCTGTAGGATCCCTGTTAAAAGGAAACATTACTGATTTATCATCACCTGAATGATCCAAACCAAGGGTATGTCCAATCTCATGAACCAAAGTTAAAAAGAACGAAATGTTTCCATAGCGTGGTAAATTCATAGTAAAATCCCAATTTTCTTCCGAATCGAAGTGGATGTCTGTAGAAGCATACCCCGTATTGGGGAGATAGCCGTGGGCGAGAACTAACCCAGGACCGTCAAAGTCATAGGGGCAGGTATCGTGTCTAGAATACAACACATGTTGTCTACCCGTAGAAAATGATATAATTATTGTTGGATTATTTATATCCTTTTTAAATGTTAAATTCGCGTGTTTGGCCCATACATCAAAAGCTTTCTGTATCAGGTCGGGGTGCTGTGGTGTTCCGTATTGGTACCACGTTATTACTGATGTATTCCACTTTCTATTGGGTAAAGCCGAGAACGGTAGTATATTGTCTCGGTGACCGCACCGAGGCGTGGACATGAGGGCCAAAGTATCGTTATCAAACACCCCCGTTGGTTCAAGACGAAAGTACTCTTGAAATTGTCTTACTGCAGAAGTAATGTTTTGTGTCAAAGCGTTTTTTTCCAAATACCCGTAATAAGTCAAAAAATCTATCGACTTGTTGCACGAGGCAAGAGGCAGAAAAAACAATAAAACAACCCGCATGTTGAACGGCTCGGCGAAGACTAATTAGTGTTTGCCAGTTAATGTGTTTTTAAACCGGATCCCGTCCTGAGGAAACTGGGGAAAGGGTCCGTGTCTATAATTTCCTCTTCATCATCATCTTTATTACGGAATTGTCGTGTATTTTCATCTAAAAAGTATTTATTTACAACATTTAATTTGACCCACGTGTCCTTGTCTGTCTGTATTGGAGCTCCTAAGGTATTGTAAATATCAAATAGAACTTTACCCAATAGTCTTACAATATAATTTAAGTTAAGTACGTCTTGAAAATCTGTCGGATCCGACAGATTTTTTATTTGCTTTGACTGACAATCATAAAAAGTGTTATCTACGAGCTTTAAGGCTGATTTTGATGATTCTTTTAACATCCGCAAGTTTACAGCATCATACTCTTGTTCGGCATCCCGTACGTCTCTTAGTATTTTGTTTCCTATAATATAATGTTCTCCTGTAAAAGGAATACATTTGTAGTCTACGTAATATTTTGTAGCGGCGTCGTCGGAATTTTGTGGTACTTTTACATGTCGAATAACACATTTATTAGCGTCAAAATACTCTTTTTTTTCATCTAAAATCAAGGTATTGTCAGACATAAACTTTTTTGTCACCGCGTCGTTATCGTCTGCAGGTCTTTTTAGATTACATAACCGTTTATTTTGAATATCGTAGTCACCGTCGGGCGTTAAATTAAAACCCTCTCCCTTGGGGCCCTTGACGGCCTCACCTCGGGATTTTCGGCTACTACGTCCAAACTTGTCAATGGTCATTTTAGTAATGCTTTAAATCTACTGTTGCCAGCTCCTTTTATAAAGCCGGCCTCTCTCAGTTCCTCCACGATACTTAGTATTTCATTGCTATGTACTCTGTTTCCACTCTCTGTTGACATAGCAATGTGTCGCAACCGATCCACTAATTCATTGGCGTCATCCCAATGTATTATATCACGAGATCTTGCATTCTTCCACGCTAGACCCTTACCCGCTTTGGCCGGGAATAGGTCTTTAATAATTCTTCTGTACTTTAGGTTGTTGTCCCTTCTAATTGCATTGTGGAATCTGTAACCTTTCTTGTGAGCGTTGGTGGCGATAATAATACTCTTATAGGTATTAAGATCGTCTTTATTGTATATATCCTCGTCAGGGGTTCTCTTAAATATGAGCTCATACAAGCCTTCAGTAGGACTATATCTTGTGTTGTTTATTAGAATAGTTCCATCGTTGTCAAAGTCTAACACCTTATCTCCCATCATTAGAGTACTGCCTTCGTATCTAGGGCCATAATCGTGGTCAATAACTCGGACCTTACCGCTAGCATCCTTTAAAAGCATTGTCATATATCTCACTGTCATGGGGTTACTAAACTGGTTTTCGATATATTGGGACGCTGTTTCCAGTCCCGTAGGGGTTGATACAATTTGCTTTAACCCGCTGGTTTCAGGTGTAGAGACACTCGCTGGGATAAATTCAGTTATTTCTCCTTCATCGTCTGTGGTATCGTATTCCATTGGCTCTTCTTTAAAGGTTTCAGGTTCAGTTTTTATGTCTGCTGTGTTTGTTGTCGTTTTTCTAAGTTCTTGAATAATCGGTTTATACTGCTTCTCAAGCAAAATATCACTTTCAGCAGCACCCTCCTTAAAAAGTTTATATTTGCGTTTAATAGCATTACGCAACTCTATGAGTCGGCTAGTCAGTTGTTTACTGTTTCGCTCCATAGTCATAAATGATAGATTTTAGCAATCACATTTAGATTTAAGGTAGTTCAACCTGTCTAAAAAACAGGGCACGCTTCTTGCATCTTTTCATGTAACGTATTACATCTTTCAAAGAAACACCAGCACTAAAGTCTAATCCTTTATAATATCTACTTTCCTCTCTTACAAGACTGTGTCTCGGTATTACATAACGGTTTGTTAAACTTTTAAAAACAAAGGCTCGCTTTACATTGTCTCTCCATTGGGATATATGTGTTACTATATACTTGTCGTTCTCAACGGTTTTTTCCATATACTTGCTCAACATTCTCAATGGTTTATCATGATGTCTGTTGTACATTAAATACGAGTTGAGAAGCCAAAACTCACACGGGTTGGTCCCTGTAAATGTTTTCCACTGTTCAAATAATGTTTGATTTGTCACTCTATATACACCGTTTTTTAAACTAATACCAAATCTCTCACACTGTGAGGCCACTGTGGGCAGGGCTGCTCTTAAAAACTCTGTAGTATATAACCCCTGGCAGTAGTTATTTACGGCAGCAAAAGGTTTACCCCTAGGTCCTTTGGGAGTATCGTCAGGAATCGGCCCCCAGGCTGTATTATAACTAATGTCAATATAACATTTGAGATATACGCATGTGTTATAAATACTAATAGGCGACCTGATGGGAATAGTTCTCTCTGTCAAAACTATACAACCGATCGCGTGAGGTATTTTGCAACCGTACTCCAACATTCTCAAAACAATCTGAGCAAAATTAATACTACCATGAAGGTTACGTAAAGGCAATACTTTACCAAATATATCCGGAAAGGGTCTAAATCTAGAGATTATATTTTGAGGGTCCCTCACTGTTACATTTTTCATGTCCTCATGATAAATTACTAACTCTAAGGGTACACTCTGTTCCTCACACTTTTGTAAAAAGTTTAACCAAGTATCTCTATTATATGTTCTCTCACTCGCAGATATCATTAATAAAACTACGGGTGGTAGTATCGCGGTGCTTGGAGGTTTTTTATGTCTCCAACACCTTTTATTGAACGGATGGCCGTGTTTACCCTTCCTACTGCAATAGTTTCCACAAAATTTCTTTTTATCCTTGTAATAATATGTACAGAGGTTAGACCTTACGTTATGAAGTTTTTTATCAAATCCCCTTATATCGTTATAATAGTAGAAGCGACCCATTAGAAAGCTTCTATAAAACTGTCCATTCCCACTCTGTACCTTCCCTTATAAGGGTCCAAAGTTTTGTCAATAACTAGGAATCCAAAATTATCAAGCCACGCTCGAGCGCATATTTCTTTAAATTTGTCAAATGACATGTCCGTAGTGACATGATCGTTGTAAGCATGTCGTAAGTTCTTATCGTCTTGTTTAAATAGAATAATAAGGTTGCAATTGTCTCTCACCAGTTGTTTGGGAATAGCGCTGTATGTCTGTCCGAGATAAAATGTATCTAAATTGTTATGTCTCCCCATGGTAAAGTAGTTTCTAATGTTATTGTGTTTTTCGGCAGAAATATCGTCAAAAATCATTATAGAGTTTGGTTTAGCTTGATTTGGGTGTATAACTAAACTATTATCGTCAAATTCATGATACCCAACCTCCTTAGGCATAACCTGTTTAAGTAATTTGTATTTAGGCTGATAGAGGGATTTTGAAAATATATAAATGTTTTCAAATCTCAGACCGTTTGGATCAAATAATAGATTAAATAAGACATTAGTTTTTCCACATGAACTGGGCCCCACTATAATACAACGTATCGAATCTGGCAATAAAACACCGTGCTTATTCTTTTTTACCATACCGGAGCCTGTGAAATATTCGTCAAAGTTTTGAACAGGGATTTCGACTTCCTGCTTTACAAGCCGCATCGTGACTGGTTACATACAACTAATTGCTTTGGTTTTAAGTAATCACTTCACGTGCAAGCTTTTAAGTCACGGTAGAGTGACTCTAGACACGGTTGAGTGACTTTAGACACGGTTGAGCGCTTTTGCATGTCACGTTGCCTCGTTACCGCAGGACAGGAAACATCAATCTAAGATAATATCCTACGTGGTTGCATGTCATTTCCTTTCGCTAACAGAGGTCAGCCAGATGGTCAGCCAGATGGTCAGCCAGATGGTCAGCCAGATGGCCGGGCTCCGGTCATCGGCACTAAGCCAGGTGGCCGGCCTGTAGGTCATTAGCATAAGCATGTCGTTGTCCTTCACTAACGGAGGTCGTTAGCATCTATCCAACTGTCATGGCTGCTATCATACCCCCTCCATCGTACAAAGAGTTTGTCTCCTTTCCTTTTTAATACTCTTTCAACTAAATAAACGTCACCGGTTTTGGACTTGCTAATTTCTTCGGCATAAAACCCACCTTTGAGTATCTCTCCTCTACTGTCTTGCAGTATGTATGTTACCGGTCTTGTTGGTTTAATTGCGTATACTGTAAACGTCTCGTTTGTCCAATTTGGTAAATACCCTTTTTTGAAAACTCTTTTCACTTTACTGATTCTAACGCTGTCGCCTACTTTTAATTTTTGTTTAAGGATTTTGTGTTTTGGTTTCTTAACTTTATTTATTCTCTTTAAAATATCTTTGACGTGTTTTTGTTTAAAATCTTTGGGTTTCATACCTATAGTCCTGTGCTTTGTATTGTTGTAAGACTTTACAATTTCTGGCAATATACTTAACCATTCGTAACTTCCACGGGCTGTAAATAGTTTGTACATTTTTGACTTGAGAGTCCTGTTTAATCTTTCTACTATACTGGCTTTAAGTTCAGAAAATGTAAAATAGTGATTGACTTTATATTTTTTCATTAGAGCATTTACATGTTTATTAAAAAAGTCGGTTCCTTGGTCTGTTTGAAAGTTTTTCATTTTATATTTAGCTAAGATAGGAGCGAGTGCCTTTGCCACTTCTGGCCCTGACTTGTCTTTTAACGGTACGGCAAAAGCCACTTTGGACAAACAGTTAATCATCGTCAATATGTACTTGTACCCTTTATTAACTTGGGAATATGGCTTCATTTCAACGAGATCAGCCTGATAAAGGTCTGTTAGCCCCTTAAGGGTGACTTTACGCCTGGTATAATTTCTCCTGGCAGGTCGGTGTAGTTCATTAGCTATAGCTGTTTTACCGTCCATTTTGATAATGATTAAAATTATCCAAATCTTCTACTTATATATTTTTTTTTAGTAAAGTCATGGCCCCTCCACCGCCATGACTCGTGGAGACCTTCCAAAACAAACTAGTTGTCTCCTCCGTTTATTTTTTTTGTATTTTTACTTTTTATACTTTTTTTTACCCACCGAACCGTTCCAAGGAGTAGCCTAGGTGTTGGCCAGGCTCCTCAATGTACAGGGTCCTTCTTTCACCCGAGGTCTTTTCGATGGAGTAGCCGGGGTGTTAGCCCGGCGCCTCAATCTACTGGACCCCTCATTCACACATGGGTCTTTCGAAGGAGTAGTCTGGGTGTTAGCCAGACGCCTCGATCTACTAGACCCCCTTTCAGGTTTACGGGGCTTTTCGTCACCCGCGCCATAGACCTCCATTCGTTCATGTACATTCATGCAGTGGGGATTATAGCATTTACATTTATATTTTATATACAAGGGTTTTTTTACATAGTCCGGTACTCTAAGAGGTACCAACTCTTTAAAGTCAATGTTGTTTTTAGAGCATAATGTAACATAAGGACATTGACTATAGATAATTTCTATAAAATAATTAAGTGGTCTACGTAAGAATGTATCCCAATATAAACAATTACAGTATGCTGAGCGACCTACATAGAATTTTTTAATATACTCTTGACTTATGGCGTAATGGTTACGCCAATGGGTTTCTACAAACTTTTCGAAAATTACTGGGGGCATGTTTAGGCAAATTAGTTCGTTAATACATCGGGTGCGATCCCAGATTTGTTTTTCACAAAGTTGAAAAAGTGATTTTGGTTGATTCATAGTAAAGAGCAGGGACACGTCAGATCGCTATGGCGGCAGGGAGCAAAGAGAGAGAAAGCGCGCGAGATAATAGAAAGCGGGGGAGGGGGAAGAGTGACGCAACCTGTCGGGGTTACTCAAGTCTTTGAACTTTTTGGTAGCCAAATGGCAAGGTGTCGTACTCACCCTCGAGCCTCCTTTTAGGTCCTGTGATTTTAAACTTTTTAATTTCACTTACCGTTACAATATCTCTGTCTTTAGTCCTCCTGATTCTGTTTTCTTCAATTTCTAAAATTTCAGCTGCTTCACTAAGGACCATCTTTTTTAACTGTTCAAAATTTAATGTTTCGGAAGTCTTCATATTGAGGGTGAGGCCCTTGATTTTACACACAGTTTGTAGCTTTTGCTTTTTGGTTGACCAGACAAGGTATGCATAGGTCTTTGGTCCCCCAGAAACAAACTCTAAGATATAAGAGCCGGGCCCGTACTCACTTGCCAATTCGTCCGTCATTTCCCCGAGGTAATCTCCCGTAGAGACCTTGTACAATCCTCCCCTGTATAGATAAATACACGAGTCCGTGTCATAGTAAAGGACTTGACCTCCAAGGGCATCTAGATGTTCATACAGTTTAAGCCTCGCCTGGGCTGTGGTGTAGGCCGCAATAACAACATTTACATTTGTCAAAGGTTCCCCCACTTCCTCAATATATTCCCAGTTAACAACAACAACTTCCTCGTTAACAGTTTGAATCCTATTGACTTGTACTTCTGGACTGATTAACATTTTAAACAAGACTTTAGATTCCCTTACAATTGATGCTTTAGTTTGGTTCTCCCTCTGTCCGAACTTTCCCCAGAAACTGTTAAGCATTAATTTAGCCAACGACCTAAGTCCCCCGTTCTTACAAATTTTTGCCTTGTCCAGTTGAATACCCTCATGTTGGAAATAGTCTGCGATGTACTTGTCTTTGTCCTCTTCGGTATTACACCAGCTAGGATAGCCTGAGGCTTCCTGCTTCATTTTCAAAAACTTATTAATAAAGTCTGTAAACAATCCCCCTTTCTCGTATGTGGCTACCTCGTACTCCCACAACTCGTACATGTCCAGTACAGCGTAACCCTTCTCAATCGCCTTCCTAATTTCATCCATAGTCCAAGTCCCAACTAACGCTCTTTTATCACTCTCATGTTCACAGTCTCGCTGGTTTTGAGTTTCCCCGCAAGTCCTACACAACACAAACATTAATTTATTATTCATTTTAACAGGGAGTACGGGGTGGTAGAGATCCCGAGGTGGTAGGATTTTACATTTTAGCAAACCATCTACATTTAATCCTCGCTGTCTGCACTCCCTATCTCCCACATAAATGGTAGGGTGGCCCAAAGGATATTTCCCATATTTGTTTACATAGGGGTAGAGGGAGCAGACATCAACGTATTGGATTGTTTCTCCCTCTTCACATTTACAATACGTTTTTGAATTACCCGTTCTGCCTCCAAAGAACGCTTGCCGAGGGTCGAGGGGGAGATTATTGAGGATCGGCAGGTTGTTCAAGTGATTTAGTTTATTGTCCTTTTTCAAAGCTCTAAATTCACACTCCCACATTACTACAACTTCGTAGTCACTGATTTTAGACATTTTCTTCAGAGTCCTTTCATATCTTAAATTAAGTGAATCTGAGGGATCCTCCTTCAGAGGAGCCTCTCTGTCGTAAGGAAAACATTTCGGGCACCCGTGCCAGTAACACCCGTGGAACTCGTAAATTCGTTCCCCGTCAAACCCGTCAACTTTTAGCCCGTTAATTTTAACTTCTTTACCCCGGCCGGCGTGCTCAATCCTCAACCCTCGTTCCTCCTCCTCCCATGTTAACCATTGTAAAGCAACGGCTGACTGATTGTCAGTCAGTCTGTACCCGTTTTTAGGGATTAGGCCGATTGTGTTTGGTTTCAAGAAGTTACGGCGGAAGGCCAGGTTACAAGCGCTAGCAATAGTTACGGACTCGAGGAAAGGATCTACGTTACATTCTTTCAAGAAAATACGTCTAAACTTTAATGAGGCCTGAGCTAAAATCTCTACGTCAGAGATGCAATACTCCAAGATTTCTTTTTGAAAGTCAAAGACATAGTTACTCGCCACCTGTTCCTCGTACCATTCTTCAAAGGCTTCGTGTTTCTTTTCAAACATTGATTCGGGGCAGTAGTATTTTTTGTCAGGCATAGGGCCTACATAATTTTGGTTCGCTAGAGTGTTGAAGAGGTGGGGAAAGTAGCCCTTCTTTTTCTCGGGAGGCAGTTCAAAGGCGTTAGGGAGCGCAGCGAGAGCCATGGGGAAATAGCTCAGTGAGTCAATGAATCTCACATTGTCCATTTCCATTAAAATAATTTTGGTCCCCCTCATAACCAGTTCCGGAGTGAATTTAGTTTCTTCCAACACATACTTTAACAAGAACTGAAAATCAAAGCCTTGCCCGTTGTGAGCAATTACACAGACATTTTTGAACTGTTTACGAGCTTGCATCACATACTCCATGAAGTGTTTTACTGGTTCTTCCTTAAAAACTTTAGTTCTGTTTCTACATGCCGTGCAAAATCTAGACTCGATACAATTAAAGCAAAACTGTTGCGAGACGCACAAGTTAACTTGATGTACTTTTTTATCAGGGTCAGAGGGGAGAGACTCGTCTTGCCTTGTTTCCAAGTCAAAGAAAATGAAAAGATAGTCTTTAGTTTTAGGTTTTCCATCGTTGGGTTGCATGTAGCATTTGTGATTTGGATCTTTGAATGATTTGCAGGGTTTACAGAAAACTTCCCCGCACTTGTGAGGTCCGGATCTCTCTTTTAAATTAATCAGTTTCCCGCAGTCTAGACACTTTTTTACTGTTTTGCATTTGTCAACCTTATGGGCGATAAAACAGAGCTGGTTCCTCATTTTCAAATTACAGTCTGTGCAAACTATTCCCCCATGCTCCTCTTTACAGGGAGGCGAGATGGTTTGGCAGTAAGGGCAGATGTTTGAGCATCTGTGCTCAGCTTTGTGGTCATAGGGAACATGGCAACCTTCGCAAAAGTAAGCACAGGCAAAAGCAGCGGTTAAACTGTTGATTACATTATAATGACCGTTGTGAAAGAGCAAGTTAATTTTGAATTTAGGATTTTCAACAGCCCCTTCAAAGTAAACATCACGACCTTTTCTGTCATAGTTGTAGACTGTGATTTTGTAGTCTTTTAGCAAGTCCTGAAACTTTTCCAATTCGGGGATACCGGCACCTTCCTCAGAGATCTCTACCCTAGCCCGCCGAATAAGTTCCTTGGCCCTAAACGATTGTCTTTTACCCTTGTCTTCTCGGATTGCTTTGTACTGGGGGTCTTTAGTCACGTTTGCTATGGCCACCACCAAAGCCCGGGGGAGACACAAGTTATCTTTATTATTAATTACTACAATACCCCGTCTCGATTTACATTCTTCATCAAAGGTATTATAAAAGCCAGGTCTTACTCTCCCAGGACGGCCGGAACCCACAGGGAGATTAACTCGGGTACATTCAACTTTAAATGTGTCTGTAGATTTAATTGATTCAGAATTTGATTGAACAATACCCCCGAAAATTTGCCAAAGGATGTCCTCATCAATTTCACCAACGGGTCGGAAAGCTACAAAACCGGGTTCTTTACTTTTTAAGTTTAAGCTGTGCAAGGTGAAACCAAGCTGATCATTTTCATGGGCCCGCTCTTTCATTTCATTAACAATTTTGGCAAAACCTTGTCTTAGCCAATCAATTTCAGTAGTTTCAGGAGGAGGATTAGTAAATTTAAAAATTGTTCTTGTTCCATAAATTCTAAAATGTCTAACATAGGTTTCGTCCGAGCTGAGAACCTCGACAGGATTTACAGCCATTTTTTTCAAATAAAAGTGAGGTTATGTTACGCAGAATAAAACAAATTAAAAGTGAGGTTATGTAAAATACAAAGCAAAAAGTGAGGTTAGGAAAAGTGAAGCCGCTATGGGGAGCAAACGCTCAAGTTTAATCTTTGCAAAACGCAACGAACGGAGCAGCGCAAAAACACGTCCGATCGCAACGGGAGCAGGGAGCAAAGAGAGAGAGAAAGCGCGCGGGATAATAGAAAGTGGTGGGGAGGTGGCTGATGCAATATGTTTATTTGTTACAGGAGGTAGCGACAGGGCAGTGGCAGCGCGGTTGGGGACAGGTCGGGAGGAGGAGGAGGCAGTGGCTGGCAAAGGTATGGATAGACGGTGGCGGGTTTACGGTGATATACATCTTTATATATATATATATATGTAATTATAACTACGTAGTATGATATTATATATATATATTCTCTCTTACATTATAATACTGCAGGTATTTTGTGTCTTACATTACAAGCGTGACATAACTACCTTGTTATATATATAAAACCTTATTATACATCATTATATATATAACTACCTTATTATACATCTTTATATATATAACTACGGTTGGTACCACTGGTATGTAGGTCATATTTTTTGTTTTGCAATTTTCTTAGGTTGGCTACACGTTTTCTCATATAAAACAATGTTAGCGCTGAATCATAGGAGGTACTACTAACATATGTTTATGTCTTTCAAGTATGTTAGATATAATCCTTATAACAGCTGTTGTAACTAACTAACTAACATACTAACCTGACTTTGTTTTATGTATTTAGATAAAGGTAACTTATCTTAAACACCCCCGTTGCAGCAAACCTGCGTACTCAGCGAATTTCCAATGCATATATATGTGTCTCACTACTACATAGGGCCACTTTCCAAGTTACACAAAAATACATTCATAAATAAGTGATATATAGCATTTTATTTATTCTCCATAAGAATTACATTAGGGCTGAGTACGCAGGTTTGCTGCAACGAGAAAGATACAAAATGTGTATATTTGCAATTATCAATATAACTCAACCAGGTGAAGCTATATACCAAGTTGTATTAATTTAGGTTCAAAACTAAGGAAATAAAAACTCTACTTATTCTCCATATGAATAACATGGGTGCCGAGTATGCATGTTTGCTGCTACGGGAAAAATCAATAAAAACTTTGTTGTGCAAATATCAATATACCACAACTATTTGAAGCCACATACCAAGTTTCATCAATATACATTCATAAATAATCGAGATATCAAATTTTATTTATCCTCCATAAGGATAATATTGGCCAACGTACTGTGTTTAGCACTTTGAATATCTCTGCAACGGTTGGACGTTGAACAACAATTAAAACACCAAAATGATTTTTTTATAGAGCTAAACTGATTGGTATCAAAAAATGTGAAGTTTTTAGTAAAATTATCTGAGGAAAATCCAAAAACCTTTTTCCCATAAGATTAACATGGGACATTTTATGGACGCCTTTTTTTATTTTTCTCTACAACCACTTAACCTAGGTTAATGATTCAAAATACCAAATTATTTGTTTTTTAAGCTCTATAAAATTGCAGTAACCAAAATTAGTGTTTTTAAAATTTAAGGGGGAAAATCTCAAAAAACTAATATTTGGAAAATTTAAAACCCCCATAAAACTCTCTTCCCATAGTCCAATCGATCTGGTTTTCGACCTTAAAGTCATAAATGTTACTCTACACATTTGTGCCAAATTTCATCAAAATCGGGCGTTTCATTCAAAAGTTATCGCGGTAACGGATACATATATATATATATATATATATATATATATATATATATATATATATATATATATATATATATATATATATATATATATATATATATATAATTTGAACGAATACTGTTTTTGTCTTTTGGGGTCACTACAAAATCGTTTGCCACTCACGGTGGTTTTAAGAGGGGAATCGCCCTTATCCCCCCCCCAGGGTTAGGGGATTGATATTTTGAATATACTGTGTTGGTTAATGCTAACTTTACCTGCATATCAAATATCAATTAAATTGATGATTAAATAAGAGAGAAATTGTAATTTTTTTATTCCCTATACAAATAACATTGGACAACGTACTGTGTTTACCACTAAATGAAAGTTTCAATTTTCTTCGCAACCAGTAATCGTAGGATAATAATTCAAAATACTATATCTTTTACTTTTTTGAGCTTTCCTTAATGGTGATAAGTAAATTTTACTTAGCAATTAAAATCTTTATAAAAATAAAAAAACTATTTTTGTACATTCAAGCCCTGTAATTTCTGAAACCGTATTTTTTCAGAAATACCAGAAATGTGGGTAGTGTAATTTTTTTGGAAACCTAAAGCTCTGTAAACCACTAAATTTTTATCAAAATGGTTAGAGCCGTTTTTGAGAAATATTGATATTTTCAGTTTTTTAGGGGTTTTGGGGTATAATCCTCCTTTAAAGTAAAAAATTAAAGCAAATTCAAAAAATCTTGGAGATATTATTGATTAGTACCTACCATAGAACCATTGACTATAGATACTTCAGTATCTATAGTCAACGATACTTCAGTATCTATAGTCAATGATAGAACTCTATTAATACACCTGTTATGCTAGCGCAGTGGAGTTGTTGAAGCGGAAAGCGGTCCTTTCCCCTCCACATAATGGGCAACTTCGTCAACTGAGAGATTTCTGCCGGAAAATATTGTAATGCGCGCACTCATCAACACGCTCCTCCATCGCACAGGGATCATCCGATTCTAATGAAACTTATATATTTATTATCTGGAAGAACTGAGGATTACAGAGTAAATCACTTACAGATAAGTCTGTTAACAAAATTATAAAAATACAAAATATAATTAGCTTAACAAATTGGAACATAAAAAAGTTAGTAAGCGTAAACATTTTTTATTTTTGGGGTAGAAACAAACTTCAAGCGAGAAAAATGTTGGAAATGAGTTGAATAAATACTTTTATTTGAAACATTTGTTTGTACAGTCTTTAGTTTTCTCACATTTAAAGGGCAAACACGCGCTTTTGATATCGCCACCGCCGGGCCGCCGCGCCGCGCCGTCGCGTCGTGTTGCTGTCCCGCGCCGGATACAACTTTTATTCCATGATATCCTATTTTTCTTAATTTTGTAACTATCTTATAATAAAAAATACGTTTTCTTCTGAAGGAAGGGCAAGCTGTGTGACTTGGTTAACAAGTACTATTTTATTGGGTGGAGTACACTTCCTGTTCCATGATTTTTATATATATCCTGTGTCATTTTATATGGTACTGTATAAGTTGGTTCCACTTGTGATTAAGTTTATTTAATAAAAAACAGCGGCAATGAAACAAATATCTATTTCCAAAATAAAACCAGAGTAGCTACCATAGACCACTTACTGCCTCTAAAATAATAAGTCATAGTTCAGCTTGTTAATACAATCAAATTCGTGTTGTATGACAAAGTGTTGTGTCAGTTAGCTGGAATGAGTGCGGTACGAATTGGTTTGAGCGCGGGAAACGTTGTTACCATCTTTACAGAACAAATAAATCAACTTATGAAAAAATGTTTGGGATAAAAATTGTGGACCAA
Source organism: Allygus modestus (assembly GCA_963675035.1). Classification (NCBI taxonomy): domain Eukaryota; kingdom Metazoa; phylum Arthropoda; class Insecta; order Hemiptera; family Cicadellidae; genus Allygus; species Allygus modestus. Next base: position 341,297,302 of record OY776111.1, read on the forward strand.
CTAATTATCTACAACTTTTCCGCTGGAATTTTCTTTTTAATCCCAAAACAAAAAAGTTTAAGCTTTGTGAATTTTTCGTGTCCCACTTTTAAAACACTAACTAGTTTTCATTACTACGAATAAAATAAATTACCAAACTACAAGAAATTTATACTGTTAGATTCCATAGTTCATGCAGATCGATAATATATAAAATTTATTGTAATTACATGAATCTGGCGAAGCACAAAAGCGTGTTAACGATAGGGCGGACAATACTGAAATCCACTGAGCGGCCGTGAGTGTCATTGAATGGGTGGGGGTCAAGACCGATTTCTTGACACAGCCCGTGCGTTCCAGGTGTATTAATGGTGATTCTATAGTACCTATATACCAAATTCGATCAAAATCGGATTACGGGTGTGGTCTCCAGCTTTGTACACAACCAGGCAGACACACACAGACAGACAGACAGACAGACAGACAGACAGGCACACAGACATCACTTCGAAAACCACTTTTTTATCAGGGACCATTAAAATGAATATTTCCACTGAAAACTCAAATTTGAAAATTTTGACGAAAACAATACTTTCTCCAAATACAATCTATAAGGGAGAGAACGTAAAAAGGGCGTCATTAGTTCTTAGCCATATTACGTCAATCTTTAATATTAATATTCTGTAATATTGACAAGAAATCTGTAATATTAATATTAATCTGTAATATTATCTATTAAATTTTATAGAAAAACATCGTGTTTGCATTTTTTAGTTTTACACCAGCTTCTTATTTCCAGTTTGAATCGCAAACAAGTTGGTCGTGTCATCACAGTCGGCACAAACAAGCGATAACAAATAGTTGGCGCTTGACGAGACATCGGCCATGTGTCACATGACAATGCTATCGCAAACAAGTTGGTCTGTGTCATCACAGTCGGCACAAACAAGCGATAACAAATAGTTGGCGCTTGACGAGACATCGGCCATGTGTCACATGACAATGCTGTCGCACGCCTTGGTGCCCCTGTTTACCACTATATAAAATGAACGCATGTTGCTAGTGCATCATATTATTTTAAAATTAAGTATTTATTTTCAAACTAGTTGTTCAAATTATTCTTTACTATAGACATCTGCTTCAAAGCATATCAAATTTTTGCCTCTTTTACAAATCGTGTGATACGTTTGTCTGGTTTATTAGCGAATTTCCCCTATAGGGAAGAAGCTATTACCGTAGGTCTCATGGTAAGACTTAAGCCCGAGACCATGATAACTTTTCATTTTGAGGTCCCCAGATGCCAAAAACACCATTCGTTCAAATTGTTATATATGTATATATATATATATATATATATATATATATATATATGTCCGTAAGCACGATAACTCTCGTAAAAAAAGGTCCGATCTTAATTAAGTTTGGTACAAATGTGTAAAGTAACATTTATTTGAACGAGTTCGAAAACCAGATGAATCGCACCATCCGAAGGGGGTTTTTGGGGGGTTTTGTCCCCCAAAAATGTGTTTTTTTGGGGTTTTCACATGTAATTTTAATTTAAATAAAATTTTAATTTATACCATTGAATTCAGCTTAAAAAAACAAACAATTTGGTATTTTGATCATTGCTCTACAATAATTGGTTACCGAGATATTGAAAGTGCTAAACACAGTACGTTGTCTAATGTTATTCTTATGGAGAAAAAGAAAAATTGTATATCTCGCTTATTTATGAACATAAACTGACGAAATTTGGTATATGGCTTCATCTGGTTGTGGTTTATTGTTGTTTGCACAAAAAAACAACGTTTCGCCTATGGTTCCTGTAGCAGCAAACCTAGGTACTTGGTCCCCATGTTATTCTTATGGAAAATACTTAAAATGTTATATATCGCTTATTTATGAATGTATATGGATGGAACTTGGTATGTGACTTCACTAAGATGATTTTTATTGATATTTGCATAAAAACCCATTATTTTGTGTTTCTTGTTGCAGCAGACCTGCGTACTCATCCCCAATGTTATTCTTATGGGGAATAATTAATATTTTTAATATCGCTTGTTTGTGAATACATTTCTTATGAGTCCTGTTAAGTGTTTTAATGTGTTATGTTATATATTCATTGGAAATTCGCTGAGTATGCAGGTTTGCTGCGACGGGGGTATTTTACTGTATCTGTGTTCCTCTGATATATGCTTAGAGTGGGTGTCACATGAATTACCTTTGCGAATTTTGTTTAAATGTTACTAAATAGTTACTAAATTACCATAGATTGTGAAAAATTAATTACACACTATAAACTTGGTGTTGGTTTATATTAACAAAAGTTTTATTAACATGCTGCAGTTTTAGTTTTTATCACGTTCGTCGTTTACTAATTAAGTCACTAACCCATCCTAACACTTCTTTTACTAACTACTATAGCGGGAGTTATTTCCATGAACTGTAATACTACAGTTGATAAAAGTTCTCACTTGTGTGGTGTGAAATACTGTGTTGTAAAATAGTTGTTTGTTTTCACGAGCACACCATCGTAAAATATCATCTATGTAACCGTGTGCAAATTACAACTTTATATACTAACTAAGTTATGTTCTCTCAGTTCCAAGTTTGGTTATAAAATGCAAATAAACCTTCGTCAAGCACTACCAGAAAGTCGTTATATATCCTGCCAGCCTTTTTATGGTGTACTAAGTTCCTGATTCTCTCCGTTTTTATTAACGGCATTGGCTTAATTAGGAACACTGAAGCTTATAAATAATAAACCTCTTAACGATAAAATTAAAAAGCCTGACATAATAAATAAATAAACGGTATTGGGAAACTGGCACATACTTTCTCCCTTTTAGCCCAACTTTAATGGCTAAATTAGTAATCATTTACTAACTAACGAATATAAAGTACGGTATAATGCACGGAATATCTTCTAAAAAACCTTTTTGTTTCAGAAATGTTCACCCAAATCCCATTTTTGGAGTAACTACAAAATCCTTTGCTACACACAGTGGTTTCAAGAGGGGAATCGCCCCCTTATCCCCCCTCAGGGTTAGGGGATTCATATTTTTAATATCCTCTGATCGTTCATGCTAACTTTACCTGCATATCAAATTTCAATTAAATTTATCATTAAATAAGAGAGTGATTTTAATTTTTGTATTCCCTATAAGAATAACATTGGACAACGTACTGTGTTTACCGATAAACAAAATTTTCTATTTTCTCCACAACTAGTAATCGTAGAATAATAATGCAAAATACTACATTATTTAGTTTTGTTCGCTTTTCTTAATGGTGATAAGTAAATTTTATTTAGCACTTAAATGTTTATGAAAAATTAAAAAAAACTGAATTTTTTAAATTTTAAGCCCTGTAATTTCTGAAATCGAACTTTTACAGAAATTCGTGTGGTGTCATTTTGTTGGAAACCTAAATTTCTACAAACCAATAAATTTTAATCAAAATCGTTAAATCCGTTTTTGGGAAACCTTGTTTTTTACTTTTTTTACGGTTTTTTGGAGATAATTACCCTTTAAAAACAAAAAAGAAAAAACATACCTGGAGATATCGTAGATTACTACCTACATACCAAATTTCATCAAAATCGGACAACGGGTGCGGTCTCCAGCTCTGTATACACCCAGACAGACACACAGACATCACTCCGAAAACGAGTTTATTAGAATCAGGGACCATTAACATAACTCCACTAATAACTCAAAATCAAAATTTTTACGAACAAAATATTTCCTTCATATACTATGTACGTATAAGGGGGAGAAAGTAATAAAGCCTAATATAAACCTGAGAAAACGTGTTGTCCTAATATAAATGTTGTGGGATCAGTTAAACAAATGTAAAATATGTGTCAAAATCTGGTGTTCCAGGTTATATTTTTATATTCAATTTTCCATTATGTTCTATTTACAAATGGATTATAACCATAAACAAAACATAGAAAATAAATACGATGTTAAAACATTTTAAACAATACTCATCAGCTAAAACAATTGCTACATGCAATACAAAATTAGCTTTTTATATATAAATTCTTCAGCCATAAAATTTATTTTATAACTAGTGAACAATACTTCTTTAGTTTGTTCAAGCCCGTAGCCCGTAGCCAGTATGAGCTAGTTCTGTAATATTTATAATAATTAAAATAACTATATGTTTTTAATTTTTTTTCTATGTGGTAATTTTTAACTCGTAAAAAGTATACCATTTAATATATAGGGTTTAATTAATATAATTTGTTAGAATATCTTGATATTTATAATTATTAGACAGTTTTACAGTACGGTGAAAAACTAATGAAATAAAATCTTAAGAATTGTGTAGTTTTGTAGTGAATGCATTTTACATTGTAATAAAAAGAGGCAACGAAGCACGTGACAGCATTGTCATGTCACATACGGCCGATGTTTCGTCAACCGTGAACTATTGTTATGATCGCTCGTTTGAGCCATCTGTAATGACACAGAACGTTTTGTAACTGAAACCGAAAATGTGGACACTTGTTAAGGCATGAAACTAAATAATTGAACTTTATTTCGGTCCCTGATAAATGTTTGAAACTGTATCAAAAATTAAAAGTATTATAGTGTAGAACTATTGTGTATCTTTTAAGCAATATACTCAAAAATGTTTTAGACGATGTATTAATTATTTTCTGTGGACTATTGTAAGCAATAACATTTTATGTATAGTGAAAAAATAGCGTAAAAATTCTGCAGTAAAAACTATGTCGTAAGAAGACGCATACTAGATAAAATCATTAACCTCAAAAACATTTTTTTCGGATTACGACATAATATTTCGTTTTGAAAACTTTACTACATTCCTCAAACTGACGCAAGAGAAGGTTAGAAATATCAACTTGAATGATTAACAATATCAAGATTTCAGAAATGACCACTACTAATCACTAATTTGTATCTATTGACGTTCCCTAAAATTAAATATAAAATATATTTGAAGATTGTGTACTTAAACTCTTTAACTCATATTTCAAAAGTAAAAAATCAACTCTACATATTAAATTAAGTGTTATTTGATCAAAATGCATATTTTTGAAATGAATAATAAAATTGTTATCATTTTCAATGCAAGACATACCTTTAATTCTCCCCACTATTCACCAAAACAATACAAAAAATAGTATACCAAGAACCCAAATAGCCAAATACCCAATGGGATATAGTATACCAAAATATAATAAAAAATAGTTATAATTCGTAGTTTTCTTAGGAACTTTGTATAACGTAAAAATAATTATTCTTATTTAAAAATGGTTTCTTAATTGCATTTCTTTACCTACCGTAACTTTAATTTGATAAAAATGATGGCCATTGTATAACGAGACATAGGGTTTCACATTAGGCCTAAACTTATCCAGCTATAAGAAATATTCTGTAATATATTGGTAGCTGAAATTTAGTATGAACCTTTAGATACCTCGCGACAACGGATATTCCTTTGTATTTTCTATTTCGTAATTGTTCAGGGGACTCGGGTTCGAATATATTTAGGAAAAAACACAAAAATCGTCCAAAAATAAAGTTTCTGACTTTTCCCTTAAAATATTTCGAACCCAAGACTCTTAATTAATAAAAAAATGCAAGGTATTTGGTATATCTATTGTTGAAGGTGACATTATTAATCAAATTTCAACTAACATTATTCAACATGACAAATTTAAACGTCCTATCTATTACAAGTTATTGTAGATGTACCGAAATTTTACATGTTAAATCCGCTGTCTCATGATCAAATGGACTCTCTGTATAAAAAATGAGCGGTTTTGCAGTCCTTTACAGTTGTTTTGATAGATTATACAATCAATGACCTGCTGCACAAAATTAATATATTAAACTTTTTTTAGCGAATTTTCCCTATAGGGAAGAAGGTATTACCGTAGTTGGCATGGTAAGAGTTAAGCCCGAGACCATGATAACTTTTTGTTGTTTTGAGGTCCCCAGATGCCAAAAACACTATTTGTTCAAATGTGTATATATATGTATGTCCGTTAACACGATAACTTCAGTAAAAAACGTCTGATTTCGATGAAATTTTGCTCAAATGTGTAAAGTGAAATTCATGACGTTTAGTTCGAAAACCAGAAAATCGGACCATGGGAAGGGGGTTTTATGGGGTTTACAATTTTCCAAAAATCAGTTTTTTGCATTTTCCCCTTAAAATTTGTACAACACTTAATTTTGGTTTCGACCATTTTATAGAGCTTATGAAACAGTATTTTGAATCATTAACCTAGGTTAAGTGGTTGCGAGAAAATCCAAAATACGTGCTCATAAAATCTCCTATGTTGATCTTATGGGGAAAAGGATTTTAGCTTTACCTCAGTTCATTTTAATGTAAACCTCATATTTGCTTTTACTAATCAGTTCAGCTCTGTAAAACAATCGTTTTGGTGTTTCGTTGTCCAATGCTATCTTTATGGAGATTAATTAAAATTTGATATCTCGATTATTTACGAATGTATGTTGATGAAGCTTGGTATATGGCTTCGCCTAGTACTTTTATATTGATATTTGCACAACAAATTTTTTTGCCGATTTTCCCCACAGCAGCAAACCTGCATACTCAGCCCCCATGTTATTATTATGGAAATGAGTAAAATGTAATGTCTCTCTTAATTATGAACATAAATTAATACAACTTGGTATGCAGCTTTGATTGGTTAAGTTATATTGATAAATATTGTTAAGTTATATTGCATAAAAACACAAATTTTGTGTTCCTTGTTGAAGTAAACCTGGGTACTCAGCTTTCAATGTTATTCTTATGGGGAATAAATAAAATGATATACATCAGTTATTTATTCGTGTATTTTTATGAAACTTTGTGAGTCGCTTTATGTGGTAGTGAGAAACATATATATGCAATGGAAATTCGCTGAGTAAGCAGGTTTGCTACTACGGGGGTATAATATATTTATGTTCAACGTCCGTTCATGGAACAAACCAAATTAATTAGGCACAGTGTATTGTATAATTGTCTTAAACCATAAAGATATATTCGTTACACATTAGTGGATATATATTTTACTATCTGTAGTCTCTGGCCCATTAATAGTTTTAGGTAATTTAATTTATTCTGGAGGAACTACAAAGGAAAAGACGGTATACAGCATGTCATAAACAAACCTGTAAACTCTATCCGTTCTATGAATAGCAAGAGTTGTTTGCATTTGGTGGTACTTTAGTGTGAATAGTTTGTTTTCTGTTGAGTGCCAAGTGTTATCTCAGTATACTTTGTCATTTGAGGTTTAACAATTCTAATACATTACAGTTTATCTTTATGTTATTTTGTCGTCTCCCATTACGAACCTCGATTTATTAAAATTTCATAATAATTCTTAGAAAAAATCCTTCATAAGTGACAAAGCTATTTAGTTTATTAGATCTTTAGACAGTTTGTGTTCATAAATTAATTTGCAAGAAGTATTTGTTATTTTAATATAGGAGTATACACCGTGGTCTCAAAATCAATAGTGATTATGAATATTGTCATACCGCTTAGTAGTAGGCATACTCATATGAGATTTAAACCTGGATATACAAACTTGTAATCGTTGCATTTTAAATAAACAAATAATAATATCAATTATTCATAAATTTATCAAAAATCCAAAAAATTATTAAAGAGTCGTTTTAAAATTTGGATCAGTAGAAAGAACACAAAGAATCTTAATATTTGGGTCAGAGGAAAAACCCAGAGAACCCAATACGGTATGGCCAAGTTATATTGTTTTTCATCAAGAAGTAATTGTTTCTCTGTTTCAACTTAAATCCCTTGAGTTAACATGTCAAAGAATGTAATTTTGTAACGACTGAAGGAGAAGTAGGTCGGCTTTGATCGTAAAATTCGATTGTATCAAGTTTACAGCATTTTAAACGGTCCAGCTCTTAATTTCATAACTGTAGTGTTATTTACAAAAAAGTACCAAGATTAAAGCTACTTGTACAATTTTTAATATTAGATGTTTTTACTTTTGTATCATTTTGGAAACAGATTTGGTATAACAAATACAATACGCAACCAAGTTAATAGTTATAGTTATAGTTTTAAGTTGTGTTAAATTGTGTTGTGGTAAGTCCTTATAATATTTAAATCTACCATACTTACTGTCTATATATGTAGTCTATATATGTATATATATATATATATTTGTAATGACTTTATACCCATTTACAGCTTAATAAATACGATAAAGGCCTAACGTAAACATAATTATCACCGATAAGGATTAAATTTAAATGCATTCAATACGTATATTTTTACTAAATCAGTAATGATTGTAATTTATACTTTTACTAGCTGCCATCGTACCCGGTTTCAAAAACCCCACGAATCCGGGAATCATACCCGGGAATAAAACCTGTGGCATGTGCTACATTCTGTGGTTAACCCGTGGAACTATTACTAATCTTGATCAGTTGTTTTAAGTGTCATCAGCTCAAAACAAAGTGAATATCCATAAAAATAACACTGGATTGAAACTTTGGCTTCCCGTGGGGCGGAGCAGTGGAGCCCAATCTGATTTTGTTTAATCCTTTCTTAGTTGTTACCTATGTTATGGAAGGAGTATGCGTGCCGAATTTAGAGGTTGTAGGTGTAGAGGTTTGGCCTGGGGGATGATCGGGTTTTCGTATTTATAGATATAGATTATAATACAATCCTATGTCAGTGCACAGTTTAAGTATCTTAACCTCTAGAAGTCTTCAGATTATTGACTTAAATTCAATAAAAATGCATAGTGACTTTAGTGTATTGATAAAGCATTATTGATCATACTATATTTTTACTCATAATTTTGTCTTAGCTGCAACAGACTTTTCCCTTGCTAACATTATTTAAGATTAAATTTCATATGGATTTTCTAAGAAGGAAAAGTTTTCGTCCTCAGAAAAAGTTTTCCTCGCCTCTGATAGCTATGCAATTGTTTGTAGATAAGTGGTCGTACAGCTTAAGGTGAGTTTCATACCAGGATAAATAGTTTCTCCTCATCAATATATTTTGGCCCTAAATTGTTGTAAATACAATTTAGAATTGGTTGTTTTATGACTGGTTAAATTCTTATATACAAAACTATAATAAAATTACTATAAACTATACAAAGTATAATTAAGGTTACATTTAAAAATAATGTGTTATATTTGGTTTTAATTTGAACGAAAACACTTTAAAGTATATCATTTATAGTATTTTTACTGTAGCTTTTCCAATGTCTGTCATAGCGAAATCCTCAATGTGCTAAAGCTATTCATTAATTAAGGGCAATTGAGCAATGCATTCGTCCCGCACACTTTAACTAGAACAGTGAAACCAGTGAACCACTGCCACCCGTCAGTTGCACTCTTCTGGGCTGGACTTAGCAATTAACTACCATTGAACAAATTTAATATATTTTATTTTCAATATATGTAGTTCAAAACCGAGAAGATGGCAGTGTGCATATAAATTATGATGACAATCTGGTGTTCTCTTAAATCGTTGTATATAAGGGTGTAACAGTTCGTTGGAAATGTTCCGACATCATTGTTAATAGGCCTTAAGGCAGGGTTATTATAAACCTCCATTTTTGTTTATTTGTTCACTAGTGACCTAAACTAATACGCCCAAGATGGTCAGTCGATTTTATTGAAGCATAACTGTGACGCTAAAGGCCGGTCTTTAAAAAGGACAGGATTGCTGACTTTACAGTTACATGATTTAATTTATTTACAATAAAAATATACAATATGTAACATAAAATATAAAGTGTAATGCCAATGCAGGAATATGAGCTGTTAGAAGTAATGACATGTAATAATAAAAGGAATGTTTTAAAATACAAATAGAAATGTAACTCTAATGACGCCGTATGTTGATGCGGCTGGGGACGGCGTGGGTTCAGTTTATGGGGATATAAACACACCCCGGGGTGAGCTTGTGGGGAGACTCACTCATATACTGTGAATGCTAACATCTGGACTGTCAAAACCAGATAAAACTGCTACGATTCCATATTCTAAATGGTTCGTTTTAAATATAGCGTTTAATGGTTTTTATAAACCTTTTTAGAAACCTATTTGCTGTTACCTCTTTAGTGCAAATTTTGAATGTATCACTTGTAAGACTTGTAAAGTACACTTTAAATATATTATACAATATTGTATTGTACATTAATTAAATTCGCGTAATTATGTTTGCTCAAATAGTGTTTTGGCATTTTGTTGTTTTGTAGGGTACAAGCATAAATATTCAGCATTTCCATACTATTTTTTTGTGATTTTAGATTTATTGTGTAAGCTTGCAGAGTAGGGCTAGGTTTTATTTACTTAATTTAGTCTAGTAATGAGAAAGGCCACAAACGTGAGGAATCAACAGCTTTTAAACCTAGATATAAAAGTGCCATGTTCCCATGTTATCACGGGTAAAAAAGGGTTTACACCCTTACCACGTTACTATCCGCTCACAGTTCGTGTGTACCTACTCACTGCAGTAACCACCCAGTACAAATGGTCCAACCTCATTCTATATGGAACCAGTGTTTCGATTACGCTCCCTTGTAAATAAGAAAAGGAATCCGTTCCTGCAACTGTTATTGAAACCGTCAGTTGTCGAACTCGAGCGAGTACACTGTAAAGAACGCAACTGCCTCAGTGGAACAATACGACGGAACTAGTTTGATCTCAGATCCCGATGTTTCCCTGAATCTATCGTGCAGTCCAAGATTTATTGTCGGATACGGCGACGTGATGGCCAATGGGCCGCTGCTGCTGATATAAAGCTTCCTGAGACGTCGCCTTCATGTCACTGCTGTGGCCGTAGGCCAAATGGCAGATGACAACGTCGCAGCTGCTGGCATTCGCCCAAATAGATCAGCTTCATTAAATAGGCAGTTTTATGTTTCAGCAGCTTTTTATGTTTCATAAATGATTTGTATCATTTTTTCGTTAAGAGAAAAATTAAATGTATTTGCACAACTTTTTAAACTTTTTGATGAAACAATTTACATTATTGTTCAAACTATGGAGAACATGAAATTAACGAAAATAAAATATAAACACTGACTGTTGTATCAGGTATTATATTTGTTTATAATACGGTTGTATCAGTTTTATAAACAAAAAAATTAAATAAGTCAATTCAATTATAAGAAAATTCATCCCTCAATAAATTGGTAAAATCAATGTAATTTTAGGGACAAAAAATATTAAAAAACTAAAAGGGTTCTTAACTCTCTAATATACACGTCCTAGATTCGTGCATTAGGTAAATTAACTGACGCAATTTTATGCTTCTTATACGTAAGTTAAACACAAACCGTATAACTATCGTTGTCTCACGGGCCTGGAGATACAGAAAGTCAACTGTTGTGGTAGATGGAGATAAAGAACTTTCGGGTGCAACACCATATGAAAAGAAGAACCAACAAGAACCGTGTTGCATGTTTCCGAATTGGTTTGGAAACTCTTTATGTAATTTGTTCTTGGTAATGTGTAAAGAGTTTTGATCATTATGACGCTAACAATCCCCCAGGGGGTATCAGATGAAGAATTGGTAATTAAGATTATTAGGGTAATTTTCCCTCGAATACACCAAAGTGACTTAAGAAAAATGCTTCAGTAAAACACCACTATTTGTTCCTTTACGTTCCGTTCGATAAATCGTATGCCTGAAGTAACATGAACGTTGATCTTGTTGACAAGAGGCGACTGATTGCTTGACTTTCTCTTTATTAAGTTGGCTCAAGTAACTTGTAAGATAAACGTAATATATCGTTACCCAGCTGGCTTCTCTGTTTAGATATCTGAAACTGAATTCTAAAGCTAATTACATGATGTAACTAACTATGTGTTTACTGTAAACTTTATACCAAGTATTTATAAACGCTTATTACATTATATTATTAAGTTATTTGGCTATCTAAGGTTCTCATTGCCTCCTTTTTATATGTGAATTTTTCCTGAAATTTAATTTAATTTACGCCAGAGAAGATATTAAATCATGTATTTAAAAGCTAAATCGTTTATGCGTTTAATAATAACCATTTAATAGTTGTTATGTAATATTAGGAAATCAGTTGTAAATAATAAAAACAGGATAAAAACACAAGTCCCACGACCCTAAAACATATATTTACTCTTATTCTCTACTTAGATACGAGACGTAAATGTACATAAATATGGAACAAGGGATTCAATTTGAACACTAACACCGGTCATCATCAGGTCCGGTCATCACTAGACTGGTGTGACTGGATGAAATCGATCGCCTGGAACATCTTGTATGTGTATTTATCATCTTGTAAGTACAGTATATATTTTAATTGTTGTGTTGCGAGGCGTAGTATATTTTATCCTGTTTAATTTAACAGCCGTATTATTCTATTGAAGAAATCAATTAACTAATCTAGAATAACTTTGCATTTTTTGTTTGTAAACAAATTTACTCATTATTACGTATACTTAAAAGTGAACATCAGAGCCACACGAGGCCTAAGCGTACAAGCAACCGGGGCACTTTGCCCCACATCATAGTCCTAAGGCCAGAGTGGAGAACATTTGGACCTATTAAAATGATCAATTAAGCAGTAAAATAGGGGTCCGCTACATTTCTGCCCAGGCCCCCAAAACCATTTCGGCGCCTGAGGAGCCACAGATAAATTATTTCTTGAAAAGTTTAAAGACCATAATTTAAAATACCAAAACTTAAAAGGACAATTTATCATTGACCCGTGTAAACTCACATGGATGTCTGACTCCAAATCAAGCCTATCAGGGGACGTGCATACCCCACCTCCCCAAAGAACTCTGCTAATATACTCGCCTGAAGACTATCGCACGCCACTTGTTAACTGGCGTCAAGTCGCCGAATACAAAATGTATATTTTTAGTTATTACAATTGCCATATAAGTTAAAAGTGTTACATTAAACATGCCCTTAATAAAATTTAACCTTTGCTTTGAACATTATGCACAGGAAATGTTTTTCTTTCAATGTATACTTATTAAAGGTAGACATTAAAACCGGTTGAAACTGTTTGAAACCGTTTTTAAACCTTGCTGGAACCATTTTACTCGTTATTTTGTTCAAGCGAAACTTAAGTGGGAAAAAGGAGGGATCGGCATGGTTGGAAAAGGTAATACAGGAATATCAGAAGAGTCCTTAAACTCTTCCAGCCGGAGTTTCATAAGTGGGATTCCACGTTATCCGAGCCGTTTCAGACCACTCCAAGCTGGATTCACCATCTGACCTAGCTGATCTAGCAGCATAAGTGAGAGGGTCGTTCCATCTGGAAGAGGGAGCTTCTTTTTTTTCTTTGGTTTTGTATTTCAACGCCAATGGCATTTTTGTTACTAGGGTACACAAACGCTTTTAGGGAAAGCGGTCCAACCCCCTCAAATTTAAATCCTCTAAAGAAATCGAAGTACCGTCTACCTTGATTGGTTCCCAGAAGAATCAGCGTCCGAGTAACTTACTAAGTTAAAAAAAAGAGATAGTCACACTGATACCTAAATAATTTGACGATACTGAGACAGTCTCTTATGTTATGTAGGCTTCCTAACAAATTTTGAACATTTAGTTTTTTTGTTAAATGGTTTTACATCGGATAAATTACAATTCATTTGTTTAGTTTTAAAAGCCAGTATATGTAGTGTGTTTGTGACTAAAATAAGATTTTATGAGAAATAACTCAAATTAAAAAGTTAATTCATGCGATTATAGAATAGAATAGAATAGAATAGAATAGAATAGAATAGAATAGAATAGAATAGAATAGAATAGAATAGAATAGAATAGAATAGAATAGAATAGAATATTTTTATTTTCTCATAATACATAACGAAAATACATAGATGTAACTTTATTTTTAATTACGCAGCTTGTTTGTAACTTAATAATGTCGATTTTACTTGTCAGGCTGACATAAAAATAAAAATAAAATAATGAGAAAACAATAGGGCCTCTTAAGGCAATGCCTGTTATGAGGTTCCATCACTTAAATTAAAATAACATAAAGTAAAGTAAGCGAACAGAAATGATCGAAATATAATAAACACAATTGTCTCAGGCAACCTATGTGTATACAAAAATAAAAAATAAATACAAAATTAAATTATAAGAAAGCCATACATTAAGGAAGTGATAGATCTACGCTAACTATTTCTGTTATCAAGAACTTAATAATGTATTTTGCTTCAAGTTTTTCTAAATAATTTTAAAATGTATTTCTAGACTAACAAATCCATCAAATTTGTAATAGTTAGTTAACCTATATTTTTGTTAAACAGTTGTCTAGTTTTCTTTTAGGAAAGATATTTCAACAACTAATGTTTTATTCGACTTAATTTATAATTTTCTTGTGCCTTGGATGACCATAAAGACGTATTCGTATTTATTGTTTACAATTGGACCCTTTGACTTAGTGAACCATAAATTGCTGCTGGTCAATTTGAAATATTTATGTTTTATAGGTAAGACTTTTAATTTGATTTTAGGTTTTCTAAAATTAAGAAAACAGTGATAAACTATATTATATTGTCGATAACGGTTGCTTAAACACTCAAAAGGTTGAAGGATAGCTGTTTCTGTTGGCGTTCCTCAGGGGACCTTTTATATGTCCTTATTGATTTTTTCTTTTTTGTTTTTTGCGAATTTCCCCTATAGGGAAGAAGCTATTACCGTAGGTCTCATGGTAAGACTTAAGCCCGAGACCATGATAACTTTTCATTTTGAGGTCCCCAGATGCCAAAAACACCATCCGTTCAAGTTTTTATATATGTATATATATATATATGTATATATATATATATATATATATATATACATATATATATATATATATATATATATGTGTGTGTGTGTCCGTAAGCACGATAACTCTCGTAAAAAAGGTCCAATCTTAATGAAATTTGGTACAAATGTGTGAAGTACCATTTATTTGAACGAGTTCGAAAACCAGATGAATCGCACCATCCGAAGGGGGGTTTTGTACCCCAAAAATGTGTTTTTTTGGGGGTTTTCACATGTAATTTTTATTTAAATCAAACTTTAATTGTTACCATTGAATTCAGCTTAAAAAACAAACAATTTGGTATTTTGATCATTGTTCTACGTCAATTGGTTACCAAGATATTGAAAGTGCTAAACACAGTACGTTGTCTAATGTTATACTTATGGAGAAAAAGAAAAATTGTATATCTCGCTTATATATGAACATAACTGACGAAATTTGGTATATGGCTTCATCTGGTTGTGGTTTATTGTTGTTTGCATAAAAAAACAATTTTTCGCCTATGGTTCCTGTAGCAGCAAACCTAGGTACTTGGTCCCCATGTTATTTTTATGGATAACACTTAAAATGTTATATCGCTTATTTATGAATGTATATGGATGAAACTTGGTATGTGACTTCACTAAGATGAGTTCTATTGATATTTGCATAAACACCCATTATTTGTTGTGCCTTGTAGCAACCTGCGTACTCATCCCCAATGTTATTCTTATGGAGATTAATTAATATTTTAAATATCGCTTGTTTGTGAATATATTTATCATGAATCCTGTTCAGTGTTTTAATGTGTTATGTTATAAATTCATTGGAAATTCGCTGAGTATGCAGGTTTTCTGTGACGGGAGTATTTTTTTATCAACGACATGCCTAGTGATGTGGGCCGGGCATATGCCCAGTGGGCTGGTCGTTAAAAAATGGGCATTTGACCGGGCATTTGCCCAAAGCGATTTAAGCGCCCAAAAACTGGGCGTTTATAAAAAATTTAGTTTAAGGAGGTTTTAACTATTATATTTCATGTTTTAATTACCGATATTATAGTTCAGGTTTTTAATTTTTAACTGCCTTCAGTGCTTAGTTGTGTTCTTAAAATTAACATTTTAAGGGAGGAGGAGGGGGCATTATCAAGAGATAAGTTGACAAACAACTTAAACCATTAAAATAAACCCCTAAAACTTGTAATATTTTCAATGTGGTGTTTTGAATAAACATTGTATTGCAAAATTGTTAAATAATATCTAATTTACTAACTGATACTTAAGCAGGTTTCTACTCTGGAAGTCATAAATGTGTGCATAAGATAAATTTATAATGAATCAATGAATAATTGAATTTATGGTTAAGTATTAAGGTTTTGTTAATAAAAAAGTGCTTTTTAACAGCTTTGTATTTCAATAACATGAAAAGGCACTTATAAAATAATTATTTTCATTTTGCTTTTATATGGTCCAACACTGGTTTACAAAAAAAAATATAATTATGTTAGAAGGGTACAATGGGGGTTTCTGGCTCAGGAGGGACAGGAGGGACGCCCCCCCCCGAGCCCCCCCCCCGAGGTCTCGTCTGTGACACTTTGCGATTTTTTTTTTTGCGAATTTTTTTGCGAATTTTTTTTTGCGAATTTTTTTTGCGAATTTTTTTTTGCGAATTTTTTTTTTGCGAATATTAACCTAACCTAACCTAACCTAACCTAACCTAACCTAACCTAACCTAACCTAACCTAACGTAACCTAACCTAACCTAACGTAACCTAACCTAACCTAACCTAACCTAACGTAACGTAACCTAACCTAACCTAACCTAACCTAACCTAACCTAACCTAACCTAACCTAACCTAACCTAACGTAACGTAACCTAACCTAACCTAACCTAACGTAACCTAACCTAACCTAACCCATCCTAACCTAACCTAACCTCGGATCAGATTTCTGATTGCAGATTCTTGTTCGTCTAGTCGAGCCGAGAAATTTGAGTACCCACAACGTACATTTGGACGATGTAGGGGGGGGCTATCTCGGTTACCATAAGTCGGATTTGAATTCTGATTGCAGATTCTTGTTCGTCTAGTCGAGCCGAGAAATTTGCATACCCACAAAGTACATTTGGACGATGTAGGGGGGGGGGGCTATCTCGGTTACCATAAGTCAGATTTGAATTCTGATTGCAGATTCTTGTTCGTCTAGTCGAGCCGAGAAATTTGCATACCCACAAAGTACATTTGGACGATGTAGGGGAGGGGGGGCGGGCTACATCGGTTACCATAAGTCGGATTTGAATTCTGATTGCAGATTCTTGTTCGTCTAGTCGAGCCGAGTCATTTGAGTACCCACATCGTACACTTTGGATGATGTTTACAAAAAAGGGGCCCGCACCACACTTTTGACCTTTTTTTTGCATTTTTGGAATCTCCTCGTCAAGCCGAGTATTCTCAGTACCCACATGACATACTTTGGATAATTAATACAAGAGTTGAATAGCGTAACGCTACAACCAACAGAGCTAGCCCATCAGCGCTTGCGGTCAATTGAACTACCAGTGAATGCAAATTTTGAGGAGAATATAATTGCAATGCTTTGAACATATACTGCAAAGGGGGGTGTATCGATACACCCCCCTTCAAGTACTCTGCACCGAGGCAGACGTTCACACAAATAAGCGTCGCGTCCAGTCTACTGTCTGGGAATGCGGATGTTGTAATTTGATACCTCGACTGGAGGGTGCAGGTGTTCACACAAAAAACCGACAAGTTGAGACCTGTCTGGGAATGCGGATGCTGTAATTTGATACCTCGACGGGAAGACGGCTGACCCTTCTAGGAACCCATAATAGTCCGCCCGTATCGAGTTCCATTAGAGCAGGGTGGTCTTTACCCCAGACAGCGGTTGAGAGTTTTTGCCCCGACCTTCTCCGAAATCCATTAGTGGGGAGAGTCACCCACATCACCAGCCCTCCTTCAGTTCAGTTCGAGAGTTCAGTGCGTGAAGACGTGTTAGTCCGATCCTGTTCCGTTCTACGCGATTTGTGTTAGTTGCTGATTATCATCATTTGCGATTTGCGTAAAGCACCTTTGAACTATTTAAAACGTACGTGTTGTGCTGTATTGTTTGTGATTATCAAAACTTATAATCCATATTAAAGATGAACGCCACACACGTTTGTACCATTTGTGGTTGTATTTTCGTGCGTAGAAACAATTTGGTGCAACACCACATCAGATTCCACGGCTTGAGACCACAACTACCAACACCAACACCAACGCAGCAAGGTACGTTTTTTGCGTTGCATTATTGTTTTAATCAGACCTAAATGTTAGTAATATAGAAATACGTTATGCAATATAACCGAAGAGTGATACTATTATTTTTATTTAACAGCTTTAACTATTTAGCGCGAATAGAGAACTCTTTGTTTTTTAAATTTAAAATTACATGACTATATCAATATAATTTAATTTTAATAACTTATGTTATTGCTCGCCCCATCAAGTCAAGTCATCAGAGTACCCACATTACATACTTTAAAAAAAGGTAGGTGTTAAACATTTCACAATCTAATCGTTTTGTGCGTTTGCAGATGGAGTAGCTGCATGTCGGCTTTGTCGAGCCACCTTCGTAGACCGGGGAGCTTTAGAGCGTCACATGGAAGCGAACCACCGAGTCATTCCACCCCGGCAGGTGATTGATGCTCCGCAGACGACTGCCTATGTCAATCAACACTCCGTTGAAGGTGAGAATCCACATTAAAATAACTTTTTCCCCTTGAAACTAATTACCTTTTTTATAATTATTTAACTAGGTACATGAAGAAGAATGAGACCGTGACAACTGGTGTACTATTGATTTAATTGCTAGGGGGGAGATTTTCGCTCCCCCTAACACATAATGGGTTAGGGGGAGATTTTCGCTCCCCCATACGTCAGGAATTGTTGAAGACTAGAACAAGAATGAGACCGTGACAACTGGTGTACTATTGATTTAATTGCTAGGGGGGAGATTTTCGCTCCCCCTAAAACATAATGCTTCTTTAGGGTTGGCGCAGCTCAATATTGCAGCTACATCCTTAGCCTTGAACCCCGAATCATGAATGTAGACAAACAGTACAGAAGATTACATTCCCTGTTTGAAAATTGATATTTTTAATTAACAACTCCATTTTGAAATGTGATTCTCGAGAGAGGGGAATTTGTATCTTTAGTTATCCTAATCTGTTTTTTATTTTTATTTTCAGATGAAGGACCGGGTCCTGGCCACCACACCTGCCATGAATGCGGTCGCCGTTTCCGTCGTGAAATACACCTGCGTCGACATGTGGATTCGGTACACAGCAGAGTCCGCAGGTTCATATGCGGCACATGCGGCGCCGAATTTAAGAGGGAAGACAACCTGCATCGACACACCATGCAATTTCACGGTGATGGTCAAGAACGGAGATTCCCTTGCGCATACTGCGGTCAGGAGTTCAACCAGCTGTTCAACAAGGACCATCATGAGAGGATCTCTTGCCCGATCATGAAGGACCTGATCCGGAACCGAGCACCCATGGAACAGGATGAACCCCAGCCAGGTCCGAGCACGGAGCCACAACCCGGTACGAGCACACACCAACAACCCGATGATGTTGAGATGACTGGAGCAGGACAGTCAAGCCCCGTATTCTCACTCATTCAACGGGGTTTCCGCAACCGCCTCCTAACCTACCGTCTGCAGCGACCGATGGAGAATCTCGTCACAATCGGAGAAGTGATGGCGTTGTTGATTGTGAGCCTTACGGAGTTGCTTGAGAACACCTTGTCGAAACACCGCAGCATTAAGGTCAACTTGAAGCTGGAGTGTGAGTTCAAAAATGTGCACAACAACACCTGCCTGCGCAACTTCAAGACGAAGATGACTCCGTTGACGACGACCTCGGACCTGAACCAGTACATTTCAACAGCTTTGGCTAAGCTTATCAGAGAGAAGGCTGAGTGTGATCATATCGGCTCCGGGTGGACATACCTTCGCGTTCGTGATTTGGAGGTCGGTATTAACGAATACACTCCTCTAGGTGAAGATGGTCGAGCTTGGCTCCCACTGCCTATGTCTCTGGAGAACACCAAAGCAGTCGTCAACGTATCGAACGCCGATGAGCGGTGTTTTATGTATGCGGTCTTGGGAAAGTTTGTTCAAGAGAACCCCGATAGACCGACAATGTACACCGACGACATCATCGCCCGATACGATTGGACCGGCCTTCAATTCCCCGTTGCTCTGAAGAGTATCAAGACGTTTGAGCGGACAAACAACATCAGCATCAACGTCTATGGTATTGATCACACGTGCGTGGGTCAGAAACCTGACGGACGACCAAAGTATCAGGACACCGTCTTCCCCTTGAAGATTTGTAGGCAGGAGCGTGAAGACCATTGCGACCTTTTGTACGTGACAACGGACGGTGATAGTCACTCCGCCTACATCAAGGACCTTAGTCGACTGATCCGTCCCCAACTCACAGCACATAAGGACAGGATATTCATCTGTAAGCGGTGCTTCGCGCACTTTGACAACCGTCCGAACAAGCTCGGTCTGACGGGTGCACAGCGTCTGGAGGAGCACAGGCGATACTGCTCCACTTCAGCCCCTATTCGCATGGATACGCCGAAAAAGACAGAAATCAAATTCAGCCATCCAGAGTTCACCCGACGCGAGCGTTTCACCATCTACGCGGACTTTGAGTGTGCTCTACTGCCGACCGCGGAGATGGATGAACAAGTGGATGAACCGCACGGAGGAGTAGCCACCCACATCCACATCCCATACGCCTTTGCGTACCAGATTATCGACTCGTACGGACTTGAGGAGTTTGAGCCTCGTGTATACTTCGGGGATGATGCGTCAAAGACATTTATGGAGATGTTGAAAACTGATGTTGAGCGATTGTGGAACTTCCTGTACGAAGCAAGAAATCTGCGCCCTGTCCTGACCCCAGCTGAAACGATGCAGTACAACTCGACAGCGAATTGCTACCTCTGCGGATCGGCATTTTCAAGCGAAGACCCAAAGGTTCGTGATCACAACCACGCTCCGCCCTACGAGTTCCGTGGCGCTGCACACAGATCATGTAACCTACGCTACAGGGAGCAGAGAGTAGTCAACTGCTACTTCCACAACCTCTCCAACTACGACGCTCACTTCATAGTGCGGGAGTTGGCGGTCGACCCCGGTGATGTTGAGGTGTTGGCTCACACGGAAGAGCGGTACATCGCTTTTACGAAGCGGTTCCTGTTCGACCGAGCAGCGGCACCGGTTGGGATGCCAGGGCGTGGAAAAAGACAGCCAGGGTTCAGAGTCAGGTTCCTCGACACCTACAGGTTCCTGGCTTTGAGCCTCGCCAGCCTCGCAGCCGCACTTCCACCAGCTCAACTCTTGGAGACGAGGAAGAGATTCCCCGAAGACCACCTCTTCGATCTAGTCCGTAGGAAAGGCGTGTTCCCGTACAACTTTGTAACGTCGAACGCCGTATTGGAAGATACTACGGAACTGCCTCTGCAGCGAGATTTCCACAACGACCTGACCCTGGAGGACATCACGGATGCAGACTACGAGCATGCTCGCAACGTGTGGGAAACCTTCGGTTGTAGGAACCTCAAGGACTACGCTGAGAAGTACCTGCGCTGTGACATTGCGCTGTTGACTGACGTCTTTGAACGCTTCAGGGACACGTCGATGGCTGAATACGAACTAGATCCTGCGCACTACTACACCCTACCGTCATACGCCTGGGATGTTATGTTAAGGACCTGTCGAGTGGAGCTTGATACGATACAGGACTTTGATATGTACCTCTTCTTCGAGCAAGGCATCAGAGGAGGTATTTCCCAGGCGATCACCAGACACGCCAAGGCCAATCATGATGGATGTCGTCCTGAAGATCGACGACCTGAAGAGCCAACGAATCACCTGCTATACTTGGACGCCAACAACCTTTACGGTTGGGCCATGTCCCAGTGTCTTCCACAGGGAGACTTCCAATGGCTCAGCCGCGAGGAGATCACGTCCCTGGACATTGCAGCGTTGGACCCGGAAGGACCCACCGGCTATGTCTTGGAAGTTGACCTTCGCTACCCCGCCCACCTGCACGACCTTCACAAGGATCTCCCCTACTGCTGCGAGACCAAACGTCCGCCAGGAGGGAAATTCAAGAAGCTCGTTACGACTCTGGATGACAAGAAGAACTACATCTGTCATTACAGAATCCTGCAACAGGCGCTGGAAAACGGAGTGGAGCTTGTGAACGTGCATCGCGTCATCTCGTTCCGTCAGTCTCGGTGGTTAGAGAGCTACATCCTAATGAACACCGAACTGAGGAAGAAGGCCACGACCAAGTTTGAACAAGACTTTTTCAAGCTTATGAACAATGCGGTCTTTGGCAAGACGATCGAGAATGTTCGCAAGCGAATGAACGCTAAACTGGTGTGTACGCCGGAGATGTTCAGGAAGTACGTAGCCAAGTCAAACTTCCTGGACCGAACCTACTTCAACGATGACGTCGCCATTGTTCACATGTCGAAAGTCAATATCGTCCTGGACAAACCGCTCTACGTCGGAATGTGTGTCCTCGATCTGAGCAAGTGGCTCATGTACGACTTCCTTCGGAAGATGAAGAACCGCTACGGCGATCGTCTGAAGGTTGACTACATGGACACTGACAGCTTCGTGTTCGACATCCAGACTGAAGATGTTTATAAGGACATGATGGAGCATCTGGACGATTTCGACACCAGTGCATACCCCCGAAACCATCCCTGCTACAGCCCCGTCAACGCAAAAGTCATCGGAAAGTTCAAGGATGAAGCAAACGGACTTCCTCTGCTCGAGTACCTCGGTCTTCGCTCGAAACTTTATTTCATGGACATTGTCGAGTTCGAGGAGAGGACCGAAGATGACGAGTTGCAGGTCATGACAGTGAAGCGCGCCAAGGGAGTCGCTAGAGGTGTTGTAAAACACAATTTAACCTCTGACGACTATCGGGAATGCCTCTTCAACGGCGTGTTGAAGAGAACCATCAACACCAGGTTCCAGTCCCGAAACCACCGCGTCTTCACAGTCCAAGTCGACAAGCTATCCTTGAGCTGTAACGATGACAAACGTTACATCCTTCCGGACGGAGTAAATACACTGCCTTGGGGACATGTTGACGTTCCACCTCAGCCCGAAGACATCCCTCAAGACGATGAAGAGGCGGAGGATGAGGAGCGTTGAGTGGTTGTGTCATATTACCAAAGACCCTGACTTGACTTGTAAATTTCCGATTTTGCTAAACCTAGTCATTAGTTTGTATCGAGTCTCGTAAAACTTAGAAATGTGCTCCTTTTTTTTGTTCTAGTCGTTAGTTTGTGTCGAGTCTCGTTTTTGCTAGCCAAACACAAATGTTCAGGAGCACATACTCGATGTGAAATATATATATATAAGGTGTGTAAATAAATAGCCAAATTGTTCGTATATACATTTGTCTTTTTTTTTCTCCCCTCACATAGTCTTAAGATACAAAGTAAAAAAAAATTATTCAGGAATATGTTAATTCATATAAACCAGGTTCAGATATGAATGTTACTTTACAATCATTGTATGATAGGTATGTCCCAATTTGTGGTTGACAACTGTTGTTCAACTGATTTAATTACCAGGGGGGAGATTTTCGCTCCCCCTAACACATAATGGCTTAGGGGGGAGATTTTCGCTCCCCCATACGTCAGGAATTGTTGAAGACTAGAACAAGAATGAGACCGTGGGTGTTTGACAGCTGGTGTACTATTGCTCGGAATTCGACGCGGGTGGTCTATAATTATGGGTTCCTGCAAGGGTCGGTCGCCCTCCTGTCGGGGTATCAAATTACAGCATCCGCATTCCCAGACAGGTCTCGACTCGTCGGTTTTTTGTGTGTGAACACCTGCGCCCGGCCAACTACTAGAGATGTCGAGCAGCAGCACTTTCAAGCTAGAGTTTCCGAGCGTGAACGGCACTGCAGCAACCGAGGACCTGAGAGCTACCCTCAACAACTGCAAGTCTGACTCTCCGCTATACACCAGGATAGACGATCTCAGAGAGGAATGCGGCTATCTCATCACTGCGATGGAGCGAGCCACAACACCCTTTGGCGAGACGATCATCGTGATCCTGGAGGGGCAGGTCGGGGACGACTTCTTTCTGCGAGTCTACCTGCCTAGGCGCTTCAACGAGGTCCTGAGCAACACCGACATCGAGCGCTACAACAGCGGGTTTGGAGAACGCCTTCGCTTGGTGAAGCGCAGCCCGAGGGGTTCCAATAGCAGATTCACACCTTTGGAGTTTATGTAAAGCAAGACTTGAAGATTATGTAAATACCTTTGTAAATTAGTTTTCGTAGTCAATACTTATAGTCACGTTCAGAACATAACCACTGTGTTATTTATTTCACTTAACCCCAAAAATGTCCTTTGGTAGTAAGTTTAAGAGCGTGAGTATGGTAACTGTGAGGTGTTTAGCTCATCAGCGTCATCATCAGAATCATCGATATTTGTACATAGATGTAACCCACCGCGTAATGCGATACAATTGATTGGAGCGCATCGTGTGTGAGCTGTCTTGTGATGGTGACATCGCACTGCGTTTGTAACAAAATAACGTGTACATTAACACGACGATCACTTTTCTTGCTTAAGTCACGATGGGCATTATGGCGTACGGGACGATTGGTAATAACAGCGTTTAAAGTAAACTGTGCACATTCGTTGTGATACGTCTTGTCACAGCACGTTAGATTTCACATTCTCACATTCAACATCAATTACAATTGTAGACGTAATCTCATTTCATCTGTTGTGATTTAAGTCCACGTTAACCGTTGTACATCCTCACGCGGCTCGTAAGTGTAATGAGTATTTAGTATGACAATAAACTTCTCGAATGTTAGTACGTTAAATCGTAGCTTGTTCATTGACGCATCGATCCCTATTCTTGTTTCAGTCTCAATATGCATTATGGCGTACGTGCCAGATGGTACTAACAACGCTTGAAATAAACTGCACACATGTGTTGCGATACATCCAAACACAACAAGTTAGATGCATCATTCAATCATTCAGCATCAATTGAAATGTTATGCGTGGCATCATTTCATCTGGTGTAATTTGAGGGAATAACTCGACTACGAACCTTTATCGTATGTTAGTTCGTTAACAACGTAAATTGTACATTAACACGACGATCACTTTTCTTGCTTAAGTCACGATGTGCATTATGGCGTACAGGACGATTGGTAATAACAGCGTTTAAAGTAAACTGTGCACATTCGTTGTGATACGTCTTGTCACAGCACGTTAGATTTCACATTCTCACATTCAACATCAATTACAATTGTAACCGTAATCTCATTTCATCTGTTGTGATTTAAGTCCACGTTAACCGTTGTACATCCTCACGCGGCTCGTAAGTGTAATGAGTATTTAGTATGACAATAAACTTCTCGAATGTTAGTACGTTAAATCGTAGCTTGTTCATTGACGCATCGATCCCTATTCTTGTTTCAGTCTCAATAGGCATTATGGCGTACGTGCCAGATGGTACTAACAACGCTTGAAATAAACTGCCCACGTGTGTTGCGATACATCCAAACACAACAAGTTAGATGCATCATTCTAACATTCAGCATCAATTGAAATGTTATGCGTGGTATCATTTCATCTGGTGTAATTTGAGGGAATAACTCGACTACGAACCTTTATCGTATGTTAGTTCGTTAACAACGTAACTTGTACATTGACGCATCGATCACTTTTCATGCTTAAGTCACAATGTGCATTATGTTGTATGTGACGACTGGTAATAGCAATGCTTGAAGTAAACTGAGCACATGTGTTGCTATACGTCTTGTCACAGCAGGTTATATTGCTCATTTCCCCTTTCAACATCAGTTACAATTGTATGCGTAATCTCATTTCATCGGTTGTAATTCAAGTCCGCGTTAACTGTTGTACATCCTCACGAGGTTCGTAAGTGTAACGAGTATTTAGTTTTACATTTAACTTCTCGTATGTCAATCCCAAGTAATCGGTGTTTGAAGAAGTTTGCCTTTCCCTCAAGAATTGTCACTAGCATTATAACATACGCGTTTAATAACCAGATCGCACTTGTAATATTTTTGTATACCAATAAAAATTCCAAGTAATCGAGGTTTGAAGAAGTTCGCACATTGATAAAAAAAAATCCAAGTAAACGATGTTTGAAGACGTTTTGAGTTTTCGCCATCACACAAGTTCCAATCTTGAGTAATGTCAACCCAAGAAAATGAAAGCTAACAGAATCACGTAGTTGTGTTAAGTTACGATAGGTATAGTCAGGTTTATTAAGACTGTTTCAAGTTAGAAAGGGGAAACATGGAGAGACTTATCTCATTGTTAGGTTACGATATCCAGTGTAAAGTTAGGTCCCTGCATAGAAATAGGAAACGTAGGCAATTGTATCTCATCCTTAGGTTATGTTATGCTCTGTTAAGTTAGGTTTGTGCTTATAGATAGGAAATATTGCCAGTAGTATCTCGTCGTTAGGTTAAGTCATGCTCTGTTAAGTTAGGTTTGTTGTTGATTAAAAAAAAAAATCTGTACCTTAATGTCTGCGCGCGCATTATGATTATACCCTTTTTAAATTGCGCGCGCAGACATTAAGGTACAGATTTTTTTTTTTAATCAACAACAAACCTAACTTAACAGAGCATGACTTAACCTAACGACGAGATACTACTGGCAATATGTGACAAGACGTATAGCAACACATGTGCTCAGTTTACTTCAAGCATTGCTATTACCAGTCGTCACATACAACATAATGCACATTGTGACCTAAGCATGAAAAGTGATCGATGCGTCAATGTACAAGTTACGTTGTTAACGAACTAACATACGATAAAGGTTCGTAGTCGAGTTATTTCCTCAAATTACACCAGATGAAATGATACCACGCATAACATTTCAATTGATGCTGAATGTTAGAATGATGCATCTAACTTGTTGTGTTTGGATGTATCGCAACACACGTGGGCAGTTTATTTCAAGCGTTGTTAGTACCATCTGGCACGTACGCCATAATGCCTATTGAGACTGAAACAAGAATAGGGATCGATGCGTCAATGAACAAGCTACGATTTAACGTACTAACATTCGAGAAGTTTATTGTCATACTAAATACTCATTACACTTACGAGCCGCGTGAGGATGTACAACGGTTAACGTGGACTTAAATCACAACAGATGAAATGAGATTACGGTTACAATTGTAATTGATGTTGAATGTGAGAATGTGAAATCTAACGTGCTGTGACAAGACGTATCACAACGAATGTGCACAGTTTACTTTAAACGCTGTTATTACCAATCGTCCTGTACGCCATAATGCACATCGTGACTTAAGCAAGAAAAGTGATCGTCGTGTTAATGTACAATTTACGTTGTTAACGAACTAACATACGATAAAGGTTCGTAGTCGAGTTATTCCCTCAAATTACACCAGATGAAATGATGCCACGCATAACATTTCAATTGATGCTGAATGATTGAATGATGCATCTAACTTGTTGTGTTTGGATGTATCGCAACACATGTGTGCAGTTTATTTCAAGCGTTGTTAGTACCATCTGGCACGTACGCCATAATGCATATTGAGACTGAAACAAGAATAGGGATCGATGCGTCAATGAACAAGCTACGATTTAACGTACTAACATTCGAGAAGTTTATTGTCATACTAAATACTCATTACACTTACGAGCCGCGTGAGGATGTACAACGGTTAACGTGGACTTAAATCACAACAGATGAAATGAGATTACGTCTACAATTGTAATTGATGTTGAATGTGAGAAT
Organism: Allygus modestus; assembly: GCA_963675035.1. NCBI lineage: Eukaryota > Metazoa > Arthropoda > Insecta > Hemiptera > Cicadellidae > Allygus > Allygus modestus. The sequence continues at coordinate 341,324,956 of OY776111.1, forward strand.
GTGAAATCTAACGTGCTGTGACAAGACGTATCACAACGAATGTGCACAGTTTACTTTAAACGCTGTTATTACCAATCGTCCCGTACGCCATAATGCCCATCGTGACTTAAGCAAGAAAAGTGATCGTCGTGTTAATGTACACGTTATTTTGTTACAAACGCAGTGCGATGTCACCATCACAAGACAGCTCACACACGATGCGCTCCAATCAATTGTATCGCATTACGCGGTGGGTTACATCTATGTACAAATATCGATGATTCTGATGATGACGCTGATGAGCTAAACACCTCACAGTTACCATACTCACGCTCTTAAACTTACTACCAAAGGACATTTTTGGGGTTAAGTGAAATAAATAACACAGTGGTTATGTTCTGAACGTGACTATAAGTATTGACTACGAAAACTAATTTACAAAGGTATTTACATAATCTTCAAGTCTTGCTTTACATAAACTCCAAAGGTGTGAATCTGCTATTGGAACCCCTCGGGCTGCGCTTCACCAAGCGAAGGCGTTCTCCAAACCCGCTGTTGTAGCGCTCGATGTCGGTGTTGCTCAGGACCTCGTTGAAGCGCCTAGGCAGGTAGACTCGCAGAAAGAAGTCGTCCCCGACCTGCCCCTCCAGGATCACGATGATCGTCTCGCCAAAGGGTGTTGTGGCTCGCTCCATCGCAGTGATGAGATAGCCGCATTCCTCTCTGAGATCGTCTATCCTGGTGTATAGCGGAGAGTCAGACTTGCAGTTGTTGAGGGTAGCTCTCAGGTCCTCGGTTGCTGCAGTGCCGTTCACGCTCGGAAACTCTAGCTTGAAAGTGCTGCTGCTCGACATCTCTAGTAGTTGGCCGGGCGCAGGTGTTCACACACAAAAAACCGACGAGTCGAGACCTGTCTGGGAATGCGGATGCTGTAATTTGATACCCCGACAGGAGGGCGACCGACCCTTGCAGGAACCCATAATTATAGACCACCCGCGTCGAATTCCGAGCAATAGTACACCAGCTGTCAAACACCCACGGTCTCATTCTTGTTCTAGTCTTCAACAATTCCTGACGTATGGGGGAGCGAAAATCTCCCCCCTAAGCCATTATGTGTTAGGGGGAGCGAAAATCTCCCCCCTGGTAATTAAATCAGTTGAACAACAGTTGTCAACCACAAATTGGGACATACCTATCATACAATGATTGTAAAGTAACATTCATATCTGAACCTGGTTTATATGAATTAACATATTCCTGAATAATTTTTTTTTACTTTGTATCTTAAGACTATGTGAGGGGAGAAAAAAAAAGACAAATGTATATACGAACAATTTGGCTATTTATTTACACACCTTATATATATATATTTCACATCGAGTATGTGCTCCTGAACATTTGTGTTTGGCTAGCAAAAACGAGACTCGACACAAACTAACGACTAGAACAAAAAAAAGGAGCACATTTCTAAGTTTTACGAGACTCGATACAAACTAATGACTAGGTTTAGCAAAATCGGAAATTTACAAGTCAAGTCAGGGTCTTTGGTAATATGACACAACCACTCAACGCTCCTCATCCTCCGCCTCTTCATCGTCTTGAGGGATGTCTTCGGGCTGAGGTGGAACGTCAACATGTCCCCAAGGCAGTGTATTTACTCCGTCCGGAAGGATGTAACGTTTGTCATCGTTACAGCTCAAGGATAGCTTGTCGACTTGGACTGTGAAGACGCGGTGGTTTCGGGACTGGAACCTGGTGTTGATGGTTCTCTTCAACACGCCGTTGAAGAGGCATTCCCGATAGTCGTCAGAGGTTAAATTGTGTTTTACAACACCTCTAGCGACTCCCTTGGCGCGCTTCACTGTCATGACCTGCAACTCGTCATCTTCGGTCCTCTCCTCGAACTCGACAATGTCCATGAAATAAAGTTTCGAGCGAAGACCGAGGTACTCGAGCAGAGGAAGTCCGTTTGCTTCATCCTTGAACTTTCCGATGACTTTTGCGTTGACGGGGCTGTAGCAGGGATGGTTTCGGGGGTATGCACTGGTGTCGAAATCGTCCAGATGCTCCATCATGTCCTTATAAACATCTTCAGTCTGGATGTCGAACACGAAGCTGTCAGTGTCCATGTAGTCAACCTTCAGACGATCGCCGTAGCGGTTCTTCATCTTCCGAAGGAAGTCGTACATGAGCCACTTGCTCAGATCGAGGACACACATTCCGACGTAGAGCGGTTTGTCCAGGACGATATTGACTTTCGACATGTGAACAATGGCGACGTCATCGTTGAAGTAGGTTCGGTCCAGGAAGTTTGACTTGGCTACGTACTTCCTGAACATCTCCGGCGTACACACCAGTTTAGCGTTCATTCGCTTGCGAACATTCTCGATCGTCTTGCCAAAGACCGCATTGTTCATAAGCTTGAAAAAGTCTTGTTCAAACTTGGTCGTGGCCTTCTTCCTCAGTTCGGTGTTCATTAGGATGTAGCTCTCTAACCACCGAGACTGACGGAACGAGATGACGCGATGCACGTTCACAAGCTCCACTCCGTTTTCCAGCGCATGTTGCAGGATTCTGTAATGACAGATGTAGTTCTTCTTGTCATCCAGAGTCGTAACGAGCTTCTTGAATTTCCCTCCTGGCGGACGTTTGGTCTCGCAGCAGTAGGGGAGATCCTTGTGAAGGTCGTGCAGGTGGGCGGGGTAGCGAAGGTCAACTTCCAAGACATAGCCGGTGGGTCCTTCCGGGTCCAACGCTGCAATGTCCAGGGACGTGATCTCCTCGCGGCTGAGCCATTGGAAGTCTCCCTGTGGAAGACACTGGGACATGGCCCAACCGTAAAGGTTGTTGGCGTCCAAGTATAGCAGGTGATTCGTTGGCTCTTCAGGTCGTCGATCTTCAGGACGACATCCATCATGATTGGCCTTGGCGTGTCTGGTGATCACCTGGGAAATACCTCCTCTGATGCCTTGCTCGAAGAAGAGGTACATATCAAAGTCCTGTATCGTATCAAGCTCCACTCGACAGGTCCTTAACATAACATCCCAGGCGTATGACGGTAGGGTGTAGTAGTGCGCAGGATCTAGTTCGTATTCAGCCATCGACGTGTCCCTGAAGCGTTCAAAGACGTCAGTCAACAGCGCAATGTCACAGCGCAGGTACTTCTCAGCGTAGTCCTTGAGGTTCCTACAACCGAAGGTTTCCCACACGTTGCGAGCATGCTCGTAGTCTGCATCCGTGATGTCCTCCAGGGTCAGGTCGTTGTGGAAATCTCGCTGCAGAGGCAGTTCCGTAGTATCTTCCAATACGGCGTTCGACGTTACAAAGTTGTACGGGAACACGCCTTTCCTACGGACTAGATCGAAGAGGTGGTCTTCGGGGAATCTCTTCCTCGTCTCCAAGAGTTGAGCTGGTGGAAGTGCGGCTGCGAGGCTGGCGAGGCTCAAAGCCAGGAACCTGTAGGTGTCGAGGAACCTGACTCTGAACCCTGGCTGTCTTTTTCCACGCCCTGGCATCCCAACCGGTGCCGCTGCTCGGTCGAACAGGAACCGCTTCGTAAAAGCGATGTACCGCTCTTCCGTGTGAGCCAACACCTCAACATCACCGGGGTCGACCGCCAACTCCCGCACTATGAAGTGAGCGTCGTAGTTGGAGAGGTTGTGGAAGTAGCAGTTGACTACTCTCTGCTCCCTGTAGCGTAGGTTACATGATCTGTGTGCAGCGCCACGGAACTCGTAGGGCGGAGCGTGGTTGTGATCACGAACCTTTGGGTCTTCGCTTGAAAATGCCGATCCGCAGAGGTAGCAATTCGCTGTCGAGTTGTACTGCATCGTTTCAGCTGGGGTCAGGACAGGGCGCAGATTTCTTGCTTCGTACAGGAAGTTCCACAATCGCTCAACATCAGTTTTCAACATCTCCATAAATGTCTTTGACGCATCATCCCCGAAGTATACACGAGGCTCAAACTCCTCAAGTCCGTACGAGTCGATAATCTGGTACGCAAAGGCGTATGGGATGTGGATGTGGGTGGCTACTCCTCCGTGCGGTTCATCCACTTGTTCATCCATCTCCGCGGTCGGCAGTAGAGCACACTCAAAGTCCGCGTAGATGGTGAAACGCTCGCGTCGGGTGAACTCTGGATGGCTGAATTTGATTTCTGTCTTTTTCGGCGTATCCATGCGAATAGGGGCTGAAGTGGAGCAGTATCGCCTGTGCTCCTCCAGACGCTGTGCACCCGTCAGACCGAGCTTGTTCGGACGGTTGTCAAAGTGCGCGAAGCACCGCTTACAGATGAATATCCTGTCCTTATGTGCTGTGAGTTGGGGACGGATCAGTCGACTAAGGTCCTTGATGTAGGCGGAGTGACTATCACCGTCCGTTGTCACGTACAAAAGGTCGCAATGGTCTTCACGCTCCTGCCTACAAATCTTCAAGGGGAAGACGGTGTCCTGATACTTTGGTCGTCCGTCAGGTTTCTGACCCACGCACGTGTGATCAATACCATAGACGTTGATGCTGATGTTGTTTGTCCGCTCAAACGTCTTGATACTCTTCAGAGCAACGGGGAATTGAAGGCCGGTCCAATCGTATCGGGCGATGATGTCGTCGGTGTACATTGTCGGTCTATCGGGGTTCTCTTGAACAAACTTTCCCAAGACCGCATACATAAAACACCGCTCATCGGCGTTCGATACGTTGACGACTGCTTTGGTGTTCTCCAGAGACATAGGCAGTGGGAGCCAAGCTCGACCATCTTCACCTAGAGGAGTGTATTCGTTAATACCGACCTCCAAATCACGAACGCGAAGGTATGTCCACCCGGAGCCGATATGATCACACTCAGCCTTCTCTCTGATAAGCTTAGCCAAAGCTGTTGAAATGTACTGGTTCAGGTCCGAGGTCGTCGTCAACGGAGTCATCTTCGTCTTGAAGTTGCGCAGGCAGGTGTTGTTGTGCACATTTTTGAACTCACACTCCAGCTTCAAGTTGACCTTAATGCTGCGGTGTTTCGACAAGGTGTTCTCAAGCAACTCCGTAAGGCTCACAATCAACAACGCCATCACTTCTCCGATTGTGACGAGATTCTCCATCGGTCGCTGCAGACGGTAGGTTAGGAGGCGGTTGCGGAAACCCCGTTGAATGAGTGAGAATACGGGGCTTGACTGTCCTGCTCCAGTCATCTCAACATCATCGGGTTGTTGGTGTGTGCTCGTACCGGGTTGTGGCTCCGTGCTCGGACCTGGCTGGGGTTCATCCTGTTCCATGGGTGCTCGGTTCCGGATCAGGTCCTTCATGATCGGGCAAGAGATCCTCTCATGATGGTCCTTGTTGAACAGCTGGTTGAACTCCTGACCGCAGTATGCGCAAGGGAATCTCCGTTCTTGACCATCACCGTGAAATTGCATGGTGTGTCGATGCAGGTTGTCTTCCCTCTTAAATTCGGCGCCGCATGTGCCGCATATGAACCTGCGGACTCTGCTGTGTACCGAATCCACATGTCGACGCAGGTGTATTTCACGACGGAAACGGCGACCGCATTCATGGCAGGTGTGGTGGCCAGGACCCGGTCCTTCATCTGAAAATAAAAATAAAAAACAGATTAGGATAACTAAAGATACAAATTCCCCTCTCTCGAGAATCACATTTCAAAATGGAGTTGTTAATTAAAAATATCAATTTTCAAACAGGGAATGTAATCTTCTGTACTGTTTGTCTACATTCATGATTCGGGGTTCAAGGCTAAGGATGTAGCTGCAATATTGAGCTGCGCCAACCCTAAAGAAGCATTATGTTTTAGGGGGAGCGAAAATCTCCCCCCTAGCAATTAAATCAATAGTACACCAGTTGTCACGGTCTCATTCTTGTTCTAGTCTTCAACAATTCCTGACGTATGGGGGAGCGAAAATCTCCCCCTAACCCATTATGTGTTAGGGGGAGCGAAAATCTCCCCCCTAGCAATTAAATCAATAGTACACCAGTTGTCACGGTCTCATTCTTCTTCATGTACCTAGTTAAATAATTATAAAAAAGGTAATTAGTTTCAAGGGGAAAAAGTTATTTTAATGTGGATTCTCACCTTCAACGGAGTGTTGATTGACATAGGCAGTCGTCTGCGGAGCATCAATCACCTGCCGGGGTGGAATGACTCGGTGGTTCGCTTCCATGTGACGCTCTAAAGCTCCCCGGTCTACGAAGGTGGCTCGACAAAGCCGACATGCAGCTACTCCATCTGCAAACGCACAAAACGATTAGATTGTGAAATGTTTAACACCTACCTTTTTTTAAAGTATGTAATGTGGGTACTCTGATGACTTGACTTGATGGGGCGAGCAATAACATAAGTTATTAAAATTAAATTATATTGATATAGTCATGTAATTTTAAATTTAAAAAACAAAGAGTTCTCTATTCGCGCTAAATAGTTAAAGCTGTTAAATAAAAATAATAGTATCACTCTTCGGTTATATTGCATAACGTATTTCTATATTACTAACATTTAGGTCTGATTAAAACAATAATGCAACGCAAAAAACGTACCTTGCTGCGTTGGTGTTGGTGTTGGTAGTTGTGGTCTCAAGCCGTGGAATCTGATGTGGTGTTGCACCAAATTGTTTCTACGCACGAAAATACAACCACAAATGGTACAAACGTGTGTGGCGTTCATCTTTAATATGGATTATAAGTTTTGATAATCACAAACAATACAGCACAACACGTACGTTTTAAATAGTTCAAAGGTGCTTTACGCAAATCGCAAATGATGATAATCAGCAACTAACACAAATCGCGTAGAACGGAACAGGATCGGACTAACACGTCTTCACGCACTGAACTCTCGAACTGAACTGAAGGAGGGCTGGTGATGTGGGTGACTCTCCCCACTAATGGATTTCGGAGAAGGTCGGGGCAAAAACTCTCAACCGCTGTCTGGGGTAAAGACCACCCTGCTCTAATGGAACTCGATACTGGCGGACTATTATGGGTTCCTAGAAGGGTCAGCCGTCTTCCCGTCGAGGTATCAAATTACAGCATCCGCATTCCCAGACAGGTCTCAACTTGTCGGTTTTTTGTGTGAACACCTGCACCCTCCAGTCGAGGTATCAAATTACAACATCCGCATTCCCAGACAGTAGACTGGACGCGACGCTTATTTGTGTGAACGTCTGCCTCGGTGCAGAGTACTTGAAGGGGGGTGTATCGATACACCCCCCTTTGCAGTATATGTTCAAAGCATTGCAATTATATTCTCCTCAAAATTTGCATTCACTGGTAGTTCAATTGACCGCAAGCGCTGATGGGCTAGCTCTGTTGGTTGTAGCGTTACCCTGTTCAACTCTTGTATTAATTATCCAAAGTATGTCATGTGGGTACTGAGAATACTCGGCTTGACGAGGAGATTCCAAAAATGCAAAAAAAAAGGTCAAAAGTGTGGTGCGGGCCCCTTTTTTGTAAACATCATCCAAAGTGTACGATGTGGGTACTCAAATGACTCGGCTCGACTAGACGAACAAGAATCTGCAATCAGAATTCAAATCCGACTTATGGTAACCGATGTAGCCCGCCCCCCCTCCCCTACATCGTCCAAATGTACTTTGTGGGTATGCAAATTTCTCGGCTCGACTAGACGAACAAGAATCTGCAATCAGAATTCAAATCCGACTTATGGTAACCGAGATAGCCCCTCCCCCCTACATCGTCCAAATGTACTTTGTGGGTATGCAAATTTCTCGGCTCGACTAGACGAACAAGAATCTGCAATCAGAATTCAAATCCGACTTATGGTAACCGAGATAGCCCCCCCCCTACATCGTCCAAATGTACGTTGTGGGTACTCAAATTTCTCGGCTCGACTAGACGAACAAGAATCTGCAATCAGAAATCTGATCCGAGGTTAGGTTAGGTTAGGATGGGTTAGGTTAGGTTAGGTTACGTTAGGTTAGGTTAGGTTAGGTTACGTTACGTTAGGTTAGGTTAGGTTGGGTTAGGTTAGGTTAGGTTAGGTTAGGTTAGGTTAGGTTACGTTACGTTAGGTTAGGTTAGGTTAGGTTAGGTTACGTTAGGTTAGGTTAGGTTAGGTTACGTTAGGTTAGGTTAGGTTAGGTTAGGTTAGGTTAGGTTAGGTTAATATTCGCAAAAAAAAATTCGCAAAAAAAAAATTCGCAAAAAAAAATTCGCAAAAAAAAATTCGCAAAAAAAATTCGCAAAAAAAAAATTCGCAAAGTGTCACAGACGAGACCTCGGGGGGAGGGGGCTCGGGGGGGGCGTCCCTCCTGTCCCTCCTGAGCCAGAAACCCCCATTGTACCCTACTTATGTTTGTTGTAATTCATGTTTTTACTTAGGCCTACCAATTTTTACCAAAAAACAACCAACACAACTAACTTTTCACTTGAGGTAGGATAGTCAAGAATTAAGGTTGTAGTTACATATGAAAAAGATGGATGATCGTGGAGGCATTGGCCAACCACTTCTGGGAGGAAAGCCATATGTCTCATAGGCAAGGGTTGGTAACTAGTGGTAACTAGTAATTAGTTTAAAGAATTGAGTACGAAGACCTCAAGTATTGATTATGCCCATAATGATTTAAGACTGATTCCTCTTGTGTAATATACATATGTATAATTCTATATTTACATTAGCCAGATATTGTTAATAAAAACAAACCTATAAAGCTTATTTTCAGTAAATTATTTCTCCTTGTTGACAAGTGAGTCAACACTTCCTACCAATAAAATAACATATTATACAAGTAATTATTTATTTTAATATAGGCTTTTATGTAAATATGCATAATAACAGGTTTAAAAACTTATTTAGAAGAGTGGTCTTCAAATTAATTTCCATTAATTAAGTTTATTAGCCTTAAACTGAATAAACGCCCGGGCGCTTATGGATTTTGGGCGTTTATTTGGGCATATGTCCAGGGCATTTGCCCCGACATTTAAACGCCCAGGCGTTTTACATCACTAGACATGCCTGTATTGTCCACTGTCAATCTTTGCTTGCTGCAGATACCTCTTACCTTTGCCTCTGTGAATGTTTTTTTATTATTCCTCAAAACGTATAGACCTTTATACAATGTAGTCCCTTATTACAGTAGCTGGATGGCAACCATCTGATCTTCAACTCTAGTAAAACTAGATTTTATTACGTATATTCTTCAATAGTAACCGCCGCACCGGTGAGGATGAAGTTATTTTTTTATGAGTCATTATCTACTCCCGACTATACTTTGCTAACAAAATGAACAAATTTCAAGTAAACAAAGCGGTGGTATTTTTCTAGAATTCTGTCCAAATTCGGTTTGCAAAACGGGTCACAGAATCTGCTAAAACAAAATATAATTTGTCATTTCAGAAACAGAAAATAGACTGATTCACAGTATGGACCGGTGTAAGCACAGCAACATGCAGAGGTGTATTTGTGGTTAACATCCTGCAGATATTTCTATGTATTTTACATACAAGAATGCTTTCAAAATTATTACTCCTAAACTCATTACAAATGCTGTATACATATTTTCCATAAAACTAACTTAATCTGTATTCCTATTGGCATATCCATGTGTTTAAATTTTAAAATAGATTTCATTTATCTTAAGAAATATTTGTCCTAAACGCATTACAAATACTGAGATACTGATTACAAATACTGAGATAGATAGTTTTAGTAAAATCACGTAAAACTAACCTAATCACTAGTCCTCGACACAAAATAACTCCCGTTCAAACCAAACTTATTATTTGCCATTATGTTTTTCAGTGTGCTCTCTCAAGAGTTAAAAGCAGAGTTTGACCTTGGAAAATTTAGAAGTAGTTTGAAAAAGTGTTTAATTGAGGAGTTCTATTGAAAGAAAGTGTTATGAAGGATAAGAAACAAAGGATGTTTAGTTTGAAGTTAATAGTTGTAGTGTTTTTAGTAAATAGTCCTGTCGTTGCCTACTTGTGCGTATGTTGTACAAACATTCTAGCTTATGGCGATTGTACGCAGTGTGTGACAGTAAAATATTCTTGATTCTTAAAAGACCAATTTTTTTCTTGGGATTTCCGGTCTTCCGTTATAAAAAGTTACAAAACACAATTTGAATAAAATTAAAGTTAATAATGTGGGTGTCCTGCAGCACTTAGACCTGCAGCGTTTGTTTGTAGGACTGATGGAAGTGCCTTCCTGAAGGTGAAGCCCAGCATTAACCAATGTGACACACTACTGCAACCACCCCAGATTTGAAGACGTAAGGAAAATAAAGGGTATATAATAAACAATATAATAATATGAGTAAAATAGAGTGAGTATAGTGATATACAAAACTAGTGTAAATCAAGAATATATACTCACTAATAAACGCGTTGCTCGAAATCGAGCAATTCATTTTATCGCTTGAATGAAATCGCTTTGATGAGCATGAATTTTATCAATATTATCATCTGTATCGCTAATTCAGTTCTTCTTGCATCAGACTATTAATAGGTGGGCGTGTAGCAACTGAGGTTGTTAGCCATTCCGATTGTGTATAAATGTACCGAATCTTTTCCAAATACTGTATATTATGATAACTCATCATTCTTTTCCAAAACTCATTTTTAGTTTGTTTTTTTTCTTGATATTGGCTATTTTTCTTTGTTGTAAATACTCTCAGGTCTACAATGAGCCAACTCTCTATGTTCTGCGTTTTCAACAGTTTTAACTCATGTTGAGTAAAAATGCCATTGTTGAGTAAAATGTCGTTAATTTTACACAAAATTAATGGCATGCTAATTTTATTTCACATTATATGGAGGCTCTGAAAATAACGATGAGATAATTTATTGTCTCCCAAGACGTTTATTCTGATTCTCAACTTGTTACATCTGACTGACAAATTCTGATAAAGATCTAGTTGAAGCTGGCTTTGGCAGTTTTATAATAATCTAACGTTATTCCCTTAATCTTAATATATAAAATCCAAATACCACTGACTGTCTGTCTGACTGACCTGTCACAAAATCTCCATAACGATAAGGTCTATAGAGTTGAAATTAACCATATAGGTTCCTCTTTGGTAGGCCCTAGGTGCTTGCTAAGAAACGGTATTACGAAATTCCCCCTGAGTTCCACCCCGCTGGGTCCCAAAGTTCCCATGTATTCCTTATGGACATTCACTTTGGTTTGACCTGATAAAAATCCAAACAGCTTATCTTGATTCGTAATAGTTACACGGGCTAACCACAGAATGCAGCACAGACAACTATCATAGTTTACGCGGGCGAAGCTGAGCGACTGAAGCTTTGAGTTAATTGGCCTGGCCATCTTACTACTGATCTTCAGCCCTATTTGTCGAGTAGTAGGTGCGATATAGTAAACATAATTTTAAATGCCAGTGGGGTGGGGTCCAAAATGATATTTGGCTTGAGGAAACGTCTACTTTGATTCTGGTGTATAATTTATTTTCCTACCTGATTTCAGCTCCATCGTTTCAGTCTTGGTGTATAATGATTAGCTTGGGTATATTAAAGACCTGTGGGGCGAAGTACTAAAGTATAATTTTACCGGTGGTATGCCTTTATCTGTCTTGAGCTATCAGCTGCCTTTCTACTGAATTTTAACTTCGTCAGTCAAGTAGTAGATACAAGGTGGTAGGAATAAGTATTTTGAAGGGCACTAAAGGATTTGCGCAACGGGGTAATACAAATTATTTCGGACTACATAAGCCTAATTAATGGGGGATGACGAAGTTAGAGTTAAAGTAATTTAGATTAGATTATTAAAAGTCACCAAAGCCAGCTTCAAGCAGATCTTTATCAGAATGTTTCAGTCAGATGTAACAAGAATCAGAATTAACGTCTTGGAAGTCATATAATTATCCCATTCTTAGTTTCAGAGTTGTCAAAAAATGGGAACCAAAATTTTTTGTAAACTGTTATTATACCTTCCTTATTAACAATGGCATTTAACCCAAAATGTGTTGTTCAAAACCTAGAACTTACATAAGTATAACTTATCAAGTAAAAAAATGAAAAATGAGTTTTGGAAAAGAATGAGTTATCAAATATTTGGAAAAGATTTGGCACATTTATACACAATCTGAATTCCAAAAATCTGAATTGCCACACGCCCATCTTTTATACAAGTCTTCAAAACACCTATCTTTTAATAAGTCTTCTTGTCTTAGACAAGAAGGACTGAATTAGCTATACAGATCAATGCTAATGCCTGATTATATTGAAACATTCCTGCTTATCACAGCGAAATATTGCTCGATTTCGAGCAACGGGTCTACTAGTTGTATTTTAAATTAATATCGTTTAAGGAAAGTTAAATGACAAATGTTTGGTAAAGTATTTAGATTTATGATTATGCCTCATGAGCAATGGACAAATAATGGACGAGGCCTACGATTACTGTAGGCTCTGCAGTAGATCAGTATTGTATATAAATAATTATTAAGACTAAGTATAACACATTTGTTCAGATAATTTATACCAAGAGTGTTATGATTAAAAATGTTTTGCATCCATTAACTTTAAATGCCGCTTGGTTGTACACATACACATACTGTTAGACTATAAATAATGCTGTTAAAATTTGCAAGCAAGACTATAACCATTACGAGATAACAAAATGACACATTTAGAAGAGGTTACACGAATATAAGCATTATTAAAGAATATACTGTATAACCAAATATACCAAATTAATTTTCGCTGATATATTTATTTACATTCATTTAACAACAAGAATTTCATCTAAAATCTTTTCTTGTAAGCTTATCAATGTTACAGGGTTGGTTAAGGCGACAGCTTGTCCGCATACAAAGTGTCACACCAGCCAGGCGACATTATGCCAAAAGTTTCTTACAACACGCATACTAATTAATTACACAAGTCAAGCCCAATGGCTGGCTACCTCCGTATTGTAAAAATATACTGTGGCTTCAAATTTGGGACGCAATTTCATGTTTTTTTTATGTTCCTCTGCCAGTGTCCACCACTCTGCGCGCCCTCAACGGTAGACAAATACATGGCCAGTGAAAGGGGAATAAAACCTCATGTAGTGTAAACTTATCTAAATAAATAGCAATATCAATCCACAAAATACAATAATGTTTAACTTAACGGTCTTAGAGTACTTTTTCCTTTTGACATGCACGTTACATTTAATTCTACGATGTATGGGCTGTTGCTCCGGATAACCTTTCAAATCGATTACGACTGACTAGGGGCGGGAGTCCTAAAGGTCTTGTTTAATACGTAAATCAGCAGGAAATATTAGTTCAAAGTAAATATTTTGTAGTGTTCTATAAATAGTTAGAATATATTTAACAACCACACAACCTTTACCGTTCTGACCAGTCATAAATGAATTTAATGGTCACAATCTTGATGTTTACTGCTGAGTTATGTCTAAATGTTACATAAAGTTGTAAATGCATATGTCCAAATTTAATCTTTTACATTTCATATTTTGAGGAACTATAATTAATTTGAACTAAAACGTGAATGATCTAACATAATTTAAGTACAGTAGAGTCTCACAAACTCGACTCCCGATAACTCGACACTCTGGGAAACTCGACACCTCATTTACTATACAGTACATGCATTACAAGACTATATATTTTGGAAACGAGGACATTTAGTTATTAATTCTCAATTTTTAAGTATTTATCTAATTTTTATATTGTCCTTAAGTTTGTAATACAGTAACATTATACATTTATAATATAATGTGTTTAAGTAAAATCTAATACAGTAAACAATTTACAGCTAAATAATGTGTTTTCCTCCCCTCCCAATGTAATTCTGGATAACTCGACATTCCACAAACTCGACAGGGTCTTAGTCCACATTGTGTCGAGTTTGTGAGACTCCACTGTAGTAGTAATTTACTTTAAATGATTAGATCAATTGAATTTAACAGGTCTTCCTAATCCTACCTAATTACCAACTGAAACAAATAATTGTGTTTATTTATAGAATACACTATTACATTGTACTCCAGTGTGCTACTAGCTCACGTAGTTCTAATTCTTCTCCCAGACTGCAGCACAGGTAGCCTTGTTCAATAGCGTTCTCGTGGGAAACACATGAACTGCTTCATCAAATGATACTGCCATTAAAAGACACAGCACACTGTTTATAATTTAGTACAAAATTATAATATGTAAAGTTTTACAGTGCGGGGTTGCTGGAAACATACCTAAGCTGTGATATAAAAGCCCAATGCCATTAGCAGGGCCTGTCTTTATTTTGAGGAGGATCGGTGGTAGTCTTTAATCACGAATACTAATTAACTACACAGGTCAAGCCCAAAGGCTGGCTACCTCCCTATTGTAAAAATATATTTTAGCTTCAAATTTGGAACGCAATTTAATGTTTTCTCATTTTCCACTGCCAGTGTCCACCACTCTGCGCGCCCTCAACGGTAGACAAATACATGGCCAGTGAAAGGGGAATAAAACCTCATGTAGTGTAAACTTCATCTAAAAACTAAATAAATAGCAATATCAATCCACAAACTGCCATAATTTTTAACTTCACTATAGTACATTTATAACAAAATATAGAATCGTTTGTTATATTTTCAACCCTCTGTCGACACATGCTTATTTGAGATGGACATACTTTGAATCTTAATAAAACAGAAATGGCAGAGGTTGACAAAATCAAACCCTTTGCCTTGAATTTACTTTTAAACGTGTTTATTACTCCTCTAGGTTATTTTTCTAATGAATGTATGAAAGTTAGACGAAAAACAACGAAGTCATCCTAGCGTTTCACTAAAGCAACTAATTAGGAAACTAACTAAACCTACTGAATAAAAAGGTATCGATAATAATGTATTTCGTTGACTATAATTTCATCTCACGTACCTTATGACCCATGAAGAATGCTTTACTAGTAAATGTAAAGTTGTGGTCTATATAATATATACTGGTTGAATTTGACTTGGTGCATTTTTATGGTGGTAGTTAAAACCAGAAATGTCTAAAATTCTTGGATATAAACTCCACCACCAAGCGAGAACTGTTTCCCACCGATTACAAAGGGCTCAGTTCACTGTACTGGGTGTCCCAAAATTTAGAGTAGAACTTAATATATCGTGTCAAACCACTAACAGTTTTACAACAACTTACGTATTGCTACAATAACACATTTTGCAACGGCAATATTACAATTTTATTTCAATGCATTCAAACAATTATTAGCTGTTCGATTCTTATAACACGAGTTTAAAATTTTAGATAAGTTGAGTAGTAAAGAACCTAATTTTAAAATCATTACATTTCATAATACTGCTAAAATTAATCAGTAATTCGATGATAGTTTATTTATTTATTCGATTAAATCATATCCGTAGAAATTGTTAATCATAAAGTTTAATTAACACTGGAATAAGATAGAGAAGTTACATCGACTTTTCCTTCAAAAAAGACGCACAATTTGGTGTTTTGATCATTGCTCTACGTCAAATGGTTATAGAGATATTGAAAGTGCTAAACACAGTACGTTGTCCAATGTTATTCTTATGGAGAATAAGAAAAATTGTATATCTCGCTTATTTATCAACTTATCTTGACGAAACTTAGTATATTGCTTCATATCGTTGTGGTCTATTGATATTTGCACAACAAAATTTTTGCTGATAGTTCTCGTAGCAGCAAACCTGCGTACTCAGCCCCCATGTTATTCTTATGGAGGCTAAGTAAAATGTTATCTACGTTAATAATGAACGTAAATTAATAAAACTTGCTATTAACCCTAGTTGAGTTATATTGATATTTGTATTAAAACAATTTGTTTTGTTCCTTGTTTCAGCAAACCTGCATACTCAGCCGCCATATTAATCTTATAGAGGATAATTAAACTGTCATAAATCGTTTATTCATGAATGTATATTGATGAAACTTGGTATATATGGCTTTATGTGGGATTAAAGTACATATATATGCATTGTAAATTCGCTGAGTATGCAGGTTTGCTGCTACGGGGGTATTTTATTAATTCATCTGTTATTAAGTACAGCTTTGACGTCATCTGTGTGATTACCTTCCGAATAACAATGAATATTCAGGTACAACTATTCGAAGTTTAAAAATATATTTTAGGCAACAAGTAATTTTGTCATATACCATTGTAAGGTTGTCTATGTTTACTCTATACTGGAATAACTTTCAGTATTTGTCGCTGCCAACTAACATCCAAGGAACTTAATTATAAACCCTGTTAAAGTCAATAATAGAACCCAGTCACGTTTTAACTTAGCATGTTTCGCTTTAGAGTACATTAACAAGATACACCTTAACAATATCCTAACCAAACTTGCACATTTGCAATTATGTGATTCGGGAGGGCACGAATCCCGAACAATCAGCCTAAATTATATGGAAAATTTAATGGATATTATCTGTATTTTTCAGGATGGTAATTTATAGTGTAGCTTATCTCTACACGTCATTATTTTGGTAACAACATTGGTATTACACGACTTAATCTGAAACTTTTTTAAATCAATTAATCTGCGGATGGCGCAGCATCCTATGTAACGAGGGTGCCTGAAAAGCAAGTTCTACCTCCAACTAACATGTATGTTATATGAGGTGTTAGAAATCGTTTTACTGCATCCTTCTCATATGTGAGGACTAAATTCACGAAGGCTATTCAATTTTGAACCTCGGTGAGAGATAGCTCAAAAAATCCAAGCAGCACGATTTTGGCAGTCACCTTAACCATTTTTGGGCAGCAATCTATTTAGGTAGGAGTGGCAGCAAAAACAAATACAGTATAACAATTTTTCATACTTTTGGGGCTCAATAGGGGGGAGGTTAAACATTGTTTTCAATATTACGTCCAAGCTTAAAATACATTATTTTAAATGTAAATAAAGATTAAAGAATATCGTGAGAGTTTAGGTTTTTATTTATGCAAAACTAACATGTCATAAAACATGGGAGCTAAAATTTTTTTAATACTTTATAATTATGATCGCCATTTATGTTCGTTGGTCTGATTTTATATTTTCT
This sequence comes from Allygus modestus, assembly GCA_963675035.1. Classification (NCBI taxonomy): domain Eukaryota; kingdom Metazoa; phylum Arthropoda; class Insecta; order Hemiptera; family Cicadellidae; genus Allygus; species Allygus modestus. Next base: position 341,341,932 of record OY776111.1, read on the forward strand.
TCGTAGATTTTTTCCAGCCTTACTAAGATCTTTAAAATCATGAAACACAACCATAACAATCCTATTTGAAACAATTTAGCTACCCCTCACCTACTCTCTTCGCGAGGGTCAAACATGTCAAACTTACCATTGTTATTGCAGCCCCTAATTTCTGTGAAGTTTGAGGTAAGTAGATTTCAGACAACTTAAGTAGCAAACAAGTTATAATGGGGGGAGTGTTACTTCGTTTTCAGCCATCCTTTCCTGTAGCACAATCTGCTAATCAAAAAACACCAATACAAATTCATGATATATTTTGTCTATGTGTTGTTGTGTGAGGTGTTTGGCAATAACTACAGTATATATATTATAAAATTTTAGAGACATTCTGCGCTGTGGCATTAAAAAGATTTAAAAAATGTCATTGTAAATCACGTTTCAAACGATTATGAATTTAATAGATTATGATTTACGGTAAATGTTATTTAAGTGAGATAAAAGGATTAAAGCCAGACTCTTAACTACCACGCTAATTTGGATAACGCAGTCGAGGCAAATATAATTTTATCACAGCATTATTGTTGTTGCAGTACAAAGGATTTTTACAAGAACATGAAATTATGCAAACTTCATTACCTCACACAAAGTTTGCTAGGTTTATTCTTGAGAGATTACGACAAAGTTTGTATATTTAATATGTTTTATGACTCCTGGTATATTAAAATTTCGCTAAAAATAACCTTGTCTATTTCTTACCAGAAGCGTTTTAACATGTTTTAAAAATTGGAGATTAATTTTACCAAAATGTCAGTTGGATTGATAGCAAGGTGATGCATGTTTACATATTTTAAAAAAGGTTTTTGCTAATGTTAGCGGTTAAACTTGGTAGTTTCCTTGCATTAATTTACTGCAGGACTTTCTTATTAATTTACTGCAGGAAAAAATATATAAGTATATGTTTGGAGTGGGATCTTGTTATTACTACACAATATACTTTATAGCAAAATTAATCTGTAATTTAAGTTTTATTTCTTGACAAAGAATTTTGAATACATGGTCTACATTTACGTCGTAATAATATTTTACCCACGCTGATAATGTTTATTAATAAATGTATTCTATAAACCTTTTTACTTTTAATCGGTTAAATGCTTCCAGTCTGGTGTTGTCTACCTACTACAGAAGATTTGTGCTTATGTGCGACTCACCAACATAAGCACATGTTCAACATGTTCTAGCTTGCTCATATATGCGCAGAACAATAGATTCTACTGTAAGAAAGGTGCATTCAATTGAGTAACTTCGTCATTCATGAATCCTACTCCGGGTCTTAGAAGGTTTTTGTCAAGTATTACAAAATTTATTTTGCAATTTATTATTTACTTCAGTTATTGTTGTGCATTTGTTTATACTAATCGTAAGGCTGATAGTCGCAGGAGTTCTGGTCTTACAGAACACCTGTTGTTGTTTGATATAACCACTCCTTACATTTTTTTGTTGCTTGTTGTTTAGTTTGTTGTTTGGTGGACCCGCCTGCTAGAGTTTAATGTGGGTTCTGAACCACGGGACAGTAGCATTATTACATAGCGTATCACGAATAACAAACAGAATATGTAGTGACTAACATTAAAACTTAAATTAATATTTTTCCCATAGTGAATCAAATATTTCTATAAATTAGTATAAAGTATAGTATCCTTATAAATCGGATGTATAGAGTTCAAATGTTATGGATCAATATGACAATTGTTTTAGCGAAGGTTGGCAATAAAACAGTACTGTACAATTGGCATCGGAATATTTGGACTTGTCTAACCCGTTTATGCAGTGGATACTTGATGATCAAGTTACTGTTTTCTTCATGAAATTGTTTCAAATATGGAAAGGTATATATTTTTAGTTACATTTTTTCATTTATGTTTGTTGTTTAATATCAAAATAAATTTTCGACAGCGATAATATATTATTTCGTATGTTAAGCAAATGCACAGACAATTTTAAACTGCGCCAAACCCTTAGTTCAGATCAGATCGAAATACAATATTTATTCTCTCTCTGGATATTTTGCAAGTGAATTTGTTAAAACTTGCAATAAAAATATAGTTCTGTAAAATTTAATTACGATTTCTTTTAAGATTATTTAAATATAATATCCTTGAAGAGCGGTGGAGTTATATTTTCTAAATTAATATAAAGCGGAAGGAATAAATCATTACTCTAAATAATTAAATATTTTGAGTAAAAACTTTAAATAATATATATATATATAAATTTTGTATTTCCCAGTTTTATTCCTGCTTCAAAGTTGGTGTTATTTGAGGGATGTTACTAATACAATCTCGCTCAAACAAAATCAACCTCTCCTCAATTAAAAAGGGTTTAAATAATATTGTTTGAAAATGGTCTAATCGCCAAATGTCCAGACTAATGCAAAAGATTATCATGTTGTTTAAACTTTTTATTTACAGTTTTCTTCCAAACGTCTTCCCAAAGTTGGGTGTTTACAATGAGGAGACAAACTCAACCTCTTCGCATTTATTACTACATAACTATAATGGTAAAAACCCCACCAAAAAGTTATTCTTAAAAATTGTTCGCAGTTATATTTTCCTTTCGAAGTGTCCCATTTTTATTGTGACCTACTTTACGTTTACACCTTTTTAAAGACTGACTACCACCGATCCTCCTCAGAATAAAGATAGGCCCTACTATTGTCATTGGGCTTTTAAATCACAGCTTAGGTATGTTTCCAGCAACGCGGCACTGAAAAACTATTGTTGGGGCACATTATAATCGTGTACTAAATTATAAACAGTTGCTGTGCCTTTTAATGGCAGTATCATTTGATGAAGCAGTTCATGTGTTTCCCACGAGAACGCTATTGAACAAGGCTACCTGTGCTGCAGGCTGGGAGAAGAATTAGAACTACTTTTGCTAGTAGCACACTGGAGTACAATGTAATAGTGTATTCTATAAATAAACACAATTATTTGTTTCAGTTGGTAATTAGGTAGGATTAGGAAGACCTGTTAAATTCAATTGATCTAATCATTTAAAGTAAATTACTACTACTTAAATTATGTTAGATCATTCACTTTTTAGGTCAAATTAATTATAGTTCCTCAAAAGATTAAATGTAAAAGATTAAATATGGACAAATATGAACATGTGCATTTACAACTTTAAGTAACATTCAGACATAACTTAGCAGTAAACATCAATATTGTGACAATTAAATTCATTTATGACTGGTCAGAACAGTAAAGGTTTTGTGGTTGTTAAATATATTCTAACTATTTATAGAACACTACAAAATATTTACTTTGAATTAATATTTCCTGCTGATTTACGTATTAAACAAGACCTTTAGGACTCCCGCCCCTAGTCAGTCGTAATCGATTTGAAAGGTTATCCGGAGCAACAGCCCATACATCGTAGAATTAAATGTAACGTGCATGTCAAAAGGAAAAAGTACTCCAATACTATGGAGTCCCACAGAATTAAACAATAACAGAGAGACCCACAAAACACTGCTTCTTTCAGAATGCTAAACACAATTTTTATGTTGATTAATAACGGTTAAAAAAATATTAAATCATAAGAAGAAATATTTGGTTTTCTTTGATTATGAAAACACTGCTGCAGTAAACAGCAAATGCGGACGGACCTTGGTAACGCTGCAATTGTTTTATAGATAAATACTCTTTTAAACTTTGTATTGGATTTAAACGTTGGATAAAGAGAATAAATACTATTTTAAACTTAGTCTTGGATTTAAATGTTGGATAAAGAGACCATTACGTACCATACTGAGTTGTGAACAAGCAGATAATAGATCTACATATTTGTCGCTTCGACTACAACTTTCGTTGGTGGGAGTAGCTTACTGGGAAAGTGTGTTTTATAATCAAGGTCAGCGAATCCTAATAAGCCTGTCACACTACTTGGCTACTGACTAGCTGTTATTTAGTAGCCGTTAGTAAAAGCTGTCACACAACAAATGTCGGTAGCGGCTACCTAGTGGCACCGATTCATTCCTCCACTAAACCACACAATTGTTGGTTTGTAAATGTCTTTCATGCCGGCCCCACTTTTTTGGGACTTCTTAATTTTATTTACTTTGTTACGATAAGTATCCCTTATTATTTTAATCTTCTTTCTGAGCCCATCTTATTGCACGGGTAAACCGGAATATTCTAATTCCTGCATCAGTTGTGCAAACGCTTGTCTTTTTACGTCCCGCTTTTAAATAATCGGGGCACGTAATACCCTAAAGACATTGATATTTCCGATAAATGTTTAAAGCTTGAAGCACACTGGGCAACTCTCGCGGAAGCGCAGCGCGGCGGAAGAACTTCCACTGCGCTCTAGAAAAGTTACTTGCATGTTATCTTATGAGAGTAAGCACACCTAGCAACTCTCACGGAAGCGGAAGAGAAGCGCGGTGCGGCGCGGTTGAAAACGTCTTCTCGAATCCGCCGGGAGGAATTCGGAGTGCAAGTTTTTCGCCGCGCCGCGCCTCCGCAGGGTTGCTAGGTGAGCGCAGGGTAGACCCGCGTAAACGGCGATGGCGGTGCCCTTCGGATGATTTCGGAACGTCTCGTGTGCTCTCGATCGTCCCGGTTCCGTTGTTCCACCATCGATGTAAATTTATGTATTTACATCGATGGGTGCCACAGGGTTTGTACAGTATAATTGTTTTAGTGAATTTCTCCTAAAACATAAAAAAACTCTTTTGAAAAAACATCCGATTTCGATTAAATTTGGCACAAACGTGTAATGCAACTTCATGACTTTGAGTTTGAAAACCAGAAATAACGGGCCGTGGGAAGAGGGTTTTATGGGGATTTTAAATTTTCAAAAAATCAGTTGTTTGCATCTTTACCCTAAGATTTTTAAAACACTTTATTTTGGTTTCGACCATTTTATAGAGCTTACAAAAAAAAAACTAGTTCGCACGCAGCACGCTGACGTGAGGGAAGTGAATTTCCACATAAAAACTTGTAAAACTCAAAATAAGTTGAAAAACATACATTTGTCCAATTTTTATTGAAATCTGAAAACATTGATTTTTTTGCTGTTCTGATACTCCTGGTTTCATTTACTTGCAAAGCTGGGAGTACAATTTTGCGCATTATAAGGTTAGGAGAAGGTCCAGACAGGCTTGAAAGTAGGCGTGAGGTTTCTGGGGATGATAAAAGTACTAACAGGAATAACAGGCTTTTCTAGGGTAAAACCCCCACAAGACAACGTACTGTGTTTAGTCGATACACATTTTCTTTAATAACTCCGTAAATATTTATGCTAGAATGACGAGAGAGGGCTTAAAACGTTCGCCTCTCTAATTCCCATCTTTTTAAATTCATTGATCTTAAATCGGGGGCTTTTATGACCCTTTTTGGGCCCAAAAACTCGAAATTTGAAAGATTAATCCCCAAAAAAAGGGGTTTAGAGTTTTCCGATTGTTTTGCCCAACGAACTTGTCCAACTGATTACAGGAAGGAACGTCCCTACCAAATTTGAAGTGAACCATACAAAAAATGCGACCGCTAGAGTGCAAACACACATATATATATATATATAATTGTATGTATATATATATATATATATATATATACATACAATTTTGAACGATCCCCCAAAACGTGTTCAGGGGGTCACGTTAGGAACTTCTATGGTGGTCCCGGGCTTAAGTTTCACCGTGCGGGTTATACTAATAGTTCACTTTCCAAAGGAAATTTGCTAATAATATAGTACTTTGAATCATTGTCTTATTGGTTAAGTGGTTCGGAGAAATTCCAAAAAATGTGTTTATACAATTTTCCATGTTAATCTTATAAGGAACCTGTATTTAGCTTTTGCTCAGTAAATTTTACTAAAAACTTCACATTTTTTTATAAATTAGTTCAGCTTTCCAAAACAATCATTTTATTGTTTAAATTGTGATTCTACGTCCAACCGTTACAGAGATATTCAAAGTGTTAAACACAGTAAGTTTTCCAATGCTATCTATATGGAGAGCAAATAAAATTTGTTATCTCGATTATTTATGAATGTATATTGATCAAACTTTACATGTGGATTCACCTAGTACTGGTATTGGCCTAGTACTTGGTACTGGTATTGATATTTGAACAAAAAATATTTATTGTTGATTTTCCTGTAGCAGCAATGCATACTCAGCCATAAGGGGGTTAAACTTCAGTTAAATAATAATTTAAATATTGCACTGTTTGTGAAAACAAATTATTAGTGAATTTTGGAATTTACTTAATTTATTTTGAAATTTAGTATTAATTCATGTAAATTAATATTACAGTTTTAAACTTTATTTTCCGTCGCGGGTTCACGTCGGCGGATGTTTCGCGCCAAACCACGCCACGTGTGCTTAGCCCCCTCTAGAAAAGTGAAGCCACCGCGCCGTGCTACGCCACCACGCGCTTCCGCAAGAGCTGCTAAGTGAGCTTCAACAAGGTTAATTATGTCTACGCCGGACGACATCATTCCACACATTTTTCACAAATTTAAGTAGGGGGCTATAGCCAATTCTGAACCAGCAAGTCAAGTTATGGCGGATGATCCGCATGACGTCATCCCCCCGTGACTTTGAACTTGAGCTGCCCCCCTTCCCACTTCCCTGTCCAAAACCCCCTCCCAGCCACCTCCCACCCCCCGACACCCCCTGGCACTTCTCGTCTGTGACACTTTTGACTAGAGGCCCACACCACGATTTCGACCTTTTACGTTTTCCCAGCTTCCCGTGGAGTCCTGAGAGTGGGAAAAAAGTCCTGGAGGTCCTTGGGGAACGTACGACCTGATGAGTGGAGTCCCGATCCTCCATCATGAATTTGACCCCTTACGTAACAGTGATCCCTGTTCGGGTGCCAGATTCCAAGCCACGATACAAAACCAGCAAGTCAAGTTACTGCGGATGATCCGCATGACGTGATGCCCCCCCCGTCACGTGATCCGTCTTTTATTGTCCTCATTAGTCACTGGTATTATCCATTGTTTACTTTCCTTCTTTGACACTGGCATTTCGCGTAGTTCACTTTCCTCCTTAGACAACTTGTTTACCAAGAGGCGTTTAATTTTCCTTCCAACATCAGTTTCAACGGTCTCTGGAATCTCAAGTTATCCATCGAAATTTGAGTCCAAGTTAATTGTTGGAAATCCTCGCACGGCTCGTAAGTGTAATGAGTATTTAGCTCCTCATTTGATTTAACAGTCTTTTTTGTTTTCTTCATAATTATATTGTTTCATATGATATTCACTCTCAAACACACCTCTCGCTCCATCTAACACTACCTTTATAGCGAGTCTTTCTCGGATGGTAATACGTTTAAAACGTATTTTGTTCATTAATATGGAGATTACTTTTCTTGCGTCATCCACACTGTTCATCTTGGAGTACGTAGCGATTGTTACTGACGAACTACCACTGGAAGTTAAAGGTGGGTGTATCAATACACCCATCTTCGCTGATTATATTCAAAGCATTGCACTTATCTTCCTCATCAACATTAACCCACACTGCCTGTGAAGGCTAAACCAAGATTGACCCATGAGCAATGTCGCCACAACCCTTCGTCACATTATAGTCGCTAGAATAAAAACAACAGACAAGTTGAAACCTGAAAATAACCGCGAGAATTGTTTATCAATTGGGTTTTACTTCAAGGTCGAATATCCAAAAGCTTCAAGAATATTCTAGAAGGTTCTAGAACGTTGTGAGCACTCAACCAGTTTACTCATTAGTGACCCGGAATAACTATGGAAATTTCAAAGGCCATCCTAAAAAAAACCGCGAGAATTGTTTACCGCGTTAATCAGCTTTGGCTTCCCCAACCTTCTAGAATGTTCTAAAATGTTCTAGATCGTGTCGGCTGCGCCCGGTATATAAACCTGGGAGCCAGCCGTAGGATCTCAGTCCGAGACGTCATCATGAGCAGCACCGAGGTGGACCGAACGCTCCGCTGTCTGAGGAGGAAATTGATGCGATGGATGAGAACGCCATGCCGTCCACCAAACCTAAGGGGAAAAAGCCTGACGAGTGGACGGTGAAGAAGGGTGTACGTACTGACTCTCCAGCATCCAGTTGGAGCGATACTGCATGTCAATATACCATACAGAACCCCGCCAACCGCGGGAAAGTTTTGTTGAAGATTTTGGTGTTTAACGGTGGCCGCCCATTACACAGTTGCGGCCTGTACCTGGACGAAGAGAGATACGATGAAATTTGCATGTGTCTCACAGACCTGCTGACGAGGTTCGAAAACATGTAGGTGAACAGCGATACCGGAACGCCGAAAACTGACGGAGTTACCAGGACCGTGACTCCACTGCCCGCTTGGCGTAAACCTCCCATTGGCGGGAAACGTAAGGTTAAAGGTGATTGCGTCATCCCGAAGCGCAAGAAGTAAACAACCTAACAACTTGGGAATGACCAGATCGCCTAATGAGGTAAACAACTTGTTGATGCATCGAGTCTATATAAAACTACTTGGTGGCGAGTCAAAACCAATCCACATCTGAACACACGATGAACAACATGGACCAAAAGGTAGGCCTGAAGGCAGCCTTCAACAGCTGCAAGGCTGCGGAAACACCCGTTCGCCACCATTGTGGCAGGGCCTTCGGGTAGTGGCAAGTCGCACTTTTTGGCTCAGTTCATCAAACACGCTGACCGCATGTGCGATACTCGGTTCGCCAGTATCACCTGGCACTACGGTAGCGGTGGTGGCAAAGCAGGTGATACTGTCGTGCGCTACGTGTCTGGCCTACCCGACCTCGATGACTACGATGGTAGCGAGTCCACGCTGGTTATCGATGACGATATGATGCGTGAGGCTGACTCTCGCGTGGCGGACCTGTTCACGAAGGGCTCCCATCATTGCAACATGAGCGTGTTCTTCATCAAGCAAAACCTGTTTCATCAGGCAGGGGCCAGCGTATCATCTCGCTGAACGCTCATTACATCGTATGTTTCAAGAATCCCAGGGACCACGCTCAGATCAAACACATGGCCCCCCATGTATATCCGAAAACCCCTACATTCAAAGCGGAGGCCTACCAGATGCCACGCGCGTACTATCTAGGTCTAGAATAGACCTGAAACATTCCTCGCCCGAAGAGATGCGTATACGTTCTGCAATTTTCCCCGATGACTCTAGCAACTACGTGTATCAGCCAACGAAATGATAAATAGACCACACGCGTGTTAGCAGCATTCATCATGTTGCAGCGTGTGAAATAAGACGCTGTACTGCTGACAGCTCTGGCGCACGCCAAACCCAAGGAACGCAAAGCCCTGTGAAAAGCGTGTGAGAACAGTCGCATCAGATCAGTGTGTGTGGTAAAACATAAACAGACACTCAGACGACTGGTGAAACGTGGCGAGGGTTGAGCCAAGAAGCGACGCTACCTTATAAACGAGGTGGCGGTTTCCTTCTGCCCTTGCTATTGAGCACCGTTCTGCCCGCGTTAGTGCAGAAAGTAATTGGAAATGGAGCACGCTAAGAAAATGGTGGTCGTACCACAGAAGCTCATCGAGCGGATGCGAGAAGGGACAGGTGGTAATAAACCACCCGGTCTGGATATTGAGATGCATCGCATATTGAGCGACAGGCGACTGGATGACACGGAGAAATGGAAGCAATATCAACAGGTGTTGCAACGGTTCCTGCACTACTCCGCGGCCAAACGACAACCGATAGGCTTTCCTATCATCAAAGAAGAAGCGGGTGAGGGCAGCGCATAACGCGAGTTTGTCGCCCTGGTGGAGGAGGTAGTGTAAACGTTCCCAAAGACCTACAAGACGGAGGCGTGCAGCTTGTTGCGCTTCATGAACCGTCAAGGTAGCCCCATCACCTGGGACTCCGCTGGTGCTGTGTATGTGAACAACGAGAAGGTCCCTGATTCCAATATATTGGACATTTTGCACAACATAGTAGATATTAAATTAGAAATTGAAACTGTAGAAAATTTCCCTTCAAACACATCTGCATATTGCATGATAAAGTATTTGAGTATAATCCTTTGACAAATGAGATAAATAAAATGGAAATAAAATGAAAACAAATATTCAATAGGAATTGGTTGACTCTGCAAAACAAATAAGAGAAAATTATAAGGCGTGGTAAATTTCTAGAGGCTGAATAGAGGTTCCATACATTCCAACCATTAATAGAGCCTTTGCAAGAATTACAAAAATAGCCTCTAAAACTACAGAGAGGCCTGTTCTCTCAATGATTTTAGAAAAGACCCCGTCTAGAATACCAAGAATAACCCAGATGACACCACACAAATTAGATCTTGATCTTTTAGCATCAGACTATTTAGGAAATTACCTTAGTAGAAGTCGTATGACAGACACCACATATGGTATTAGGCAAGAAGCAAATAAAATTTTCATTGGTAATCAGGAAGTTCAAATTGCCAATGATGATGTTACAGTTTGAGATAAAATTTAGAAAGGGACAAAGGGTCTGTGTGAAATGTTAACTTTAAAAGAACCCGTAAACTATAGTCAGGCTGATTTGAAAAATTATAAAGACATTTTGGAAGCTACAAATGCACATTTAAAGGGTTATACAACAGGAGCGGCGATGTCAAGTAATAAACACACTAAATATCTTAATATAATTAAACCCCTGTTTAACACTGTTGGTGAAGGTTTAAGGCAGGTAACTGCTAATAAAATAGATTATGTTTTTGGGACGATCCTAATGAACTTGTAGATAGGCTAAGATTGCTTTGGTTAGTCAGAAAGCTGGGAATACGGGTGTGGGAAATGAGATAGATTCTATTATAGAAGAATTGAGTGAAAGTGGAATTGGTTATTAAATAAAAATATATATATTGATAAATTTTATAGCGTATTTATAGCGCATTTATACCCCATATAGTATACCTCCATAAGTATGCTAGAAGTTTTAAAGAAACTACTTTAAATCTAAAAGATAATAGTTGGAAATCTTTAATTTATCAAATTGGTAGTGTTAAAGATGGGGGTTTATTGATGATGTATTGACTTTGGGTCAGACGTTACCCAGACGTTAACCACCGGCTTTGAGGTTTGACAGTAAAAGCCTGAAATTTATGCAAGACAATAATGAAATCGATTTGATTATGTACAATCTTAAATTGTTAGTTGCAGACCCTATATCTTTAAGTGGATTTAAAACTTTAGATGGTGAGGAATTCACCAAAAAACTATGTATATCAAAGAATGAATGATGGTATGTTAGTTGGTAGCAATGGAGGTGTTTTTGAAACGACGGAAACTGGCAGATACGTTATCATTAAAAATAAAGAATACAAAATTGAAAAAATTGCTTACGAATTGCATAAGCCCGCGAGAAAGAATTTTGTTAGAAGGTCTTCTAAGGTAGCCAGGAAGGTAACCAGGTGGACGGTAAAGTGCTACTTTATTTACAAGTGTTCTTCAGTACAAACTGTTTTTCAAGACAACTCAAGTCAACACAACACAAGAGAAAAATATATGTGTCCGTAGGCACGATAACTTTCGTAAAAATGGTCAGATTTTGATTAAATTTTGTACAAACGTGTAAAGCAGCATTTATGACTTTAAGTTCGAAAACCAGACAGATCGCTTCATCTTAAGGGTATTTTTAAGGGGTTTTATACCCTAAATGTGGGTATTATGAGTGTTCTACATATAATTTTTTAAGAAATCTAATTTTAGTTTACACCATTGGATTTGGCTTAAAGAAACGAACAATTTGGCGTTTTTATCATTTCTCTACCTCAATTGGTTACCGAGTTATTGAAAGTGCTAAACACAGTACGTTGTCCAATGTTATTCTTATGGAGAATAAGAAAAAATGTATAGCTCGTTTATTTTTAAACGTATCCGGACGAACCTTGGTATATGGGTTCATTTCGTTGTGGTATATTGATAATTGTTCGAAAAAACAAAATTTTGCTGATGGTTCCCGTAGCAGCAAACTTGCGTACTCAGCGCCCATGTTATTCTTATGGAGAATAAGAAAAATGTTATGCCTCATTTAATTATGAGCATAAATTAATATAACTTGGTATGTAGCTTCACCTAGTTGAGTTACATTGATATTTGTATAAAAAGCCATAATTTGTGTTCCTTGTTGCAGCAAACCTGAGTACTCAATCCCCGTGTTATTCTTATGGAGAAAATTTAAAATTTAATCTACGGTTAATTTTTTAATATGTATCTATGAAACTTGGTAAGTGGCTGTATATAGTATATATATACGTATATGCATTGGAAATTCGCTGAGTGTGCAGGTTTACTGCAACGGGGGTATTTTAGAATGGTTACCCAATTTATCGTTTTCTGTTTCCAGCATAATTATTAATACAATTATTTGCATATCACCTTCACGCACTACGTTACAAATTTGAGGGTGCCCATGGGGTCAGGTCTACCGGAAACTAGGGGTGATAATAGACTCCACAACTGATTTGCCCAAATTGAAGACGACTTAAATGCTTTTTGATGTTTCTTTAAACACTTAAACTGTACCTAATAAACACATTGCTATACAAAATATTCAATGACATATTTACCAAATAGAACGATAAGGGAAGATTCAATTTTCAATATTGCTGATAGTTTTTTTTATATTTTACAACATTAATGTTCATCACATTACATTATATTTTAGTGTGAATTGCTGGTTACCAATAACTGTAATAATCATTAAAAAGGCAACTGAAATGTCAGCAACAGAAATCAAATGAGTTTGCACGGTGTTACGGCCCGTAATTTACGGGGGTATTTTATTATTAGAGAAAACTTTTTTTAAAGTTTGGTCTTTTACTTCCCAGTTCATGTCTTTCTTTTTTGGATAAAATGTTTCCCAAGGCTACAGTATTACCGTAATTTTGTTTATTTACGGGAAACGAGGTCATGATGAAGATAGAAACGGACGGCAGACTCAGGTTCCGCTGCGCCTAATGCGACAAGGGGTTTCGTCGCCTCTATATGCACAGATATTCCTGCCTAACCCATGATAATTCTGCGGTCATCGTTAAGCAAGTCAAGTTATTGCCCCCCGTACTCCCAGTCCTCACTGGTTATTTTGTTTGAGGAGCAGAAGGAAGAGGAGGAGATTGTTGAAGAATTTCCTGTTCAAACGAAGAATTTAACTTCACTTGGATGGAAGTTTGACTCACAACTGACCAATTGTGAGAAACCTGATCCATGATCGTCAGCCCAGACCGAACACCGAGCCGCAGCCCGGGTCTAGCACGGAACCGCAGCCGGGGTTTTAGCCTGAGCCTAGCACGGAGCCGCAGCCTGAGCTGCAACCGGGGCCGCAGTCTGAGCCACAGCCGGGACCTAGCACCGAGCCTCAGACGGGACCCAGTACCGAGCCGATGGTGGGTGCCGGCCTCCCCACGTTCCAGCTCATACACCGAGCCTTACGAACACGCCTTCTCACCTACCGAGGAGAAGGCGTGTTGACTGTCGAGGAGGCGCTGGTCTTCTTGGTCCACCTGTTTTTCAACCTGTTGACTGATGTTAGGCATAGGCATCCCAGCATCAAGGTGAACATGATCCTGGAGTGCGAGTTTACCAACATCCATGGGGCCACTTGTATGCGATCGATCGATACCGTTAACGTCCCGTTGACCGAGGCCTCTGACTTGGAGGATTTCCTGTCAGTGACGTTCAGCATAATTATGAACAAGAAGAAGTAGTGCGAGTTGGTAGGCAGCGGTTGGACTTACCTGCGCATACGCTGTCTGGAGATCCGTATAAACCTATATACGCCGCAGGGAGGTAGAGCTTTTATTCCGTTTCCATCGTTGGCAACATCGTTGAGACACACACTGTCGTCAATGTCCATAACGCTGACGACATGTGCTTCATGTATGCCATCCTGACCAAGTTCGTCCCGCAACACCAGGTGAAAACCACAGAGTATACCCTCGACATCATCGTCCGGTACGACTGGACCGGCCTGCGCTTCCCCATTGCTCTGAAGGACATCAAGACATTTGAGCACAAGAATGCCATCAGCGTGAACGGTGTTGAGCGTGCGATAGTGGGAAGACGCCCCAACGGAACGCCCGAGTTCAAGGACAAGGTGTACCCGTTGACGATTTGCAAACGAGAGCGTAAAGACCACAGGGACCTATTGTACGTGACAACTGATGGTGACAGCCACTAAGCATACATCAGGGACCTGAGCCGACTGGTCCGTCAACAGGTCACTGAACACGGACACAGTATCTACCTCTGTAAGTGATGATTCGCCTACTTCGAAAACCAGCCCAACAAGCTCGGGTTGACGGGCGCTCAGCGTTTGGATGAGCACAGACGCTACTGCTACGCTAAGGCTCCCATTCGCCTGGACATGCCCAAGAAGAAGAAGATCCAGTTCAGTCATCCCGAGTTCTCCCGGCGAGAGAAGTTCTGCATTTATGCGGACTTTGAGTGTGCGCTTAAGCCAGTTGAGGATGGAGACGCTGCAGAATTACCGACAGGCGCTAGGCCCATCAGTATATACGTCCCGTACGCCTTCGCCTACCAGATCACCGACTCGCTGGTGCGAGAGGAGTTCGAACCCCACGTCTACTTTGGGGACGATGCGTCCAAGGTGTTTATGGAAAGGCTGAAGATGGACGTTATGATGCTGTGGGAGATCCTGTTCAGTGCAAGAGTTCTACAGCCTTTTTTGACCCGACAGCAGATGGACGATTTAATAGCGGTTAAATATTGCTACTTCTGAGGGAAACACTGGGTGGCGTTCTAATGTGGAGACCGTATCGAATACTTTGACATTTATGGCAGATCGCCATACGAGGCAGGCTATAAAAAGTTCCTGAGGCCTAACTCACACCTCTACATCTACAACAGGTATCGGCTGCAAGACTTCGATACTTCTGTCTGTGGTCACTACTGTCTCGCCTACCTGTACTGCCGAGCGACTCTTGGCTTGTCACTCAGTGACTACGTGCAGCTCTACGATTAGTCCGCTATTTCGGTCAACGATGCTCTAGTCCGCAGCCTGTTCGACTCAATCTTATCATCCTGTTGAAATGGACTTACTATTCTTGGATTTTGTAAAATTGTAATTTTTAAACACTTTAGTCGCTAAATTATGTATGTGTATTATGTTTCAAGAAATATGACATGTTCTAATAAATTTTGTTATTTCGTTTGTCCTTTCTCACTTCAATAATTATAAAATCAATTACTCAAGAAATATATTTTTACACAAGTTTTTTGTTGATAACTTTATTGTTTTTTTTTAACTTTTCCATTTTCAAATTTCATTTCACTTTAAAAATTTTGATTATACAGTAGTAAAACTAAATTCATATTATTTTAATTGTAAAATCATTTATTTTTTGAAAAACTGATTATACTTTGAAAGTTTGATGGAGGAATGTGAGGTAATAACAACATAATGCTATAAACTAAAAGAAAATAATTGCTTACAAATACTATTTACAAATAAGTGAATTTAAATTCTTGGTTTAAACAGGAGATTCTTCATCATCTCCTCATCTTCATTCTGCTCCTCAGGGCGAAACTCCCGTTCAGGCAGTGCCGGGATGTCCTTATGCCCCCACGGCAAGGTGTTGATGCCGTCAGCAAGGATGTATCGCTTGTCATCTGCAGGGCGCAAGGACAGCTTCCTCACTTGAACCGTGTAAACGCGGTGCAGGTGAGACTGGAAACGGGTTTTGATGGTGTGCTTTAACACCCCGCTGAACAGGCAGTATCTGTAGTCCTTGGTGGTGAGGAAGTTCTTAAAAACACCCCTGGTGACTCCCTTCGCCTTCTTGGTGGTTTTGAAGTGATCTTCTTCATCGTCATCCGCTATGACCATGAAGTACAGTTTGGAGCGGGGACCGAGGTATTCAAGAAGTGATTGAACGTTGGCTTCATCCTTGAATTTTCCAATTACGGCGTTGGCGGGGTTGTAGCAGAGGTGGTTCCTGGGGCTAAATCCTGGTATGCTATGGTGGCAAAATCATCCAAGTCCTCCAACATCTCTCTGTAGATGTCCTCAGACATGATGTCGAAAACAAAGCTGTCTGTGTCCATGTAGTCGACTAACAGGTGGTCGCCGCAGCGATTCTTCGTTTTCCGCAGAAAGTCGTATATGAGCCACTTGCTCAGCTCGAGGACACACGCACCGACATAGACAGGCTTCTCCAGAACGATATTCACCTTAACGAGATGGATGAGGGCTACGTCTCTCGAGTAGTACGTACGGTCCATGAAGTTGGATTTTGACACGTATTTCGTGAACTTCTCTGGAGTACAAACGAGCTTGACGTTGATGCACTTGAGAACGTTCTCAATCGTCTTGCCAAAGACCGCGTTGTTTATCAGTTTGAAGTAGTCTTGTTAAAACTTGGTCTTGGCCTTCTTCCTCAGCTCGGTGTTCATGAGGATGTACGGCTTGAGACAACAAGACTGGTGGCACGAGACTGCTCGATGCACGGTCACAAGCTCCAACCCGATTTCCAGTGCCTGTTGGAGGATCGTGTAATGACAGATGTTGTTTGTCATCCAGGGTGGGGAGTAGTTTGGGAGTCTTCCCGGTTGGCGGATGCTTCGTCTCGCAGCAGTAGGGAAGATTCTTTTGCAGGTCGTGAAGGTGGTTGGGATAGTGAAGGTCTACCTCGAAGATGTAGCCCCATTCGACTCCAGCGACTTCCAGCGTCGCAATGCCCAAGGCGTAAATCTCCTTACAGCTGAGCCACTGGAAGTCTCCGGTGGTCAGACACTGGGACATGGCACAACCGTACAGGTTGTTCGCGTCCAGGTACAGGAGGCGTCGTGTTCGCTCGTCGGGGTGACGACGGTCTTCCGGGCGACACTGGTCGTGGTTGGCCTTGGCGTAGCGGGTGAGGAGATACCTCCTCGGACGCCTTGCTGCATGAAGAGGTACACGTCAAAGTCCTGCAGCGTGTCCAGCTCCACATTGCAGGTCATGAGCATGACGTCCATGGCGTATGAGGGCAGGGTGTAGTAGTGGACCGGATCATGCCCGTACTCGGCCAACGACGTATTCCTGAACTGCTCAAATACGTCCGTCAACATTGTGATGTCACAACGAAGGTACTTGTCGGTATAATCCTTCAGGTGGCGGCAGTCGAAGGCTCACGATACGTTGAAGGCGTGCTCGTACTCAGCGTCCTTAATGTCTTCCAGGGTCAGGATGTTTTTGAATGCCGCCTGGGGTGGCAACTCCCTGGTGTGTACAACTTGTTGCATAACGTCACAAAGTCGTACGGGAACACTCCTTTCCTGCGCACAAGGTCTAAGAGCCGGTCTTTGGGGAATTGCTTCCTAGTCTCTCACATTTTGTTGGTGGGAAGGCCTGCTGCGAGGCTGGCAAGTTTCATTGAAAGGAACCTATAGCTGTCAAGGAACCTTACTGGAAATCCAGCTCGTCACACTCGCGGATCGTCCCAGGCTGACTGAACTGAAATCGCTTTGTAAAGGTGATATAGCGTTCTTCGGTGTGTGCCGACACCTCCACATCACCAATGGCTAGTTCCAACTCCCGCATTATGAAGTGGGCGTCGTAGTTGGAAGAAGTAGTTGTGGAAGAAGCAGTTGATTACACACTGTTCCCTGTACCGCAGGTTGCACGACCGACCTCTGCGCCGCTCTGCGGAACTCGTACGGTGGGGCGTTGTTGTGATCCCGAAACCTTGGGATCCTCCTCGGTGAACTCCTTATTGCAGAGGTAGCAATATTTTACCGCTATTAAATCGTCCATCTGCTGTCGGGTCAAAAAAGGCTGTAGAACTCTTGCACTGAACAGGATCTCCCACAGCATCATAACGTCCATCTTCAGCCTTTCCATAAACACCTTGGACGCATCGTCCCCAAAGTAGACGCGGGGTGCGAACTCCTCTCGCTCCAGCGAGTCGGTGATCTGGTAGGCGAAGGCGTACGGGACGTATATACTGATGGGCCTAGCGCCTGTCGGTAATCCTGCAGCGTCTCCATCCTCAACTGGCTTAAGCGCACACTCAAAGTCCGCATAAATGCAGAATCTCTCTCGCCGGGAGAACTCGGGATGACTGAACTGGATCTTCTTCTTCTTGGGCATGTCCAGGCGAATGGGAGCCTTAGCGTAGCAGTAGCGTCTGTGCTCATCCAAACGCTGAGCGCCCGTCAACCCGAGCTTGTTGGGCTGGTTTTCGAAGTAGGCGGATCATCACTTACAGAGGTAGATACTGTGTCCGTGTTCAGTGAGCTGTTGACGGACCAGTCGGCTCAGGTCCCTGATGTATGCTTAGTGGCTGTCACCATCAGTTGTCACGTACAATAGGTCCCTGTGGTCTTTACACTCTCGTTTGCAAATCGTCAACGGGTACACCTTGTCCTTGAACTCGGGCGTTCCGTTGGGGCGTCTTCCCACCATCGCACGCTCGACACCGTTCACGCTGATGGCATTCTTGTGCTCAAATGTCTTGATGTCCTTCAGAGCAATGGGGAAGCGCAGGCCGGTCCAGTCGTACCGGACGATGATGTCGAGGGTATACTCGGTGGTTTTCACCTGGTGTTGCGGGACGAACTTGGTCAGGATGGCATACATGAAGCACATGTCGTCAGCGTTATGGACATTGACGACAGTGTGTGTCTCAACGATGTTGCCAACGATGGAAACGGAATAAAAGCTCTACCTCCCTGCGGCGAATATAGGTTTATACGGATCTCCAGACAGCGTATGCGCAGGTAAGTCCAACAGCTGCCTACCAACTCGCACTACTTCTTCTTGTTCATAATTATGCTGAACGTCACTGACAGGAAATCCTCCAAGTCAGAGGCCTCGGTCAACGGGACGTTAACGGTATCGAACGATCGCATACAAGTGGCCCCATGGATGTTGGTAAACTCGCACTCCAGGATCATGTTCACCTTGATGCTGGGATGCCTATGCCTATCAACAGTCAACAGGATGAAAAACAGGTGGACCAAGAAGACCAGCGCCTCCTCGACAGTCAACAAGATGTCCATTGGCCAGGACAGGCGGTAGGTGAGAAGGCGTGTTCGTAAGGCTCGGTGTATGAGCTGGAACGTCGGGAGGCCGGCACCCACCATCGGCTCGGTACTGGGTCCCGTCTGAGGCTCGGTGCTAGGTCCCGGCTGTGGCTCAGACTGCGGCCCCGGTTGCAGCTCAGGCTGCGGCTCCGTGCTAGGCTCAAGCTAAAATCCCGGCTGCGGTTCCGTGCTAGACCCTGGCTGCGGCTCGGTGTTCGGTCTGGGCTGACGATCATGGATCAGGTTTCTCACAATTGGTCAGTTGTGAGTCAAACTTCCATCCAAGTGAAGTTAAATTCTTCGTTTGAACAGGAAATTCTTCATCAATCTCCTCCTCTTCCTTCTGCTCCTCAAACAGAATAACCAGTGAGGACTGGGAGTACGGGGGGCAATAACTTGACTTGCTTAACGATGACCGCAGAATTATCATGGGTTAGGCAGGAATATCTGTGCATATAGAGGCGACGAAACCCCTTGTCGCATTAGGCGCAGCGGAACCTGAGTCTGCCGTCCGTTTCTATCTTCATCATGACCTCGTTTCCCGTAAATAAACAAAATTACGTTAATACTTTAGCCTTGGGAAACATTTTATCCAAAAAATAAAGACATGAACTGGGAAGTAAAAGACCAAACTTTAAAAAAAGTTTTCTCTAATAATAAAATACCCCCGTACATTACGGGCCGTAACACCGTGCAAACTCATTTGATTTCTGTTGCTGACATTTCAGTTGCCTTTTTAATGATTATTACAGTTATTGGTAACCAGCAATTCACACTAAAATATAATGTAATGTTATGAACTTTAATGTTGTAAAATATAAAAAAAACTATCAGCAATATTGAAAATTGAATCTTCCCTTATCGTTCTGTATGGTAAATATGTCATTGAATATTTTGTATAGTAATGTGTTTATTAGGTACAGTTTAAGTGTTTAAAGAAACATCAAAAAGCATTTAAGTCGTCTTCAATTTGGGCAAATCAGTTGTGGAGTCTATTATCACCCCTAGTTTCCGGTAGACCTGACCCCATGGGCACCCTCAAATTTGTAACGTAGTGCGTGAAGGTGATGTGCAAATAATTGTATTAATAATTATGCTGGAAACAGAAAACGATTAATTGGGTAACTATTCTAAAATACCCCCGTTGCAGTAAACCTGCACACTCAGCGAATTTCCAATGCATATACGTATATATATACTATATACAGCCACTTACCAAGTTTCATAGATACATATTAAAAAATTACCCGTAGATTAAATTTTAAATTTTCTCCATAAGAATAACACGGGGATTGAGTACTCAGGTTTGCTGCAACAAGGAACACAAATTATGGCTTTTTATACAAATATCAATGTAACTCAACTAGGTGAAGCTACATACCAAGTTATATTAATTTATGCTCATAATTAAATGAGGCATAACATTTTTCTTATTCTCCATAAGAATAACATGGGCGCTGAGTACGCAAGTTTGCTGCTACGGGAACCATCAGCAAAATTTTGTTTTTTCGAACAATTATCAATATACCACAACGAAATGAACCCATATACGAAGGTTCGTCCGGATACGTTTAAAAATAAATGAGCTATACAATTTTTCTTATTCTCCATAAGAATAACATTGGACAACGTACTGTGTTTAGCACTTTCAATAACTCGGTAACCAATTGACGTAGAGAAATGATAAAAACGCCAAATTGTTCGTTTCTTTAAGCCAAATCCAATGGTGTAAACTAAAATTAGATTTCTTAAAAAATTATATGTAGAACACTCATAATACCCACATTTAGGGTATAAAACCCCTCTAAAATACCCTTAAGATGAAGCGATCTATTAGGTTTTCGAACTTAAAGTCATAAATGCTGCTTTAAACGTTTGTACAAAATTTAATCAAAATCTAACCATTTTTACGAAAGTTATCGTGCCTACGGACACATATACAGTGTGTAAAAAAAGTCCGCCCCCCTTTAATTTTTTTGTTTTTTAAAACAAACAAATCACCTTTGGGAAACGATACTAACTTAACCCTAAGTATCTTTTGACGTTATCGAAAATTTTGAGTGTTCCCCAAAAATGGGGGATTTTGGGGGCAACTCAAAATTGTTAAATGTAAACCCCTTTTGAGTGACCCTTCATTTTTAATAGATTTTTAAACCTAGTTGAAGGGTGACAGTTAAAAGTAAATTTAACACCTTCAAAAGGGGTTTACATTAGGAAATTTTGAGTTGCCCCCAAAATCCCCCATTTTTGCGGGTTCTCAAAATTTTAAATATTACCAAAAGAGACCAGTTCTTCATTTAATAGCATTTATTTAAGAGTCGTTTCAGTTTTATTTAACCAAAGGTGAAATTAAAACTCTAAAAGTCTTAGACGCCAGGTTTTAAGAATGAGTTGTATTCAAAATTTTGACAATCTGCCATTTTGGATAGAAAAACGTTACAGACCACCAACGCATTAGGCAGGATATCACCACCATTAGCCTATGTTACCGTCCACCTGGTTACCTTCCTGGCTACCTTAGAAGACCTTCTAACAAAATTCTTTCTCGCGGGCTTATGCAATTCGTAAGCAATTTTTTCAATTTTGTATTCTTTATTTTTAATGATAACGTATCTGCCAGTTTCCGTCGTTTCAAAAACACCTCCATTGCTACCAACTAACATACCATCATTCATTCTTTGATATACATAGTTTTTTGGTGAATATGCCTCTCCATCTAAAGTCTTAAATCCACTTAAAGATATAGGGTCTGCAACTAACAATTTAAGATTGTACATAATCAAATCGATTTCATTATTGTCTTGCATAAATTTCAGGCTTTTACTGTCAAACCTCAAAGCCGGTGGTTAACGTCTGGGTAACGTCTGACCCAAAGTCAATACATCATCAATAAACCCCCATCTTTAATACTACCAATTTAATAAATTAAAGCTTCCAACTATCATCTTTTAGATTTAAAGTAGTTTCTTTAAAACTTCTAGCATACTTATGGAGGTATACTATATGGGGTATAAATGCGCTATAAATACGCTATAAAATTTATCAATATATATATATATATATATTTTTTTATTTAATAACCAATTCCACTTTCACTCAATTCTTCTATAATAGAATCTATATCATTTCCCACACCCGTATTCCCAGCTTTTTGACTTAACCAAAGCAATCTTAGCCTATCTACAAGTTCATTAGGATCGTCCCAAAAAACATAATCTATTTTATTAGCAGTTACCTGCCTTAAACCTTCACCAACAGTGTTAAACAGGGGTTTAATTATATTAAGATATTTAGTTTGTTTATTACTTGACATCGCCGCTCCTGTTGTATAACCCTTTAAATGTGCATTTGTAGCTTCCAAAATGTCTTTATAATTTTTCAAATCAGCCTGACTATAGTTTACGGGTTCTTTTAAAGTTAACATTTCCCACAGACCCTTTGTCCCTTTCTAAATTTTATCTCAAACTGTAACATCATTATTGGCAATTTGAACTTGCTGATTACCAATGAAAATTTTATTTGCTTCTTGCCTAATATCATATGTGGTGTCTGTCATACGACTTCTACTAAGGTAATTTCCTAAATAGTCTGATGCTAAAAGATCAAGATCTAATTTGTGTGGGGTCATCTGGGTTATTCTTGGTATTCTAGACGGGGTCTTTTCTAAAATCATTGAGAGAACAGGCCTCTCTGTAGTTTTAGAGGCTATTTTTTGTAATTCTTGCAAAGGCTCTATTAATGGTTGGAATGTATGAAACCTCTATTCAGCCTCTAGAAATTTACCACGTTTTAATGCCTTATAATTTTCTCTTATTTGTTTTGCAGAGTCAACCAATTCCTATTGAATATTTGTTTTCATTTTATTTCCATTTTATTTATCTCATTTGTCAAAGGATTATACTCAAATACTTTATCATGCAATATGCAGATGTGTTTGAAGGGACATTTTCTACAGTTTCAATTTCTAATTTAATATCTACAACCCCCTCTTTGACCGATTAATTCTGCCTAGAACAATCTATTACAATTAGGGGATATTTCTTTATAAAGTCAGCTCTGTTAAACATAGAATCGGGGACAGTGTTGTAGTAACTCTCTCTAAACCTCACAAACATCTCATAAGCATCTCCATTTTCAAAGTCGAGATTTAAATCACTATACTCAGAGTTTAAAAACACTTTGAGATTTTTCAATTTACAGTGATCAAATTCGTCAGGTTGTTTCCAAGCACTATTGTCCCTACCTGCTTGAAAACCACATATAATATACCTAGGCTTCTCCAAACTCGAAGACGTCTTAACTGACCATGTATGTCTCTTGGTTTTGGATATGATGGGAGTTCGTGTAGCTCCAAACTACTAAATGTAATTTGCAAATTTTTATTTTTCAATAACATCTTTTGTAATTGCAGCTTCTCCCCATCAGATGGCATCACATGTGGCATCACCAACTGGATCAATTTAAGTGTAATTTTAGGAATAGGATCAACCCCACTAGTTGGAGCATTAGCTGTTATTAATATGCAAAAAAAATAAATTCAGTCCAATTGATCGCAAAAACCTGGCATTTTGCACACTCAGTCCGTTCTTGTAAATTCTCATATCTTTTTTATATGACAAGTAATTGTAGTTTCTTCTTTATTAAAGTCAATTGGCTTGTCGTGTTGATCTGCAAATGTAATGCTAACAACATCTAAACTTCTCTTATTTACGAGGAAGTATATAATATTTTTGAGACCTCAATAATTTTGTAGCCGGGAGGAGCTTCCGGATAAAAACTGTGTATAGTGTGTGATTTATCACCATTTCAGTAAGACCCATTTGCAATATTACATTTTACATTAATCACATTTATATTATTTATGTTAATTTTATTTACGGATTTAAACGAAACATCTGGAGTATAAAATCCTTTAAATCCCAATAAAACAGACCCTAAACACGGTTTTATAAAATCAAACACATGGCCAGAATGTAATGTGGCTTTCATAGTTTTACTGTCGGCTGTAAATAAAAGGTCTGGGAGTTGCTTTTGAAGTTCCTTCACAAGCTCAAACACTTCGTAAGTCCCTTCGGTAATTTCAATTACATTTGGAGCTTTGTGATCGTAATAATACACATCCTCACCCTCGACTATAGTTAATTTTGTGTCTTTAAGTTTATTCAATTTTGGAATTAGCCCTTAATAAAATATAAGTTTGGCTTTTGTATTAATTAATGCTTGATTATTTTGTATTATAACTTCAACTTTACCATCTAATGCCCGGTTTAATTCGTCAATTATAACCTCCCTTTTTGGTATTGTAATTTTTTTGCATTTTGTAATATGTCAAAGTAGTATTAAGAGTGTTTCTAACAGTAAATATAGAATTATAACTTCCAACTTAATTACATAATCACCATTTAATTCTATAGGAGGAAAGAACACAGACTTTAACTCTGGCTCTGTACCCGAAAATGCTATAGTAAATTAATCCATTTTTATAAACTAAAACTTTTCAGGAATTATAAACATAAAATTCCACAAATGGAACTATTTAATTCTTGTACATGATCAGTTGTTTGTTAAATTGTATACGGTACAAAATATTCAATAACTTCTTTTGGAGGTTGTATTCCGAATGGGTCAAAATAAATTACAATATCTTTATTTTTACGATATGCTGTCCGATGTGTGCCCCTGGATATCCAGGCCTTTGTCACTGTCTAAATTAATTATTCTGCACTCTTTTACTTTTGGTCTTAGGTGTTTTAGCTCGTTTTTTAGGTACTATCCTCGAAGGTGAGGCACGTCTCTTACAGCCTCTAACAGCTGAAAGTTGTCCATCTTTTTTATTAAATTTTAATCACATTCCCATTTTTGCTTTAGCTTTCATTAAATTTGTCACTGTGTAACCGCTGCTTTTTCAGCCAGATTGGCATCTTTTGCAGTAAATCTAGTCCAAGCCTGGTCCACTAATCTTATATCTGCCTTGTTTCGAGCGGTGGTATCGGGATTATTTATGTATATTATGTCGTGCTCTTTACAATAAGAGTCTAGCTTATATTTTGGAGGTAAATTTATGGCTAAATCTTCACGTATCTTAGTTCCAGGACCACAATAGGAATATTATGGGATGTGGAGGTGGAAGGGAAGGTTGTTTATAAGGTTATTTAACAAGCCACGGCCTCTATATGGTTTTAAGAATAATCCCTTACCTTGGACCTTTTTACACTTTCTCTTTGACATTTGCATTATATAAAAAATGTAATTTATTGAACAAAATAACAAATTTAAAATAGCGCATAAGGAAAATACACCAAAGAAGTTGGGTATATTTCCTAATAATATTTGCTGTCTTATAATTTGGCCTAGCGGTTCAGGGAAAACCGTTGTAATTTATAATGCAATTGTAAAAAAGGAAGGATTAAAGTTTACTAATTTATATATAATATCAAAATCTTTAGAACAAGAAAAATATAAAAACAACTTTTTTATTAGCATATTACGTGTTGTTATTACTTACGGGATGTAATAAAAGACGTCTTACAACACTTAAGATATATTTACACTTATACTGATTCACATACAGACGGTAAACATATATAAAAGATGGTACTAGGCTATCGATTTCGACCAGTCACACCAGTCATCATCAGGCCAATGAGAGAACTGACAATATATAAATAACAGAAATATTTCGTCTGTGTGATTAAGTTAAATTACACACAGTTACTGACTGTGAAATCACAACAAATGATATACGATCACACTCAGTTGTTGTATTTGACGACATAAATAGTCTAAATATTACACCATTTTTCTCAATGGGCAGACACAAAAATATTAACAGTTTTTACTTTTGTCAATCTTACAGTAAAGTAAACAATCACTTACGTGATAAAGTTAATTTCCTAATCTATAATCTATAATTTTATGAAGAAGAGGAGGTTTCTGTCTGTCTGTCTGGTGTTCTGGGTGAACGCAAAAACTACTGAACCGACTGGGCTGAAACTTCACACAGAGGTAGATCTTGAAACCATACAACACATAGACCTATTCACTTTCTTAAAATTCTCTCGGGCTACGCCCCGTGAACGTCCTAAGTTTCGATGTTTACATTTCAGAAGAAAGTAAACATTAAGAAACTGTAATGCGAACAGCTGTGGGTACTTCCATTTGACAGCTTAAAGAGCAGAAGCAAGAAAAGCTTTTCAAGCTAACTAAAATGCAAATTGCATTGACTAAAGAACGGTTTAAGAAAACACCTGTGTGAAGAACGGGAACATTAGCTAGTATTATTTAAACAAGACGATTTAAATTTAAAATGTGTGGATAATAATTATGTGGGGAATGGTTTTTCATTCAACCAATTTAGAAATCTCTGCCATTAATGCTGGGATATGTCTAAATATGGCTTTTTCGTAATAGACAAGGAAAGGCCAAAGAATAATGACAAATAAAGATAAATGTTTGGCAAATTTTATAATGATTAAGGGCAAGAGTGTTGATGCCATCCACAATAAACCTCTTGTCATCATCAAAAGAGAATACCATTTTGTTCATCGTTAATATTTGAAGATGGTTGTTTGTGGATTTAATTCTTGTAACATTCTCATAGTAATCCTCCCTGGTTGCAAGACAGTTTAAGTAATGTTGGTGTCTTAAGAGATGTTTAACAGAAGTATTGTCAGCCCCCTTAGCCTTTTTAACCTCTAGCTGATTCTGTTTTTCTTTTGTATAACCATTGTAAAGGAATGAAAGAGTATACTTTTGGCACTAAACCACAATATCCATACATCATTTTACCATTTAATTCGTCTTTAAACTTCCCCTAACTTTTTTTATAATAGGATAAGAAATGATCTTTACTATATGAAGAGATGTCATAAATATATTTATAAAAAAATGAAAACTAAGATATATTTAGTTTTGTCATTTAAATTTGGTATTCGGTGGTCCGTTCATTTTTCTAGTGCTAGCGGGTAGTCATTATGCAAATCGTGCAAACTTTTATCGCATTTTAAATCGACTTTAAAAATAAATCCAAAGTTTTCATTTTGATTGTATTTATAATCTTTCTCATTCGTCCAACGAAATCTATCGATGGGCAAACACTCACACATTACTGTAGAGTATAGCGAGTTACAGTCTAAATATATTAAATAAACACTCTCTTGATTTGGGTCATAATATTTGCCCATGTATTTATTATTGGCTTTAGCGTAGCGTGTGGAAATCATGCTTACACCGCCTCTAATGTCATGTTCTATAAACAAATGTTTGTCAATATCACGAAATAATTGTAATTTTATGCCAGGCATTCTAAGAGATGCCTCCCATGTTAGTCCAGGAAGTGAGTACATATGGACGGGGTCAAGTTTATAATATTTTAAACATAAGTCCTAAATATGCCGATACACCAGCCAATAGCAACACAACAACAATTTTAAGATATAAATCGTGATATTCTTTTAAATTCTTTATATTACAATGAGTACAAACTTTTTTAGCATGTTCATAATCTTTGGGAGGTATACATTCTTTAGTTAGACTACTGTAAAATGCCTCTATGGGTGGGAGAGGCTCTTAAAACCTCTCTGGTCCTGTCATGTATTCATAAGGAAATTCGCCCTTACGTTGTAGTAGTGGATTGTCTATAAATCTAAATGTATTTATATTGGAAGCTATTTGTTTACAGGAAGGGACAGAGAGTTTTATGAATCTAAAAATATAAAATCTTCAACAGAGAATGTAATATACTTTTCCATATCTTTGGCTATGCAATTTAATTTAGATTAAATTTTCCTAAGTGTTGCATTATTAAATGACCATCATAGTTTTTACTATTGTGGAAGAATACTGGAATTTCTTAGTTACTTTATAGTTTAAATTACTTTCATTATGGGCGGCACCTCTAAACTTAACTGTTAAGGGTCAGTGGTCACGGACTTTATAACACAGTAACGGCTGGCAGCAGATATGGCAATGTGTAGAGTATTGGAATAAATAATGATAATGTCTCTTGCTCTGGAGTCATTACAAGAGGAATATATACTACAATTTGATTTTTAATAAAGTCATGAATTTTAAATAACTTTTCGAAAAACACGTCCATTACATTTTCACCACTCTTCGAAAATTATTTTAAAATCTCTCACTACGACGAATGCAAATCCAGATGGGGTGTGATTGTTACAGTTTATAAAACATTCGAAATCTGCATAAATGACAAAGGGACCTTTAAGTTGATATTTGTAATTTGTAAATTTTAATTGATTTTATCTTTTTTAGACATTAAGATTCGTTGGGCATCGAAATTTTTACAATATCTTATGTGATGTTCCAATATATCTTTAATGTAAAAATGCTGCAAACTGAACCAGCAATAATATTTCTTATTATTGCCTTTTGTAGACCGTATTATTAACTTATCAAAATCACGAATTAAACAATAATGGGTTGTGCGACCTTGCTGTAAGAGTAACAAATCAATGTTAGTGTTTTTAATTTGTTTTGTAATTGTCAATGGAGATATTAACTGTCCTTCAATTCCAAAAACATTAACACTTATATTATTTTGTCCTTCAAATTTATCAATGCCGGATATTTTTACGGGATACTTTATATTTGTCATATTTAACTGACGTAGGGTTCGTAGTAAAATACTTAATTTGCGTGTTTACAATTCCTTGGGTTTAATGCCGCCAATGCCGACCAAAGAAAGCATTTATTATCGCTATTTTTTATGTTTAAAACCGCGAGTTTCGATATAATATGTTGTGGAGTGGGGAGGTGTGATTTTGGGGTTAGGGGGTTATACTTGTAAACGTTCAGCTGCCAGTATTTAGTATGGTCATATATCCAACCACTGCCTCGGGCTTGATACTTATGCATGGAGATATCGATTTTTAAAAGTGCTTCTTTAATTTGTGATTTTAAATCTTTGTTCTCAATCGTAACATCGTCAAACTTCGAAAATCAGCAATACATTCTTTGTCAATTATTAAATCACCATTATTGTCCACTGAATGTCTGATGAAATTTGCCCTCCTAACAAGAACCCATTTGATTAGCAGGGCACACGATTGAAGAGTGTTTAATACTTCCGCAGATTCATCGTTAAAAATATACATCTTTTAAGGTCGCTAGTCACAGCTTATGTGGTGGCGGGGTTTGTTGCAAGTGACAACAGTCTTACAAACTTTGCATGTATCATATTTTTCTAGCATATGCACTTTAAAATTATTGTTGTTGTTAAATATTTGATGGATTGTGTACAAATCTTAGGAATAACTTTGTGAACAGTTCGATAATGGCGTAATAAACTACTTCTGTTGGAGTAAGATGTAGAACAGACTGACCAGGTCAACATTTTATGTTGTAATGAGTGTAGAGATGTCATACTCTACTTTTTCTAAAAAAATTACCATTTTTTAAGTTTAAATTTGAGCAAAATTAAAAATATGAAGGTTTTAAACAAAGACACAAATTTTACATTTTTATAAAAACTAAACCTCTTATCAAAAATCTGGTAATTAACTTTTTAGATATTTGTATAAGGTACCTCCAAACCAAATTTGAACCTCATATCTCAATAACCAAAAACGTTATAAGGGTTTTTTCAAAAAACAAAATTTGTAATTATTAAGGAAAACAAAAATATTTTTAAAACTCCGTAAAAGCTAGCAAGTGGGGGTTTATGTTATACATGTACATTCCAAGTTTCATTAAATTTGGATTATAATAATCCATATGGGAGCTAATTTTTGAATTTCAAATTATCGCTTGTAGCGCGCAAGCGTGTCCCCTGAATTGAAAATTGTCTTTACCAAACACAGTTTTTACATCCATATGTACCTATATACCAAATTTCAACCCAATAGCTCTATAAATGACGAAGATAGAATTACAGGTCAAAGGTAAAAAAAATGTTGGACCAAAGGGGGTAAAAATATTTTTGAAACCTGGAATGGGTAAGGAACCCCCGAAACCTATAATGGAGGTATTTTCAAAAATTTGTTTATCTTTTCGATATCTCTTACCGTTTTCGAGATATAAGCGATTTTCGAAAATTGCCTTTTAGCATCCTGTACCGCTCTGCTTCCTCGGTGCCTCTGCTCACCGTGGTATTTTTAAAGAAACTACAAAAATTCCAAGTCTCAGAACATGTTGTAACAGTTCCAAAAGTCCAAAATAAAAAAGTAGTTAAAGTAAAATTATCAAAAAAGTAATTAAACAATTTTGTGTATATCAAAAGCTAAAGACATTTTAATCAAAAATGAAAATGTTTGTTTTCCAAAAAAAACGATTCCCTTTCATCTTCAGAGTACTTTCTTTAGTCATAAGTTAAGTTGATAAGTCATTATTTACGTGTTAAGGACCACTCTGAATTTTTCTAAGTCCAGAGTATAAAAATATTTTTTAGTTGAAATTATTCGAAGTCTCAAAGTATTTGCCCAATTTTAAGTTAAAACCTGCAACTCCGAAGGTCTTCTTGCTGGTGCTGGGGTTTTTGGACGTGAAGTGAGGACCCTAGCCTGCAGCAACACTTAATATAGCTGACAATTCACAAAACTAATTTGTAAAATTACGCGGGGAATCTAAACAAATCCTAAGTCCAAGAACATGTTATAACAGTTCCAAAAGTCCAAACTTAAAGTGGATAGTGAGTCTGTATTTCACAAACTTTGAGCTGTC
Organism: Allygus modestus; assembly: GCA_963675035.1. Taxonomy (NCBI): domain Eukaryota; kingdom Metazoa; phylum Arthropoda; class Insecta; order Hemiptera; family Cicadellidae; genus Allygus; species Allygus modestus. The sequence goes on from OY776111.1 coordinate 341,372,614, forward strand.
AGTATTGTGTCCGTATTTCACGTACTTGTCAATACTGTGTCCGCATTTCACAAACTTGGAGCTCTTACTGTGTCCGTATTTCACTCACTTAGAGGACCCTAGCCTGCAGCGACTTTTTATATTGCCGACAATTCACAACATTAATTTGTAAAAGTACGCGGGGAATCCCCGCGGAGAGTACCAGAAAGCACTAGAAACTTCCACGGGGATTCCCCACGGAGAGTACCAGAAAGCCCTAGAAACTTCTACGAGGATTCCCCACGGAGAGTACCAGAAAGCACTAGAAACTTCCATGGGGATTCCTTAGTTGGATGTCATCTCGTGGGTATCATGCGTCGGTCACTGTGTCCTTGGTGCCGATCTTGTAGAATCGCCTTCAAGGTTGATCGTCGCGCTAGTGGCGATAACCGAGTGCACTTATAAGTTGTTTACATGTGTTATTTATTTAGAGTGGAGTTATTTTTGAACTCATGGATTTTCGCAAAGGATGTAAAGTAGGGGAAAGCGTTGGGTCGGGAGCCGGCAGGTGTTCAAAAACTCCATGGTATTCTTATGGGGAAAACGAAAGTGGGCTTACTCAAAATATTTTGTTTATTTTATCGTTATAGGGAATTTGGGAAATGTAGGTGGTGTGTACATATACACTAGCCTAGAACAATAACATATATACATTTTAAACAGATCGGACCATAAACACCAAAGTTAGTTTTTTAGACTGATTTTGACTATTGATTTTAAAAAATATAGGGGACGGATTGGGTTCGGAAAAATGTATTTAATATAGGCAGGAGTCGGACACTAGTAAAGGCCAAAAAGGAAATTTGTGTAGGCCGGGTTCGGGCAAGTGTGCAAAAACTGAACCCCATAAGATAACATGAGAAAAATACCCCCGTCGCAGCAAACCTGCGTACTCAGCGAATTTCCAATGAATGTATATGTTTCTCACTACCACATAAAGGCACTTACCAAGTTTTATAAAAATAAATTAATAAATAAGTGATCAATAGCATTTTATTTATTCTCCATAAGAATAACATAGGACTGAGTATGCAGGTTTGCTGCAACAAGGAACACAAAATATGTGTTTTTATGCAATTATCAATTTAACTCAACCAGGTGAAGCTACATACTAATTTTTATTAATTTATGTTAATAATTAAGGGAGATATAAAACTTTACTTATTCTCCATAAGAATAACATTAGGGCTGAGTATGCAGGTTTGCTGCTACGGGGACAACCAACAAAACATTTGTTTTTTGTTCAAATATCAATATACCAGTACAACATGAAGCCACATACCAAGTTTCATCAATATACATTCATAAATAATCGAGATATCAAATTTTATTTATTCTCCATAAGGATAACATTGGACAACGTACTGTGTTTAGTACTTTGAATATCTCTGCAACGGTTGAACGTAGAATCACAATTTAAACACCAAAATGATTGTTTTGTGGAGCTGAAGTGATTGGTAAAAGCAAATGTGAAGTTTAAAGTAAAATTAACTGAGGAAAAGCCAAAAACCTTTTTCCCATAAGATTAACATGGGAGATTTTATGAGCATGTTTTTTGGATTTTTTCCGCAACTACTTAACCTAGGTTAATAATTCAAAATACCATATTATTTGTTTTTTTAGGCTCTATAACATGGTCAAAACCAAAATTAAGTGTTTCAAAAATTTTAGGCTGAAAAATGCAAAAAACTGATTTTTGGAAAATTTAAAACCCCCATAAACCCCCCTTCCCATAGTCCGATTTTTTTGGTTTTCGAACTTAAAGTCATAAATGTCACTTTACACATTTGAGCCAAATTTCATCAAAATTGGACGTTTTTTACTCAAGTTATCGCATTCACGGACACATATATAGATATATATATATATATATATATATATATATATATATATATATATATATATATATATATATAGATAGATAGATAGATACATATATATAAATTTGAACGAATAGTGTTTTAGTCATCTTGGGACCTTAAAAAAAAAATTTGTCACGGTCTCGGGCTTGTCTTACCATGAGACCTACGGTAATAGCTTCTTCCCTATAGGGGAAATTCGCTAAAAGTGCCGAATCATATGTCATCCCCTCATATTTCCTCTACTCAAATCTTTTCAAGTTTTGAGAATTTGAAAGGAATGCTTCAAACTTATATATTTAAAAACGGCCTTTTAGCGAATTTCCCCTATAGGGAAGAAGCTATTACCGTAGTCGGCATGGTAAGACCTAGGCACGGGACCATGATAACTTTTCGTTTTGAGGTCCCCAGACCCCAAACACACCATTCGTTCGAAACTGTATATATATATATATATATATATATATATATATATATATATATATATATATATATGTGTGTCCGTGAGCACGATAACTCTCGTAAAAATTATCCGATTTTGATGAAATTTGGTATAAACGTGTAAAGCAACATTTATGACTTTAAGTTCGAAAACCAGCCAAATCGCTCCATCCAAAGGGGTATTTTGGGGGGGTTTTGTACCCCAAAAATGGGTTTTTCGAATTTCTTACATATAATTTTGGAAAATGTCAAATTTTAGTTTTTTCCATTGGATTCAGCTTAAAAAAACACACAATTTGGTATTTTGATCATTTCTCTACGTCAATTGGTTACCGAGATATTGAAAGTGCTAAACACAGTACGTTGTCTAATGTTATTCTTATGGAGGAAAAGAAAATTTTTATATCTCGCTTATTTATGAACGTATACTGACGAAACTTGGTATACGGCTTCATCTGGTTGTGGACCATTGATATTTGCTCAAAAAAACAATTTTTTGCCAAAGGCTCCCGTAGCAGCAAACCTGCGTACTCATCCCCATGTTATTCTTATGGAGAATAAGTAACGTGTTATCTCCCTTAATTATGAAAATAAATTAATGAAATTTGGTATGTGGGTTTACCTACATGAGTTATATTGATATTTGTATAAAACCCCATTTTTTGTGTTCCTTGCTTCAGCAAACCTGCATACTCAGCTGCCATGTTATTCTTATGGAGAATAATTAAAATGTCATAAATCGTTTGTTTATGAATGTATATTGATGAAACTTGGTATGTGGCTTTATGTGGTATTAAGATACATATGTATGCATTGGAAATTCGCTGAGTACGCAGGTTTGCTGCTACGGGGGTATTTTATACCTTTATACCTTTACGAACTTTTATTTTTATTGTGTTGAAAACGTGAAAGTGAAAAATGGTAACATTATCATCACAGATGTTTTACGCAACGTATACAAACTCGCACCAAAATATAGACTTTAAACTCATAATTTTTAAACGGCCTCTTTTTACTTGACTTCATTCCTTTACTGTGTTGTAAACCTGAATGTGAAAAATTGTAACACTATCAGTGCAATTGCTTTACGTTATGGAAATACATACAAACTTTCACACAGCTCTTTAAGACTCGCATACCCACTCTCCGCGCAAAAATCTTCGAAGTAGAACACTCCTGAGCAAAAATATCTGTGTTACTAGTTACTAGTAGTGTTAAGTTATCCTGCCACAAAAAATATACCCCGTCGGAGCACACTTGCGTACTTGGAGAATTTCCAATGCCTATACATAAGACATGCATGCATATAGTGTAAGACATATCTTAATAGCGCATAAAGCCGCTTACAAAGTTTTACATACAAATATATTCACAAATAAGTGCAAAATATTAATTATCCTCCATAAGAATAACATTGGGGATAAGTATGCAGGTTTGCTAAAAAAAGGAACTCAAACAATTGGTTTTGATGCAAATATCAATAGAATTATACTAGGTGAAGCCACATACCAAGTCTTAATAATTTATGTTCATAATTAAGATAGAGAAAATATTTTACTTATTCTCCATTGAAATAACAGAGGAAATTCGCTAATAACTATAGTGAAGACATAATTTTTTCGAGTCGAAAAGTTATCAAAGCTATCGCATGCGCTCACTTGCCAGCAGTGTTACCACTACGCCGTAAAAAATAACCTACAGAATTCGTAACAAAATCCCACTTTGTGCCTCGATCTGCTATAAAATATCCCTCATTCCCCACTGAGTTTCTAAAAAAATATCTACTTAATATTAATTGGTTTACAATCAAGTGCCTTGTTAAATATCTTTGTATTGTTTAGTTTCACAAGTAAGTAAAAAATAAATTATGTTGCAAATTGGTTTCAAGAAAGTTTTTTTTGTTAGTTGATCGGCTTGGTTGGTCTCATTCCACCCACCAGAAGTCACTAATTCCTAAAAAATGTGATTTGATAACTGGTAACAAACATTGCTTTATATATTCAAAATATTATAAACTAGTGGCTTGAAGGGGCGATAGGCCCTAACCTTGCTCCAATACTCTGCCTAATCTGATTTTTTACTCTTTAATGGTGAGGAAAATAAAAGTAGTGTGGGTTTGCCGGTTTTGGACCGGAAGTGACGTCACATCCGGTCAGTGACCGGATGCGCTGAGTGAATAAATACGTCATCTGAGGCTGAGCCAGTGACGTAGGCATTTTCGTGACGTAATGAGTGAAAGTTCAAAGTTCAAGGTCATGGGGAAGTTTTTTTAAAAAATCTACCTCGCACTCGTAAAATCCGATTGTGATTCGATAGTTAATCGATAAGAAATATCTAATAAAAACAATCTAATGATACGAGTGCGAGGTAGTACTATTACAAATATTACTTTATTTTATTTACAATAATTCATGTTTACAATAGTTCCCCGTTGTTCGTTGTCATCGATGTTGTTGATCCGGACGAGTTGCGGCCATCACTTCACTTTCTGATGAAAGACGGTAGATACTTCGATTCCTGCGCAGAGTCCATGTTGTTTTTTGATGCATAAAGTTCCAAATATAAATCGTAACCGGACGCAATGAGAAGTCTTAACTATTCATTAAAAACCTCGAGGTCTTGGAAAGTCGCCAGATGAATAGAGTCATAATGAATACACCTAATTTTGATGGACATTTCAACAGAGAGCTCGATGTACACTGGTCAAGAGCTGGAGGTGTACTAACTATTCGCTAGCTAGCGTTTTGGTATCAAACAAAATGGTGGGGGTAAAAGTGTGGTGGGGCGGAGCAGATGGCGGACGGCAGATGGCAGGCGGCAGGTGGCAGCTGGTGCGAGGCAGATGGTTGCTACTACATTCGCCGCAACAGTAATGCAATCCGTCGGCGTAATTCTTGTAATTTATCTTGTCGGTTCATTTGATACGTTTTAGATCTACATATGCAATAGCTGGAACACCTGCACTTACGACAAGCTTTCCCGTCAACTTGATCGCCTGGTATTTTAAAACATTGTAACTCGCAACAATATGTATTCAAATTGTTATCGAATGATAAATTGTTCATCGGTGGCACCGACATGTTAGCTGCAGCGTGTGTTAGACAAGACTGAGACTAACTTCACTGTTCCCCTCTCTTTTATACCTCTTCATAAGTTAACCCTGAATGAAAGTTCAAGGTCATCCGTTTGAATTTAAAAAAAATCAACACAGCAGTATATAAAATAATATACTGCTGTGTTGCTGTTTTTCTTTTTTTCTTTTTTCTTTTTTTATTTTCTTTATTAAACAAACCTCTTACAATACAATAAGCTTAAGTTTAACATTAATGACTAGAAATACAAACAGCAAAATACAAACAGAGACATTATGTACAAAGATGCGTGATGTGCGGAGTGAGTTCCGTAGAGTTGTTGCCACTTACACCGTGTGATACCAAATACAACGTCCCCGGTTGAATATCTCGCAAATCTTCATTTTGTAGCAGTTGAACAAATCGTTTTGGAAGAAATACTTGAAACTTCGGCTCATCTCCTGGAGTGAAAGGTCCTTCGCTCAATGAAACTAGAATTGCTTCTCCATGTGTGGTTTCCACTTTCTTGATGTTATGAATAATGTAGTGTTTTTGTTCTTTTAGTTCTGAACACTTTTTAGTTAGCAGAAGGTCGGATTTTGAATGAGTGTTGAATTGATCAACCAGTGTTTGTAGAAACTGTTGTGATGCCATCTTCGTCAGTGGTGGTTGTGGTGTCTTCTGTGATGTTGCCTCTTCGGAGTCTCAATAATAATCGTGCTGGAGCGGTGCTGGCTCCTCGTATTTATAGGCCCCACTACCCCCACCACATTTCTGTTCTCCGCTACCCCCACCACATTCCTGCGTTTGTTTCAAGTAAGCAGCCAAACGATATGCGTTGTACAATGCACAGTTTGTTTGGCCGTGTTTAAGATCTTTTGCAGCGACACAAATATTACCGAGATTAATGGTAAAGTCCTTACTGATAGTTATGTCGAAAACATCACCGTGCGTGTACTTTTGTATCCAGTTCTTTTTTCTAATCCTTTTGTGTATATATGCGAATATTGTTTGCAAAAGTTAAACATAATACTGTGCAGATTACTGTAGCTTATAAAACCTTCATACCAGTGTATGTGGTGAAAGTAGTTTGTTATCCATTTGTTTGTACTTTTGGCTTTGGCGTTAAGTTTTTTAAAAGAAAAAGGAGCTTCAAACGTAAATGGGTAGGCTACAAATGTAAGCAAGTCTAAAATTACTAATTCCTTGATAATAAACCTATCATCATTATTTCGAAATGCTTGAAATTCTATTACACAAGGCTTTACACTCACTTCTTCAACCCCTCCGCTCATCATGACACCTAACGATTAACTAAACTGTTTTCCACACCACGATTGTTGTGATGTCATCTTCGTCAGTGGTGGTGGTGTCTTCTGTGATGTTGCCTCTTCGGAGTCTCGAATAATACTCGAGCTGGAGTGGTGTTGTCTCCTCGTATTTATAGGCCCCCGCTACCCCCCAGGCACCTAACGATCAACTAAACTGTTTTCCACACCACGGTAGGTTAAATACCAGGCTGTACAGTTGCAGGCACGTTGGTGTATATTTAACGTGGGCACCGTCCCCAATAGGCCTACCCCACGTGTATTCTTCTTTACTAAGTCAAACTTTAGTCTTTTTTAACTTCTTCTTCTTGTGTTTCGTTTTCTTCTTCTTCTTGTTTCTCCGTTTCTTCTTCCTGTGTTGTTTCTTCTGTAGCTTCTGTAGCGATTTCTACAAGTGGTTCAAAATCCTTTAACTTTCTCCACATGCAAACTTCATGAGGTATTCTATTAAAAATAGATGTATCCACAGGTCCGTACACGATGGTGCTATCAGGTTGTTTTTTCCAAAGTATCGACCAAATATTCTTTAATAATAGCGCTTGCAAATACCAACTGTCTCATGTACCTTGTAATAGGTTCTGTTGCATAGTTTAAAACGTAGAATTCTTCACGTGATAGTAGAATCTTATTTTCATGTTGAGTCAAGTCTCTAATTCACACTTGTAGTTGTCCGCGATGTTTAACAATATCGATTTCATTGTCACAATCCAAAAGTCGAATATGTGTTTTCCTTCCATACAAACTGTTAGTTAAATAACATTCTATTAAATGCACATGTTTCAAAAATGACTCCCAAGCATGTTGCGAAAATAAAACCTTTTTTGTTCCATGGTGTAGTAGTACTGTGTGGGGAATAATCCAATGACTTCATCAATCCAACTGATACACTTTTACTGATACATGCTGAGATGGGGTAAAAGATTCGCAAAAAAACTTCAGTTAAAGTGTGAGGAGGGATATTTTCTTCAACTTTCTTCTTCCTCTTTGGTACTACCTTTGATGGGTCTGCATTACTTTCCTCCTCTCTATCTCTTTTACCAAACTTTAAAAATGCAGTTATTTCCTTGATGATTTCTGCTTCACTGGTATTATCTTGTTCCAATAACGGTGCTACCTCTGCATTACCTTGTACAACAGATGGAGAACTCATTTTGTAGAAGATGTTACCCATGCGACGATAGGCGAACAACTAAAGACCCGCATTGTTGCTCGCTATTTATAGGTTAGCGACAGTGGTGGTGCCGGTGGTGGTACAACGTTTTATAATACTGTCCTTACAATACCGGTCAACGGTGTGTATGTACCAATTTTATCGTGCAAAATTAAACAATACGCAGATGTATTTGCAGGTACGTTTTCTTGAAATTCCATTTCTATTTTTATATCAACACTAGACGATTTTACAGATTCATTTTGTTTGGAGCAATCAATTACAACAATCGGAGCTTTCGATTCAAACTGTACGGGAGATAGTAGAGGTGTGTTTGTTTTGCCGTAGTATGAATTTTGGAACCTAGCGTACATATCGTATAAAACACTGTACCTTTTTTTATCAAAAGAAATATTAAAGTTGTCGTAAGGAAAAAATTGTGAATTCAGGAACACTTTACAGTTTGTTAATTTACAATGGTCAAATTCACCAGCATTTTCAGTTAACATACCTTTTTTCTTCATTTGCAATCCAAAGATTACATATCTCGCTTTTTCCAAATGAGTAGAAGTTTTTACAGTCCATGTATGCCGTTGTGTTGTAGGTAAAACGGGGTATTCATGAAACTCCCAGCTTCTGAATGGCATTACAATGTCTCGATCTGATTTTAACTTTCTTAATAATGTAATCCTATGCTCATCATTTAGTTGCACGTGTGGTACTCTCCAAACAATCTAGTCTAATGTTAATTTCCAGTCTAAATTGGCATCAGTTGTTCCAGCAGCTGCTTTAATAATATCATTATCGTTTGATGATCTTAATAAAACTAGTTCTTGTTTTACATTTATTATTATTCTTCTGTAGTCTTCAGCAAATCCTAGGAGTAATCTTAAAGGTACGTAGAAATCAAAGTTTCCCGAAGAGTCAGGAGCGATTGTACTTTTGTCTGGTGCAACCCATCCTGCAACAGCTAACAGATTCTTCTCATTTGGTGTTAAAGACGCTAATCCTTTCAATGTACTGGAAATTCCAACCTTTTTTGTTGAATCGACTGTAACTCCTGAAATTTCATATCTAATCTCGTCAAACAAAAATGCCATAGGATTATTTATGAACGGAACAATGGTTCCAGCAGTACCATCAGTTTTTGTTACTTTTCCTTCAATATATAAATAACTTTCGCATGGAAGAGTATAAATGTCTTGTTGTTGTATAGGAATCCTAATTTCATCGTTATTGTTTAATTTGGACGAAACGTAAGGGTTGTGCGTATGATATTCCTTTTCCCATAAGGTCTCGTCGAATGTTGGACCCTGCGCTATATCCAGTATATCCATTGTTAATGACCTTTAATCCAATTTCTTCTAGAAAACGAATGTTGTCACTTGTTAATCCTTCTACAGCTGATGAGCTACTGACCTCTTTGCTGGTTGGCTCTCTCTTTTTAAATGATAACCCCATTGTCTAAGCGGATGATTTTATATGTATTCTTACAGTAATAGCTTCTCCTCTAAAGTCAATAAGGTTTCCGTCTTGATCCACTATGTTCAGCACGACATCTGAAATGAAACTGGTGTTTAACGGTAGGTACCCAAGGTTTTGAGGCTTTTCTAATATCTTGAAACCCGGTGCAACTGATGGGTAGAATGTGTGTAATATATGACGATTTTCTCCATCTCTGTAGGATCCTTGTATAATGTTACATGTAATGTCTATGCTATTAACTTTGATGATCGTCACAGTTTTATTCCCAGAATGAGTTTTATTAGGTTCTAATACTTTTGTTTCCTTAGAAAACCCCAATAAACTACCAATTGAATGTTCTTGACTAAAATCAATATAATACTTAGAAGTAATTTCGGCTTTCATTGTATTGTTATTGCCTTTTATCGTTATATTTTCTTTTCCCATATGTTTTTGTATAACTTCATTTATATTATCAATTTCATAAGCTCCTGTTGGTAAACTGAATTATTCCAAAGCTGAATACTTTCCTTTATCATATTTTGTCTTGTAATAATGTATTTTGTTATTAATTCCTTCACTAACGTTTGGAATAGAGTTATATGTTGTTAAATCCAATAATGCGGCTTCCCATAGTCTTCCTTTTTGCAAACGTACCGCTGGAAACAGAATACTGCGCAAAGTACATGAGTTACCGGTTAATGACACTGTATACGAGGACATCTTAAAGTTGACTAACACTTTTAGCTGAAAAGTCTAAACATAAATGGCCGCAAATGGATGTATCATCAGGTTGTTTTCTTGTATGATTGTAAAAACATTTTCTGCCTCACGAAAGTATCGTTGAAGTTCTTTCGGTGGTGGAAGGTCTCCAGAACTGTCGAAATAATAAATGGTTTTACCAAGTTTCTTGTAACACACCCAATGAGTGCCTAATCCTTCACTATTATCCAAATTTACAATACCAGTCTCGTTTTTCCACATTTTAACCGGTAATTCATCTTTCATAAATACTCCTCTAAAAAATGGGATTTTCAAACAAGAAGCATATGTAATCAGTTCTTCATTGGTTAATTCTTTGTTTTTAATTATTAATTGCTCTTTCTTATTTAATACACACGATACGGTCTTAGGTATAATCCTCCTCCCTTTTTATCATTGACCATATTGTTGGTTTCTTTTTAGCTTTACCACTGGTAGATCGACGTTTTCTTCTGATATTACCTCCTTGTTTCTTAGCGGGTTTTTTCCCACGCCTTCTTCTCTTTCCTCCTCCAAACGTAGTTTTTGCTTTCATTGCTGCTGTTACTGCTAAAGACGCTGCTTTTTCACCAATACTCGCGTCACTAGATTTTACTCTTTGCCAAGCTTTCTCAGCAAGTGCTCTATCTGCTATTGATCTATTTTTAGTATCACCAAATTTGGAATACGCTATATCGTGCTGTTTACAAGCCTGATCAAGCTTATTTATTCCAGGATCTCCTCTAGTAAGACGTTTCTTTAATTTGGTTCCAGGACCACAATATTGATATCCTCCAGGTAAATGTAATTCCACAGGTAATAAATCGATCGCCTTGTTAACTATAGCTCCAACCGGTTTACTCAATAGAGAAAATGCTGTTGATGCTATTCCCCTTCCTCTCTGTAATCTCTCTCGATTATGACTGATGCGTTTAACCCTCGACATGACTATTTATAGCAAAACCTACAATCAGTAGGTGCACTCTATAAATGTTTTACAATGAATGTAATATCAGTTTTGGTTTCTTGTATTATATACTGTTTAAAATCCATTTATTATATAGAAATGGATTTATTAATTAAATGTAGACATATTAAATAAAAGTAGTAAAAATAGAAATAAGGTGTAATTGAAGATGTTCCAGATGTTTCTCCGCTGGTGATGGTATCGTTGTCTTCGGTAAAATGAATAAACTTTAAATAGTTGTCATTTTTCCTTAGAAACTTGCCACTTAATCGTTGGTAATTGAATAACACATCCCAGTCTAGTTTATCTTTAAAATTGTCAATATAATTCTCAGAGAGATTTTGATATTTACTTATTACTTCCCAACGGTTATTAAAATTTGATGTCATCTCTACGAGGAAGTCTTCTGAAAACTGTTGTCTTTGTAAAATATGGATCCAGTTAACTCTGTGAAAATAAATTCTTAACATAGTCATTGTGAAGAGGTAATGTATGGAAAGTTGTTCCCAATCCATATATCTATCAAACCGTTGAACAAAACCATCTGTCAACACTCCTTGGGGAAATCTCGGCTCTTGAGATATTAAACTCCACGCAGTAATATTGGATTCCATCATCCTCTCCGTATCGTCTCTCGAATATGACTGATGCTTTATCCCTTATCATGGGGTATTTTAAATTCTTTTTTCTCTTATGTAATCTTCATTGTTTTCTGTTGGTTCATTAATCACATTTACTTTATCCCCCTTTCCTAATGTCTTGACTTTAGAAGGCTCAGACGGTTTATCTCGTTGATTAGGTTTCTCTGGATTGTGTATATCTTTCCAGTCTAAATAATTGTGACTGTCAACATCTGAAGCTGCATCTCTTCCTGAAGCCCGATGGATATAATGGAATAGAGCTGCACCAAACCTTTCCAAATGTTTTTCATATTCCGTAGTCCATTTCTTGTATACAATATCAAACATTTTCTTATTTACAGCGTCTCCATCCTGCTCACAAGCACCTACATTCGATAATTTTAATTTTTTTACATCATAACCTGTGTCAGTTTCATTCTTTTTGTAAATCGTTAACAATTTTAGAGTAGCTAAATTTACTGCTTCACCATCATAAACGGGATATTGTATTTCGCTTAACCTTTTACCGGAAAACCCCCAATGATCTTCGTGTACAGTTGGGGTTATTTTTTTCATGTACTGTACCGTAACCGCATCAGACGACATAAGAGGATCACCAACATTTTGAATTACTTTTCCTTCAAAATTATAATTGCCGTCAGGTGTTAACGGAAACCCAGCTCTTTTTTCACTATATCCAGATTTTACTCCAAACTCGGAATACCGTCCAAACTTGTCCACACTCATGATGTAACTGAATCGCTATCGTTTAGGTTCTTATTATATATATACGTCTACTGAACAATTATTCCTTGTTTTCGCAGTTCATCAATCAAAGCTACCCATTCGTTTTCTAAACCAGTGTGCCCGGCTTCCATAGCTTCATGTAATAACCTCATTCGATCTACTAACTTATTTATATCGTTGTAATATATTATATTAGAATTATACAAATTTTTCAATAATCCCCTTCCAGATGTGGTAGGATCAGTTGTTTTTCTCTTTTTATGCAAAACATTTAATTCAGCAGAAGATAAAGCTCTTCTTTTAATTTGAGTTTTTTTTTATTTCGAGGGGCTTTAAATTTGAGCTTTTTTTGATTTCGAGGGGAAAAGACTAGATATAATACTTGTATATTTTATTGACCGATTTCTATGAATAGGTAGGTCTTTGGAATACTTTTTTCTATGTGCATCTGTATACTCTAATATATTTTTAAACAATTGTAAATCCTTTTTAGTATATTTACCAGGATTAGTTTTAAAGATGAGTTCAAACAAACCTTTTGTACCTTTATATTTCTTATCTCCAATAACTATATCATCATTTTCGTTTATATCTAACTTGCTATCTCCAATCATTAATCCTTTATCCTCTATTCTAGCTCCATAGGTATGATAATTTCGATTAGCATGTGCGGCGAGTAACATTTTTAACGTATATGTTCTTCCAAGTGTTCCTTTAAACATAATATCCGTGCCTAATTTGCTTAAGTTGGATGGGTTAATATCCTTTCTTCTGCTCTTGAATCTTCTAAACTTGTATCTTCTGTACTTGTATCTTCTGCAATGTCCTTTTCCTTTAAATCCTCAATATCTCCGCTTTCTTCATACTCGTCGCTTTCTTTAGATGTTTGTAACTGGTCAAAACTTTCATCATTCTGAAATTCTTCTTCATATTTGGAAATTGGTAGCATTTTGTCTCCTTCGAAGCGAATTGAAGGTTTTTCCATATTTTGTGCTAATCGCTTTAAAGGTTCAGTAACAGGTTTGAATGTTGTTTCTAAAAATTGCTCTCTTTCATTTATACCTGATTTTAAAGCTCGTTTTTTTTTGTCTAATAGAATCACTAAGTGATTTTATTTCCTTTAATAGCTTTTCCTGGTTAACCATCTTCACACCTTGACGACTTGTACAGTAATACCGCTAATCAGTGTATTAAAACAAATTTATCAAAACCTATTCTATAACGACCATCTTTTATAGCTTGATCTTTCATAATAACCAAAAATCCATACTTTTCCGCCCATGCTTTTCCGCAAAGCTCTTTAAACTTTTCAAATGGCATATCCGCATTCACATGATCGTTATATATATGTTTTAGGTTAGTATCATCTTGTTTGAATACAATTAGAATATTTGCATTATCTCTGATAAGTTGTTTTGGGATTTTGCTATAAGTTTGTCCTATATATATGCTGTCGATGTTATTATGTCTTCCCATGGCAAATTAGTTTCTAATAGTATCCTGATTTTCACAAGATACATCGTCAAATATAAATACAGAATACGGTTTCGCTTCGTTTGGTTGCATAATGCTATCACTAGCGTTAAATTTGTAAAAATTAACATCAGACACATCAGATAGGATTTTATCCAGCAATTGATACTTTGGTTGATGTAGAGACTTTGAAAAAATATATAGGTTATTAAACCTTAATCCCTGCGGATTAGTGATCAAATTAAAGACAACATTGGTCTTTCCACAGTTTGAGGGGCCACTTACTACACATCGAACAGTGTTTGGAAGTAAACTACCGTGTTTACCATTGTTGATTTTAACGTTATCCACAGTTAAATCATCTATGTTATTAATATTGAATCGATCTTTATGGTGAATAATCTCCATCCTGCTCAAAGGTTAACGATGAAATGAGTAGCTTACATTAAACCAAGTCCTTTATAGGTATCCATGAATCCTCAGTTTTGTTAAACCCTAACCACCGCACTTTAACTGCGTCCTTTTTTCTTTATAGCACTTTTTCAACAAGATATACATCACCTACTGTTGACTTTAACATTTCATGTCCATAAAATGCACCTTGCAACAAATCTCCTTTGTTATCTTTTAGGATATACGTTTCAGGTACAGTCGGTTGCACTTTATACACTGTAAAAACTTCATTCGTCCAATTGGGAAGGTATTTCTTGGTAAACACTCCCTTATATTTACTAATCCGTACTTTATCACTTACATTAAATTTTCTTGGCTGCATTTTTTCTACTTTAGGCTTTGTATTTTCTTTATGCGTTTTAATACATCTTTTGCATTTCTTCTATTTACTTTGTTAGTTTTCATACCAATAGTTCTATGAAACCTGTTGTTATAATCATTTATTAATTGTGGTAAAACATCATACCATACGTAAGAACCTCTTTTTGAAAATTGTTTATACAGTGCTCCTTTTAAGGTTCTATTGAATCTTTCTACAATCGCTGTTTTTTCTCTGAATTTGTAGAATAATGATTTATTTTATATTTATTCATTAACTGTGCAAAGTTTGTATTAAAGTATTCTGTTCCATCATCAGTTTGTAAATGTTTAATTTTGTTTTTTTCTCTTTTTATGAATATTTCCATGGCTTGTGTTACGCTTTTACCAGTATTGTCCTTTAGAGGCAAAGCGTCTGCAGCTTTTGTAAAACAATTAATAATTGTGAGTATATATTTAAATCCTTTGTTTATTCTGCTATGCGGCCGCATTTCAATTAAATCCGCTTGATATAGATCATTTATCCCTTTTATAACAGTATTTCTTCTTGGAAACTTTATTCTTGCAGGTTTGTGTATTTCATTAATAATCTTCTCCTTCGGGTCTGACATGATGGTTTCACGAAGGCAGCTGATATGGTATTAAATATTCTTTGGTATAAATCTGCTTATATATATACATAAAGTTCAAGGTCATTCAAAACTTGTGTAAAAACAGGGGAAACACAGCTTAACATTGCTGTGTTTCCCCTTTTTTTACGGAAAGGAAAAGGATAATGGATCTAGGACGATGAAAAGGTTACTCGTCAATAGGGTTGAGGGAGTAGTGGCCGAATGGCAATGTTTTGATTTTGTCTGGAAGGGTTTGTCTTTTGTCGTCATTACAGGATAGCGCCTTTTTAACTTCAGTCACGCTGTACAGCTGATGGTTAAAACTTCTGATGGTGTTGAATTTAGCTGTAATGATGTTATCCTCAAATAAGCATTGCTTGTAGTGTTCAAAATGCACTTTCTTCTTTAAATATAAACTCTTTACACCTTTAGCTTTCTTAATATATCTATTCTTCTTTTCTTCTTCTTCTTCTTTTTCATTATAGAGTTTCAAAGAATATAGTTTTGACATCAGTGCAACAATCTCTTCAAGTAGAACACCATTAGCCTCATCCTTGAATTTGCCTAGTACTTTTTTGTGTCTGTCATTGTCGTAGTTTGGATGATCTTTTTGGATAATCGGAGAAATCAAAGTCGTTCTTGTAAATAAATATACGTAAATCTTTATACATGTCCAATGTTACTATGCGATATATGAAAGCGACAGTGTCCATATATGTAATAGATATATTTTCTCTTCCGTAGAACGCCACCATTTTGTTGTAGTGAAAATCGTACATATGTGTTTTTGAGATGTCCAAGATTGACATGCCTATATACAAAGGACGATCCATCTTCACACTCGTCTTCTTCATGGACACTGCTACAAGTTTTTCATTAATAATTATAGATGTTCCAAAATTTTGCTGCTGTACTAGTTTCTGTAATTTTTTTGCGTCGGTAACAAGTTTAACATTTTTATGTCTTCTTTTGTTTTCCAATGTTTTTCCAAATATCGCATTATTAATTAATTTAAAGAAATCTTTTTGAAAGTCTGATGTAGCTGCTGCTCTTCTGATGGTATTTGAATCAATGTAGGGTTTCAACCAGCATGATTGAGAAAATTTCAAAACTCTATTAATTTTTGTTATACGTACTCCTAATTCGATAGCTTGTTGAACCACCCAAAAGTGAGCCACGTAGTGTTGTTTATTATTTAATGTCATCATTAATTTGGGGTGTTTTCCAATTGGTGAAATTTCTGTTTTAGCAAGAAGTGGAAGATCATAATGAAGATCATGTAAATTTTCTGGGTATTCAAAATCGCAATCCAAAATATATCCAGTGTCACCATGTTTCGGAATTTGTAAAATATCGCCAATAGAGTCGGGATTAACCCATTTAAAGTTATCAAAAGGAAGTGGGTTTGACATTGCCCATCCGTACAGGTTATTTGCATCGAAATATCCTAAATAGGTTGACGGTTTGGTTTCATCGTAATCGGGTAGGTATTCGTTGTTGGCTTTGACATGTCTGGTAACACTTTGGGTCAATCCGCCTCTTACTCCAGCATCAACCATTAAAACCATGTCAATGTCTGTTAAAAGTTGGAGTTTGCATTTTGTTTCTTTTAACATGGCTTGCCAAGCTAATCCTGGTGAAGTATACGAATGTAGAGGGTCCAAACCGTATGCAGCAAAACAGGTGTTTCGGAATTCTTCCATTATATCACAAAGAAGAGTTACATCTAGTTTGACATAAAAGACCGAGTAATCTCCTAAGGTCTTCATATCTAACTCGTTCCATACTCGACGTGCGTGTTGATAGTCCTCAAGTGATATTTCCGAATCATTAAGTTTGTTTTTGAAGTGTTCTGGTGGAGGTAGTGATGTTTCATCAAATCTATGCAGTCCATCGATGTAATCATAGGGGAAGACTCCTTTTCGAAGAACCAAATCCATTTTACTATTGGGTACAATTTTGCTTGTTTCTATCAAATCTGTTCTTCTTAGATTTTCAGATAATTTCATGAGGCTTGAAGGCATAACTCTAAATGAATCAACAAACCTTAATTTAATTTTACCCACTTTTTTTGAAAAGCTTATAAATTTTTCCATTGTAGTAGCCAAAACGTCTATTGCTCCATTATCTCTTCCTAGTTCGGGGATTATGAAGTGCGAATCATAACCATTTAGATTGTGCAGAACTACGGGGATGAAATATGGTAGTTTGTAGTTCAAGTTGCAAGCGTTACAGGCTGCACCTCTGTACGCTCCCGTAAGATGATCGTGGTCACGAACTTTAACGTTATCCAGTGTAAATGTGTTATTACACAGATAACACGTTGTTGTTGAATCATAATGTTGAAGCTCTTCTCTTCCATAGGAGACATGGGTACCTTTGTTCCATACAGTTCTTCTACCTTTGCAGCTATGTCATACAGATCATCGACAAAGTATTTGGCTGCTTCTTCACCGCGATAAATCTTTGGAGAAGATGATAGTCCATATTTTTGAAGATTGTCTTCAGTCAACGTGGATTTAATTAGTATGCAATAACTGTTTGGTGAATGAAGTTGGTATTTGCTTCTTCTTGTAACGTCCTCTCCTTGTTGTTCAAGCGGATGTAAAGAAGACTCGAAATCAGCGTAAACAGCAACAGGTACACGGTATTGTTGTATTACTTTGTCAAATTTTATCTGCGCTCTGCTAGGATGCGGCAATTTAATTCTTACTTCATAGTTTCCATTACATAACCACTGGTGTTCTACTAGCCAATCTGACCCTCCCCTTCTTAGTTCTTTGTTCACGTGACAAAAACATCTTTTGCAAATTGTCATTTGTTTTCATGATTGGATAATTGTTTAGAAACAAGACTTTCAAATTTTTTGATATACACAAAGTGTGAAATATCGCCTTTAGTAATCAATAACAAATCGGTATGATCTCTGCGCTCATTTGGTGTTATACGTAAGGGGTACACATTGTTTGACGAATCCAATCCGAATAGGTTGACAGAAGCTGAAGGATTTTGTTTTTCAAATTTTTAAACGTCTGTTATAGCAACAGGGTAAGTTATCCCTTGAAAATTATATCTATGTTGTACTTCTTCATAATGGTGACTTGGTCTTACCGGATGGTCTGTTACATATTTGGCCAACATAGCATATTTAAAACACTCAGTATCTTGATTTTGTACGTTGACGCAGGATAAGGTATTTCTAATCTTTGTTGGTAGAGGGATGTAGTTACTTCCTCGAATTCCATAGCCGTGTTTGTGTACTCTTAAGTCTAGCCCTGTGATGCTTAACAAACTCCATCCAGAGCCTCTTCCTTCATGTTCTTGTATTTTCACCATTAGCTCATCAAAACATTCAGATACGATTGAATCAATATCTGACGAGAACATAATAGTTCGGTTTTTTGTTAAGAAACCTCTCGGTGAGGTTTCATTTTGAATGTTTGTAAATAAAGCATCCAGTAATAGTCCAAATTTAATAAAATTTAATCTTTTTAATTCATTTTTCAGAGTTTTGCTAACCAATCCTTTTGCGTTATTTAAAAATTCTTCAAGTTTCAATTTTGTATTGTCAATTTTAAAGTGGGTTACAACATTACCCGGAAGTGCTCGGACGTGTAGTTCCACATTTACTGCTGTTGATGCTGAAGGACGGTGAAGTGTAGACAGAGCATGCGTAGAAGTCAATGCAGCTGATGATGTTGAAGGATGATGAAGTGTAGACAGAGCAGGCGTAGAAGTCGATGCAGCTGATGATGTTGAAGGACGGTGAAGTGTAGACAGAGCAGAGGTAGAAGTCGATGTTAATGGTGCATATTGAATAACACTTGGTCTGGAATTTTGGTGTTGAGCTAACATTTGATCTATTTCTTTCAATTCTTCTTCTTCATATTCTTCATCTTGTTTGTTGTTATGTTTTAGTTCTTTATGAATCATTAAAAGAAATTCATCCTTAAATGAAGACTTGCAAATATCGCAGCGATGCATAATGTAGGTGCGATCTCCACAAGGGTCAAGGCAATAATGAACAACACTGCAAATGCCCCTCTATTTATACCCTAGCAAAAGTGGTGGGGGTACGTATTACGTTAAGTTTACTATTTTTTTACATTTTATATTTACTATTGTAGCTGGAGGCTACAAAGTTCTGTATTTAGGTCAAGGTCATTGAACATATTTTCCAAAACGGGGAATAGAGCAGTAAATGATTTCATATTAAACCATAAACTGATCTATCGCCCGCTCTGTATTTAACTAGGACAATTTTCTCCAACATGAACATTTGATAGATTTTAAACTCGGATGTGAAGTCGGATTGTACACATTGCATCTCGACCAACTAAAAATTTCATAAAACAATAGGGATCTTCAGTTGTAGATTGATCTTTAACATATTCGATGGTCAACATTGCCGAACGAAGATCATTTGGAATTACATCGACTTTTATTAGTCGCCTTTCGATTTCAAACCGTTATGTTATTGATATAAGTTTTATCACATCATCGATAGCGAGGAGGGGAAAGCTGTAACAAACGGAGTTTGCGGGTGGGTTCGTCATGACGATATGATAAATATACACTGTTGCATCGACATTAAATAGACGTTCCCCCCACCATTAAATGTATAAGTTTCGCTTCACTTTTTCAAAAAAATAAAATAAAAAAAAAGATTGAAAGCTGGTAAATATTTTCTGTCTTGTAAATGGGTCAAGGTTATACAACGATATTACCAAAATGGGGAATAGAGCAGTATTTAGTTCTCACTTTGACTACAAACTGATCTATTCCCCGCTCTGTATTTAAAGTTTGAAAGTTGAGAAGAAAAAAACAACACTTAATCAGACTCATTTGATGAATCGGAATCAGTTGTATCAGAAGCATCGGAAAGAAATAGTCGTCGACGAATATGATATACCCCTCGTGCGCTATCTAAAAATAACCCATCCAAACTACTACTACTAGTGGTTGGAGTTTCATCATGTATTTCTTCAGAACAGAGAAGATGCTGATAGATTCTATAGGTTTCAGATTCCACGTCACTTAACGGTTCAATTTTTTCCATATATCCTGTTTCAAGATCATCACTGTCCATATCACTTAATAATTCAACATCTTCCATTGCATCCATATTACTTAATAATTCAACATCTCCCAATTCGTCTTCATTTTCATCCTCACTTTCAATCACAATATGTTTTATATTTCCCACGATTGATTTTGCAGAAGGAAATATATTATCCTTTGGTGACATAGCTGCTATATATCCTAGTGCTAACACAAGTAGCAGAATGAGATAAGCACTGATGAAAAACCTCTTTTTATACCCCCCCCCCGATTTAAGTGGTGGGGGTAATTAGTGATAGGAAAGGGGTATTATTGTAACAATATATGATCAATTTAATACTAACAGAGTACAAAGTTCTGTAAGTGGGTCAAGGTCACCTTAAACTATTACCAGAACGGGGAATAGAGCAGTAAGTGATTCTCACTTTGACCACAAACTGATCTATTCCCCGTTCTGTCTTCCGCTGTTCAGTATATCCAAAGACTTTTAGTTAGTTGAAGAAAGTTTTTCAATTTCTATTGCTAGCAATTCTTCAGGCAGTTGAAATGGTGTATTTTGTGATAACATTTCCAACATTTCAATATATTTTATGGCGTGTGTTATAATAAAAAGTTTTGAAGCTTTTGGTTCAAGAAAAGGTAATTTTGTTCTTAATAAATTATAGGCTTCATTGAATATTGCAATCCTTCTTCTCTCTCTAGAACGCCTTCTTTTCTCTTTATCATTCTCCTCCTTGCGTTTAACATCTAAGCTAGACGACCCTCCTGGGCTATCCATAGCTGAATAATAACTATACTTCGAAGCCGACTGCCTTATATCTGTTTACCCCCACCCTTTTACAATGAATATAGCTGGTTCGATGTCTTGTTCTGGGAAAAAGTCGCTATCCTAACGTGTAGTGTAATAAAAACACAAGGCAAACCCCTCTTGTAATAGTCGGTAAATTTCTCTCTTCAAAGGGATTGGTTCCACATCTATTTTTATCTCTTCAGTTTTACGAATACCCAATCCTTTGACCTTAACATCATGATACTCCATAAGCAGTTTGTATACACGCTGGGTAAAGATATCCGCTTTAGTAGTAGAGTTAATATAGTGGAGGTATTCCATGGTAGATGCTCTATTGATGCAGTTCACAACCAAAGTGATTATTGACTCTGCAACATCGCGCTTTAATACCCATCATGTAAGTGGGTCAAGGTTGTCTGATTATATTACCAAAACGGGGAATAGAGCAGTAAGCGATTTTCACTCTAACCGCAAACTGATCTATTCCCCGCTCTGTATTTAAATCTCTTCCTTTTCTATTTGATTTAGTTAAAGGTTTGGTTTGATATAGAAAGTTATGTTGATTATCCATCCCTTTTTGATTAACCTGACCATATTAGCAAGAATTTTAAATAACTTCCTACTATCGTTTGTTTTGTATGCTTCATTTTCACTACTATACACTTCACCTGTTGGTCTCCACATGTACAATTCACAACCAACCTCTATGACGAGATACTTGTGCAGTAATCTTCTTACAGCAAGCAGCTGATCGATGTTTTCAACTCTTCTGCTAACTATTAGAGTTGCTACAGAGACAGAAGGAGCGAATGCAGTCATTTTCAGCAGAATGATCTTTACCAGCGATGGAGACCCCCCTTTATACTCACTGTAGGTGGTGGGGAGTAATAAGGTTAGGTAAGGATTTTTTTTGTAAAGAAATAAAAAAAAGGGTTTCAATATTTTTTTTTGTACCAATTGAATATTTTCTAAGTCCTCAAGGTCATTTGATCCTGTTGCCAAAACGGGGAATAGAGCAGTAAGCGGATCTCACTTTGTCCGCAAACTGATCTATTCCCCGCTTTGTATTTTAAAAGTCTTTAATTTGTTAAGCTTATGCATCCTGATCTTCATCCATGAGGAAGATTTGTTTGTAGGCTGAAGGATCTTCAGCGAAAAAATGTTGATCCGCCAACTCATCCTCTTTAAGAAAAACGGCTTCAAAAGGTAGAGGGATATTCAAGATTTCTTCGTGAATTGAGGGCGGATATTGGAGCTGCGATTGAAGGTTTGCAATGTATTTTATTGTATTTTTTATAGTGGATAATTTAGAATCATACGGATTGGAGGAAAGCAATATGGTTTTTAATATTTTATATCGATCAGCGATTTTCGCTCTCAATTTCCGAGAACTATCAGTGCTTCTTTCGGCTTTGTGAGATCTCGAGTTGGAGTTTGATGAAGTACTACCTGTCTCTGGAAGAATGTGAGATAGAATCATAGCCTGGACAAGTATCGATGGGGCAGCAGAAGTTGAAACAGTACAAGAAGAGGCGGCAGAAGTTGGTTTTTTGATGTGCTCCATGGTGTCTGAGGTGGGCAAACACAAGCAGCAGACTGATTTTACCATCGATGAGGTGTCTCTTTTATACCCAATGGAAGTGGTGGGAGTGCAAGTTTTAGGGAGGAGATATTTTTGTAAGAAATATATTTCAATGTTTTTTTTTGTTTTTTTTACCAAACGAAAAGTTTCTAAGTCCCAAGGTTATCTGAACAAATTGCCAAAACGGGGAATAGAGCAGTAAGTGGTTCTCACTTGGACCGCAAACTGATCTATTCCCCGCTCTGTATTTTAAAGTAAACAATAAATCTTCTCACTAATGAGCAGTCTTTGCTCTTTGAAGCTCAAGTTCTAAGTCTGCAACCAGGCGAAAGTCTGCATCGTGCTCCTCCCATTGTTCAGGAGAACGCGGTTGTCCACACCACTTTGTAAAGGCGTACCTCATCGCCCCATTATACTCCTCCAGGATAACATGATAGGGTCTTGGTTGCTGCGTTGTAGACTGCATCGATGATGTAGTTTGTTGCGGTTGTGACTGAGCATCATTCTCCGCAACCTTATCAATCTTAGAAACCTCAGTCATTTCAGCAGCCTCAGCAATCGCGTACAACTCCTCTTCGCTAATTTCCTTTCCCCATGTGTTGCTGTTGACGCTCATGATGATACAACTAATAATTATATTCCGAATCGCTCGCTTAAATACCCGCTTACCCCCCTCCCCTCTTTACTGTTGAATGATGTCTTTAGTATAATATTTCTCCTTTTTCCTTTTTAGTTTTATCTTTGACTTAGTGTAAAATATCTAAGTCCGTTATCTAGGTCAAGGTCGTTGTAACATTGTAAAAAAAGTGTGGACAACCTATTTACACTCTGCAGCATATGCTACAAATTGTAAATAGGTTGTCCACACTTTTTTTTAATTTGGAAGAAAATTTTATTTAATTTGGAATAAACTTTTTGGTCTTTTTGTTTTTATTTTAATGATTTCCACACAGTGATACCTGAATCATTTCGAATTAAATAGTCCTTATGGGTAGGTTTTTTGACGTGGAGGTCCATGCCTCTAGGTAACTCTACATAGTACAGTTTACCTTCACATTGAACCAACACCTTTGCAAAGTCCTTTATTTTAACAAAGAAGTAGCGTTTGTTTTTACAAAGCCTATTATTCGAATTTTAATTGGTACCACTGTTGGACGTGGTGAAGAAGGAGATGCTCTATGGTTTAATTTTAAATGAAGACTGCACGCTCCTTCATTTAAAATACAACGTTTAACACAGCGTTCACCTTTTTTAGCACCTTTTTTGAATATATAACTGCATTGTTGTGCAGGAAGTATGCACATCCTTTGTACAGATTTCAGTTGTTTGAATTTCTCTGAAGGAGATGAAGTGTATGTGCAGATTACTAAAGGTCTGGTTGGAGAAGATGATTGGGTTGGGTAGCTGGTTGGCTTGGTGTCGAACTTGATGATGAGGATGAAGAAGCAGAAGATGTGGAAGACTTTGATGAAGATGTAGAACAACTTGAAGATGTAGAAGGACTTGGAGAAACAGCACGAGAAGTTGACGGAAGAGGTGAAGGACTTGTGGAAGACGTTGACACAGCAGGTGGTGGTGAACAGTTCTCCGGGACGATGTTAGCTAACATCAGAGCTGTCCGAAGGATGGATGGAACCGCAGGAGACGAAGTGGTAGAGGCAGCTGAAGACGAAGCAGAAGGTTTCAATTTGAGAGGTCGTGTCTGCTACCTAATGTGTGCCATGGTGTGAGGTATAACAGCACAGGTAGACGAGTGATTTTACTAGGGCTGGGGGACCCTCTTTTATACACAATGTTAGTGGTGGGGAGTGAAAGTGCTATAGGGTGGGAGTGCTAATGCTGTAACGAATAAATTATATATATATTTTACAATACGATAATTTTCTAAGTCCCGAAGTGGGTCAAGGTCGTTTGATCATGTTGTTGAAACGGGGAATAGAGCAGTAAGTGGTTTTCACTTGGACCACAAACCGATCTATTCCCCGCTCTGTACGAGAATTTTCTAAGTCCCAAGGTCATCCGAACAAGTTGCCAAAACGGGGAATAGACCGGTAAGTGATTCTCACTTGGACCACAAACCGATCTATTCCCCGCTCTGTATTTGGGAAGGGGACAAAAGACAACAAACAAGAGACTGATTTTAAACAAGAGACTGACTTTATATTTTACAAAGGTTTCTCGGGCTAAGAAGTGTAATGTCAACCGGTATTGACACAAGGTCGGTTTGCGCGCCATACCTTAGAGGGGTTAGGAAAAGGATGAGAAGCAAGATACATTACTTTGAAAATAAAGACTTTACCAGCAACTATGTAAACAAAATTAATCAGTTAACGTTACTTTTACAAGAACAGCCGAGGTCGGTTTTGCAAAGGTCAACAGTATCACTGAAACCCGGTGGGACGTAGACCCAAACACCCGGCGTCAGGCTGGGACGTCACGGGGGGGGTTTTACGTCACGGGGGGGGTTGTGTCGTCACGGGGGAAGGTGAACCGGATGTAGACCGGTCTTTAGCTTTCTACCCGTATATGGAAATGTCACGGTTACACTTGGCGACCCGCTTTGCTCCGTCTGGTACCTCATTCCAGCTTTGCCTTGCAAACTGTATACACCTCTGCGCTATGTCTTCTCCCATCACACCCGAGAAACTGCAACGTTTGAAGGAAACTTTGAAGAAGTCTTCGGAGAAAAGGAGCGGTTTCAAAAGACCTAGTACTTTTAGATCTTGTATACAAAGAAATTTTCGGAACCACCCACTTTACTTTGATCAACGGCCTTCGACGTCTTCCGTATCTTCACCATCGACATCGCCTCGCCCTTCATTGCCTCGACCTTCATCGCCACCTCCAACTGTTGAGGAAATAATGAAGAGGACGGCTACGGTGAAACTTACCGATTTGGTAACGCCGCTGGATTCTGTCACCGTAAAGTTTGCTCAGTTGAAATTGAACATGGAGTACTTATTTGTGGGGAATATCGGCGATGAGTACCTACTCCAACACCTCTTTGGCGGCCGTTACGTCAAGGTCCACCTTCCAAGGTCCACTCTGCCACCTCCTGAGACCGAATGCGACTTGTTTTTGGTACGACAGAAGGGTCAAGTAAAGTGAGTTACGAAGAAATAAAGTAAACACTGTCCACCGCTCCTTATCCACCATCTCCTTCAAACACAAACGGTCCTTTTCAGGACCACCATAAGCATTTCAAGTTAGGGACTTGGCCTGTACGTAGGCAGGAGACTGTTAGTCTTATGTTTGTGTGCAGCCCACTTTGTGGAAATTTCTAAGCCCCAAGGTCCTTGACCTTGACCTTGACCTTGAACATGACCCAAAAAGGGGGGGAGGGGGGTACAAAGTTTGTGCAAAGTATGTCATGTGGGTACTCAAATTACAATGATTGATCAGACGAACAAGTTGGTGCAAACAGAATTCAGATCCGACCAAGGGTATAGCGGGAATAGCCAAAAACAACTATTTCGAGGGTCAAACCTAAATAACTTCTTTATTTACGGTTTAAAATATATTGAGTGGGTACTCAAATTACGCGGATTAATCAGACGAACAAGTTGGTGCAAACAGAATTCAGATCCGACAAAGGGTATAGCAGCAACAGCGAAAAAACAACTATTTTCAAGGACAAACCTATATAACGTCTTTATTTTTGGTTTAAGGTATAACATGTGGGTACTCTCCTGACGTGGCTCAGCAAGCTCAACAAAAAAGTGCAATCAAAATTTAGATCCGACCAAGTGTATAGCAGCAACAGCGAAAAAACAACTATTTTCAAGGACAAACCTAAATAACTTCTTTGTTTTTGGTTCAAAGTATAACATGTGGGTACTTCAATTACGCGGCTTGACAAGACGAACAAGAAGGTGCAATCTAAATTTAAATCTAACCAACCAGTATAGCGTCCGTAGCGTAAAAAAGATGGTTTGAAGGACAAGGTAACGTTGTGGTGGGGGGTAGGTGCCTATCATACACGATAACGCTACATCATTATTCTTCCAGCTCTTGACGGATGAACATCTACCTAGAGGGTCTGAAAAATGTCGCAGTTTTACAGGAACATGAGGAAGGTGACCTTCAGTAGTCCCCTTGACACTACTTTCTACTTCCCTGACAATGAAGACAGAAGGTCTACACTTTCAGTGGACAATGAGCGGTTTCGTCGAAGAATAATCGAGGTTGAAACACTTTTAGCCAGTTGTTTGCTACGCAAAAAGCACCATATGAATACATGCACCGGTTTAGATCATAGTAGCTGTGATACTTATACAGCGTTGAGCAAACATTATTGAAGTTTTCAGTTACGGAGCTAAGGTCTTGACAGTCTAATAGCTAAACCCTAACTAAGACATGTAAACTAGTTATTGTGCGATGTAAAATTTGGTGGGGAGACTGGTGTAGTGGGGGGACTGGTGTAGTGGGGAGACTGCCATCTGCCGCGCACTTGGTACCTGCCGCCTGCCACCTGCCGCCTGCCATCTGCTGTCCGCCATCTGCTCCGCCCCACCACATTTTTACACCCACTATTTTGTTTGATACCAAAACGCTAGCTAGCGAATAGTCAGTACACCTCCGGCTCTCGACCGGTGAACATCGAGCTCTCCAAGACGCTCTTCACAAAATAACAATATCATTTCACTCAAGATCTGATAGATGTTTCTATTTCATTGCTGTCATGTATTATTTCCACCTAACAGCAATGAAATGCAAACACCTAACAGAACAGATAGGTGTCGAAAACACAACATGGACTCTGCGCAGGATTCAAAGTATCTACCGTCTTTCATCAGAAAGCGAAGTGATGGCCGCAACTCGTCCGGATCAACAACATCGATGACAACGAACAACGGGGAACTATTGTAAACATGAATTATTGTAAATAAAATAAAGTAATATTTGTAATAGTACTACCTTGCACTCGTATCATTCGATTGTTTTTATTCGATATTTCTTATCGATTAACTATCGAATCACAATCGGATTTTACGAGTGCGAGGTAGATTTTTTTTAAAAAACTTCCCCGTGACCTTGAACTTTGAACTTTCACTCATTACGTCACGAAACCACCTACGTCACTGGCTCAGCCTCAGATGACGTATTTATTCACTCAGCGCATCCGGTCACTGACCGGATGTGACGTCACTTCCGGTGTTTTAATCACATGTTTTAATGTAAACAACGCAGACGTTTTTAATTCCCCATGCTTTTCTTACGGGGGATGTTTTTCATTATTGCTACTTTGCTGATAACTTTTTTAAATCCTGCTATTTTTCCCCGAGTCCCTGGGATCAAGACCTTAAATTTGAAATGACTCCCATCATTCTGCGATTTGCCAAACTCCCACAATTTTGACTTAAATATTTCACTTACGGAATTATATATAAGACTAGCTATGACAGTTATGTGTGCTGAATTCTGTGGTTAGCCCGAGGAACTACTACGAATCAAGATCAGCTGTTTGTATTTTCATGAGCTCAAACAAAAATGAATGTCCATAAGAAATAAATGGAAACTTTGTCGGGATCTCTGGCGGAGCCCTAAGGTCAGATCAACATGAAAACCATTTAGTTCTCCTATTTTATGCCTAAAGAATCAGTGTATAAAATTTCAGCTCTCGACCTACATGGGAAGGTGGAGAATTAGTGATGAGTGATCCAGTCAGTCAGTCAGGCAGGGTTTTGCTTTTTATCGAATTTCCCCTATAGGGAAGAAGCTATTACCGTAGTCGGCATGGTAATACCAGGCCCGGGACCATGATAACTTTTCGTTTTGAGGTCCCCAGATGCCAAAAACATCATTCGTTCAAAAATTTATATATATATATATGTGTGTGTGTGTGTGTGTGTGTGTGTGTGTGTTTGTATTTACTCAATTGTAGCATCATGGACATGCACACAACCACACTGTGGCATCGTGATCCAATTGTGGCATCTTACACACGATGCTACAATTTTTATCGATAATTTTGAGATTAAAATGTCAAAATAAGTCAAATTAACTCAAGTTGCCACTTTTGAGTTTCCATCATGTGTGTAAGAAACACCGAAATTCGCTGGATTGTGGCATTTCGCCGGCTTATCGTTCACTAGCGATCCTAGCGGAGCAGCGTATAACTAGTGCAAAGGTCGTGCGGTGTTGCCGCTACGTTATTTCATGTTCGCGGCGTCCGTTGCTGGTTGGTTTTTACTGTTAGAAGACTCTGCTTATATTGTTTTTTTTGTCATATTACTTTACTGTTGTATCACCCTAATTATGTATGTCAGGCTACAAAACAGTAAACTGAAAGATTTGTTTTAATAGAACGATATTATTGCAATTAATTGGGGCATAATTATTTACTATCTTTGTTTGCAGGATTTTGCAAACATCACCTGTGTTTTACAAATACAATTATTATACTTTAGTTGTTTTTATTTTACATATAGGTATATACTATTTCATATATATATATATATACAAAAGGGAATTGGCTAACTCAAACTTGTCTACTTAAAATTCATTTTTTAATCAATTTTGTTCTCTACTCCCTAAGCATTAAAAGCCAAGTTATAGTTGAGGCATGAATTATTAGAAGTTATTTATCTAAGTACGCTGTTGATCAAAATCTTGATTTTTTCAGTGGAGCATGAGTTATTTATGACACAAGTTGCCATCCGAAGAATAAAGTCCTAACAAATAAATAAATTATTACTCGGAGCGCTCTGACTGAAACCTTTAATTCGCTTCAGCGCACCTAAGGTTGAAATGAGGGTGGTTTATTGTATAACTGGAGGTAACACTGATGAACAAACCTGCGAGCCTTTCTTTCAAAATTTTGGTGAAGCAAAGAACTATACTCGCTGAAATCGGACGATTCGACAAAGTGAATCAAACAAGTACCTATCCCAGATTTTAAACACAATATACTTGTATTTGTTTATTTCCTCATAATACATTATGTTTCACGGAAAGATTAGATACATAAATCAAACGAAAATATGAATTTACTTCAACTCTTATTACTTTTATTCCAATGATTTTCATGAGTAGATTCACTTATTGGAATAAAACAACCAATCAGGATAGTTCAAAGAACGGATACATTTTTACCTCACCAAGTGTACCAACCTGACAAAATCACCGGCTCGCGTTTTTGACCAAAATCGTTAAGCAGTGTTACCTCCAGTTATACAATAAACCTCCCTGGTTGAAATTAATAAGTTACGCCACTGAATCACTCTGCACATAGAGTACATATCATCCTCGTCATTAAAATAAACTAGTCTTTATATATAAATATTATAATATATAAAACTAGACGGGTTCACTCATTCACTGACATAAACTATGAGGCACTTCCCGTAATCTAACCTCCCTCAACATCATACTTGAGTTAAAGCTCTTGACGAGAAACTGACAGAAATTTTGCTAAAGGTTAACGTTTTTGAGTTTTTAAGGCATTTATGGGGCGGGGAAAATTCCACTTTTTCAATTTTTCCACTTTGAGCGCGTTTTATACGGAAACGGTAAGAGATGGCAAAAAATGTTAAATACAAAAGTTGTATACAATTTAATTTCCAACTGACGATATTTCGTCAGATTTAAGATCCGATCATCTGTTTAGCCGCAATTTATCGTAGAAGGAGGAATTTTGATTATTTTGGTCCATTTAAATGTGTACAGTTTTGGAAAGCTGTTTAAATGAAAGAACACTACCTTTGGCTAATACCACATTTTTGTATCAGCTGATTTAAATAAACAACAGCTGATTTATTTAGTAGTGTAGGCGATACTAATTTGCTCACATGAGGTGTATATAAATCAGCTTTTACAAAATATGGTAAGCACATTACACAGGAGGTTCAGTATCGCGAATATCGTTTGTTGCGAGAATGGAAAATGTAATCAAACCGATTCTACCGGTTCTATGGAATGAATTTAGCCCAATAGCCCAGTGGATATGTTGTCAGATGATTCAAGATCAGTGGTCACGGGTTTGAATCCTACTTTTGATGCTTACTTTTTGAGGTCTGCAATTTATGTTTATTTGACTTTATTTTGTTTTTACAAATTCATTTATTTGTAATTATGTTGCTCAACGATCAGCTACCGTACAGCGCTCTGTGGAGTTAGGTTAGGTTAGGTTACTATCATTTTGTCGTGAACTGAAGTCTAATTTGTTGTTATCTTTTACACGTAAATCCATTTGTAGAACTCCAATTTAACATTGTAACCACAACTTTTTATTTATATCCGATTGACTATGATTGAGTGAGTACTTTTTTTGCTTTTATACACCTCGAAACAACCATCGTAATCGGGAGTTCATTCGATAAAACGAACAAGCAGCCGGTTGATAAAATGTTTCGATACCGAAACGATACGGGAGCGCCGGTGTAGGTGCTCACCAAAGGTCATTGTTTTGTAGTTTTTCTTTGGTTAATGAACTACGAGTTTGATTTAAACTTGAGTTGACTGAGGAATGCAAGTGAGCGAAGCGAACTCCGAAAGGGGGTTTGGGGGCGAAGCCTCCAACGGCGATAAGCCTAGTTATATATAATTCTGTATGCGAAATATTTTACGTCAAAATTGTGGGAATTTGGAAAATCGAAGGATGATGGGAGACGGTTCAAATTAAAGGTCTTGATCCCAGGGACTCGGGAAAAACAGCTGTATTTCCAAACATTTAGGAGCAAACGATAAATAACGTAAAACACCCTTCATAAGAAAATTATGGGAATTTAAATCGTCTGCTTTGTTTACAATAACACATGTGATTGAGTGTCTACTTTGTTTACAATCTGATATGTGTTCCTACTTGGAGCAAGGTTAGGGGCTATCGCCCCTTCAAGCCACTAGTTTTAATCTATATAAAGCAAATATTTCATCAGACATGTGTTCCGCTAAAGATATATAATTTCTACATTCAATAATCTATATTATTAAAAGAATATCTTGACTTTTGTTAGGCGATTTTCAACCCTTAAAAATATTATTTCATATACATATTTCGTATTAATCGAAAGCTCTTACTCTCTAGATGTGTCTTGTAGGGTTTCCATACACTCTCGACCACGGGGCTTCGCCCCACGAGCTTTCATAGTTCGTTTTTATCCCATAAGATTAACATGAGGAATATTTTGATTTGAATTGCAGCTGTTAGTACATTATGGACAGGTTATTAGAAAACCCGATTATACAAGTAAAGAATTAATTTATCTATATAAATTAAATAAGTTATTTTTCTACATCGTTTTGAGCAGTGAAATGTTGTATGCTACGGAGATATTTAATTTGTTTTAAACATTTGTTTATCCGTCTGTCAGTTTATAAGCCAGATTTTTTCTGCGCTTCACAAAAAAATTTACTCAATGAAATTAAATAACTTGCCTGTTTTCGTGTAGAGGAGGAATCTCTTTTGGCTGTTTTAAATCATGGTAAGTAATTAGGGTTACGCCCCTTTGACCGGCACTGCTACAAAGTCGATCCTAGGGGTACAGGTTACTTAATATTTCACTACAGCTTGCACCGTATTTGTTATAATCAGCATTTAGTCAGCTAATTATATTTTATCACGGAATGAAGAAAACAAGAATGGATATTTTACTACTCTACATAGGTATACTAAATCATTTAAAATAACGGCATGGTAATAAATCATTGGCTATACAGAACACGTAAGCTTTACATGGTATTTATTAAAGCTCAGTTTGTCTAAGTAGCCATTGTGATTAAAATATCGAATATTTTATGTTTTTAAGCCCACTTTCAATAAGTTTAACAAACTACAGGAGTTATTGAGCAGATATTTGGAAGAAGACGGGTTCATCCCAAAAAAGATTGGGCTAATTCCCGTTCCAATGAGGCTAGGCCCTAACACCCTTCAACATTTCCATGTTAATTATGTACTTACTAGACCGATTGAGCGTATATTTTGTAGAAAGACAGCAGGCAATGCACTTTAGTCAGAAACAGGCCTAAAATTTCATCCAGTATGCCCTTTGGGACTTATCTGCTCTGTCGGCTTTTAAAATTGTAATTTATTCATCACTAATTTAAGTAGTTAACTAAACCGATTGAACATATGATTATTTATCCTAACTCTAGTTATGATTATTTTTTTATCCTAACTTCAGAATAGTTAGGAGAATAGTTAATATATCAGAATAAAACCTTTGCCTACTCCTGCTCCAAAATATCTTTACCAAATGTTAAAACTATCAAATTTATGGGTTAATAAATGTGTTCTAATTAGATCTCATCCATAGAAAAATATAGTATTGTATAGAAATATATTAAAAAACTAACATTGGAGTTATGGTTAAGATTTGTAAATAAAAATAAAAGAATCATACCAGCTGTTCAAAATCAATCATTCAATTGTAAAAATAACAATCACTTGGTAAAGTATCATGTGGTTTTTGTGGGAATAGAGATCAGAACCAATGAGTACATAACTTTAAATATAGATGATTAGGTTATTTATATATTGTGAGCACTATTCAAACTGAAGATTTAATATAAAACGGACATGCCCAAAATGAAAAGAAACGAGCAATACGCAATAAGCAAAGCAAATACGCACGCCTTGGAGAGGAATCGTGAATATAAGTACTCTAGGCATTTTTAACAAACTGACTGGCTTTTCGAACAAACCTGGGTCCTCCAGGTGCTTTAACAAATGGAACTGACATCTAAAACATAACACTGTACTGTGATCGCGAGCGAAGCCGCGACGGGATACAAGTTTATTAAACAATAGTTTTCAAGGCTACAAGATGTGAACTTCTCTATCCATCAGTTATTTTCATTTAAAATTAAGATTATCAAAGAACTAGGCACATGAACAGGTGTATGCTGTGCTGTATTCTATCGTTAACATAATGAACAACTCCAAAGATGTAATATTTCTTACGCTATTAAGTAGTCAATTAACATGAATGTCCGTAAGAATAACTTTTAAAATTTGACAATCGATAGGGTGAAGCACTATGGAAATTTCTTGAAATCATTAGTGCTCATGTATATTGAGTAAAGTACATGTGTGCTACAGTTCAGTCATCAAGACCCACCGTTTTAGGCTCTGCTTTGACTGACAGCCACTGGTAGGAGATAATTATTGATTAGATTCTCACGTTCTCTTTAGTTTAGTTAATGTTATTTTTATTTCACTTTCGAGTTTTATTTGGCTTTCATTTCATGTTAGCTATTTTATTATTGACTAGTGGTAACTGGCGTACGCTGCTGTGTATTTCTTATGAGATTTACAAAAAATGCTTGTTGTATTATATTTTTTATTAAATTTGTAATACACTTTCCAGGAACCATCCCGACCCAATGCTACATTAATAATGAAAATGTCATTAAATTCAGTTGAGTGGCTGTCCACAGGAAACATAGGGAACATAGGGCATTGAGTGGTAGTCCATAGGGAACATAGATTCAATTTTATATATTAAGATAGCATGGGCATAACAGTATGTAGATTGGGGGACAATTCAAGGACACGAACATAGTCGCGTCTAAACTAAATAAATTGAATCAGGAAACTAACACATACTTGATTTCTAACTCGTTTTTACAGTTCATAATTTTCATTTACTAGTAAGTGATTGAAAATATCTGCAATAACTCCTGAAATAACATGACCTCGCCATCACCAACAATGAATTAATTACAATGAATTAGTTTTAGAATGAGTCAGTTTGTATGTATCAGTTCTATCTCCGTCCCAAGTTTCAGCTCAATTGGTTCAGTAATCCTTAATTTGATAATTTCCAAAGCTAGTGTGGCGGAGCCCAAAAGGGCACTTAGGTCATGAGCGGATTTGTGTGAGTATGATTATTCTAACACCAATCTCCCTCCAGAATTGCAACCCAATTGGTTTAGTAGTTCCTAATTTGAGAACTTTTAAACCAGTGGGACGGAGCCCTAAAGAGTACTTAAATTGTGAGTAATTATATGTCATTCATAACTGTACTACTTACCTCCCTCCCAATATGTCATATCAATGGCCTCAGTAATAACTAATCTTCAAAGGCAATGGGAGAAGTCCTAAGAGATTTTTTTTAGATATTTTGAAGGTTTATGTCAGTAATAATAGCAACTACTAATCAACTAACAAATTTTAGCTTAAACAGTTGAGTAAACATTAATATCCATAAGTTTAGCTTGGGGACCATGCTCATCCCATGATCACCCGTGAGGCAGAGCGCCCTAAAGGCGAAAACAAAATCAAAATCCCGTAGTTATCCTGTTTTGTACTGTTTTTTTTATTGACATCCGTTTACATATCCAATTTAATTGATTTCTATTATACAGTTAGAATAACATGGGGAGTTTAACAATGCCTGGGGTTAGATCCCCTAAGGTTAGATCGGGACACATTTTATCAGGCCTGATCAAGACAGTCGATCAAGTTTGATTAAACTGACTTGTTTAGCTTGCTTGATCAGAGTTTCCAAAGTTAATCAAATCTGTTTTAATTTGATATTTTTTAATAATGTTTGATCAAGTATGAGGAAATTTTTTTTCCAAATCCATACCATTCGGTGTTAACACATTTTGCACCTTTGTTTATTGGCATGAGAATTATAAACTTGTTTCGGTATCTCAAAGCGATCAGATAACCAATCAACAAACTAGTTTTACTATTTACTTACAATTATTGAGTTATATTCAAATGTTACGCTCATTACTCATGAAAATACTCATTGAAAATATTTTAGCATTTAAATGCACCTTATGCATATCAAGACATCCATATCATATAAATGGATGTCGTAGCAAACCCCCGTCGTACCAAACCTGGAAACTCAGCGAATTACAAATGCATATATATATGTGTCTTAATACTAAAGAAAGTCACATAAAAAGTTTCATCAATATGCATTCATAAATAAGCGATTTATAACATTTATACGCAAGTTTGCTGAAACAAGGAACACAAACAAGGGGTTTTTATACAAATATTAATATAGCTCAACTAGGTAAAGTCACACAGCAAGTTTTATTAATTTATGTTAATAATTAAGGGAGAGAAAATTTTACTTATTCTCCATAACAATAACATGGGGGCTGAGTACGCAGGTTTTCTGCTACGAGAACTATCGGCAACAAAACTGCTTTTGTGAAAAATGATCAAAATAGCAATTTTTTTGTAAGCTGAATTAAATAATCAAAACTAAAATGTTATGTATAAAAAACTAAAAAAACATTTATGGGGTACAAATCCCCTCCCTCCCCAAATACCCCTTTGGATGGAGCGATCTTTCTGGTTTTCAAACTTAAAGTCATAAATGTTGCTTTAAATGTTCGTATCAAATTTCGTAAAAATCGGACAATTTTTTTAGAATTATCGTACCCACGTACACACATAAATATATTTTTGAACAAACGATTTTTTTGGTATCTGGGAACCTCAAAACGAAAAGTTATCATGGTCCCGGGCCTAGATCTTACCATGCCGACTTCGGTAGTAACTTCTTTCCTATAGGGGAAATTCGCTAAAATAAGTACCGAATACTAATAACAATATAAAAGTTCTACAATGATTTTAATTATTAAATAATATAATATATACCGTACTATATTAACTAGTTTTAGGGCCTACTGTTCAATTTACGTAAAAATGGGTTTCTATTTTAAATCAGAGATAATTTAACATACAGTGATTTCAACAATATATTATGATATACAACATGTAGCCCAATTATCAAAAAGCATCAATAGAGCATTAAAAACGAACTTCTGAGCCAACAAAGATCACGGAGTGGAGGCAAGTTACCACCAAGCTGGCCGCCGCGCCGCGCGCCGCCGCACCGACACGAACTGGCAACAGCGCTGGGGTGACGTGGTGGGGAGTACACACGAAAGTTGGAGTTTGCACGATTGTGGCACGTTGCTACAATTGTTTTCTAGTGTGTAAGGGCTAAAATCGGTGTGTATCGGGAAAGTGAGTTGTGGAACATACTGTCCACAGTATTGTCGATAACGCAGTATCTTTCGTCTGAAAGATGCTACAATTGGGTGTTTTCCACAATTGAGCGAATACATGTATGTGTGTGTGTGTGTGTGTGTTCGTGAGCACGATAACTCTCGTAAATGGGTTTTTTGAGTTTTTTACATATTTAATTTTTGAAAAAGTCAAACTGTAGTGTTTTTCATTAGAATCAGCTTTAAAACAGTTTGGTGTTTTGATCACTGCTCTGCGTCAAATGGTTACAGAGATATTGAAAGTGCTAAACACAGTACGTTGTCCAATTTTATTCTTATGGAGAATAAGACAAATTGTATATATCGCATATTTATCGAACTTTCCTGATGAAACTTGGTATATTGTTTCATATCGTTGTGGTCTATTGATATTTGCACTAAAAAACATTGGTATTTGCCTATAGTTCCCGTAGCAGCAAACCTGCATACTCAGCCCCCCATGTTATTCTTATGGAGAAAAAGTAACGTGTTATCTCCCTTAAATGAACATAAATTAATACAATTTGGTATGTGGCTTTACCTATTCGAGTTGTATTGATATTTATATAAAACCTAATTTGTTGTGTTCCTTCCTTCAAACCTGCATACTCAGCCGCCATGTTATTCTTATAATTAAAATGGCATAAATCGTTTATTTATGAAGTATATTGATGAAACTTGGTATGTGGCTTTATGTGGTATTAAGATATTAACATTGGATATATACATTGGAAATTCGCTGAGTAGACAGGTTTGCTGCTACGGGGGTATTATAGATATAGATAAGTAGTACTTGTCAATTCGTAAACAAAGTAGACACTTAATCACATGTTTTATTGTAAACAAAGCTGACATTTTTAAATCCCCATGCTTTTGCTATGGGGGATGTTTTACGTTATTTCTCGTTTGCTGGTAACTTTTTGGAAATACTGATATTTTTCTCGAGTCCTTGAGATCAAGACCTTTATTTTAAGCCGTCTCCCATCATCCTGCGATTTGACAAACTCCTGCAATTTTGAGTTAACAATTTAGCTTACAGAATTATATATAAAGATTTAACGGGGTTTATGAATGGTAAAATGTATTCCGAAAAGAACAAAAATTGTACATATTTGAGAGTATGTAAGCATTAAGGTCGTCCAAAATCCCATATTACAGCTCAATCTCATTTTATCCCTGAAATAGGATGGAAATCCCTCAAGTGGAAACACTGCTAGCAAGGCTGGTACAACTGCTGATAACACAGCCAGTCTGCAGTCATGACCGCCGGCGCCCTCACGTGTGTAGTGGCGCTGTCACTGGGCGCCCTCTGTGCTGCCAACCGACTCCCCGAGAACGCCTGTTCCGTGGGGGGCGGCCTCGAGGTTCTCAGCACTCCGGCCCGCCTCCCCGCCACCGCCGCCCTGTGTAACAGGCTCTACGACAAACAGGACTTCGAACAAACACCTTCCGTCCGGTGCCTCGCAGCCAGACCGGTAATTGAACTAGCACAAATAAATACCGTAGTTTCAGTGAAGATAACATCAAAGAACTAAGAGTTAGATTAGGTCGGGACAAGTGGCAAGAGGTTTTCTCGGCTCCAGATTTAAATAGTAAATATCACTATTTTGTTCAAACTCTGCAGTATTATATAAATCTCTCATGTCCAGAATAACGATTAAAAATAAATTAACTAGCAAGCCTGATTGGATAAGTGATGAAATTGTCTCATTTAAGCAGGCCTTGATCAATGCATATAAGAGATGGCAGTCAAATAAAACAGAAACTCATAGGTAACTTACCACTTAAAAAATAATGTAGGAATTTGATCAAGAGAATAACAACAAAAAATTGGTCTAGTCTCAAGTCATTCTGAACTCGGCAAACCCAGTAAAAGGAGCCTGGCCAGTTACAAATAGGAATAGGCCCAGCAAAAAGATTAACAATCAGGAAAATTTAGTTTTAAGACCCCGAAATATGTTTGTTTAGACCCCAAAACCATATAAGATAATGTCAACACTTTTTTGTCAATATTTTACAAATAACAGATCCGTGCCTTGGACCAAAATGTTGTTCTTGATTTCCGCATAAGGTTGGTCTCAACCTTATCCATTTTTGGACAAGTTAATGCAAAAGAAGTAAAGTAAACAGTAGCCAAGTTTTTGCCTGATTACGATGGACTCTCAATGAGAATTCTTAAGAATTGCATTAATGACGTCACTGAACCGTTTCTGGGTGTTTCCAACAAATCATTTACCGAATCGTTTTTTTCCGGAATAAGGTAAGTTGGTATAAAACCTATTTTTTGAATGGGACAGAAAATACTTCCAACATTATGAGGTAGGCCTATGTGTATGTTTATTATACTGAACGTTGCAGATTTATCAAGACACGATGTAAACACGTAGTGCATTTATGAAATGTCATCATGGTTTATGTACGGTATTTACTTGGTAAACCCATGGAATGGAATGGGCTCAAAGGGCAATACAAATCTAAAAATGGGAGACATTTGTTATCCTATAAATTTAAACGTAGTTGTTTGATGGAATAACATTTATATAAGACAA
The DNA here is from genome assembly GCA_963675035.1 of Allygus modestus. Lineage (NCBI taxonomy): Eukaryota > Metazoa > Arthropoda > Insecta > Hemiptera > Cicadellidae > Allygus > Allygus modestus. Next base: position 341,411,816 of record OY776111.1, read on the forward strand.
CTATGATTACAGTGTTTGACAATCAGATAGTTAATTGAATGTGTTATATCCACAGGGGAACACATACACGCTAATCATGGTAGACCCAGATGCCTCGGGTCGCCCGCCAGGGGTCTACTTCCTACATTGGATACTGGCTAACATTCCGGTGGGTGTGCGGTGTTAATTAACAACCATCTTCCTAATCTAATAAAACATTATACCTACCGGTATAATGTTTACCCTCATTTATAGATGTAAACTGTTGGAATGTTTTGTTTGTTTTGATGTGATAACCTCTAGTAGCCTTGTTCGCGGTAGTTGGTTCCTGGTTTTCACATGCGCAGTAATCCCCCTACACGTCTTTTTTGTACAGTCAGTTTACCAATATGCATTTTCTGTCAAAACTTAGTTTTTAAATTATTTTGGGCATTGTTTACATTTTTGATGTTGTTGCAAATTAAGTAAATTAGCAGACAGTATACACATATTGAAGTCAATTCACATAACTGTCCATGTTTGAGTTGACTGTACCCAACTACCAGTTGGAGGAGAATAGAAGTGGGAGGTACTCGCCATTCTCTCGCACTATCTCCCCTATACGCCAGACGCCGTGAACAACCTTGCATGCAGCGAGAACATAATAGAATAGAGAAGACAAGTGTTTATACCCCGTGCATTAAAAGATCCGCCGTGTTGGTTTGTCATACAGCCTGAAATCTACGATCCGCGAGCTCAATTTGCGGTAACCTTTCGCGACCAATACAAAGCCATTATCAACAGTAATAGCTGAGGAATATTTTTGAAATTTTGCATGCTTATATTATAGTCTGAGGATAACGATGGTAATAATTTAAAATTGATCATAATTTTATTAATTGGTGTATAAATATTTTATTACACACTTGTAGATCTGTTTTCCAAAACCAGACATAAAAAAGTTGTTCTGTGGGGAAGTTTTTTATTTGTTGCTCAGAGACATTTTGTCAGAGGGAAAGTTGCAGCAAAATAAACAAATTTTTTCATCTCAACTTTTTTTCTAAAGTGGTCGGTTTTCTCAGAAATCCAGGTATCTTTTGCCGCCGCTCGCTGTCGCGCCGCGCCCGACCATTACACAGCAGTGCAGTGTGCTTTTTTCCGGCTTAGTTGTTGTTTATGTTTTTATTTGTTAATTGGTTTTAGCTATGGTTAGTAATGCTATTGTATTCATTTAAGGAGTAGTAAATTAAGAAAAAGCATCTAAGTAATAACTAGTTTCAGTTACTTATTCATATGTTTATAATACCCTCGAAGTTTCACTATATAGATGATTATGGGTATTAAATTACTTATTCCAAATATTCGTAAACCATTAATCAATAGTCATTGACCTACAGATTGCTCAAGTTCATGGATTTACATTTTACTAATTATTTTTTTTCCACTTAGACTTGTTAGGTACTTCTAAAACAACTTTCGCAAAGTCGGCAGATTTTGACCACACTTATAGAAGGTATATTTTATTATTTATTCAAAATATCTTTTAATCCTTTTTGCAGCAGCATTATGATCTGATCTGATCTTTCTGAGCATTGGGTCCCATTACCAGGTATGGACTTTTTGACTCTCAACGGGTACAACCTAGTTAGCAGTTTCTCTAGAACTGTTTGTGGAAGAGGTGGAACTCTTATCTTTGCTCGTTCCGAACTCGAGTGCAGAACACTCGATCTATCGGAATTCTGTCTCAAGAGGGTAATTTAAGTCTGCGCTTCTATAATCTCGGTCTATCGCACACCTGATAGCAATGATTGGGTCTTTTTTTAATAAACTTGAGAAAATTCTGCTTTATGTCATCAGACTGTCAAATTTTAAGATCATCATTGGGGGAGATGTGAATGCGCAGTTCGACGTGACGACTGATAAGAGGTTGGTTATTGAACTCCTCAACCTTCTCAGGCAGTTCAACCTCTACTGCCATGATGACCAACCAACTCGTGAGGATGCCTGCCTAGATAAAATGTTCTCAAACATCTCCAAGGATGATGTGTCTTGTGAAACAGAACCTTTTTATTTCTCTGACCATGATGGTCTGAAGATTCGTATTGTGTCTGAAAGTTCTCACGAGCCTGATAAGATTACCACCTTTACCTTAAAAAGATTGTTTTTTTTAATCAGAATGTTGAGATTTTTAAATTCAAAATTAGCACCATCAATTGGCAAGAACAATTTGATTCGCATGATTGGCAACTGAACTCAAATCCAGGTAATTTTTTCACCATTTTTCTAGACTGTTTGATGCATGTGTTTGAAGAGTGTTTCCTCTCACTAAGTCTCGCTCAAAGTCTAAACAGGATGGGAATCATGGCAATGCCTGGTTCACACCTGATCTTTCCAGGCTCAAGGAACAGATAATAAATGCCTATGATAGATTCAAACTGTTAAATGATAACCTTAGTAAATTAGCCTATAAGAACATCAAAAGTTCGTACATGAAAGCTGTTAAGGAGGCCAAACTAAATTTCAATTCTGTGTCAATAGCATATTGACATAGTTGTGACAACTCACAACTCACAAAATAAGTGTCAAGCTGTTTGGGCAGTTATTAAACAAAACTCTCAGTCTAGTTAAATTTTTGATAAAATTCCGCTCAACCCTAACATGTTGAATGACTATTTCATTTATTCAGTTACCACAATAACTGATAATATTAAGAAACCAGTCACTACTTATGAACAATTTCTTAACAATGTGCTTATAAACCAGTTTGCTTTTAATTTCACTCCTGTGACCTGCAATGATGTTCAGTTGATAATATCCAAAATGGAAAATACCAAAACCAAAGATTTCTACGATTTCTCCAACTGGTTATTAAAAATCATTTCTGACCTTATTGTAACACCGTAACATAACACTGTCACATACTGTATAAATGCCTGTCTTCAGGTAGGGGTTTTCCCTGAGTGCCTCAAAATTTCCAAAATCATTACAATTTTTAAAAAGGGGGATAAATCCTGCCCAGGCAACTATCGGCCAATTTGGATGGTACCTGTTTTGCCCAAGGTACTTGAACATATACTTTACTTTCAGGTAAGCAGTTTCTTTGAGTCTCACTCACTCTTTAATACACACCAATTTGGCTTTAGGAAAGGACAATCCACTATGGATGCTATAGGCACTATGGTCCATGACATCTTAGATGCCTTTGGAAATAAGGACTTTGCCTGGGCAACCTTCATTGATCTCAGTAAGGTCTTTGGTTGTGTCGATCATGGCGTCTTGCTCCATAAGCTGGAATTTCATGGCTTCAAAAACGTTGAAATAAATCTGTTCAGAACCTATCTTTCGAACCGAAGACAGGCTGTTTACTGTGGGGGTGAATGGTCCTCCATTGGCATAAGCAACTGCGGGGTTCCCCAGGGCTCTGTGTTTCCCTCCTGTTTTTAGTAGCCATCAACGATCTTCCATATTGTTTAAATATTGGCGCGTACCTATATGCCGACGATACCACCTTACTTTCTTGTAACAATGACATAGCGGAATTGGAACTAGATGCTGAGAACTCCCTTAATATAGCTGCTGAATGGTTTTCAGCAAACAGTTTTCTACTGAATAATGAGAAGACGAAAACTGTTATTTTCGGACTTAGGCATATCCCGGATGTACTAAACGCCAGTTCTTGTAGTGTGGTTAAATTCCTTAGAATGCATACCGATCACCATCTCTGTTGGTCGCCTCATATTGATCACCTCTGTACTAGGTTAAATAGATTAACTTTCTTGCTTCGTAGGTTAGGTGATGTCATTCCTTTTGACTATTTAAAAACAGCCTACTTTGCCCTATTGCAATCCACTCTTGATTACGGGATTATTTTCTGGGGCAATGGCCCGTATATCCACAATGTTCTGAAAATACACAAGAAGGTAATTAGGATCATGGCAAAAGTTAACCCAATGGAATATTGTAAACCATTTTTTAGGAATCTTAGAATTTTAACTGTTGTCAATTTATATATTTTTAACATTATGTTAACTAGTTTTGAGAATATTGACTCCCTCACTGTCAGGAGAGACCTGCATAATTTTAACACTAGACATAAAAATATGATTGATGTGCCTTTTGTTAGGTTAGAGAAAAGAAGGTCAAGCTACAGAATCTTGGGATTGAAATGTCTAAATAAACTGCCTACGGAATTTTTGCGGCTCCCGTTCAAAACTTTCAAACTTAAGATCCTGTGTATTGGTTAATAGATAATCCTTTCTATAATGTCAAGGAATTTCTCGAAATCCCGTCCTCCGAGATTATCATGTAGGAAGCATGCAATTTAGCCTATTTATTTATTTATTTAGTATTTTAAATAATACTTTGCACCGTACTCTTTGACCCCTCCTGTTGTATTTGTTTCAGTGTCAATATTAGGTCACTGTTTGGTGTCTCTTATTTGTGATTGTGTTTTACTAGTGTTGTAACAAACATATAAAACCTTGACTATACCAAATGCATGTAACTTGTCAACTGGTAATAAAGCACTGATTCTAGATTCTTAATTCTTGAATCCATAAATAAAAATATATTGTTTATTATATATAAATAACAACTGGACATTTCATTTCCGTTGTTTTTGGCCTACACAAAAATAATCATTAATATATATATCTAGAGCGACTAGAATTTACAGAGAATTATATGAATATTGGAATATTCAATACAGTTTATGGCTAAACAAAGATATTTTTTAACCACTTACGCGTATTTAAATAAATAAAAACAATGAGCTCTTGTGAAAAGTAATCCTAGCGGTTGGTTGATACCCAGTTTTTTGTTTAAGGTGTCCGGTCATTAATACCAAATCCAACACAATTTACGGTATTGTGCTAAGAAGCGCATTGACATCTTAGGTCTACAAAATACAGCCGTGTCTACCCTCATTGCGACTATCTGGTTAAGTGGCGTTGCGTAGTAGACGCTCGGACTAGGGCGGCGCCGCCATCTTTGACTGTTACATCCGACCACCAGGCTGGCCGCACTCCCCGGCGATACATGTTTCCACTTTGAGGAAATTTTTCCCTTTCGAGGGAAAATCAGTCCCAAGAGGGAAACTCAAAGGGAAAAAGAGTTTTGAGGAAAATTATGGGAAAAATTTAAATAATTACTAAAATTAGGAAAAAGTAAAGCAATAGGCCATCAAATAAGAAACACATATATTTATAATGATACATTCATTACTGTATTCAATTGCCAAAATTTACTTACATAAACTGATAAAAGTTACAAACTTTAAGTTGTAATTAACCAAATAAATAACATAACCTTCCTAAAACTATCAGCATCAGTCGTCAGAATAAGCTTTTACGTTTAATATTAATTGTTTTACTAAATTCCGTCTTAAATTCAGCTGATAAGTATTTCTGCTCATAGAGAAAGGCACCCTTTAAACAATGAGGTTAATAAATATATCTAGAGCTCTCGCCTGAGGTAGAAAAGTAAAGCCTACATTATAGCACTGAATTCTATAATATGTTATATCTGGAGTCACCACTCTTTGTCAGAAAAGCGTGCCGCTGTGTTTTTCGGTCGTTATGTTGGCCAATATGTTTTACTGATGCATTGTGGGAGTTTTTGACGTTTTGGTGGTATGGTCATTTTATTCCCCATTTAAATCAGTGTTAATTTAGTGATTTTTCAAAACCATTATCATTGTTTTTTAAGTACATTACGAGTCGAAGCCTAGTGTTAAACTTAACTTTGAAACCTTGCAAATGTGTTTAATTAAAAAGTAACTAATCATATTGAAGCTAAGTAATGATTTAGGTAAGATGAAAATAGTATTGTTTCTTGGTTTAGGATCGTTGGTGAATGCCATTGAAAAACGTGCACTTGGGTGGTTAATTGAATTATTTATTTTACTTACCCATACACATCAACATAATAACATTATTAAATAATGGATGATTTCAAAATTAAATTAAAATATAATTTTAATGTTAACTGTTGACAGTAAACACTACAGCAGACAATCGGTCGACGACTTTTAATTCTGACAACGTTCACCCAGTGAATTTTGATTGGTCCAGCTAATGCCAAGGTGACAACACAACAAAGCAAAAAGCTGAACTAGGCGGCACGCTTTTGGGAAATATTAAGTCAAAGAGTAGTGACTCCAGATATAACATAGAGCTCAGTGCATTATAGTCGACCACCATTTTCCCATCTGTCCCCCTGCTCCTATGGCATCCATCATGGTAACCATGCATTCCAATCCTCTGTTCAAAAGTATTGTTTGTCAGCTGATAAACAGATAACTTGTGAAGGGGGGGATTTGATTGGTTACCTGAAGAAAAAGGCTCTCAGCTTGTAGGCTTTAATTTTGTGTTGCCCAGACGAAAGCTCTAGATATAAGAAGTGCTAAAATAAGTAATTTGAAAACTATGAACAATGAGGGGAAAAAGAGGAAAATTTGTATGAGCAGTGAGGGAACAAAGGGAAAATTTCGTTTGGATAAAGGGAAAAGCTCACGGCAAAAGTGGAAACACTGCTCCCCTCCCCGCTCCGAGTGGATTCTCTATTGTATTATGTGCTTGCTGCTTGTATGTTGTATGTTAGTTTACCTGCATCAGTTGGTGCGTGGTGCGCTGGATGACGTAGCTCTATTATCTGAACTACAGGTCAATGTCCCTCGGCACAATTCCTGCCGCCTCCGTCTTTCTTTCTCCTTGCTCTACTGTCGAACTAATTTGGGGGTTAACACAACTTTAAATGTAATGGGCAGAATTTATAATGCATTGCCATATGATGTTGACACTTTCTGTGATTCTCTTTATAAGTTTAAAAAATAAACTGTGCAAATTGTATTTGTATCATTATATTTTATATCTTTTTTAATACTGTATGTTAGATGCAAACATTGACAGATCGTTGCTATAGTTATTTAAATAATTGAGTTTTCTTAACTACATGTATATAATAATTAGTCTATAATTTCAAATTATTCATTGCAGCATGTATTTATAGTATTTTAAAAGTGCAGTGTGCCTGGAGTGGAATTATTGTTACTACCATAGAAGATATTGAGTGTTTGACATTAAGATAAACTTGAATTTATGTTTTCTTACAACAAATATATGTTAATAGTAATGCTACTTTGTAATTGGGTTATTTTGGTATTTTTTAGTAACATTGTTTCCAGTAAATAAATTAAATCATTTGACATAGCAAGCCTATTCCATTTTGAAGGCCTTAGCCTACTTGTTATTCAAAACGTATTGTTTCATGTCTGGTGGTAAACTTTCCCATGTTTTCTTATTTCATTTAAAACCATGTTGAGGCCTGTAAGTCAGTATTTTGTCAAGTGTGGTTGTATCCACACTATCAAATACACCTGGCACCAGTTTTTTCTTACCAGTTTAAACTATTAAATACCAAACGTTATAAGCAAGGTTGCTCACCCCACCAACCAACCATGCTTATAAATTGATTTTCAAAATCAAACCAACGGATTACTGTTAGGTCAGTGCAAAATAAACGTAATAATAAGTACACAAATATTTGTTATGGCAGAAATTTAAGCACACCTGCGAAGGTCGAGCTCGCGCCCTCAGGATCTTTATAGTCAGTAGGATATCATAGATTTAACATACTCCTTTGTCACGGATTAAACATACTCCTTAAGGTGATGTTTTGATATCCACTGAGCCACCACAACATATAATATGTGATTAATGCGGAGAGGTTTCCAGGCAAAAAGCGATGGAGCAATCAAATGACTAACAAAAGCATTTTGGTGACACTCGATTGAAACATGATCTGGCGGTACTTTAATTAAATATGAGTACCTGGGGGCCGGGCTTTGCTCGGGGAAAGGCCAGTCAGTCAGTTTAGATGACCCGGAGTAATATTTCACCACTTACCCCTACTGATAATCAGATTTGTATAACTCATTTGCCTCTTTTCTACATGTTTAAGGTCCCTCCAGTTGTTATTTACATCTCAATGTCCCTTTGATTTATTTTACTACTCTATATATGTAATCTTCACTCAAATCTTTTAATCTCTGCTCTCAGGAAACCACATGTTAATAATCATAAACAACATGAGTATTTACTTTGACAGTTCCATGGTTGATTATGAACAGCTGATACAATTCTTTTGTTTTGATTTTAAACTCCATAAGCCCAATGTTAATTTTTTTAACTTTTCATTTTAGTTTTTTTTACATTATTTGATTTTTCCTGGGGATGAGGCCTGTCTAGAACTTATTTTTATCCCAGAGATTAGTTATTTCGAACATTTTAAGGAAATCGTTGGAGCCGTTTTTGAGATCAGTGTCGCAAGCAAGCAAACAAACAAGCAAACCTTACTCATATTAGAGTATAGGATTCACTTATCTATATTTGTATACGAGGCCCAATTAAGATGAGTTCGAGTGTTTATCTTATCCTTATAATCGAGAAAGTACCTGGGCAGCCGAACTTTGCTCGGGGGAAGGCCAGTCAGTTTGTTTAGATAACTTGGAGTAATATTTCACCACTTCCCCCTACTGATAATCAGATTTGTATAACTCATTTGCCTCTTTTCTACATTTTTAAGGTCACTCCAGTTGTCTTTCAATCTCTGCTCTCAGGAAACCACATGTTATAATCATAAACAACATGAGTATTACTTTGACAGTAGTTCCCTGGTTGATTATGAACAGCTGTTACAATTCTTTTGTTTTGATTTGAAACTTCATAAGCCCAATGATAATTTGTGTAACTTTTCAATTTCTTTTTTTAACATTATTTGATTTTTCCTGGGGATGAGACCTGTCTAGAACATATTTTTATACCAAAACTTAGTTATTTCCAAAATTTGAAGGAAATCCTCGGAGCCGTTTTCGGGATAATTGTGCAACCAACCAACCAACCAAACAATCAAGCAAACATTGTTCATTTAAGAGTATAGAATTATCGCACACCTAGTAAAGATAACAATGAAAAACATTATTGTACCTACTTTATAATATAGAAACTTGGATTAACTTTCAGCAGTTCTTCGACACTTCGAGAATATCATTAACTATGTGTTGAATTCTTCCAGTACTATCTTCGTACGACAGTACTTTAAAGTAATGCAATTTATAACCGCATGGTTGATTTATCTCATTAGCCAATTAGATCATCAGTTTTTTTCAGCCACCTTTAAGCAACCAATAAAGACACTAACAGTTACAGCATCTATACTTTAATTCGTTGTTATATTTCAGGGAGAAGACTTTCACTTTGGTAACCTGAGTAAATCTACTGAAATTATCGGTAAGTTGTATTACCTTGGCTTGCTTTTTAATGTCCCAAAGACATGCTTTTTAATATTCTATTCCATCCCAAACCTATTATACACGCCAGGTTCAAAAAGTTAGTTCTGCAGATAACTTAAGTTTTAGTTGTCGCAACCTTACTTTGGTTTGTATCCCTTATCAAAATTTAATACTTTGAACAGATTATAAAAATGTATTGTCCCCTTACTCTAATACTCAGTAGGTAGTTTAATACTTTAGACTTGTGGTTTTAACTTATGAACTCACAATTAGACATGCAAATTATGTTTAAAGTTTAAATGTGTTGTTTGAAGACCCAAATAAATGTGTATGGTAATTTACTTTTTTACATCCTATACGAAATATATATAAAGAGTATTGTACACTCTTTGAATTGTAATTTTAATATCAAGTTATCATTCGTGCATAGCTTTTTTATTTGTGTAATTTAATGACTGAGGTCCTCCTCAACAACTCAATACAAATAAATCATTAACTAGCTGTCCTGTTGCTCGAATCCGAGCAAGTTTGTACCCAACGAAAGGTTTCTTCAGTTGTAAACAAACATATCAAAACATCTGAAATTAAAACGGATGATAACAACGTACTTTCAATCAACACGTAATTTAGACTTCTGTCGTCAGATAGCGCCACTGTTTCGTCCACACCGCCTGGCGCAGGTATTTCGTTCGCGTCTACCAGTTAAAGTTCGTCGGCCTCCTCCTCTTAGCCGTCCTGGTCGACGTCTTATAGTCTCCATTATGTCGGACGTTTTTTTGGTTATGTTTTGATTTTGTTCAAATAAAAACTGGTGTTTTGTTGCCAGCTGTACGTTCAATAACCATTTTTCAGGGTCAGATTTTATTTGTTTAACCACTTCCTTAAATAAACAGCTGATTTCTCGATCGTTGGTTTGTAACTGCATATTATGTCTATGGGGAAAATCGCGACTTTGACCCCATATTTTCCCCTGTCCACGGTGACTTTTATACATTTTTTAATTGATGGCAAAACTACATGCTAAGACCTTTCTAACGACACCTTGGACATGGTGATCGGTAGCACCACCGCTCCAAAACAATTATGACAAAAATATGCCTAGCGTATTAAAAATATAGATTAGGAAGGGAATGCTTTGACTATTGTTCTTAGGCACCCCCACTCCCCCTCTAACTCCGACCGTGGTGGTCACTCACTTCATGAGGGAGGTCTTTCACTCGGGAGCGGTCACTCACTGGTCCACTCACCTAATCACTCTCTCATACATGTCTAAACAACACTTCATTTGTAAAACCCAATATTTACGTTTTGGTAATGCACATTTTGGCTTCAAAAAACCATTACGTCTCTTAAAATAAACGGAAATCAGAAAACTTGTTTTCTGTGACGGAAGTTAAAATCCGTCATCTTTATTCTACCTTCAGTTGGTTCGAAAATATCAAACATAACTAAAATTATATACGGTTATGAAAACATAACTCATAATAGAGTAGGGTTCCTGTAAAGTACTTTTGTAACCATTGGTTCTTTTAAGATGAATAAGTTATTAATATTAATTGGAACTTTCATAACTGTTTTCAGCGTGGACGGGCCCAGCGCCGCCAAAATTTACCGGAATCCACCGCTACATGTTCTTCGTCTACCGCCATTCGCCATCCACTGGCAGGCTCTACGACCCCCTGGAGGAGTCCGAGAGAGATTACTTCGACCTGAACGCCTATCTAAGGAAGACTGCCCGCATGGGGGTGGCACTGATAGGGCCGTTGGCTGGCGTACAGTTCCTCTCAGAATTCTAGCTTATAACACTGCTGTATGATTGCGTTTATAATAGTTGCCAACAAATGTAATGTACTTTGTACCAGTAAAATAAATGAAAAAATTAAATTTGTGATGAAAATTGTTTTATAGGTCTAAAGCTATTTGGACATTTTTAGTGATTAATATCAAACCTGTATATTTAATCCCTCTCTACTCTGTGAAGGACTAATGAAACTGTATTGATAAATACCCCCGTCATAGCAAACCTGCGTACTTAGCTAATTTCCAATTCATAATATATTTCTAAATACCACATAAAGCCACATACCAAGTTTCATAAAAATATATTCACAAATAAGCAATATATACAATTTGAATTATTCTCCGTAAGACATTGGGGATGAGTACGAAGATTTGCTGCAACAAGGATCAAATACCCCCGTAGCAGCAAACTTGCGTACTCAGCGAATTTTCAATGCTTGTATATATTTCTCACTACCACATAGAGCCACTCACCAAGATTCATAAAAAAACAGGAATAAATAAGTGATATATAGCATTTTATTTATTCTCAATAAGAATAACATTGAAAGCTGAGATTTTGTTGGAGGTTTGCTGCAACAAGGAACACAAAATATGTGTTGTTATGCAATAATCAATATAACTTAACCAATCGAAGCTGCATACCAAGTTTTATTAATTTAGGTTTATAATTAAGGGAGACATTAAATTTTACTTTTTCTCCTTAAGAATAACATGGGGGCTGAGTATGCAGGTTTGCTGCTGCGGGTGAAATCAGCAACAATGATTTTTTAGCGAATTTCCCATATAGGGAAGAAGCTATTACCGTAGTCGGCATGGTAAGACCTAGGCCCGGGACCATGATAACTTTTCGTTTTGAGGACCCCAGGCCCCAAAAAAACCATTCGTTCGAAACTTTATATATATATATATATATATATATATAATATAATATAATATAATATATATAATATATATATTATATATATTATTTTATATATTATATGTGTGTGTGTGTGTGTGTGTGTGTGTGTGTGTGTGTGTGTGTGTGTGTGTGTGTGTGTGTGTGTGTGTGTGTGTGTGTGTGTGTGTGAGAGAGAGAGCACGATAACTCTCGTAAAAATGGTCCGATTTTGATGAAATTTTGTATAAACGTGTAAAGCAACATTTATGACTTTAAGTTCGAAAACCAGCCAGATCGCTCTATCCGAAGGGGTATTTTGGAGGGGTTTTGTACCCCAAAATTGGGGTTTTTGAATTTTTTACAAATAATTTTTGAAAAAAAATCAAATTTTAGTTTTAGCGAATTTCCCCTATAGGGAAGAAGCTATTACCGTAGGTCTCATGGTAAGACTTAAGCCCGAGACCATGATAACTTTTTGTTTTGATGTCCCCAGATGTCCAAAACACTATTCGTTCAAATTTATATATATGTATATATATATATCTATATATGTGTCCGTGAATGCGATAACTTGAGTAAAAAACGTCCGATTTCGATGAAATTTGGCTCAAATGTGTAAACTGACATTTATGACTTTAAGTTCGAAAACCAGAAAAATCGGACCATGGGAAGGGGGGTTTAAGGGGGTTTTAAATTTTCCAAAAATCAGTTTTTTGCATTTTTTACCCTAAAATTTTTAAAACACTTAATTTTGGTTTAGACCATGTTATAGAGCTTAAAAAAACAAATAATATGGTATTTTGAATTATTAACCTAGGTTAAGTGGTTGCGGAAAAAATCCAAAAAAACATGCTCATAAAATCTCCCATGTTAATCTTATGGGAAAAAGGTTTTTGGCTTTTCCTCAGTTAATTTTACTTTAAACTTCACATTTTCTTTTACCAATCACTTCAGCTCCACAAAACAATCATTTTGGTGTTTAATTTGTGATTCTACGTCAAACCGTTGCAGAGATATTCAAAGTGCTAAACACAGTACGTTGTCCAATGTTATCCTTATGGAGAATAAATAAAATTTGATATCTTGATTATTTATGAATGTATATTGATGAAATTTGGTATGTGGCTTCATGTTGTACTGGTATATTGATAATTGCACAAAAAATAAATGTTTTGTTGATTGTTCCCGTAGCAGCTAACCTGCATACTCAGCCCTAATGTTATTCTTATGGAGAATAAGTAAAGTTTTATATCTCCCTTAATTATGAACATAAATTAATAAAACATGGTAAGTAGCTTCACCTGGTTCAGTTATATTGATAATTGCATAACAACTCATTTCTTATCTTCCTCGTTGCAGCAAACCTGCGTACTCAGTCCTAATGTTATTCTTATGGGGAATAAATAAAATGTAATAAATCACTTATTTATGAATGTATTTTTGTCAAAATTGGTGAGTGGCTTTATGTACTAGTGAGAAACATATCAATGCATTGGAAATTCGCTGAGTACGCAGGTTTGCTGCGACGGGGGGTATTTACCATTGGATTCAGCTTAGAAAAACACACAATTTGGTATTTTGATCATTTCTCTACGTTAATTGGTTACCGAGATATTGAAAGTGCTAAACACAGTACGTTGTCTAATGTTATTCTTATGGAGGAAAAGAAAATTGTATAACTCGCTTAATTATGAACGTATACTGACGAAACTGTATCTGGCTGTGACGGCTTCATCTGGTTGTGGTCTATTGATATTTGCTCAAAAAAGCAATTTTTTCCAAAGGCTCCCGTAGCAGCAAACCTGTGTACTCACCCCCCATGTTATTCTTATGGAGAATAATTAAATGCTATGTCTCTCTTAATTATGAATATAAATGAATAAAAACTGGTATACGACTTCACCTAGTTAAAGTTCTATTCATATTAGTGTAAATACCCATTTATTATGTTCCTTGTTGCAGCAAACCTGCATACTCAGCCCAATGTTATTCTTATGGAGAATAATTAAAATTGCATATATCGCTTAGTTGTGAGTATATTTTTATGAAACTTGGTAAGTGGCTTTATGTAGTATTAAGACATTTATGCATCCATTGGAAATTCGCTGAGTATGCAGGTTTGCTGCGACGGGGGTATTTTGTGCAAATATCAATATACGAGTACTAGCCCACACAGCACACGACGTCCCCAGGATATCCCATTTGTGTCCCACACATCCCATTGCTATCCCAGGATAAACAGGACATCCCTAGGATATCCTGATATGTCCCGGGACATTTGTGGACGTCCCAGGGATGTCCACGAAATCCCGGGATAACGTGGAAATCTTGGGGACATCCCACCTACATCCTCTATATCCCAGACCAATTTTAGTGATAATTCATTAAAAGTTGTATTTAGAGTTTTAGTATTCAAACCAAATTGAATAACAAGGATAATGATTAGATATGTAAAATAACACATGTATAAAGAAAGAATGAATTTACAGTTTATACATCCATGAAATATGCATAGAATTCTGACAATTTATAAGAAAAGAAAAGAAAAATTGCATACTTTTTACCGGTACACCATTAAATTAACGGCCAATCCGATCTCCCATAATCCCCTTTAGAGAAAAGAGAAAAAATCCGACGCGGCGCCTGGCGCCTGCGCAGAATCGCAGCATCCCAACCAAACTCTATGTCTACAGACGACAGACCACGAGACCAGATAGACGTGCCTTATAACGGTGAATCCGTATTTGTCTTTGTAAATTATGTTTCAGTTACTTTCTAGTTAGGCTACCAAGTTTTAAGTTTTGCAGGTTTGAATTGGGAAAAATATATCTTCATTCAAGAGTTACTTCAGGTGTTTTGAATACTGTACTGTTTCTTGGTAAGTAACATACTTTGTTAAAACAGATTTACAGGTTAACTATAGTTAATTTTTCTTCATAATGTAATAAAGAGTTATTCCACTAGGATGGTTTGTTTATAGACAGTACCCACCTACTGATTCAGTTTAGTCAGTCTCTCATACTAAGAACTATCATAACCTCAAAACTATCTAGGCCTATAAAGTGTATTGCAGAATGAAAAACTAGGCTTTCCATACTTCCATAAGGCCAATGTTACAATTAACACTAGTCTTATGGGCAGCCTGGATTTACATTTATTTAATCATAAGAACACTGAAGACTTTTTAGCTTAAAGTTGTTTTCCTTACAAAATATATAATTCTTATCCATATGTGTTGTATTATATTAACTCTGATAGTAGGTAACAGCCTTTTATTTTTATTATTCACCCAAATTTGCAATTAGGCTATACCGGTACTGCGCACAGTTACCTTACCCAATGCGCATAGTAACACACCAGTCGGAGAACTGGGCGCTTTTGCATACTTTGACATTCATTTCTGTAAAAATAATGGTTAAATCGGTTAAATTGGAATTTTTCTCCTAAGAAACGAATAAGCTAAACGGTGAGCAGTTATATGTATTCGTTTGAAGTTTAACTCGAAATGAAACAGTTTTACATACCTTTCCGTCGTCAGTCCTTTGGTTTACTAGCAGATGACTGGTTTCGGGACTGCTGTTCCATTATCAAATCTTTCGTCGATAAATTAAAATATGAACACATAGTCACAATATATACACTAACACTAGCCAATGACAAGTCCAAACACCGGGATACGAACACGCGGAAGGCTACAATGTGACAAGGTACATTGGTAGGAGGTAAGTTAGTCATGTAGGCCTAGGTATTTGGAGGTAGTCACGTCACAGCCTTCCGCGTGTTCTTGTCCCACCGTCTGGACTTGTCCTTGGTCGGCCAAACCAAATAAATGCTTGTTTTAATCGTAGCGTCCGTTTGTGTTGTGTTGGTATATATATTGTGACAAAGTTATGTGTTCATATTTTAATTTAGCGACGCCAGATTTAATAATGGGACAGTAGTCCCAAAACTAGTCAGTCATCTGCTAGTAAACCAGAGGATTGATTGACGATAGGGTATAAAAACCTGTTTTATTTTGAGTCAAACTTCGATCCTAGAGGCAATATGAATAAATTGAAGTTGAACTATAAAAATCTTTGAGTACGGTATAATGGATTTAACTTAGGTGTGCCCAGTTTCCCCACTTGCCCCTAAATAGGCCTTAGGTACGATACATAAAGTAATAATGGTTTCTTAATGATTATTTGTTAGCGCCTAAAACTTATGCAAATTTTAAAGAGAATATTGAGGAACATATTGAATTTTATCATTCGGTTAACTGAAGTGTGGTAAATCAACTCTTTATTTTAAGATACTATAATCTTGATGCTAGGTGGAAAGAAAAATCAGCTTCATCGTGTACTTTAGTTACTATTGAATTAATAAAAAGCGTATGACGTACGATTAGGTAAATAAATCAAATCTTTAAAAACTCAACCTAAATTGCCGTATGAACTCAGTGCCTGATGAGTGGATATGGTACATTAAAAGTAGGCATATGACGTAACTATGTGCTTTCAGGAAATTTTTAGGCCTAGTTTGTTTGCTAATCAAATGAGGTATTTAAATAAGCATGTGTCTCTGTTTAGAAGCTGATCACAAGCAGTTTGCTGAGGCCAAAGTAAAACATATTGGTTTCATGGATTGCCTCAAACCCCAAATAAATCAACTTTTTATATGAAGAGAAATCCAGGAAAAACTATAAAAACAATTCTGTATATTAAATAAGGTGGGTTAGAAAACTATGATTAGGTAACGTAGGCTACTTCATTCGATTATGCAAGGTCTATGATAGCCTTAACACCTATCAAAATGATCACAATTTACTTACTTACACAATTGCCTGAATAAGGTGTCATAAGTTAAAGTCAATAATAAGGGCCTATATATAATAACCATTTTACATTCAAAGTTAACAGGATCGGTTGATTTTTTTGTGTGTTACATGGTCAACACTGAATAATTTGCTATTTTTTACTTATGTCTATTCTGTTTGTATGCCGATTTCAATATTTAAACTGAAAGAAAACAATATTTTAACTAAAATACACCATTAATTCATTTAAAACATGATTTTTCTATTCCATTTCAAAGGTTTTAAAAATTACAGGACAGGAACGGCACCAGTACGTCATTCTAAGCCAATGGGTTAAGAGCCAATGGGTCTTTATATCTATTACCTGATTCTATATTGATGAAACTTTGTATGTTGCTTGGTTGTGGTTTATTGATATTTATACAAAAAGATTTTTTATTGTCCGCGAAGCCGCAAACTTGCTTACTTAGCCCTAATGTTATTTTAATGAAGAATATGTAAAGTTTGATAGGTATCTCCCTCAATTATGAACTTAAATTAATAAAACTTGGTATATAGCTTCATCTGGTTGAGTTTTGCTGATAATTCCATAACAACACATTTCTCATCCTCCTTGACTCAGCGTTAATATGGAGGGTAAATAAAATGTTATTTATCACTTATATTTATGAAAGTATTTTCATGAAAATTGGCTAGTGGCTTTATATGGTAGATATATAAATTGGCATTGGAAATTCGCTGATAATGCTGGTTTTCTGTGTGCGGGGTATTATTTGTTATCCTTTCTGTCTTGATTTTATTTTCTAGAATACGTTAGGCTACTGGCTACCGCATTTATCATTTTATTTTTTCGGCATAATTAATTATTAATACAATTATTTGCTCATCATCTTCATGCACTACGGTACAAATTTGAGGGTGGCCAAGGGGTCAGGTCTACTGGAAACTAGGGGTGAATAGACTCTGCAACTGATTTGCCAAAATTGAAGACCACTTATGCTTTTTGATGTTTCTTTAAGCACTTAAACTGTACCTTATAAACACATGGCTACACAAAATATTCAATGACATATTTACCAAATATAATGTTAAGGGGAGATTAAATTTGTAATATTGCTGACAATTTTCTTTTACATTTTTCAACATTAATATTCATAACATTATATTTCATTTTAGTGTGAATGATTGGTGGTTACCAGTAACTGTAATATAATCATTAACAAGGCGACTGAAATGGCAGCAGCAGAAATAAAATGAGTTTTCACGCTGTGACGGCGGTATTTTATTACTAGAGAAGACATTTTTAATGTTTGGTCTTGTTTACTTCCCAGTTCATTTCTATCTTTTTTAGCAAATTTCCTCTATAAGGAAAAAGCTATTACTGTAGGTGGCATGGTAAGACTTAACGCCGAGACCATGATCACTTTATGTTTTGAGGTCCCTGTATGCCAAACAGATAAGTTGTTTAGATTTATATATATGCGTCCGTTACCTCGATAAATTTTGAAATAAATGCCCAATTTTGATTAAATTTGGCCTAAATGTGGAGAGTAACATTTATGACTTTAGTTCGAGAACCAGATCGATCAGGCTATGGAAAGAGAGTTCAAAATAAGTAGAAACCACCTAGTACTGGTATATTGATATTTGCACGAAATTTGTTTTTTGTTGATTATCCCCGTAGCAGCAAACCTGCATACTCAGCCATGTGTTATTTTTATGGAGAATAAGTAAAGTTTTATATCTCCCGTAATTAATTATGAACATAAATTATTAAAACTTGGTATGTAGCTTCACCTTATTGAGTTATATTGATAATTGCTTAAAAATACATTTCTTATATTTCTTATTGCTGCAAACCTGCGTACTCAGCCTTTATGTTATTCTTGTAGAGAATAACTCAAATGCTATATATCACTTATTTATAAATGTATTTTTATGAAACTTGGTAAGTGGCTTTCTGTGGTAGTAAGAAACATATAGGGCTATATGCATTAGAAATTTTCTGCGTACGCAGGTTTGTTGCGACAGGGATATTATTCATATGGGGAGTAAGTAAAGTTTGATATCTCCCTTAGTTATGAACTTAAATTAATAAAACTTGGTATTTAGCTTCACCTGTTTGAGTTATATTGATTATCGCAAAAAAAACATATTTCTTTCCTTCCTCGTTTCAGCAAATCTGCGTGCACAGCCTTAATGTTATTCTTATGGAGAACAAATAAATGTTATACACTTATTTATGAATTTATTTATGAATTTATTTTTGTGAAACTTGGTAAGTGGCTCTATGTAGTAGTGAGACACATTTATATGCATTGGAAATTCGCTTTGTACGCATGTTTGCTGCGACAGGGGTATTTTTGGATAAAATATTACCCAAGGCTATATGCAGTATTAGCTTAATTTTTTTTATTTACAGGAAGTGAGGCCATGATGAAGATGAAAACAGAGAAGGAATTTAATCAACTACCAATACTTACTGTGTGTTTATACAGCCTGGTTTATATGACTTACATTTTTTTATGTACTTAATTTTACTGCAATTATACTGCCATTTTGTTTGAATTCATTATTGTATTATTTAAAAAAATCCTTAATTGTTTGCATCACATCACCGAACAATTATAAATTGGAATCCATCCTTACATTTTTTTAAATCTGTATTTATTAATTCAACTTTTGTTCTGAGAAATGTTTAGGCGTACACATGCATAAATTCATTTTATTATAAACTTGTTAAAACAACTATTTTTTTTAAGATTTGAGTAAATTTTAATAAAAAGTCCTAAGTTGTGTATATATTTTCAGTGTCAATCCAATTAAGTACATATAATCAGGACATAGTGACACTTTTACAAATAAATCATGTGATAGTAATGAAAAAATTAGCATAAAATATGACAATGGTAACCAATATAAAGTTGTAAAACATGATTTTAAAGTATTTTTGCTTTTGATCTGTGATGTGACAATTTAAAGTTTTGTATGGGTCTAAAGATGACAAAATTACTTTTGACAAAACGTGTCATCCATTAAAAAGATATCATAGGATCACAAGGAAGATTACAGGTATTTAACGTTTATACACTAGTCAACCTGTTTAAAAAAATAACACCAATATGAAGTTAAAACTTTTTTTCTATGTGCAAGCTGGGCATGAACAATTATAGTATTATTTTTATAAAATAATAATTTAAAGTTGTCCTGTAATTTATTTTAGAACTGTCTTCCTATCAAATTGTGTGACCATATTGAAAGGTGCCCCATTATTCTATCAGTTTGAATCCCCTAACCCCACAGATATCCCTGCCTACTCCATGATAATTCTGCAGTCATCATTAGGAGGCGATATGGCTTCAGGGTACACACTACCTATTACTAGGAGTCTTATGGCCTCCCAAGGATGACCACAGAATTATCATGGGGAGGCAGGGATATCTGTGGGGTTATGGGATTCATACTGATAGAATAATGGGACACCTTTCAATACATGTCAAAGGCATGTCTCCAGTAAATCCTTTGGGACATCCTGGGGATGTCCTAGGGCTTCAGAGTACAATATCCCTTTGTGGACCGAGGGATGTCCCCAGTACATCCTGGGGATGTCCTAGGGCTTCAAAATACAACATCCTTTTGTGGTCCGAGGGATATCCCCAGATAATCCTGTGGGACATCCTGGGGATGTCCTATGGCTTTCATTATCATGTCCTGATTAGGTCCAAGGGACATCCCATGGTCATCCTGAAGGATGTCCCCAGGATGTAGTGGGGAGAGGACATTTTTGTGTCCTGGGGACATCCTGAGGGTATCTTGAGGATATCATGGGATGAGATAGGGATGATCCTGGGATATCCTGCATATCCCACTGTGATGTCCTTGGGATGTCCAGGGGACAACCTTGTGCTGTGTGGGAGGTGAAGCCACATGCCAATTTTCATTAACATTCATCATAAAACTCGAGTTTTTAAATGTTAATTATTCTCCATATGGATAACATTGGACAACGTACTGTGTTTAGCACTTTGAATATCTCTGCAACGGTTGGACGTAGAATCACAAATTAAACACCAAAATGTTTTTTTTTTTTGTAGAGCTGAACTGATTGGTAAAATCAAATGTGAGGTTTGCATTAAAATTAACAGAGGTAAAGCTAAAAACTTTTTCCCCATAAGATTAACATGGGAGATTTTATGAACACATTTTTTTGGATTTTCTCCGCAATCACTTAACCTAGGTTATTGATTGAAATTACCATATTATTTGTTTTTAAGCTTTATAAAATGGTCAAAACCAAAATTAAGTACTGTATTTTAAAAATTTTATGGTGAAAAATGCAAAAAACTGATTGTTTGAAAATTGTAAACCCTCATAAAACCACCTTCCAATTGCCCGATTTTTCTGGTTTTCGAACTTAAGTCATGAATGTCACACATTAGAGCCAAATTTCATCGAAATCAGGCGTTTTTTACTCAAGTTATCGTGTTAACGGACACATATATACACATATACATATATATTTACATATTTATCAATTTGAAATAATAGTGTTTTTGGCATCTGGGGACCTAAATACAAAAATCTGTCATGGTCTACGGTAATAGCATAGATTAAGCATACCCCTTAGGAGTATGCTTAATCTATGGTAATAGCTTCTTCCCTAAAGGGGAAATTCGCTGAAAATATGGGTTTTCATTTAAATATATATATTACTGAACTAGGTGAAGCCACCCACATACCAAGTTTCATCAATATACATTCATAAATAAGCGATATATACCATTTTGATTATTCTCCATAAGAATAACATTGGGGGTGAGTACGCAAGTTTGCTGCAACAAGGAACACAACAAATGGATCAACAACAGATCAAATATTTATTCCAAAAGAAATAGTAGCCAAATATTGGGAGTATAATAAAGAATTTTATGCAGTATTTATCGACTTTCAAAAAGCGACTTATTAAGCGTAAGCTACATAGGTACACGCCTAAGGTGCCCGCACCACATTATAAGTATATACTTGGCTCAAAAAGCAAACAAAAAGATCGCCGACCGACCAATCTGGGCGGTAAGGGCCCGCACCACTGATTGCGCATAGCAGCCTATTGCTCCTAAATCCGCTCCTGTATATTCTTACACTTATAATTATATGAGGGTTTTATTTGGATTCTGCTTATAAAACAAACAAATTGTTGTTTTGACCATTTTTTTACGTCAATCGGTTACAAAGTATTGAAAGTGCTAACTTACCCACCACAGCAAACCTGCGACCTTAGAGAATTTCCAGTGCATATACATGATTTGTCTCACTACCACAAAAAGCGCCTTACCAAGTTTCATAAAAATATAACATTAGTGATGAGTATGCAGGATTTCTGATACGAGAATAATCAAAAAAACATTGTTTTCTTGTGAAAAATCTCAATAGACAACAACGATGGAGGTAGTATAGATGGAGCTATACTATCCGGCGGACGGATAGTGAAGCCGCGTCGGACTGCACTGTTACGGGGGGAGGGGAGGCAGCCGCCACGCCACCGGGGCCGTGTGCCGCAATACCTGATCACCTGATCGAACACAATAAATAAATAGTTTATTTGTGTGTAAACGCATTCTTTTAGCAAGGAAAGTAAATAAAGTGAGTGCGGGTTGAAAGATTGATATAATTATTATTCTATACAAGATGACTTTTATAAAACTCATATATATTAAAAGGTACAGCAGTTAACAAGGGGGGGTGGAGTCGTTAGATTATATGTTATTTGGTTCGAAATTTGACAGGAACCTATTTAAAGTGAAGGTTCGTAGAGCTTTCAGGCCAGGTGTGCTTATTTACATAAGAGTAATATGTTCGCAGCAAAGATGTCTTACGAGGGCGTCCAGCTGATTCATAAATCAACAACATAACATAACGTTTGCCAACCTTAAGGGTATAATAATGGTACAGCTATTTTTAAATTGTCACTGGACTTGCAGGCAAAAAATTTAAACCCTTAATCGATTAATCCAATAATGCAAATAAATTTAAAAAATATATCAGTTTCATAAAATAACAGTTTATCATAGAATGTTAATTCAACAACAGTTAAACAATGTTAATTATAATTAAACTGATGAGGGAAATATGATACTCGTACTATAAATATCGTGTTTCCAGCAACACTACAGATTGGATTGGTGATCACGTGACCTTCCAGCTGTTTTTACGAGGTCTCTTCCGGTTCCGTACAAATGTATATTATGTATTTAAGTTTGTGGAGGTCAACGCGTTTATACTTACCAGCATAGGTCTACTTTAGCATGATGTTAAGCATCAAAATATAATGTTTACCTAATGTATAACTACTATTATTAGTAGTTAAATAGTAGTTTTATTAATAGTAATATAATGTTTACCTAATGTATAACTACCATTAACTACTATGTAACTTTATGTTATGTTGTTGATTTATGAATCAGCTGGACGCCTTTTTCTGGAATCTCGTAAGACGTCTTTGCTGTGACCATTACTCTTATGTAAATAAGCACACCTGGTCTGAAAGCTCTACGAACCTTCACTTTAAATAGGTTCCTGTCCAATTTCGAACCAAATAACATATAATCTAACGACTCCACCCCCCCCCCCATCCTGCTAACTGCTGTACCTTTTAATATCAAATTTAACAATATTCTAGTGGTATGAGTTTTATAAAAGTCATCATGTATAGAAGAATAATTATATCAATCTTTCAACCCGCACTCACTTTATTTACTTTCCTTGCTAAAAGAATGCGTTTACACACAAATAAACTATTTATTTATTGTGTTCGATCAGGTGATCAGGTATTGCGGCACACGGCCCCGGTGGCGTGGCGGCTGCCTCCCCTCCCCCCGTAACAGTGCAGTCCGACGCGGCTTCACTATCCGTCCGCCGTGACCGATAGTATAGCTCCATCTATACTACCTCCATCGTTGTTGTCTATTGAGATTTTTCACAAGAAAACAATGTTTTTTTGATTATTCTCGTATCAGAAATCTTGCATACTCATCACTAATGTTATATTTTTATGAAACTTGGTAAGGCGCTTTTTGTGGTAGTGAGACAAATCATGTATATGCACTGGAAATTCTCTAAGGTCGCAGGTTTGCTGTGGTGGGTAAGTTAGCACTTTCAATACTTTGTAACCGATTGACGTAAAAAAATGGTCAAAACAACAATTTGTTTGTTTTATAAGCAGAATCCAAATAAAACCCTAATATAATTATAAGTGTAAGAATATACAGGAGCGGATTTAGGAGCAATAGGCTGCTATGCGCAATCAGTGGTGCGGGCCCTTACCGCCCAGATTGGTCGGTCGGCGATCTTTTTGTTTGATTTTTGAGCCAAATATGTACTTATAATGTGGTGCGGGCACCTTAGGCGTGTCCCTATGCAGCTTACGCTTAAATCAAGCTCGATTCCATTAAATTAAATACTTAAATTGTTATAAATCGACTTCAACTTAGTAAACTTCAAAGTTGCATGGTTTTAAGGCTAGCTTGCCTTTGGCGGAAAGAATTGTAATTGGAATACCAGAATTACGGAATTAATGCTTAGCTTTATTTGAGGTTATGTTAGTTTCTTGTTTATGGTAATAGTCAAATAATTGTGAATTCCCAGCAAATAGATAATTCTGTTTGTGTAGATATGGAACCCACAATTAAGAGGTTTTATGGGACATTGCAAGTTGAATTAGAAAGAGCTAAAGAAGATTTGAAAGGCGTAGAGGAAAGTATAAAAAAAATAATTGGAAGAGATCCAAATGAAAGTCCTTCACTCAGGTAGGCACCCTAATTACTATTAACTTGGCTAATGTTACTGTTATCTTCACAACATAATTTTCAAATCATACCACAATTAGGTTATTTAAAGCCTGTTTAAAGCATTAGTTTGTCATGCCATAAATTAGGATCATAGGCTTCTTAGTAGCAGTGGATTAGAACCTAACTTACAGTTGGGTCACAGTGCTTGGCATCTGGTTAGCGTATGATCTGGAATGACTTTTTGCCTTTATTTGGCTTAGTACCGTTATTGTTGTCTACTTTTGTCAACAGAAAACAAAAATCACTTATTTAATTTTAAAACAGGTACCTTTCCCAGGTGCCAAGCCCCGTAAACCGAACTTTAACAAGTTTTTTTTTTAAACTTTACAACTCCATTGGCTGATAACTAGACAGCCAATTTATGAAATAGTTTCATTAAGGAAAAGTTTGTGTAGGTAGAAAACCTATCAGTGGCCTCGGTCCCTATGTTCAATAGTGTTTGGTTAGTAAAGAAATTTCCATTTCTTTTGTTACAATCGGTTTATTATAACCTACTATTATTATAAATAAAATAGGCCTATATGGTATTTATAGGTAAACAACATTTTGAACGACCCCCCAAAACGTGTTCAGGGGGTCACGTTAGGAACTTCTATGGTGGTCCCGGGCTTAAGTTTCACCGTGCGGGTCATGCTAATAGTTCATTTCCCAAAGGAAATTTACTAAGAAATCGTGATGTGTGTATTTTGGTCCTAACAGGTTGTGGTTGGTACCATTGGAAACAGCATTAGTTGTTCTTTCTTTTCATAAGGAGAAATTTGTCATACGACTTCAGAAAGTCTTAGAAATAATTTTTGAAATCAGCTGTTATGTCAGGCCGTCATTTGCCCCATTCGCCGGAAATACGGCTAATTATAAATCACTAATAAATAGATCGATAATTGATTTAGCGTGACGTAAATCATACCTCTTTATAGCCAGGAAAAAGTTATTCCTCTTTGTAGCGCTGCCTTCCTCTATCCTCTATGGAGTGTCACAAATATTGTTTCTGCTAAGTGATTCTTTCTGCTAGCCAGAGCCAATGTGCAATTGTAGGTTATAATTTGTATTTTATTGTCATATTTTAGTGTTCTAGTGATATACAAGTGTAATGTCGTGTAGTGTATGAGTTATTACTATTAGTAATATTTATCCATATTACTATGGGTAGATATTATTATTTATGTTCAAATGTGCGTTATTAAAAATGTCGAGGGTTTTTCAGATCACAATGAAGAAGCCCCCTCGGGAATTGAAATTTGTACTTATTTTTACTTTATCCAAACATCTACCCTATCGTGTTTCATTGATTTTATTTTTTATTCAAATTCTCTGTTCTTTAGTGAAGAAAAAGAGTATGCAAATGATAGGGTTATCTTTTATGGTTTGGACATAGCGACAGTTTGAAGTAACCTCTGCAGATTTTGCTGAAAGGGTATGCTGTAAATTTATGTTAAAAAATAATTTGTTCATATTTCTGTTTAGCCTACATATATATATATATATATTTTTTATTTTTTTTTTTTTTTTCAGAAATATATATATATATATATGTAGGCCTGCCATTTATTATATTATGATAGAGTTCAAAAATTATATCTAGCTTCGGGTAACTAATTTTGGCTTTCAATAAAACTCAAATTTTGTTTTCCAACAAATAAAGTCATTAATACGGATATTACTTTGTACAAAAGTGCATTATTTCCACTAATTTTATTGTTACCTAGTTATATAACAGTGATCGTATACTATTTTTATACTTTTATTTTATTTTTATTTTTCAAATGTACAGCGTCCAAGTTTGTCAATTTTCCCCGGTTTCCGTAAATCTTTCCGTAATTTAGGTCGGCCCTAAACAAAATTTGTCTACTACTATATAAAAATAAATTTCTACGTAGGGAAATAAATTGCCTACATTTTGTATATCTGATTGTCTGTAAAAAAATTGTTTAAAAATATTAGGACTCTACTTTTGAAAATTATTTCAAAAATGTATGGTTTTTCAAGTTTTGCAAAAAACCCACCAACAGGGATTTATTTTATTTTATTTTATTCAAAATCTTCTTTTTCTGAACAAAACGAGTATGAATATGACTACGTTACCAAAAGTAGTTTAGGCACTGCAAATTGTCAAAAAAAACCTCTGCAAAATGGCAAAAATTGCTAGGGCACCGAACAATTTAGTATTAATCATGGAAGGGCAGTCCTAGGGTTAATGGGGCCCACGACCACCACGACTAGTGGACCAGCAGCTTTAGCTACACATTTCGCTAGTAGAGTGCAGCACCAATCACAGCCTGTTGTGGGTTATGGTGAATAGAATAAAATTACCAGGCTAATGAGTTCATCACCATATATGCCAGGGATTTGTATTTGATTACACTATTTAGCTTACAGTACCTTGTCGTAAAAATATTATGTTGTTATTCCAGGCCCAATTTGAAAAGAACAGTTAGCCTAGTTGACCCAAGTTTCAATAGAACAGTTTCAACAGAACTTGATTTCAACAATAGAGTTCGAAATTTTAGTTCTTCAACAAGGTAAGAAAGCAGTAGATTGTAAATTTTAGTCTTACAAGATTTTACCATTGGGCTCAACATTATACTAAAATCCTTGCTGTTAATATGCAGTTTAGAAACAATATAGGTAATACTGTTGCAATTGCAATCAAGAAAGTTATAGTTTATATAAATTAGTCCTATCACCAGTAACTTTTCGGAATTGGGTAGCTGCAGAATTAATTGCAGTCAGTAATGAAATTTTGCAGTAGCATCACTTATTTATGAACATACATTATGATACACTCTATTTAAGTGGTCTCTTCTGATTGTGATCTGCATATTTTTCCATCGCAAACCAGTTCATCACGAGGCCCGTTTCACAAAGTCACAAGTTACATATTCACTGATAAATGTTGATTAACTTGTAAGCTAGTCACTGATGTTTATGAACCAAAAGTTACAACTCTTGTTTTAACCAGTAAAATGTAAATTTCACTCTTGTGAATATTAGTTTTCATAAATTACAAGTTTACACTAGTTAAGGGACCGTGCATATATTTCGTCTTGCCTCCCCGGGGGGGAGGAGGTGCAGCACATCGTGACAGACCATGACACAGGGGAGGGGGGGTTAAGGACTGTGTGATGCGTCACGATTAATGGCGTTGAAGCCTGCGAAATCATCAGTTATACCACAATCCAGTACTTCATAATAATTAATTATTAATAAGTGTGACGTGACAGGGGGGAGGGGGGAGTAATGAGTAGCGTGACACGGGGAAGGGGGTGAAAAAGGGCTGAATATAGCGTGACATAATTTATGCATGGCCCCTTAAAACAGCTTATCTACCGTACTTTTTTACCACTAAAAATAGATGGGTAACCTCTTTTTTATGATTAGTTTTTTTTCACAGGTGTAACTATTTTGTCACAATTGTTGAAATTGTTCAAGAAACATCTGTGACTAAATAACTTAAAAGTTTATCTACATATATCAGTGAATATGTAACTTGTGACTTCGTGAAATGGGCCCCGTGCGAGTTGTGATTTTCTGACATGAGTTGAGTTCTCAATCAGGGATTTCAATCTCGTATCTGATTTACAGTCCCAGGATTTTGGGATTGCTTAAGGTCAATTTATAAATTCAGTTTTATATTATTTACTAAACTTTTTGTATTTACAACATATTTCTTTTTTTTACCCTATATGTACTGTTTTACAAACTTTGCATTATGCACTTATTGCGTCTATAGACATAAGAAAGTTGTGCCAAATTGATGTGTAAATTAAATTCTTTTTGATTAAGATAAAAACAAAGCTATCTCCCGTATCAAAACTGTGAAACTTTCAAATGACTGAGTTCTAAAAAATTTCAAAAATCATTGCAACAAAACTGTATGGAAAAGAAACCAACACTGAAATAAATCCAACTGTACTGTCGTTGAGCACTGGAAACCAAATATAGTACTATTATTTAATATGACAATTGACAATATCAAAGCAAAGTATTTAGAAGAAGAAGATAAAAAAGAGTATTTTTGTTTGGGAAGTCAAGATAATGATTTCCTGCCTGTAATATTACTGTGGGAAAGGAGGGCGTAGCAAACCGGAAATCTTGTGCAAGTGCATTTCGGTGACATGTATTTTGAAGAGGTGGCGCAGCACAGCATTGTGTTCGACCACACCTTGCCACATCAGTCACTTACGTACACACGCAATCACCATAAACCTGCTATTGAAAAAAAAACTAATCATTGGAGGTCACATTCTCTTTATAACAAAATTATTAAACCAAGTATAAAGTAAAAATTATACTATAACAATTTGTAAGATACTAATTAATACTGTAACCGTGAATTAATATGGAATTATTGTTGTCGGCTGAATATCCCGAAATTTGTGGGTACCAAAAATGAACCATGATCCTGGGATGGAAACCCCTACTTCTCAATAAAACCTGCACATTTAAAGTTTTTTTTTTTTTTAAGTTCTTTGTAAGAAAATAAATTTGGTTTTGTTTACGTTAGCCTGTGTTGAAAAACCAAGATGTCACCACTTAATTTAATTTAGTCAAATGTTAAACATTCTGACAATTTTTGTAATATAATTTAAATATTTTATAAAAACTTTTTTATGACAAAATTAAATTACAAAACTTTATTCACTTATTTATATAACCAGCGACCGTCAGTTAATAACCGTACCCAAGAACACATGAGCACTACAAAAAAAAAGACGAGGTCTATATTAATGAAACTGCAAGAGTTAAGGTGGTGCAATGAGCTCTGTAGTAAACTAATTCCGCGCAGGGCGCAGCACCACCGCGCTAGAAGCGGTGCGGCGGACAGGGAAAGTGGAGGGGCGCGTTTGCCCGCCCCCCCTTCGCCGCTTCTTTCTTTGAGAGCTGCCTCCCCCTTACCCCCCAAACCCTCAACTGTCTTGCTCTGTATCTACGGCTGCTCGACTCCCCGTCCAAGCCCATCACCCGCTGTTGGAGCGCCACCGCCGCCGGTTCCCTGTGCCAACATTGATGGAGCCTGGCCATGTCCACTTGCAGAAACATTTTTTTTCTTGATCTTTGTACAGAGAAGTTGGCTTGTAGTTTTAAGAGAGGAAACTGGATGTTTCGTACATTAACAATTAATTATTTGTATTTATAAATTATTTGTAAAATAATTATATAATATATTGCCAAACATTTAATGTGTTGGTCTTTTAAAAACTTCAAATTGTTGTAAGTCATGTATTAAAAATTCTATTAATAATAATTGTTTTCATTTTTCATAATGTTATCTTTATATCCATATTTATCTATATATTATAGGCTATAATTGTCTAAGTTTCTGAAGTGAAACTTTTTTCTTCTGTGTTTTATTAAACACAAATAAATTTAAACAAATATCTGGATTCTAATCTATACAGACAAATGCTTTTTGTGGTTTTTAGCCTACACGCCACCATTTTTAAAATAAATTGCACAAAAACTTTATAGGTAAGCTAAATAGGGTTTAATAAACCAATAAAGTATTTGAGAAAAATCACAATTTATTTACACGCAAAATAAAGTTTTTCCATTACAGAAAACCTTAGTAAAATCACTTCTTAGAATTTTTTAAAAACAAACAGTTCAGTGTTGTATTATGGTTCATAACAACCAAAATATATTTTTCACCACACTACGCTGTAATCACCTGTTTTCAGAACGTCATTTGAATACCGAAAGTAGAGTTTTTCTGCCCAAGGGCCGAAAATTTTCAGCTGATCTATTTAGCCAGTGTTGCCGACTTGTTTTCAAGCGTACATGACGTTATCTGGTTAATACGTGCATACCATTTTGTGTTCTTTGGTTGAAACACTGGAACAAATAACAGTAAAATTAAAAACATTGTACTATCAATGATTTGTTTATTGGTTAACTGTTTTTAGTCCGAGATTGCATGAGACCGCTTGTGTTTTATGACCGATCACATTTAACCTGTTAATAATTGTAGTATGGTGAAAAATAGCGTTCACACCTCTGCCGAAAGGGTTTTGCATAGTCCTCGAACGATTTATGACCTCGACTTCGTCTCGGTCATAAAACACGATCTCGGGCCAGCAAAACCCCACTTTCGGCCCTTGGTGCGAAATATACTATTATGAGCCAATTTTCAGTTTACAAGCACAAATTCTTTAAATAGCTCAACATACAAAAAATTGTTTATGATTATATATATTTTGATAATAAATTTTTAGTTTTCCTTCACTCTAAAAATTAGTGATCCGAGGCATTTCCCTCAACTTCATCAAGGATTCAATGTTGTTAAAAAAAAAATATATATATATATATCAGTTGTAGGCCCTACATCTTAAAACTAAATAAAAAAGCACAATACCAGTAATATGTAAAAGTTATAATTTACATATTTACAGATAATACCCACTCGACCAATATTTAAGTAATTTTTATTTCAATTTATATACATCAGTGATTGGGAACTTCCCTGAATTTTCGGTGAATCTGTGATAAAGGAAAGTTCCTATAGGCTACATCAGTTGAGTGTCATCAAAGATTCAATTTTGATTTTTAATAATAAAAAAAAATATCAGTTGTACAACTTAAAAATAAATGTTTAAAAAAATCAGTATACCCTGTAAAAAATACAAAATTACATATTTACAGACAATACAGTTGCAACAATATACAAATAATTATGATTTCAATTTGTTGTGTAAGTCAATAGTTGTTATTAAACAAATTAAACTTTTACCAGGCCTACTTAAATTGATTATTATGTTACCACCGTCATTCTTATAATTTTTCATTCGCAGCACGGGTTCTCTAGTTCCTTTGTTACTTTCGCAATTTTTTTGCATGCGCTTTTTTTGTGCTCCTAGGATGCATAGCGGATCTCTAACTTTCATCCCTCGGACAATTCTGCTATCTAAAATTTCTGGCAGCAAACAGTCGTTGTCAAATCTAGTCAACTTTGGCAAAATTTCATTTGTCCAAAATTTTGTGTCCTTTTTGATTCGCTCCACAAATAATTCCCCTTTTTTGTATACACAACAAAATCACTCCAATTTCGGTTTGTAACAGCAAGTTGGCCTTGAATTTGGTAATGGTAGTTGTGAGATTTCTTTAATTGCAGCACCCCTTCTTTCGTTAGTTCGAGACACAACTTTGTTTAGCCTTAACCGCTTCTGATAAGGTTTCTTCCTTTACGGAAGCCAAGCATTTCACTTCTACAATACCATCTTCTCCGACTAACCCATCTGGACTGGCGCAAAAAATCTGATAACATACAAAAAACTGTGTGGCAGATTATAAACTCTAAAGTTAGGAAATAGTTTGAAAATACAAATAAAAATATCTTAAAAAAGGATAATTGTTATGTAGATGATCCTAGAACTATAGCAAACAAATTTAATAAATATTTTGTAAATGTTTGTAATGAATTTAACACAGAAAATTTAAATAGTAGTACTACTGACAGAGAGAGTTATATTAAAACAAGTTTTAGTTTTAAGTTTGTTGATGCAGGGGAGGTGGAAAAAGTAATTGGCTCTTTAAAAAACAAAAATTCAACAGGTTACGATGAAATCCTTGTTAAAGTTATAAAATATGTGAAAAAATACTTAAGTCAGATTTTAAGCCACTTAATAAACTCATCTTTTGTTTCTGGATTGTTCCCTAATCATTTAAAAATTTCAAAAGTCATACCAATTCATAAACGAGTTCGCACGCATCACGCTAACGTGAGGGAAGTGAATTTCCACAAAAAACTTTTAAAACTCAAAATCTGTGTAAAAACATACATTTATACCAATTTTCATTGAAATCTGAAAGCATTGATTTTTTGGCTGTTCTGATGCTCCTGGTTTCATTTACCTGCAAACTGGGAATACAATTTTGCGCATTATAATGTTAGGAGAAGGTCCAGGCAGGCTTGAAAGTAGGCTTGAGTTTCTTGGGATGATAAAAGTACTCTAATTAAGGAATAACAGGCCCATAAGACAACGTACTGTGTTTAGTCAAAACACATTTTTTTTAATAACTCGGTAAATATTTATGCTAGAATGACGAGAGAGGGTATAAAACTTTCGCCTCACTAATTCCCATATTTTTACACGCATTAATTTTACATCTGGGGCTTTTCTGACCCTTTTTGGGCCCAAAAACTCAAAATTTGAAAGATTAATCCCCAAAAAAGGGATTTAGCGTTTTCCGATTGTTTTGCCCAACAAACTTGTCCAACTGATTACAGAAAGGAACGTTAATCGGACAAAAAAAGCGACCGCTAGAGTCGTTATATATATAAAATTTTGAACGACCCCCAAAAACGTGTTCAGGGGGTCACGTTAGGAACTTCTATGGTGGTGCCGGGCTTAAGGCTGTGCAGTCAACAAAATTTTAATTTTTTTTCTCACTGTTTTTTGTTTATTATAATTATACAAACCGTAAACACACATTTTTTTAGAAAAATATTTCCGTTATGTTGGTTTTTTCAACCTTTGAAGTGCCGTTTTAGAGGTATTTTGAATTATACACCAGTTGAAAACGGCCAATCACAAATGTTTCAAAATTGGTTTATGTATTTACAAAAAATGTACTTAAGGGTCACCTAAATGGATTTTAGTAAAATTTGTATTATTTCAGGAAATAAAGTTTGTATCTCGGTTGTTTTTTATTCAAATGGTTTTAAAACTTCAGCTAACCCAAGCCAAGGGTGTACAAAGACAGTTTTACACAAGAATATGTAAAAATTAGGTTTCATAAAAAAGTTGTGTACAGTAAACTTTTTAATTTTAGCCCGCGCCAGACACCTATCTACCCCTGAGCCGCCCATATCGCCCCGACTCGCACGTGCAGGCACCCGCGCAACATATTTCTCCCTCACTCGCACATCCCTTTACTCTCTCACACATCTCTCTCTCTCAATCTCTCTCTCTCTCTCTCACTACCCCGCATCGGCCCGCCGCGCCGACTGCCGGCACCGTCACCCCGTGACAGAGGAGGTATCTTCCTTGCAAATAAAACAAAGGTCTAAAAACCAGGTTGTGTTAAGTTGTATGTAGGCCTGAAGTCAGATTTCTTTATGCCCATAAAGAAGTTTAATATATTTTTACAATTGTTAATTAGGCCCTACAAATTTATTCTTAAGACAAAAACGTCACATTTTATTTCTGTTAGTGAAAAGGGGTTTTCTTAGCTAATAATCAAGTTGTTTATACACAGTTTTCTTTGCTTTTTTCTATGTAAGTCAAACATAATTTATGACTCTTCAATTTAACATTAAATAGTTGCCAACCATATTTTAAAATACAAACGCACTTATAAAGAGCACGTTTGATTATAAAGAGCAATGAATTACAATTTGTTCAGCTGTGTGATTTGATTTGACTATAAAACATAACTCAGATGAACAATAGAAGCTGTTGGGCAAAACTAGCCTTATATCAGGGCCGTAAGGGCGCACGGGGCGAGCGCCCAGGGCCCCGGGCCCGAGGGGGGCCCCCAGGCCACGAAAGTGGGACCCTTCAGACCACTAAGGAGGCAGTTTTTAAAATTTGTTCTGAAAAAGTTGATTACACTGAAACACTTAACTGGAAACAATACAAATAATTTTAAGATGTAAAAGGTGTACGTTCAAACTAAGTATCAAATCCAAAGTCATTCAATAATTTGTATTATTTTAATACCATGTGCGGACTTGATAAACTTGCCCAGATCTAGTAACTAAAATTGGCCAGGTAAGATTTGAAACATAACTACTGATGGCATTGTAGAGCACTTATTTTGCTGAGCATAGATTGTATGTATTGTATTGTTTAATATAAATTATAACAGCCATGCTCTGCCGTACTTGGAAGTGCATATTCCGTTCAAGCCGATTTAAGTTTGTTTTTATTGTTGCACAAAACTAATTTTGATATATTATAAATTATAAGGAACAAACAGCCAAATATAAAGTAATTAAATAATAGTATCAAAACTATAATTGGTTTCGAAAGTCAGTTAACGTAGGACACTGAGTAGTCATGAGTGTTTGAGGTTATCCTAAATATGATGATACAATTAATAATAAAGATGATAATAATAATGGTACGGTAGCTTTTAGCCTATTTCTTGTTGTTGTTATTTTGTTCGTATCGTCTTTATATATAATTCTGTAAGCGAAATCTTTAAGTCAAAATTGTGGGAGTTTGGCTAATTGCAGGATAATGGGAGAGGTCTTGATCCCAGGGACTCGGGAAAAATAACAGTATTTCTAAATATTTACCAGCAAACGAACAACAACATAAAACATCCCCCATAAGAAAAGCATGGGGATTTAAAAACGTCTGCTTTGTTTACTTTAATTATTACTCAATACGATCAGCACTCAACCGATTTGGACAATCGATGTGTCATTTTAAAGTTTTTACACTTGCACATTAACAGAAAAAAATACTCTTACTCTCACAGCCTGTTTTTGGGTAAAGACAGCTAGTCCTATTCTTAAACATTGGGTATTGTGGTTTCTACGGACTGTCTCGGACCGTGTCTATTGGTTTTATGGTAACTGTCCGCATGAATCTCTAAAGTTGCTGTAAAGGAATTCAAGCAATACAAAATTCGGGACCTGACTGACATGGTTTACCAGGATATCTCTTGGTGGTACAGTAATGTATATTTTTGGAAACCATTTGCCTCCCTCCCTATCTGGGTACTACCAAACTGCCACCCGTTTTTTGGGCCCATCTTTACAAACTTCACTATAGTAGAAAAATATTTAACCATTGCTCTACTAGGCCAATCATATATATAGTACATTAAAATCGCAAACAAACGGTTAGTTCTGATATTTTAATAAGTTGTTAGGATTACTACCAGTAGTTTACTGATGCCTTAGACTTTGTTTCAAAGTTAATGTGTTTAATTGTTATCAAATATTTTATCCGTGATTCAATCGTATTTTATACTGGATCTTGTTAAAAACCGTTATCATATGAACTTTATTAATTCGATTTTTGTAAACAAATATTTGATTAAAATTATCTGTTGTTTAATTCAAATAAAAAATATTCTTTCCAGTTTCTTTAAAGTGATCATATTTAGCGAAACTTTGGTATGTGAATTGACCTAGTTCTGGCCTATTTATATGCTTTGCATAAAAAACAATTTTTTATTTTCCCCGAAGCAGCAAACCTTCATACTCAGCCCTAGTGTTATTCTTATGAATGTTTGATATGGCCTACCTCCCTTAGTTATGAACCTAAATTAAATAAATAAAGGTATGAAGCTTCATCTTCTTGAGTTATTTTGATAATTGTATAAAAAAAATTTCTTATCTTCCTTGTTTCAGCGAAAACCTGCGTACTCAGCCCTAAAATAAAATGTTATACTGTATTTTTGAAACTCATAATAGCGATGGATTTGAATTTTATAATTGATTTATTTGGGCAACACTAGAAGAGATAGGTAAAGTCCAAATAAATCGATAATAAAAATAGTATATATATCACTTATTTACGTATGTATTGTTATGTAACTTGGTAAGTGGCTTTATGTGGTAGCGAGGCACATATTTATGCATTGGAAATTCGCTGAGCACGCAGGTTTGCTGCGACGGGGTTATTTGTATTTTAGTAGAGCGTTTCCAACTTGTTAAAATACGTTTTATGATTAATTTTATCTACGATATCATAGAATTGAGATACTTGACTGAATTCATTAAATATGACATTTTTAAATGGTATTTGAACCGCTGACAATTGTATAACAAATAAATATGTTTATAACACATGCGGAGAGGCTGGTTGAGTTGAGTTCCCGCTGTGCTGCTTGCTATTTGCCATTTCAGAATCTTGGTGCCCGATGAAGGTTCAGGGCAGGGCGAGTAGCAAGCCCAGCTGAGTGAAAGTGGTTTGACCACTTGGGGAAGTTGGGGGTTGGGGGTAGTTGAGGGGAGGGTTCTGCGTGTGTGTGAGTGAGCATTCGGGACTCTGCATGTGTGTAGGTGAGCAGCGACTGGCCTGACCTCTAGGCGGAATAGCTTGTCAATAGAGTCGACTGCACCACCTTAAGTTTCACCGTGCGGGTCATGCTTAGTTCACTTTCCAAAGGAAATTCACTAAAAAGATGACCTAGAAACTGTGTCAAACTATAGGCCGATTTCTCTTCTCCCGGTAATATCACAAATGTATGAGAAAATAGTTAATAATCAACTGTTAAAATATTTAGAGGACTTTAAATTGTTAAACGATTGTCAGCATGGCTTCAGACCTGGAAAATCTGTGATCACTGCTGCAGTATCCTTTATTGAATCTATAATTGAGTCGGTAGACAAAGGGGAATTAACAACCGGAATTTTCATGGACCTGTCAAAAGCGTTTGACAGTGTCAACCACGATCATTTAATAAATAAACTGCAAATGTTAGGGATATCTACAAATTATATAAAATGGTTTCAATCATATCTTAATGGTCGTTGTCAGTTTGTGGATATAACCCAGCAAACCCAAGACAATATAATTCTTAAGTCCTCATCAGAAAAAGAATATATAAAATGCGGTGTCCCTCAGGGATCAATCCTGGGTCCTCTACTGTTTTTGTGCTACATCAATGACAATTCACCCCTGTTTAATTAATCCCTGAATAATCTGTTTTTATGCTGACATACGAATCTTAGGGTGTCGGCCGGTACACTCCAAGAAGTCGAGATCTTGAGTTTTGTTGAGCTTGAAAACATTGGAGGTTTCTTGGAGCGGAATAAATTAAAACTTAATGCCAAGAAAACCAACTGCATGGTATTCAAAACACATCAAAACAAACAAATAATTGATCCAATTATAATTTACAGTGAATAACAAATTGAAAATAAGAATAGCACAAAGTTTCTTGGTCTAATCATAGATCAAAATTTAAGCTGGAATGTACATTTAGATAAAGTATTGGCAAAATTAAGTTGGAAACGACAACCAAGCCACATGATCGAGAACGGCCGAAAAAGGCATTTTAAACTAAATCAACAATTTTTCGCCTAAATTCCCATATAATTATCCGATTTTCCTGGAATTTCCGGTCTGTGGACACCCTGTGGTAGTGTTACAGGCATATTAGTCTGACTGACGACGCATCAATCAGACGACAAGTCGAGATGACGCTGCCGGGCAGACGTAGCGCTGGTGCGGGTGCGCGCGCGCAACTCCAACCTTTTGCCTTGGGGGGGGGAAATTTCTCCCATTTCCTCCCCTCCCCCCCGTGGATCCTCGCCTGGTGAAATGTATGCACAGACTACATTACTAACGCTGATAACAAATCTAAAGCTGTATGGAAATTAATAAATTATGAACAAAAAAGAGCAAAGATAATGACCCCCTCCCCCCCCCCCGTTCACTCTTGAGGTAAAAGATGAAATAGAGAATACCATTCTGTATTTGTACACCATCCGAAAAAAATGTAATGGTACAGCAAAGAGGACAATTGGCAGCATTGATTGCTCCAGTGCAACAGCATTAAATAGACCCCATGAAATAAATTGATTCCAACCAACAGAGCAAGGCCTATGTGAAATACAAGAAATCATAAAGCACCTTAAACCTCAGCTGGTATGGACATCATTTAAGGAAAACTTATAAAACACTGCAGAAATGCTCCTACTAGACCCCTTTCAGCCATTACTAATAAATTACTGACTCCAGACAAAGTTACCTCAGCACTAAAAATCCCAAACTTTGTCATTCTCCAAAGTGCTGAAAAAATAGGTCTGAAGAGACTCATAGTTCATTGTCATAAACACAACCTTTTAACAAATGGACAACATGGGTGCATTAGGGGACCCACAAAAACTATCATTATCAAATTTACTGAATACATATTTGAGAGCCTTAAGGAAGGAAAGCTAGTGACAAGACTGATATTAGACCTAAGCAAGGCCTTTGGTTGCTTTGGACATAATTTAGTAAAAGAGAAACTAGAAAAACTGGGAATTAAAGGAATGGCCAAAGCGAGGTTCAAAAACTATTTAGAAGACTAGAGACAAATAGTTGAGCTAAAACATTGAAATCATGAAGCCCCAGAATAGAGTTACCATATTCTCTGGGTTGGAAAAGAGAACACCCGTCCCTGTTAAAAGGTAAATTAATAAATCATGAAAATATGAACCCTCCCCCCCCCAAGTTGAGTACAAAAGTTGGGTGATTAGATGTTTTAAATTGTAAATCGTGTGTTTTGTTCTTTTTTTTATCTTAAAATGAATCTTTGGGGGCTTTAGGCTGCCAATCTCATAAAAAGTACATTTTTTAAGGCATTGCAACTAATTACTATCTGCATCTAATCAAACTATCTGCCGAATGCCGAACTTCTCAGACATAACCGCATATCCTCACTCAGGTATCAGCTAGACATGCAGACGAGAGACGACAGCGATGATAAACACAGCGTGACGTTTAAATGTAAACATCAAATATAAACTGATTTCATTGAGTAAGAACTAAAAAACACATTTTTTATATCAAAGTAATGAGTTTTGGGCGGAAAAATAACAATTTTACATCTAACTGAAAGAAATATGAACTTAGTTATAAGTCGATAAAAACATAATTCCCGATATTCAGTTTGCTGCTTGTGAAAACCCGGACAAATAGTGGGTTTCTCAAAAATCCGCCCGAACGTTTTCGAATGATCCAAAAATAAAACATGTCCAGGGAGAAAAGGACGTATGGTAACCCTACTACAGAAAACCGTTACCTTTAAAATAGGGATGTGCGAGTACTCGAAACTTTGAGTTTTTGACCAAGTATTTTAATACTCAAACTCGAATCTAGTTTTTGAAAAATACTTCAAAGTTCAGGCGAGTATTTCCGCATAATCACGAACGATTGCGACCGGCCAAATCACGTAGTAACGGTCGCAAAAGGTGATCATAAAATCGGCCGAAAATTGATGACGGTATATATAATATCAATCACCGCAAAAGTGGCAACTGGGCCACTTAAAATCGGCCGTAACTAACGATTTCGTCATCTAATATTGATTATGAACTAACTTACCCAAAATATTCTTTTATTGAAAAAACAGTACTTTGTACAATCGATTACTGTCTATCTCTTTTGGTCAGGATTATGACTATTATAAGTTTGTTGGTACATTTACCATATTTTACTCTATACAAAATCTAATTGTTATGAATGAACATGTAAGCAGAATACATGTAGCCTACATAATTATAATAGAAGAGTGTAAATCTAAACTCAGTGTCCCTGTATATCGATTAGATAATACTGTAAAAACTGAAGAATCGTATGATAATTTTTCAGTTAGGGCCTAACTTCATTTGTCTGCAAAATTGTGATGCTTAATAGAAACAAAATTATATGAGTGGCCCACCAACACCCCATATTACTGTATCTATAACAGATTTCCTTGATTTCCTTGTAATTAGCTCTATGTCAATAACGCTATTAATTCTTGATTTGCAATTATTTAATTTCAACTTTAACTTAGCATACTTGCATAGATATAATTAAGGAGTTATATTTTGTGGTGTACTTACTATGTTGTGTAATCCTACTTTTAGAAAGGATGCAAAGACTCCGAGGATGGAAGAAGAGAAACCTTCCATCAAAAGAAGATTGGGGGAGCCAAAAACAGTCTTTAGCAGGTAATGAGAGCAGTCCATCTAGACAGATAATTGTTAATGATAATGAAAAAATGTACTAAACAGACTACAAAGTCATTCAGGCGGTTTAGGTGATTGGGTCGGATTATACAAATGTTGTGAATATGCTCTTTCAGTGCTAGTTGCTGCAGTATGTTTCTACAAAGTTGGATTATTCTAACCTAATTTGGCAATATGCTGCCAAAATAAGTTTGTAGTCTGTGTTGTATATAAATTATATTGTTTGGGCTTTGCATTATCCTATGACTTTTCCTTACAACATTGAAATTCCTTCCCTTTTACTGTGCCACAGCTGTCATTAATTCCACCTTTCAAACTGATTTGATGTTTAATTAGTTTTTGGGTAATAAGCAGGACAGTGAACTAAGTATGATGTACACTGTAGCTGCTTCGATCAACTGTGATTTTTAGCGAATTTCCCCTATAGGGAAGAAGCTATTACCGTAGTCGGCATGGTAAGACCTAGGCCCGGGACCATGATAACTTTTCGTTTTGAGGTCCCCAGACCCCAAAAACACCATTCGTTCGAAACTGTATATATATATATATATATATATATATATATATATATCTATATATATATATATATATGTGTCCATGAGCACGATAACTCTCGTAAAAATTATCCGATTTTGATGAAATTTGGTATAAACATGTAAAGCAACATTTATGACTTTAAGTTTGAAAACCAGCCAGATCGCTCTATCCGAAGGGGTATTTTGGGGGGGTTTTGTACCCCAAAAATGGGTTTTTCGAATTTTTTAAATATAATTTTGGAAAAAGTCAAATTTTATTTTTTCCCATTGGATTCAGCTTAAAAAAACACACAATTTGGTATTTTGATCTTTTCTCTACGTCAATTGGTTACCGAGATATCGAAAGTGCTAAACACAGTACGTTGTCTAATGTTATTCTTATGGAGGAAAATAAAAATTTTATATCTCGCTTATTTATGAACATATACTGACGAAACTTGGTATACGGCTTCATCTGGTTGTGGACCATTGATATTTGCTCAAAAAAATAATTTTTTACCCAAGGCTCCCGTAGCAGCAAACCTGCGTACTCAGCCCCATGTTATTCTTATGGAGAATAAGTAACGTGTTATCTGCCTTCATTATGAAAGTAAATAATGAAATTTGGTATGTGGCTTTACCTACATGAGTTATATTGATATTTGTATAAAACCCCATTTTTTGTGTTCCTTACTTCAGCAAACCTGCATACTCAACTGCCATGTTATTCTTATGGAGTATAATTAAATTGACATAAATCGTTTATTTATGAATGTATATTGATGAAACTTGGTATGTGGCTTTATTTGGTATTAAGATACATATATATATGCATTGGAAATTCGCTGAGTACGCAGGTTTGCTGCTACGGGGGTATTTTTTAAATATGCTCTTCACCAACATTATTCAATTTTAATCATAAATATTATGGACAAATTGAGCAATAATTTTGTCAATGAGAGAGAGCAATGATCAAGTTAAATTATTATTTACTTCCTATATGGTTAAAATTCTTTGGCAGGGTTGCAAGTTTGGGTTTGGTATTCAATTGCTTGTGCAGCAATGGACATGTTTGTCATACAATCAGTTTCACGGTCTGCTTAATTAATAGATTATTTTAAGTTTGGCAAAAACTTAAATTCTTTTGGGAAGTTTTCCCTAATACAAGAACCAATGTATAATTAGGGACACCCAATGTTATTTTATTTTAGTTTGCTCCCCCCCCCCAAGTTCAGTGGAGGAAATAGTGCTGAATGTCCCTGCTAATTAATAATAGTAATATCTTTATTTCTTTGAACACAAGTTACATTGTGTAATGGACATCGTCTGATAATGTCAATTATTGTTATAAACAATAATAAAAAACACAGTGATCATAATAAAAATAAAAACATAATTATCCAAGAAAATAACAGTTCTTAACCAAAATTACCCCTAAAATCTAGAAAAGCCTTTACTTAACCGTGGTCCTGTCGCACGTATT
This sequence comes from Allygus modestus, assembly GCA_963675035.1. Lineage (NCBI taxonomy): Eukaryota > Metazoa > Arthropoda > Insecta > Hemiptera > Cicadellidae > Allygus > Allygus modestus. The sequence goes on from OY776111.1 coordinate 341,454,005, forward strand.
ACAGTTTACCTCTAGAACGTCAAAATGAGTTTGTATTCAAACAAACTAATTACAGGCGCCAGTCATTTATATTTCAGCCAGCTGTTGGCTGTTACAGGTGAGTTAACTTCATCCATAAACACTTAAATCTGGACTGATTATTAAGAGAGTCAAATACGGTATGTGATTGTGACTGAGTTTTTCCTTACCGGTAAGCATGCCCCTACTTATGTCCCTACTTATGTCCCTACTTGGTTATGTATACATTGACAAGGAATAAACCCATTGATCAGTTTTAGTAAGTTGTAAAAGTCAGATTACTTAGAAATTGGTTTATTAGTCTTATTTTGATGTTCACAAAGAAAGAATAAACTTGTCATAAGACTTACCTAGTAATACATATCAATGTATTTCAGGCTGTCTGGTCCCCCAAGGTCCAGGAAGGAAGACCGGGGTGGAGGAGATGAAGACTACTCGTACTCCAAGGTACTTGAACGATTAAGTTAAGTCTCCAAAAACATGTAGGCTATATCAATGTCAAAGATGAGCTTCCACGTTCAATACAACATTCACTCCAGTGATCTTCTTGGTTCGGATGTGTCATCACTTTGTAGTTGGTTTGTAATTTCGGACTCCTTACAAATTTCCATCTTCAGGGCGAGGGCAGTAATTTCTCATCTGTACTAAAGAGACTGCAGATCTGGGGCGCAGCTTGTACAAGCTCCATTGGCCAGTGTTTTGCGTATTATCTGGAACGTATTTGCTCCGATATTTTGCATATTATTAGAGATGAGGCATTGTGTGGTATGACACACAACAACATATGTTAACAATGCCCTAGCCCCTGCAGTAACCATTTGTCCAACTCTGGGAACCAGTGTGATGGCAGCGCTATGGCTCAGGCTCTAGATAATATATATAAAAAAACTGCCAGATCCAATATGCCACTGTCGTAAAATAGGAAAAAGAAAAAGAAATAGTCCTAATAAATAAATAGATGGACCCAATAAAAGAACACCTATTGTTAAAAGGAAAATATTAACAACAGGTTGAAGGGGAACAAATACTTCCTTAAACAGAAATGGAAGAGGGTAGTCAGTACACCCAGGAGACTGGAGTTGCTTAACCAATGAGAATGATGAATTTAGAAAAGTAAATTAGTGGTATGTACTGCAACTCTGCATTTGAGGAACCCAAGTTTATCCTATACGCATGAATGTTAAAGTAACATTTTTTAGAGTAGCTTATTTTGACCTAAATTATTTGGTAAATACAGATCAAAGCTAAATTGAATACAATTTTTTTCAATCTCTAATTTAAAAATAAAGAACTCCTTTAGCAATAAAAACCCTAAGTGGCACATTGATTGATACATTTAATATCTAAGGAAGAATTGGCATCAGTAGGGTTGAAAAGTACTTCTTCTAAAGACTTAATAAGCAGGGGTCTTATCATTTTATCAATAGTGGTTCAATTTTTGTAGAAATAAGTTGTAATTGGAGATCTACTGAACGGAGATTTTGTGTTGCAGCCGGCCGTCCCTTCACAAGTGACTGTGACTCCCCGAGAGCTCCCATCCAGACAGCAGGTTTTGGCCGCTCAGGGCAATGATGAGACCAGCAAGGCCAGGTCATTAGAATAATCTCATCTCGTTGCTCAATTTATCACTATTGCTTCTCATATTAATGTTACCATTTTACTTCCATAAATTCTTAAGGAGAAAAGCTAGATGAGTGGTGATTTAATGTAGTGTAGCTTCATTATTTTATGTATTGATTTTGCACTTAGTATATTGTTAATTTATTATGCATAGAGAATTAAGGTGCGAGTGTTAAAACATATATTCGCTTTCAACTTTAAGTTTGTGCTATTGCAGATTATTCTACATGGGCTGGTTGACCAGAAGAATATAAATACCTTGACTCTCCTAAGTAATAATTCTTTTTAGTTGAGTACAGTAATGAAACTAAATAAGTATGAAAATATTGCAACATAACCTCAACTATACTTGATATTTCATCATATGAAGCCATTTCATAACTTAACAGGTTAATGTTTTTCCAGGAACCGACGGATGTTTGGAGCATTATTAGGTACTCTACAGAAGTTTAGGCAAGAAGAAACGAGACTGAAGGGTAGAGTAAGTAATTTAAATTTCTATCAGAAAATTGTTATTGAGGGAGACTGTTCATTGTCAAATGAAAATGTATTTCTTTTAGGGGTGTGTCAATACTCGAAACTCCAAGTTTTCGGCCAAGTATTTTGATACTCAAACTCGACTCGAAGTTTTGAAAACTACTTGAAAGTTCGAGCGAGTATTTCCGCCAATTTCCGGATGATCGCTAATAATGCGACCAGCCAAATCGCTTAGTAACGGCCGCAAAAGGCGATCGCATCACGTAAAGTCGGCCAAAAATGACAACCAGACCGCGTAATTTTGGTCATAAATGACGACTGGATCTCGTAGTGCTGAAAATGATGACGGTATACATAATATCGATAAAAGTGGCGACCGGGCCACTTAATATCGGCTGTAACTAATGATTTTGTCATCTTATATTGATTATAAGCGATGTCTGGACCAAGTGATATTGGCCAAATGACAACCGGATTGTGTTTGATCGGCCGGAAATGAATGTCAAACCGTGTTTTGTTTATCAATACGTTTCCAGTTCCAGTTTGGTTGTACTGGCCAAAACTTTCTATTGCTCCTGTATTAGTTACAAACCATGTTTGGATAGTTAAATCTGGTGTGGTATCCAAATCCCATTACACTATTTGAAACTACCAACTGAGGCAAATACTCGCTCGAAAATACTCGAAACTCGAAAATAATTGGCACTACTCGACTCGATTAAAAAAATCACTACTCGCTCCCCCCTTATTTCTTTATTACTAGTTTAAGCTTACTAGCGGTACACTTTCTTATTGCGCCTACTAACCCATATTTAGATATATTTATATATTTTGTACCAGATAATAAGAGTTTATAAAAGAAGGTAACGTTCTCTTCTACTATGATAGTTTTCATGTTTTCCCATTAAAGTGCAGTATGTAACTATATTCAAACTTACCGTTAGCAGCTGTGTTCTTTTATTCTTAGTTTACCTCCTTGAAATAGTTACAGAATGGTACTCAGGTTTTGATGGTTTTTAAAATTAAATGTTGAATATTATCTGGTACAATTTACGTTATCATATCTAAATATGGATTTGTACGTTCATCTCACTGCATGATAAGAAAATGTACCGCTTAAAATCATTAATCAGAATTTATAAATAATGGTACCGGTAACGTTCTCTTCTACTATGAAAGTGTTAATTTTTCCCGCTAGAGTGCATTATGTACCTATATTCAAACTTACTTTTATTAGCTGAGGTCCTTTGTTATCAGTGTACCTTACCTTACCTTACCTTAGTTACACAACTCACTCATATTTTGATGGTTGTTTGAAAACAAGGTACCTACTTTTAATAATTAAATGTTAAATACAGTGGTGTAGTGGAGCGGGAACGCATGGGGACGGCGTTCCCACACTGGTTAATAATTTGCTTTTCTGACAATTTTAACAAAAACATTTAGCGTACCCACACTGGGCAATTTACGAATACACCACTAGTTAAATATTAAGTCCAAAGTAATACAAAACTGTTAAATATATATCTTTATTAGACTGGTGCTGCATATACGGTGACTGGATTTAATTGAGTCCACAAATAAAATGAGTTGCTGTAAGTTAGAAAGAAGAACTACTTAAAAAAATATAACATTTTCATTATTAGTTAACCCTTAATAATCTGAATTAATTTGTTTGTTGTTCTTATGAAAATGTTTAGTTTATTCTGTTCCTAGGTAGTGTGTACATTGAAGCAAAAATGTTTTAACTTTAGCTACCAAGCAACGGCATGTTGCCATTTGGCATCGCTAGGACATCCCAGTGCATAGTACCATAACTTTATAAATTGAAACATAATTAGAGAATTATGGATAAATAAGTAGTTTAAAACAATTATTTCACTAATTCACTTGTTTATTTACAATAACATGTCAATTTTAATTAGGGGTGTCCGAGTACTCGAAACTTTGAGTTTTCGGTCGAGTATTTTAATACTTGAACTAGACTTAAAGTTTTTTTAAACACTCGAAAGTTCGAGCGAGTATTTCCCGCCGATTTCCGGACGATCGCTAACGATTGCGACCGGCCAAAACGCGTTATAACAGCCGCAAAAAGCAATCCCATCACGTGAAATCGGCCAAAAATGACGATTGCGAATGGCCAAAACGTGTAGTAACGGCCGCAAAAGGCGATCGCATCACGTAAGATCGCCCAAAAAAGACGATCGCTAACGATTGCGACCGGCCAAATCGCGTAGTAACGGCCGCAGAAGGAGATCGCAACATGTAAAATCGTCCGTAACTAATGATTTCGTCATCTAATATTGATTATCGGAGATGTATTGACCAGGTGATATTGGCTAAATGACAACCGGACCGTGTTTTATCGGCCGGAAACGAATGTCAAACCACATTTTGTTTGTCAATACGTAGGTAATCCAGTTTGATTTTACTGGCTAAAACTTTGTATTGCGTCTCATGTATTACTTAGAACCCATGTTTAGATTATCAAATCTAGGGTGGAATTCAAATCCTATTACTCTATTTTAAACTTCCAACTGAAGGCAAATACTCGCTCGAAAATACTCTAAACTCGAAAATAATTGACACTACTTGACTAGACTCGATTCGAAAAAAATCACTACTCGCACACCCTTAGTTTTAATGTTATTCAACACCTTGTGTTGAAGTTAATACCTGTAAGTTACAGAATAAAATGATACAAACAATCAACACAAAGTCCAGTCTCGCATTTTACACACATGGTTCTCATAATCGATAAACAGCCCTTTCCAGCACATCGCCTCTTCTTCTTTTCAGGAGTATGTGTAACCAAATGCCCAAAACCATCATACCGCACAGCACCTGCCACTCTGTTGCTAGAGAGAGACCTAGAGGATGCAGGTTTTCCAGCACCCTTAGAAGGTTGACCATACTTCTTTATATATGCCTCTACCAACTGTCTTCTGAATTCAAGCTGTGTTTCCTTATTGCCACTAGCTTTACTTAAAAACCATGCATTTTGTACAGCTGCATCAGTCAACCAAGAAAATAGCGGCCAATACCACTTTTTGTTTCTCATTCGAATCCTGTACTTAGCAATATTTTCATCCATCCTATCTGTCCCTCCCATATAACGACTGTACTCAGAAAAAACAGCAGGTCTAGGAATTTGAGTAGACTTCCTTTCAGCATGGGACCATCTTTTAGCCAAAGTGACAGGATTCACACCATGACAATTTTACAACATGGAAACAACCCCGTTGTCATACCATTTTGCTAATAACACCCCATCATCCTTACTAACGGCATCTTCAAAATTACCTCTTTCTTTGCAGTTTTAATTTCCTTTTTATTGGTTAACAATTTACACTCCTGTGGGATTCTGTCTTCTCTTAAAGTTCCTGTTCCACCATAGCCAAGGTCACTCAAATAATTCAAATATTAATATTTGTAGACAAGTTATCAAAATAAAACTTGTATTGAAATTTCTTCGTTTCCTCCGGTAGTTCATTAATCATTTTTACAAGTAGTGCTGTTGGCTTCCAAAACATAAAATCCATATCTTCAGGCATTCCCAAAGATTTCCCTTGATAAACATCAAAGTTAACAATGTGGCCAAACACTGTGTTCAGTGACGAGATCTTAAAACCAAACCTAATTGCTTTTCCCTCTAGAAATTGTTTACATCCGTGTTTGCCTAAGTACTTGACAACTGTTTCACCATAGGAAAAATGTTGTGAGGGCTCAAAATACCTCATAATTTGTTTTAAGCATGCTTACTGAAGGATGAAATTTCCACATTTTGACTGACGTATCAATTTCACTATTATCCCTGCAGTGAATAAATCTTGGTAGCTGCTCAAATCTGTTTCTTCGCATACCACTGTCGACGATCAAATGGTTTCGCATATCTTCACCTGAATCCCAATAAAAACGTTTTCCGGGAAGAACATTATATTCACTTAAAATCAAAATTGCTAGAAAACATTTTATTTCAGCCTTTGATATTTAAGGTTCGGGACAATTTTGATGAAGAGCGTATTTTTTTGTTTAATTTTCTAGTAATTCAAATACATCTTCATCGAAAAGCAGCTCAAAAAATGCCTTGGCCGTAAAATCTTTATATTTTTTTTAGGGGTGTGCGAGCACTCGAAACTTCGAGTTTTCGGCCGAGTATTTTAATACTCAAACTCTACTCGAAAGTTCAAGCGAGTATTTCCCTCCAATTTCCGGACGATCGCTAATGATTGCGACCGGCCAAAACGCGTAGTAACAGCCGCAAAAAGCAATCGCATCACGTAAAGTCGGCCGAAAATGACGACTGCGACCAGCCAAAACGTATTGTAACCGCCGCGAAAGGCGATTGCATAACGTAAAATCGTCCGGAAATGTCCGCGTAATTTCGGCCGTGACTAACGATTTCGTCATTTAATATTGATTATAAGTGATGTCTGGACCAGGTGAAATTGGCCAATTGACAACCGGGCCCTGTTTCATCGACTGGAAACGAATGGCAAACCGGGTTTTGTTTGTCAATACATAATCCAGTTTGATTGTACTGGCCAAAACTTTGTATTGCTACTCATGTATTAGTTAGAGACCATTTGTGAGGCGGAAAGGAAAAAGGGACCTCTTCACGGCAAAGTAAAAATTTCAGTACGGGCAGTTTTATCCATTGAGGTCAAAAATATTGATTTTCTGTTGTTTGCATTTTAATATGCTCCATTTCGTCCTTTACCGGTTGAAATCGATTACAAAGCTGTTGTAATCGAATAAAACATTCAAAATAATGATTAAAGTAGTCGATGTCTAGCGTGAGAAAAGGTACCTCTTCGCGCTTATGGAGAAATAACATTGCCGCGAACAGGTCCCTTTTTAAAACAAATCAGATAGCTATGCAGCACTTTGAAAACTGCATTCTGACGAATTCTAGCGGTGACGAGGTGAACTACTACGAGTTTATTGTAAATCTAGAACGTCTTCTGTTAATAAAAATCCCCTTCTCGACCCCAACTACCTTTTCCGCGAAGAGGTCCCTTTTCTGAAATATCACTTTTCACGACATGCTTCAATAAAAACATTATTTTCTTGAAAAATACTGTGAGTTAAGACAAAACAAGGTATTCCCATTACAGATGACATTTAGGGCTTTCTTTTGATACCAAAATCATTGCTTAAATATGAAAAATATATGTTTTATTTTATGCTTATTTGAAATTTTCAAATTGATTTTTCTCAAAAATGGCCCTTTTCTCTCACGTAACTTCAAAGTCCTATAACTTTGACAAAAAAAATCGTAGACTCATGGGACTTGCGCCAAATTGTTAGGAATTAAATGCGGAATTCAAAAATATGAATAACTCAAAATCGAAATTGCCGCGAAGAGGTCCCTTTGTCCTTTCCGCCTCACATTTTTAGATTATCAAATCTAGGGTGTTATCCAAATCCCATTACACTATTTTAAACTACCAACTGATGGCAAATACTCGCTCGAAAATACTCAAAACTTGAAAATAATTGGCACTACTCGACTCGAGTAAAAAAATGACTACTCGCACACCCCTATTTTTTTATAATCAGGTTCAGGTAGTGGTAGAAAAAATTTACGCTCTAAATCACCCTCAATCCAAGAGCTATCTTCCGAAAGAGCTTTGAGTCTTCTCAAAATACTATTTGAACCAGTTTTCTTATCAAGTTTAGTGAGCTTCTGTTGCTTTTTCCTTTTTTCAATCAAATCCTCTTTTTTTTCTTTTAAGACTTTTGACCAAAGCTCCATGATCAGAAGGTGATGGCAGTTCATTAGAAGTAGTTCCATTACTTGGCAATTCGTTAGAAGTACTTACGTTACTGACTAATTTACCTGCGTGTTCTGAAATAAGAGCAGCATTACTGCTGTTAGTGTTAGACGTAGACGGAATTCACATGGGTGCATAACAACATCATGTGAAGGATCATTATTATCAGAAATATTAGATGTACGGTTGATGTATTCCCCATTTTCTGACTGTTTGGATTAAGTTGAAGAATTTCCAGATTTGTTTCTTATGATGTCATACAATTCATTGACTTGAGATACTACTCTGTTATCTGATAATTTTATTTCGGCCTGCGCTAATAATTGATGGCCAGAAAGGTTGTCAATAAGACCATCCTCGTCCGAGAGAGCAGATGGTTCTGGAGGAGTCATATAAATTGTGTCAATATTTAGGTCATTATCATTTTCACCGGTGAGGATATCCATTGCTTCTTGGAGGGTAAATCCATCCCTAAAATAAAAAAAATTGTTACCAACTAAAACCCAGAAAGTGGTAGGGGAATGTCCTATTGTTGCCATATGGCAACTCTCATGTTTATAACCTCACTCCATGAAACTGACCTTTCCCATATATCCTTAGGGGCCTAATATAACTATTTTCATGCCTTAATATAAAATATATGAGGATATTATAGCATAATCAAGTTAAATAAAGTGTGTGTTACTTACTGTAAACAAAATACCACCTACAACTTAATATCCATCGTTTGAGGTTAGGAACTACATTGTCAAACAGAGCACATGTTTCTGCATTACCAACACAGGCTTGGCAACCAAAACTACCAAAAAAATTCCTTACTTCAAATAAAATAACGTATGGCAACGCTAGGTAGGTTATTAAGGGTTTTTATAGTGTACTAGCTGGCCCGACAGATGTTGTCATATCCTAATGTTATGGAATTTGTTTTATGTCAATACTCTTTCATTTTCAAGATGAGCTCGTTCGCTTCGCTCACTCGCCTCCCAGATTAGCTTGTTCACTACGCTCACTCGCCTATTGAAAAAAGAGTTTGAGTTGCCATTCAAGTAGGTTTTTTATTTCCATAATGAACATATGTTTATGCCTTTCAAGTAAGTTTACATCTGTTTCGTGTTACTAACTGAACTTTGATCAAATCAATGGGAACTTTGAAGGCCAGAGGGACAAAGCCCTTAGGTCGGATTAGAAATTTTCCTTTTTAAGAACCTTGTCCTGACATTAACGAACACAACAAAAAAGGAATTATTCAATTTGGTGCACTCATTCTCAAGTGATGGTATGACCAAGGGAAATAAGGATTCATTTTTATATATTAAGAAGACTAGCTGGCTCGAAAGACGTTGTCCTGTCCTAATGTCATTGAATTTGTTCTATGTCAAATACTCGTTCATTTTCAAGATGAGCTTGTTTGCTCAAGTTATGGCGTGACCAAGTGAAATAGGAATTCATTTGTATATATTAAGATTGTATTTTGCATTGTTTATTTATATTTTGTATTTCTAAAACTTGTTACTTTTTTAAGATTTATTAATTATAAACTAGTATTACATTTAAACTCTGTATTTTAAATTCAAATCATATAATTACTCAAATTTTAAATTGCTGGGTGGTAATGGCTTTAGGTAACACTTTTGGATGAACTTTGTTTGTTAACTGTTTTTACAAATTGCTTAGTTTTGTAGTCATTAGTAAATAAAAGTAAGGCATTTAAATACAGTAGGCTCATAGTCCAAAATGTTATTATAAAGCTTAATATTACACTCCTATACCTAACAACCCCATTTTGTAGTCTGGGTCTGGGGTTGACATGGGCGAACCCACCCACCTCGGGTAATTTCGGGTGTTTCCGACACCTAAAGGTCACTCCATTTCAACAATAGTGTTTCCACTTGCAACCATGGTGTTTTGAACTTGGTACCTACATTGTTTTAAAATTATTTTCGAAATCCTTTTTATTAAATACATAATCATTACATTATTAATACTTTTACACGTATTTTCTAAAACCGCAACCCCCATCCTGAGTTTAGAAAATGTAAAAAACTTTTCCTTAGTAACTAATAATGTCTCTGGTGTAGTTTTGAATGCCTTTGTTTTCCGTTTTGAAAAATTAAATAAACTTTTGTAGATGCATTTTTAGTCTCCCGCATTGGTAATGCGACCCTTTACTACAAAATAGTTCAAATTATGCAAGGTTCGAAATAATGATGTTTATTTCTTAATGTTATTTACATGTTTCCAAATTTAAATTATGTTTGCCATAAATGCTATTTGATATACTTACCTATACTTTATAAATCCACAATAGTAAATTTAAAAAGTGTATTCCTCTAATAATGCTTGTTTTCATTTTGATGAAAACTATGAAATGGTGATAACTTTATAGTCACCATAAAGCAAACTGACAACTGCTTGAACTACAAGCCAGAATGATCAATAGTAATACAAGGAAAAAAATTCCACTCATTCCTACTACACCATTAAGAATTATGAGAGGTGCACCGTCATGTAGTTGTGTTTCTGCATGGTGGCTTTATGTAATGGTTGCGTCGGACATTGTAATTGTTTGTTTTTGGTTTTGGTGTATAGGGTATTTTATAACCTCCATAATTGCGTTTTCAGGAGGATAAAAGAGCTCAAGTAGAGAAAAAGCTTGAAGAGAATGCCAAACGAGAGAAAGAAGAATTGAAGAGGGAACGTCAGGAACTGTTCCAGAACAGAAAACGGCGCCAGGCAGACATCAGAAACATAGAACTGAAGATGATTAGGTTGCAGGAAGTGAGTGAAAGTTGTTTTGGTAAAACTTTCTAAATTTTATGATAATATTTTCAAAAAAGATACAATACTATATGTACTTAACCAAGGCAAGTGCTCTGTGTGATAGCATTAAGTGCCAAAGTAACTAGAGTCCAGTACTTGCTGGATGGTGGTGTTCTCAAGGAATATCACCCGTTTGGGTGCAAACAAATATTTTGTCAGGAATGTTCCTAAAACGCCCATGACTGCTTTCTGAGTCAGGCTAGTTTTCACTCAGATTTCAGAGATCTCTTTAGAAATAGTATTCCTAAAGAGTTTTGTTGTCCAAAAAATATTATTTAGGAATTTTCAACTGTTTAGTTAAATGTTTTTATATCTGTAACTGTTCCACAATTTGACTGCGAGCGATGTTGATCAACGTCATGACAGTGCAGTGTGACCAGCGCATGTTGCCGATCAACATTATGTCAGTCCGTAGATTTCACTAATAGGCTACATAATTTCACGAGAGTAGCACCAACTAAAACAGCAGTGCTGCCATTTTTTTGAGTCTTTAAGGGTCTACTTGTAACTAAACGTTTTAAAAACAGTAATTTTTTTGTTACTATAGTGGTGGGACTTGGATAATTCAAACTCAAAGGACCAGTAACCAAATTTTAATCATGTAAAAGTACAAACTACTAAAGTTGTTAAAAAAATACTTAAAACTTCACAATTTCCATTTTCAGAGAATAGGTTTTGTTCAAATAAAAAAATTGTTGTTTTTAACTGAATAACTTGTACTATTGGATAGGTGCGAAAAGTCTAGGGGTCTGCAGTACCAGAAATTTAAGGTCGGTACGGTAAATATTTTTGTACCTTGGTTCTCGGTACAAAATCAGTATGGTACGCGGTAATAAAATAGCCGCAATTTATCATAGCCTAAGTGTATTCGGAAACTAAACGGAACAAATACAGAAAAAAGATTTTAAAAGAAAAACATACTGGCAGACATAAAAATGTATTTAGGTAAGCTTTTGATTATAATTAAATACACGTTGTATGAATTATAAATTATAGCCTCCAACAACTTTTAAATCTTGTAACCAAGTAACACAACATAATAAGAATTTGTATTGCAATCAGATGACACATACTCAGCAGACGTCGAAGTTGTAGCCTACTCGTCATAACAGAAGTCGACGGCGATGGCAGTTCATCAAGAATCAAGAATCCATCACAATCACTCATTGTTTGTTTGAAATAGTTAAACTATTTAAAACTTAGCTGTCACAAAACTTGTTCAAAACATTTTATCAGCAAAGACGACGCACGATCATTTTAAGTGGAAGTGGTGATTACGTCCAATTGTCATCGTCACACAAAGAGTATACCTAGAAAGTGAATATCAGAGAGAAAGAAATACGCAGTTTCCAAAATTATGAAATACAACATAAAATTATGAACCAATGTAGGCTAACCTTTTTTTATTTTTTACAACAGTAGTGTGTGTAAAACATTAGTTTTTTTATTATTCAAGGTTTTAGCAATCAAACTAATATTTAACCTAAACACTCTTCTAAACCGTTCACGGCATATTTAATATTTCATTTCTATTGAAACATTTTCTTTTGGTTGGTTTAATTTTCATCCTTAAAACGTTAGGAAGTGGCATAATGCCTATTAGGAAAATGTTATGACAAGCCCCGGTTTGTGTTTTTTAATTTATGTAAATGTTATTACGTTTGTATATCAAAATAAGTGTCAACCTAGACCTTCTGCATGTTATTACTCTCTGTAACACACGATCGTTGATCAGAATGTATTTGCCAAATATTTGGCAATTTTAAGTAGTATCAAGTTTAACGGTTTTGAGGTTAGGGGGCTGTTATACAATCGGCAATGTACAACACAAAACAGTGTTATAAAAAAAACAGTTTTCGTTGATGTAAAAATAACGGAGATTTATGTGTTTATCAATTTTAAGTAGTATCAAGTTTAACGGTTTTGAGGTTAGGGGGCTGTTATACAATCGGCAATGTACAACACAAAACAGTGTTATAAAAAAAACAGTTTTCGTTGATGTAAAAATAACGGAGATTTATGTGTTTATCCCTCAGTTTGATTTAAAAATTATTAAATGTCAATAATGTCATACAAATTCGGTTGGAGGTTTTTGTTTACATTTATACCGCCTCCATATACTGGCCAAGTGTAGGTGAGCAAAGACGAGCGTGCTAGTGTAAATGCGTAGTAGTTTGTTATTCTCGATGTTTATGTACATTGTAAAATTACTCGCCGAGTCATACGCAACTCGACGAAAAATTTGGCCAGTGTATGGAGGCACCTTTATCAATGCTGAAAAGGCATCTCGTCGTCATTCGTGAATCATGATTGTGAACCTATAAACTCGCGAATGCCGGTCGAAGTTGACAGTTGCTGTCGTGAGCAAAGGAACGTCTCGTCGTGTAAATGGAATGTCGACGGACGAAAAAGATGTTGTGAATAAAACTGAAGCAAAAATGTGGTTGATAAAGAGTGAATACTGATTTTTTGTAGTTGTAGGCTGTACCGTACCATACGGGTACTGATTTTTCGGTGCACCGCAGACCCCTAGAAAATTCACACACAACTTTCATTCGGCACCAATGCACTATTGGTTAACCGAAATGTGCGATATTATGACGATTACTACTCTTGTCTGCGGTTCCATTGTTTTTTTTCTTTGCGATTTTGACCATAGATGACGATTAAATTGGTTATTCTACTTATTGTGTGAAGCTACAAATCAAATTGATTTTTCATTTATATGAATGTGGGTTAAATACCCCCGTCGCAGCAAACCTGCATACTCAGCGAATTTCCAATGAAGATATAAATGTCTTAATACTACATAAAGCCACTTACCAAGTTTCATAAAAATATATTCACAAATAAGCGATATATACAATTTTAATTAATCTCCATAAGAATAACATTGGGGCTGATTACGCAGGTTTGCTGCAACAAGGAACACAAAAAATGGGTTTTTATGCTAATGTCAATATAACTCAACTAGGTGAAGTCGTATACCAGTTTTTATTCATTTATGTTCATAATTAAGGGAGACAGAGCATTTAATTATTATCCATAAGAATAACATGGGGGCTGAGTACGCAGGTTTGCTGCTACGGGAGAATTATGCAAAAACAATTTTTTGGAGCAAATATCAATAGACCTCAACGAGATGAAGCTGTATACCAAGTTTTGTCAGTATACGTTCATAAATAAGCGAGATAAAAAAACTTTCTTTTCCTCCATAAGAATAACATTAGACAACGTACTGTGTTTAGCACATTCAATATCTCGGTAACCAATTGACGTAGAGGAATGATCGAAATACCAAATTGTGTGTTTTTTTAAGCTGAATCGAATGGTCAAAACTAAAATTTGACTCTTTCAAAAATTATATGTAAAAAATTCAAAAAACCCATTTTTGGGGTACAAAACCCCCCCAAAATACCCCTTCGTATAGGTCGATCTGTCTGGTTTTCGAACTTAAAGTCATAAATGCTGCTTTACATATTTATACCAAATTTCGTCAAAATCGGATCATTTTTACGAGAGTTATCGTGCTCACGGACACATATATATATATATATATATATATATATATATATAAATATATATATATATATACAGTATCGAACGAATGGTGTTTTTGGGGTCTGGGGACCTCAAAACGAAAAGTTATCATGGTCCCGGGCCTAGGTCTTACCATGCCGACTACGGTAATAGCTTCTTCCCTATAGGGGAAATTCGCTAATAAAACAACAAACACATTCATATTTTAATTTATTTTAAACTTGTATGTACAAAAAATTAACGATTGGTATTTTGAACACTTTTTAACTGTGTAACTTTGATTTGCGAGTAGTGTCAACTCTTTGGTCTATTTTTCGTGTTAAAAAACTCAACAGATATTTTAATGTTCAAGTATACCTAATGGAATCGTGTAGTATTTTGTATGATATTGTTTTCATTTATTTATTTTATGCTTAAATGTGTGGATAGGTTACATTATTTAATAAATGAATAGAAATATTATTAAATAATGTTATAAAATTATATATTTAATAACAACTTTTACTCTATGTCCAGGCCCTATCTAGATTAGTTGTCTGGACACTCTGCACTCTGCTATCAGGAGTGATCAATTTTTATATTTGACTGATTACATTGGATCCTGAGATCTTAATTTTTTCCTTATCTAAATTCCTGAGCACTACATTTGTCCGGGTCCCCCAGGTTTTCTGTCCATGTGGATACATGATGGATATCAACCATTATTACAATTACCCATGAAAAAGTGTTCTTAATTTATTATTGTTTTCTAGCAAGAAGTTTGGGAAGCGAGTCAGAAACATTTGCTGAATTTCATCCAAACTAAAGCAAAGCCTCATTTATTCTTCCTCCCCAAGAAGCATACGCCTAAGACTGAGGATCTCCTTCAGAATAGCCAGAAGTTGATCAACAGTGAGTTTTAATTAATTGATAGATAGTTGTAAAACTTCATACTATTTGCTTACTTTACTTCTAATAACAGCACAGAATACTTGAATGGCTATTCTCAGAAAACCAAATCTACATTGTGTGATGAATTTGTTTAAAAGTTTAAAGTTTTTCATTTAATACCAACCCTGAGCATGAATTATATGATTGAGCCAGTAAGAGTAGGACTTGTGTGAATCATCTTTATGTAGTTATGAGTGTAAAACTTTGTCAAAGTTGTTTTTAAAGAAAATTATATCAGTAGGTACCAGTACAACAAAATTTCTAAATTTGTGTTTATAAAATATTTGATTACTTATAATTAAATATTCAATATTTGTGTACATCAAGTTAAAAATCCTGATTGAAATTTTCCCGAAATTTGGAAAAAGAAGAAAATCCCGCCCCCATCACAAAATCCAAATCCGGCCATCCCTGCTCATAATGAATCCAAGGATATTGTTGCTGTGGATTTGTGTGGTGATCTTCATGCTATTTAAAGGCTAGTCACTAATCAATCATTGCCGATGGATGTCCTTAACTTTATTTTACAATACGATTTAGAAGAGAGTTTACCTAATTTATATCTGTCTGTGGGTATACTGCCATCATTAGCCTCATGAGAGAAAGGAGCTTAACTCGTAAAAACTTACCTTTGGTCATGTACGACACAAGACTGATTAGTAGTAGTGATGTAAAATACCCGGGGGGGTACCCGGGTGAATACCCAAAATTCATAAATACCTAGGTATTTTGGGTATTTATGATATTTTACGTAAAAACACCTGTGTTATTTATATCTACCCTTACTACCCTTGTTATTATCAATGTATAACATTTGAGAATATTTTATTGATTACTTTTATTAATTACTAGTGGCTTGAAGGGGCCATAGCCCCTAAACCTTTTCCAAAACTCTACCTCGTCTGATTATGTTACTCTTTTACTTACTAAGAAAACTAAAACCATATAAGTAGGAACACATGTCAGTTCATAAACAAAGTAGATACATAATCATATGTTTTAATATAAACAAAGCAGACGTTTTTAAATCCCGATACTTTTCTTATGGGGAATGTTTTACGTTATTTGTCGTTTGCTAGCAACTTTTTAGAAAAACTGCTATTTTTCCCGAGTCCCTGGGATCAAGACCTTTAATTTGAGCCCTCCACCATTGTCCTGCAATTTGCCAAACTCCCACAATTTTGACTTACAAATTTCGCTTAGAGAATTATATATAAAGATTTTACCAACAGTAAATAATATCATGGACATTTTGTTTAAAAGACCGGTCAAGCTTACAAACCACACCATTGCCAAACTATGAAGGAACTGGTTAAATACAAGACATTCTATATAAATTTAAAAATATGCCATTTTATAATTGGAAAAATACAGAAAAAAATCACAATGTAATTGAATTTAAATTCTTTTCTTCCAAAATGTTTAATTTACACTTCAAAAGACCAAAAAAGTAGTAATACCCAGTCCTGGGTATTTATCTCGATCTTGTTCAGAAGTTAAATGTGTGTGGTAACCATATTATACTCTTCAAAACAGTTTTTACGATCATTTCATAATCTTTATAGCATGGGAATTTCATTTGAACCTTGTAAAAATCCTCTAAATGTTATAAAAATGATAAATACCCACGTTTTGTTTTCCTACTCGCTGGGTATTTACACGGCCCACATCAATAATTAGTAGGACTGGCAAGTACTACAATCGAACAGAAGTTAGCTCAAAATGCAAATCTAAATTACTTGGATTTGCCAAGCTCGAGGCCAAGAAACATATATAAATATTGGTTTTGTTGCTTTTCTCTTTTTTCAATGTAAAGATGTTTTCTTAAAAAATTTAGATCTTATAACTCTTTATAACTTAATAATAGTATATTTCGTCACTAGGATCAAAAGTGGATCTTTTTAATACGAGCTCCAGTTTAACTGCCGAGGCGAAGCCAAGGCTGGGAAATGAGCGAGTATTAAAAAGACACTTATGATCCAAGTGATGAACTATATTTTTCGTCATACTGCCAAAAAACTTAAGGTTTAAATAAAAACAAAAGTAAAATTTACATACTTTGTCTTCATAACCTCAAATGTTTCTTTCAGCTTGTCTCTTGAAACAATCAGCTGTTGCACATGCATAACTTCGGTTCATTCATATCTATCGGTTGTTGAGTCGATCACTTAAAACCAATCATTGTGGTTCTTCGGTTATCATTGAATCAATCGGTTGTTCTTCAAAACAAAAATTCTATTTGGTCACGGTTGTCATGGAAATATGATTGTTTGGGCTTTTTCTATTATATTTCGATACGAATCATTAGGCCTACTAACTTCGTCCATCGTGTCACTCACAGTTGTCACTCACCAGTGGTGTACGGGAAACGAACGCAAAAATAATAACAATACAACAATGAATATTTCGATAATAACAATGAATGTTTCGATTATTTATAATCGAATGCATTTTAATCGATTTATGACGACCTCGAATCAAAAGTATCATCAACAATGATCTTTTTAGTACTAGTGCGATAATAATCATCAAAACATATGTTATTGTCCAAAGACTAAAAAGAAGAACTTTTGAATCTCAACGCATCTGTCAAAAACAGTTGTTTTTGAAGCTGTATGACGAAAAGTTATTATATTTATTTACTGAAATTTAATGATATCCTATCAGTGTGTAATGAATTTTGGATAAATTGTATGTGTTATTTTTTTTTTTTTTTATATTTCTTAAAAGTGTGTGGCTGAATAGACTACACTTGCAGTTGATTAGGAGGTTAGTTTAGAGTGATATTGGGAAAGGGGAGCTTGCCTCACAATAGCCAATGCCTCTTGCGCCGGGCATGAGTTATTAGTATTGTTTTTCTTTTGAAAACTGAATTCTTTCTGTGAATATATTTTTTTAAATTATGGTCATAGATTCAATACAGTAGAGTATCACAAACTTGACTCCCGATAACTTGACACTCTGAAAAACTAAATATCCCCGTTTCGCCACATGTATCTAACGCACTGGCATTCAGCTTTTGTGTGACTTTTAGGATAGTTCTTGTACTGTATTTTCAGTATTTTCTAGGTACATTTTTGACTCAGTAATTTTGTTTGGTTATGAAAAAATAATAATAAAGCTAATAACACTTGGCAGGAAGTCTGATTGCAGCATCCACTTTGATGAGCTACAGAAACATATCTAGCGATTGCAACAGTCAACTCGCTGGTGGCTGGAGTCTGGCTGACCTCATATGCATATGTGTAAACTGTTACAAGTAGAAAATTCAAAATAAGCATTTCAAGTTTGCCGCCAACTGAACGAACAGGAAACAAAACGAGAAAATGCTAGAACCTCCTCGAAACTTCAAGGCGATTCAGGGCTCTTACCCGGAAGTAAAATATCACGTGGTCACGTGATACGGAGTCAACATAAGAGCGCGTTGGACCAGGCGTCTTTTCCTCGGCACAATTTGGTCAAGTAACATCGCTCTTTTCAAAATTAAAATCGTGTAACTTTCTTGCTTTTCCTAAATTCGTCGATTTGTCTACAGGGTGTACACCCAACGTAATTCTATTTCGTGAATCTTACCCGGAAAACGCTCGAAACTGCGATCAAATAAATTAAATTAACTTTTCTAAATTCCGTGAGACGATTTCATAGAAAGACCACGTGGAAAACTAAATTATCTTGGGGATTATTGGGTTTGTTTTTAAATAGTTTCAGTTTGGGTAAAGAGTTCATTCTAGTTAGTAGTAAAACATTGTTTATTAATTAAGTAAAATATTTGAAAGTGAAGGTTTATTGTTTAAGAGATTATGAGATATGAGAGTTTAATATTTGGAGAGACAACCAAAATTCTAGGTGTTTTTAAAATAGTTTAACAGTAGACGGTCATTGGTTTTATTTGTTTCAACAAAAAGAATAATTTACGCACAGTTAATGGTAGTTGCTGGTTGAGATTTAAGTTGGCAGATAATATTTTGTGGCACTATTAGGAGGTAAGAAAGGTTGGAGGTCAGGTGGTGTATTTAGGAGGTTATTTGATACATAATATAATTCCCAACCTTTTGCTTGTTATTAGCCACTTATAAGTCTTACAAATCCAGCTGATCAATATAGGATTAAACACTACAGCCATTACATGTCATAATCTCAACTGTGTCTCAAATATATAAAATACATAAAAAACAAATAAAGGCCACGAAGCTAATCAAAATAGTGACACATCTAAGGAAACAACCATAAGTAATTCCAGATCTTCAAATATGTAACTCAGTGTAATTTGCCTTCTGTATGCTTCTTAATAGCAGACTAAATTCAATCTCTGACAAACTATTTAATTACTTCCCACAATTTATCAGAGATCAATGTAGTGTTTTGGGCCTAGCGCACTTCCACAGGTCTCTGACAGTTATAGACTTTAATTGAGTAATAACAGTAAATAAAGTAAATTCAGTTTCACCTTGCTAATTAAACTGTGAGTGATTTCGAGTACGAAATACTAACAGAGGTTTCATTGTTACAAAGTGGTAGCAAATATTTGTATTGTTACAAGCAATTTTGATTGTAACAAACCTAATTATGTGTGATACTACCCCATCAACAACCCAGGCAGTGTGCAAATGAAGATTACAAAAAATGACATTAATTGTTTGTTACACTTGTGTTATTTTAGTTTCTATTGCATGATTTTTTTACATTGGAAGTTTATTTGCAGAAATGATTGAAAAGAAACGAGAGGAGGTTAAGGCTGAAGTGGCAGCTATCTTGAAAAGAGGACATGAAGACGAAGAACATGAACATGACCAACATAATGATGAGCAAGAGAATGAACATGAACATGAACAGGGTCATGAACAAGATATGGACGCAGAGGAAGCCAACGACAAAGAAAACCAGAGGAGCGTGGAAAGTATGAGCATTTATACGTTCAGTTAATGTATTGCTGTTAAACTTGTACTGTTTGTTGGCCATTGCCTTCAGTAATTAACACCAAAACTGTCCATTTTCTGTAATATCCATAAATTGTTTACCTTTTCATGGTAAAAAGTTACTCTTCTTTAAACTTCCCATCAGGAATAAATATATAATAATGAAGGGGAAATCTTAAAACATAATAAGTTTATACATTAGACTTAATAATGTTTCAAAAATATAAAAACCTGTCTAATTTTAACGAATTTCACCTATGGAGAAGAAGCCATTATATGGTGGACTTGGTAAGATCTAAGCCCGAGACCTTAGGTGTCCTTAGGTGACTTAGACCTTTGAGGTCCTTAGGTGCTAAAATCGCAGTTCACTCAAATCTGTTTATATGTATTTATTTAAATTTGGATTTGGCACAAATGTATAAAGTGACATTCATGATTTCAAAACCAGAAGGATCGGACCATTGGAAGGGGGTTTAAAATTTGTTTAAACCTAATTTTTTGTTTATTTTTATTACATTTTTGAAAACACACAAGTTTGGCTTATGTTCCTAATAATTTTTTATAGATCTTCAAAATGATTCAGTACAGTAGAACCTCGGTTAACCGAGCCTCGCTTATCCGAGATTCCGGGTTAACCGAGGCGGTCCTAATATGCGTACAGTATTATAAATTTCAAAGAGAAAGTTACACGCTCAAATAAACGAGCAATTGACAGCGCTTGCCTTCACTTACCGCAACCGCAATACGCGCACTGAACTGTATTGTGTTTGCATTCAACTACAGTAAACGTCGGCAGTTGTCGGGGTTGTTCGGCAAAGTTTGTGCGTAGCAGACAGTGCAATTCGGGACCGTCGTCGTTAGTCTGCCGAAGCCGCCATTTCGTGTTGACAGTGATTTGTTTACTCAGTTCTGTTTATGGCTGTTAACTTGGCGTGTGCGTGTTAATTAGAGAGATGAATGCTATATCTCTGTACGTTTTTGGTAGAAATAATGTTTTAAGGATTATAATGGCAATGTTACGATATTTCTAGAACTAATAAACTGAACAAAACTCAAATCATTGTTTTATTTCATGGTTTAAACATATCTTGAGCTATTTATAACCCCAATTACGATTTTTAGGTTACATTCCGCGTTATCTGAGATTTGACGTATTCGAGGTGGCCTCGGTCCCAATCAACTCGGTTAAGTGAGGTCCTACTGTACCTATTTTAAGACATTAACCTAAGTTAACCCTTTGTCGGTGACTTTGCTTTTAAAACACGAATGGTGACTCACGGAGTTTTTTCCGGGTATTGAAATAATAGATAAGAAGTGTAGTTTTATACATATATTGTAAAAAGGTTATATGAAAACCCTGTATAATCAATATTAAGCAATAAAAAACTACCTTTGTCGGTGAATTTGCTTTTAAAACACGAATGGTGACTCACAGAGTTTTTTTCCGGGTATTGAAATAATAGACAAACAGTGTAGTTTTATACATATATTGTAAAATGTTGGATGAAAACCCTGTATAATCAATACTGAGCAATAAAAAACTTACTTAACATATTTATGAAACTCTATAGGTATGTAAACTGTCTAACTTGTCACTTGTCCACATTTTTCTATTCAAATATAGTAATTGGTACAAATAGTGGGTACAGAGTGTTTAGACATCATCGTCGTCACTTATCTCCATGTTATCATCCTTATTTGCACACTTCACACAAACAGCAGGTTCACTGTGCTCCCTACAAATGAATAACTTGCACGTCGCACACCTTGTTTTGGAAGCATGGTTTTTACGCCAGTCACATGCGTAACATCTTCCCGAAGTAACGTCTTCAGCTGGAGGAGGTCGTTGTTGCTCTGGAAGTTCAAGGAGTTCCCATAACCTTTCTTTAGCCCAAGACGGTTTAGCTTTTATGGGCAATCGTGACAACATCTGTTCCTTACGTAGGTCCTGTGCTAAAGACTTCAAAAAAATTCTTCTTTTCATGTTGTCTTCGCTGTTATTCTTCCGCAGAATAACGAAACTGTTAACACCTGCGATGTTGAGAAGTCCATAGAAAATTGGCATGGTCCATCTGTTAGAGGTTCTTGAAACAATGTAATGTTCTTTCAGTTGGTCCACTGTGTCGACGCCTCCTTTTGTGGAATTGTAAAAAAGCACAATTTCTGGCTTACCGAAGGTTTTAGAGTTGGCATCAGTGTCTATGTCATCACTTTTATGCATTGAAGAGAGCAAAAGAACTTGTTTGTTCTTCTTTGGTTGAAATGACACTAATGTGCAGTCACTGTTGAAACCAAAAACTGAGCCACCCACAGGCAATAGTTTTTTGTCCACAAAAGGAGGAGGAATCTCTCTTTTGTTCCTTCTCAGTGTCCCAACTAGTGTAAGTCTGTGGTTTTGTAGAAGGCTAGCGCACAATGGAACTGAACAAAACCAATTGTCCACAGTGACATTTCGTCCAGATCCTGAAATCGGATCAACAATTCTCTCAACGACACTCTTGCCTGAATTATCCAACTTGTATGGCCCGTCTGGTTGACTCCCACAGTAAATTTCCAAATTGCAAGTGTAGAATGACCTGGCGCAGCACACTGCAAAAATGTTAATCCCATATTGACCAGGCTTGGATTTGATAAATTGTCTGAAGAGACAGCACGAAATTTCTCAAGCATCTCGTCGACTGTAACAAACTCGCTAACTGTATAGTTATTCTGACAGTTATCAACAAACCGCTCAAACATGTCTCGTATTGGAGCCAGTCTGTCTAACATTTTCCTTTCTTGCCTTGAGTGCATATCGTCAAATCGCAGTGCCCTCAGTAAAAACTTAAATCGATACAGGGGCATGACCAATGGGGAGAATTCAACACCACATCCATCTCGAGACCAAACATCCTCTAAAATTCTGTGGGACAGTCGCATAACTCCAAGCATATACAAAATTCCTATCACTGCTTTAATTTCTGCTGGAGTTGTTGGTTTGCAATGATCTTCCCTTGAATAATCACTTTTCTTCTTCTCAATCCATATATTAGTGTATTGAACAATTTCAAGAATCATATCATATCTGGAATTGATAATGTGTCATCCAAACTCCTAAAATACTGCTCTAATTCCCTAGCAAATCCTCTCGTACATCTAATCAATAGCTCTTTTGAAACTGGAGTATTCCCTGACTTTCTGAAACTTTCAGTTGTAAGCCCAATTTTTAAAAAAGGGAAAAAAGAAATGCTCGAGAATTATAGACCTATTGCGATAACATCTTCATTCTCCAAGATTTTTGAGAAAGCAGTTTTAAATAGGTTGATTTCTTTTATTGACAAACATAGTATTTTATTTTCTGGTCAATTTGGCTTTTTAAAGGGCAAGTCTACTGTTGATGCCATGTTTTCCCTCATAAACTTTATTGTAAAAGAGCTAGATCTAAAGAAATCCGTAGCGGGTGTCTTCTTTGATCTCCGAAAGGCATTTGACATGGTAAATCATGGTCTGCTTCTTGAGAAACTTGAGAGCATTGGAATACGGGGCACTGCTCTAAAATGGTTTTCCTCCTTCCTTACTGGACGTAGACAAATAGTAAAGATACCTTCTATAGATAAAGATTGTATGACATACTCATACTCAGATGAGAAGCTTGTCATCTCCGGAGTTCCTCAGGGTTCAATCCTGGGCCCGTTGTTGTTCATTTTATACATCAATGACTTAAAATCAAGTGTTATTAATGTTAATCTGTGTCTTTTCGCAGATGACACCTCACTTGCCATATCGCATCAGGCAAGAACAGATTTGGAAATTGACTCTTATGTTAAATCAAATAGTATTGTGCAATGGTTCCATGAAAATATGTTGTGTGTCAATTCTGATAAGACCAAACTGCTTGATTTCTCCATTGGCCATAAAGAAACATCTCTTTTAAAATTGTCCGTAGGTGAAAGTGTCGTTACTGCTGCAGATGACGTAACATTTTTGGGGCTTCACCTAGACTCAAATTTAAAATTTTTTTCTCACATAGAGCATGTCGCTAGCCGTTTGTCTTCAGGTGTTTTTGTGTTAAGACGTCTATCTACCTTCTCCAGTACTGAAGTTCTTCTCTCAGCATATTATGCCCTCATTTATCCATTTCTTTCATACGCAGTTGTGATTTGGGGGTCTGAGAGCTCATATACGAAGACTCTTTTCACTCTTCAAAAAAAAGCTATGAGAATAATTGCAGGAATCGATGAAGCAGTATCATGTGCTTCCTACTTCAAGGATTTTGATCTGCTCACCTTTCCATCTATTTATATCTTTGAATCACTTATTTTTTTAAAAAAGAACCAGCACATTTTTTAAGAATTTTTACCATCGACAAATAGTAAAACCAGAAACAAGCACAATTATAATATACCACCACACAAATCAACATTTTTCAAAAACCACACAGTTTATAATTGTATAAAAATGTTCAATAGCCTTCCGACCACCCTTAAACAAGAATGTAATCTAGTCACCTTCAAAAGAAATGCAAAAAGGTTTTTACTTAAAAATAGTTTTTATAGTGTTGAGGATTATTTTGACAAGAAATATGCTTAGTTTTAGAAAAATTTTTGTAATGACGTATGCTAATGCAATTTATTTTGTTTTGTGGCAATAAATATATTTGATTTGATTTGATTTGATTTATCATCAGTAAAAAAATGTTTCCAAACATCAATAGACATTTTACTGGATTGTTTACATGGCTTACCCTCATTCGTAACACATTTCTTGCCCTGGTTCTAGCTTGACGGGGAGGGGGTTGCAAGTCCCAAAGCATCTGTTTATGTTTGCTTATATATGCATTCCTTCCATCTCTTCGACTAATAATCTGACTGTTTACTCGGAGAAAAAGTGTAATTTCTTCTAAATCATCAATGTCATCGAAAACGTTATGTCGAGCAATATCTCGTGCTTCTGGTTGTTCATCTTCTCCTTCTGATATGTGTTCTTCAAATTCTTCGAGTACACCAAACCCATCATCGTCCGAATCACTTGCATCACTATACACACTATCTTCATCGAGTTCATCATGGAAAATGTTTCTAACAAAAGAACCAGTTGGCCTTTCTCCTAATTCACGCTCCTCTCGTTCAACACTTGACATCAGCCTGTTTATTCTCTCTTCGTCATCCATAGTTCAATAATTATATGTGACAAATAAAATTAAAAAGGACGGAAAATATAACAAAAATAATAACACCATCAGTGACACACGGAACTAAACAACGTAACCGTAGTAGCGCGATCGGTGACACACAGTGGCGGCGTCCGTGCTACGCGACTCTCAGGCTTCAACTGAATAGAAGGGGTAGAGAGTGGGGGTTGGGAGAGCGAAATGAGGTCGAGCCGGTTCCTAGAAAGAGGCGCGTGAGGTACGGTGATTCCTGCGACTGCCGACCGGCAAAAACGCATATTTATTTACAAAAATAAAAGCGCCCGGAGGAAAACTCCGTTGTGTCACCGACAGAGGGTTGAGAATTTGTGGAGAAAATCCACACCGCACATTACAAAAATGTCCTATGTTAATCTTAGTAGAAAAATTTTTAAACTTTTTCAAAGTTTCTTTTATAATAAACATTACTTTTGATTTTACCAATGAGTTCAGCTCTAAAAGAATAATTAGTTTGATGTTTATATTGTTATATATTAGGGGTCTGCGGTACCAGAAATTTAATGTCGGTACGGTAAATATTTTTGTACCTCGGTTCTCGGTACAAAATCGGTACGGTACGCGTGATAAAATAGCCGTAATTTATCATAGCCTAAGTGTATTTGGAAACCAAACAGAAAAAATATTGTTAAAGAAAAACATACTAGCAGACTAGTGATGTGTCAAAACCAAAACTTGAATCTCAAAACCACCAAAACTTTGGAAAAGTTTCGGTTTCGAGATTCGATCGGTGAGTTTCGAGAATCAAAACTCAAAACTGCTGAGATTTTTTGTGTCTTTATTGTTGTTTTTTTAACAGAAATCACGCCTGTGTTTCGATCAATAATGCAAAGGTCAAAAGCCTACTGTCATCGGTCGTCTACCTTCACCTTTTTTCGATTATTGATTTTTTATTTATGAAAGAACAACTCTAACCAAAATATATAATTAGTTTTAATTAATTTTTCTGGATTTATTTTTCATAACCATACCCAGGCAAGTAAATAGGGTTTCGCGATTTGAGTTTCGAGATTCGATTTTGTAAGTTTCGGTTTCGGTTTCGAGATTCGAAATTTCTGGTTTTGACCATCACTATAGCAGACATAAAAAAGTATTTAGGTAAGCTTTTGATTATGATTTGTAATAGTTCCCAAATATTTATATAGGCCTAATAACAATAATAATGTGTTAAATTACGTAAATAAAGAAAGAAAGCCCAATATATATATATATATATATGACCCCCAACTATGACCCCCAACAGTAATAATTCCCTTTATGTTAAAAAATTATGTTAATTTAGTTATGTAGGCTTATTTCATCTATAAGATTTTGTTGTTTGTAATAATTTCATATAGATACCATTTATTCAATTTTCCCCGTATTCACTTATTATGTTAGGTAATTTCCTTGTTAATTTAAATAGTAAAGCTATCTCAAATACATTTCATGTATATAGATAATCAAAATTGATCTCATACAAGATAATACAAATAACAGTCATATAAAACACAAATCAGACAAATATATTTCTTTATAAAATTGTATTCACAAGTAAGAAGATAAAATAATAATAAAAGAAAGGAAGGTATGTGTGTGTGTTCTCAAATTAAATACAGGTTGTATGAATTATAAATTATAGCCTCCAACAAATTTTAAATCCTATAACCAAGTAACGCAACATAATAAGAATTTGTATTGCAATCAGATGACACATACTCAACAGACGCCAAAGTTGTATCCGTCTCGTTGTAACAGAAATCGACGGCGATGGCTGTTCATCAAGAATCAAGAATCCATCACAATCACTCATTGTTTGTTTTAAATAGTCTAACTATAAAGGCTTAACTATAAAGTCTAACAAAACTTGTTATCAAGGCTTGTTCAAAACTTTTTATCAACAAAGACGACGCGCAATCAGTGGAAGTGATGATTTCGTGCAAAACGTCATCGTCACACAAAGAGTATACCTAGAAAGTGAATATCAGAGAGAAATAAATACGTAGTTTCCAAAATTATGATATACGCCATAAAATTATGAACCAATGTAGGCTAACCTGTTTTATTTGTTACAACAGTAGTGTGTGTACAACTTTTTTTATTAATCGACGTTTAGCAATGAAACTAATATTTAACCTAAACACTCTTCTAAACCGTTCACGGCATATTTAATATTGAATTAAAACAGTTTCTTTCGGTTGGTTTAATTTCTATCCACAAAACGTTAGGAAGTGTCATAACGCCTATTAGGTAAATTTTATGATAAGCCCGATTTGTGTTTTTGAATTGATGTGCATGTAATTACGCTTGCATATCAAAATAAGTGTCAACCTTCTGCATGTTATTACTCTCTGTAACACACAATCAGAATGTGTTTGCCAAATGTTTGGTGATTTTAAGTAGTGTCAAGCACTCATTTGAGATTAGGGGGCCGTTATACAATCGGCAATGTACAACACAAAACGGTGTTGTAATTTCGTTGATATAAAAAACAAACAGATATTTATGTGTTTATCCCTCAGTTTGATTTAAAAAAGATTAAATGCCATACAAATTCGGTTTTAGGTATTTGTTTATGTTTATACCGCCTCCATACACTGGCCAAGTCTAGGCGAGCGTGGCAGTGTAAATGCGTAGTAGTTTGTTATTAACCTCGGTTACTCTCGATGTTTATGTACATTATTTCATTACTCGCCGAGTCGTTCGTAACTCGACGAAACATTCGGCCAGTCTGTGGATGCGGCTTTATCAATGCTGTAAAGACATCTCGTCATCATTCGTGATCCGATTGTGAACCTATAAACTCGCGAATGCCGGTCAAAGTTGAAAGTTGCTGTCGTGAGCAAAGGCGTGTCAATAGAATTTCAACGGACGAAAAAGATGTTATGACTAAACCTGAAGGGAAAATGTGGTTGATAAACAGGGAATACTGATTTTTTGTAGTTCTAGGCTGTACCGTACCGACTTAGTACTGGCGCCGTTAGTGGTACCAAACCGAATTCGGTAATTCGTTTTGTACCGAACCGGTACTGATTTTTCGGTCCACCACAGACCCCTATTATATATATATATATATATATATATATATATATATATATATATATATATATATTGCAGAGATATTCAAGGTACTAAACACAGTATGTTGTCCAATGCAATTCTTATTGAGGGTAAATCAATTATTATATATCTCTTATTATTGAATATATTTCAATAAAATCTGGTATATGACTTAATTTGGTTGTGGCCCATTTATTGTTTCCTAAAATCCCAACTTGTGGGGTCCCTATTGCAGAAAACCTGCTTATTCAGTATAATGTTAATATTATGAAGAATTGATCAAATGTTTTATCCCGCTTATTTATGAATATTTTGATAAATGTTGGGTCGTAGTTTCATGCGATAGTTTGATATATGTAGTTGTATTTTTAATTTGCTGAGTTGTTGTTTGCTGCGGCGGGGGTATTTTTGTATCAAAGAAATTTGTCATAAACGAATAAGACTATATTAATTTGTATCCATTTGTAAACCCAGATATTTTCCATCAGCATTATATTGGTGTAGCTAGTTTCAAATAGTTTAATGGAATTTGGATACCACCTCAGATATAATTTGATAATTTAATTATGGTTTCTAACTAATCTATGCGTATCAATGCACACTTTTTAGTCTGTACAATCAAATTAGATTATCTATAATATTATAAAGAAGAGGTGGTTTCTGTCTAACTTATGTTCCGGGTAAACGCAAAAACTACTGAACCGACTGGGCTGAAACTTTACACAAACTTTATGTGTTGCACAGGGGTTCAATATCTACTATCTTGAACCCGTGCAACACATATGCCTAATCATTTCCTTAAAATCCCCTCGGGCTATGCCTCGTGAACGTCCTAAGTTTCAGTGTTTCCATTTCAGAAGAAAGTAAACATTCAGAAACTGTAGGGCGAACAGCTGTGGATACTTCCATTTGACAGCGTAAAGAGCAGAAGCAAGATCAGCTGTTTTACGATTTCAACCTTTCTAAGCCGTTTGAGCGAATTTCCCCTTTAGGGAAGAAGCTATTACCGTAGGTGGCATGGTAAGACTTAAGCCCCGAGACCATGAAAACTTTTCGTTTTGAGGTCCCCAGATGCCAAAAACACTATCCGTTCAAATTTATATATATGTATATATATATATATATATATGTGTGTGTGTGTGTGTGTGTGTGTGTGTGTGTGTGTGTGTGTGTGTGTGTGTGTGTGTGTGTGTGTGTGTGTGTGTCCGTTACCGCGATAACTTTTGAAAAAAGAGCCCGATTTTTATGAAATTTGGCACAATTGTGGAGAGTAACATTTATGACTTTAAGTTCGAAAACCAGATTGATCGGTCTATGGGAAGGGGGTTTTATGGGGGTTTAAAATTTTCCAAAAATCAGTTTTTTGAACTTTTTATCCTAAAATTTAAAAAACACTAGATTTTGGTTATAGCCATTTTGTAGAGCTTAAAAAAACAGTTTAGTATTTTGAATCATTAAGCTAGGTTTAGTGGTTGTGGATAAAAGTCAAAAAATGTGTCCATAAAATTTCCCATGTTAATCTTATGGAAATACGGTTTTTAGATTTTCCTCAGATAATTTCACTAAAAACTCCACATTTCTTTCTACCAATCAGTTTAGCTCTACAAAATAATCATTTTGGCGTTTTAATTGTTGTTTAACGTCCAACCGTTGCAGTGATATTCAAAGTGCTAAACTCAGTACGTTGTCCAATGTTATCCTTATGGATAATAAATAAAATGTTATATTTTGAGTATTTATGTATGTATATTGATGAAACTTGATATGTGGCTTCAACTAGTTGTGGTATATTGATAGTAGCACAAAAAGAGTTTTTTCCGGTAGCAGCAAACCTGCATACTCGGCCCCTATGTTATTCATAAGGAGAATAAGTAAAGTTTTATATCTCCCTTAGTTATGAACCTAAATTAATAAACCTTGGTATGTAGCTTCACCTGGTTGAGTTATATTGATAATTGTAAAAAAAACACATATCTTATCTTCCTTGTTGCAGCAAACCTGCGTACTCATTTATAATGTTATTCTTATGGAGAATAAATAAAATGCTATATATAACTTATTAATAAATGTATTTTTGTGAAACTTTGTAAGTGGCTCTAGGTAGTAGTGATACCCATATATTTGCATTAGAAATTCGCTGAGTACGCAGGTTTGCTGCGACGGGGGTATTTACCTTTATTAGTTGGTCCAGTCGTAATTTTTGGCTAATATTATGTTTTGTGTTATGACGTACAGCTGATATTACGCTGTTCAGTTGTCATCTCTGGCCGATATTTTGTGTCCCGTCCTCAATTACAGCCGATATCAAGTGATCCAGTTGCCACTTTTGGCTAATATTGTGCTTTTTCAATATTTCTAGTCATCTTTTTTGGCCAATATTTTGTTTTCTGTCATTTGCAGTTGATTTACGCCATAATCATTTATGAATTTGTTCTAATAAAATTTGGTATGTAGCTTAGTTTGGTCCATTGATATTTACACCAAAAATCATGCTTGTGGTCCTGGATTCAGCAAACCTTCATACTCATCCCTGTTATTCTTATACAAAATAAGAACAGCCTTATTTTTAACAAGTGACCATTATACAGCATTTTTGATTTTAGGTGGGGAGGAGGAAAGGACAAAGCAGACCATGGAAGATAATGATGATAAAGGTAGTGTAAAAGAGGAACCAATGGTAAGTGATGGGGAGGCCCCTAAAGAGGCTTCCCCAGGAGAAAAAGGTCCATAAGTGTCCAAGGTAGGTATTCAGTGATCTTGGCAGTCGTTCATTCCTCAACTTGGAATCAGGAAATCCCTTGATTTACACAGTGTACTGTTCAGTATAATCAATCAATCATTTTAAAAGGACTGAGTGCTAGTAAATGTTAACATTTCAGTAAGTGGAGTACAGTCAATGTTGGAAATCAGTCACAGTTAGTTTGTGTTCTATGCTTAGATATACCATACTTTGTACTAATGTAATTTAGAATGTTCAAATATTGACTGTACTCTTCATTTTCTCTTACCCTTATTAGAAATTTATGTATTATTTTTTGTTTCAGTTCTAGATTTGTTATTTTTAACAATAACATATTTTCTTGTAATTATTTGAGTGTCTTTTATATTCTGTGTCATGTAAATAATGTAAATGTATTATGATTTTTATAAATTATAAATGTTTATGATTTAGTTCCTGATTTATGGATTGTTCAGTTTCATCAAATATAAAATACGGTATTTATATGTTTTACAACTTAATTTAAGTGTACATGTGAAATTATTTTTCAATTTTTTACAATTTAACTTCCTGAATTGTTTACAATTAAATCAGTAATCATTCCATCTTTATCACCATACGGTTACCAGGAAAATATTCAGTAAACATTTTTTTTCTGTGCTCGCGAATTTGACTAAGAAAGCTACACGTTTACTGAGTCTGCCTTCGTAATGCAGCTGTCTCATTTAGGGTAAAGACTCAGGAGTCAGCTGAATCGCACAAGCAATCTGAGTTACACTGTATCATTCTTAGTCAAATTAAAATTATACATAGAAAATTCATCAAATAGGCCTAAAAAGTTCACATTTTATCCGTGACATACTTAGTGAACAAACAAATAGTTGTTGCTTTCACTAAAGAATGGTCCCAATGTGTCTCAAACTTTGGCTGATTAAATTAATCTCATCTAATGTTAAACTGTTAGAGAAATTTGTTCTGTTTGGAAATAATAATTGAGTAGTATTCAAATTGTAAAAGTTTAACTTTTTCTCATGTCAAATATTCAAAAATAAATGTACTAGTTTTCAATATAATTTTGAAGTTTTAAGTCCTGATTTACTAAACCATAGAACATTTAACCCTACTGAGGTTAAATTAGTGTGATTAATGTTATTAATCTTAATTATAACTAATAATTGCCAGTCTTTATTTCCGGTGCAAGGAATACAAGTTTTTAAGTTTTTTTCTTTTTCAAATTATCCAATCACTGAAAATATATCTGTTGATATGTTTTTCCATGATATTTAGTCCATGTCTAAAAACTTTGACATTGGACTTGTCAGGTTTTTTATATAATTAATAAGTAATATACTTGGGTTATAAATTCAAAAGCAAAGCACAATCAATGTTTTATTTCTGCGTTTCATACAATTGTTTAAACTGATCAACATACCAATTTTTGTACCATAATGTATTTATGAATATACTCATTTCTTTCCCAATTTGAATTTACCTACATGCTTCCCTCCCCTTTTGTGTATTCTCCTTTCCCTCAAAAAATATAATTAAAATTTAACAATTAAATAAGATGTTATTTCATTTCCTTTATAGAAAAGTTACAAATGTCATCGATTTTTTAGTGCAATTTAAGATCAACACCACACTAACATTTCAGTTTCCCTAGATACAAAAAACATCAGCTATGCAAATTTTATGATACTATAGCTTTGTAAAGAGAAGTGCAAAGGAATATTTTTCAGGTATTCTTGAAAGAATAATAGATGAATGGCTTTTCAAATTATGTTAACCTCCAAGAAAATTATTTTTTATTTTTTGTTCTGACTTGTTCATCATCAAGTGTTCAAATCAATTATTACAGTAGACGCTTGTTAATCCGGCATGTTTGGGACTTTGGCCATGCCGGATTGCCGAAAATTCCGGATTACTGAGCGCCGTTGTTGCGAAAACAGCGGAAATATGGCTAAAACAGAGAGTTAAAAGAGAATCATTGGTTAGCGGGCCATTGTTTTAGTGTACTCTCTGATTTCAGTAATGATGGAAAATGTTAAAAACAAAACAACGTTTCAACCAAAAAAATAGATTTACAGTTTTATATTTTAATACATACAGTACAGTTACTTCTACCGATTACCCGCGAACAAAAGGCTTACAGTGTACAATACATTTTTTTTAACTCTTAGACCGATGCCAGATTATTGAAAATGCCGGAATAGCGGCCTTTTACTGCTAATTCAATTTAGTACTAAAATTAAATTTTTATTTTCCAGACAAAGGATTCAGAATGACTATGCAATATTTATTATCTTACGTTTTTCATGGAAATTAATCAAGTCTCGTGTCCTGGTTTGTAGTTCCATCGGCTTATTGAAATAGTACCTAGATGGAGCGCCTTTTGACCCTCCAAAAAAAGTTTCTCCATGACAATAACATTGCAACTTCTAAGGCCAGTGGGGTGGACAACAATTATTCAAGTTTTATTGAGTTTCTTGAAGGCCCAAATCACTTCTCTGCTTGCTGGATTCACTCTTTGTCTGACCATGTGTGTTACAGGACCTTTATTTTATTTAAAATACATAAGCACGTGATTTATCTCATTTGCTTTGCTTACCCATGAATCTTCTGGGCTTCCCAACAAGAGAAGTCTTAATCATTGTAAATTAAGCAAAATCAAACTTTGATCACGGCCTGAGCCTTTCAGGATGGAATGTTAAAAAACCACTGCACAGCTAAAGATCAAAGCTTTTTTTATTCCATAATCATCAAAATCGAAGGACAGTCATCTATATTGTAGCATAGATAATGATAACCGACCATTGCTAGACTTTTTTGATATTCAGTTTATTAAAAAAAGCGTTATTAATTATTGGGATTTTTAGGCCGAGGTTTATAAACTGTGTTTAAGTACAATAGCCTAAATGACCGGCTACTTTAAGAATTAACCCTATTTAAATTCAAAATGTACAAGCCCAAATTCATTAAGGTGTACTCGCATAGGCACGCCAACCAATGACCTAGCCAAGTAACTTTTCTTGAAATGTGCGTTTTTAAAGTGGTGCAATGATTTTTGGCCATGGTGGAATTTCGAATTGTTTAAAGGTGCAATTTGTTGAGATGATTTTTCTTAACAAGAAAAAAATATTTTAAAATTTTTTTAATGCTAATTTTGTGTTTGTAGGCCTTTAGCGCTTACTCTTTTCACTTTATCTCAAACACGGTTTAAGTTAAGAATATGAAATTTTGGGTGTTAATCAATGAAAATGTGCTACAGGGGCTAACACATTTTATATATAAAAAAAATTAAAATAAATTTTATGTGTTGCGTAATTTGTAAAATAAAAAATACAAATTATGAGTTAATTGAAAATACAAATGTGTTAGCCCCTGTAGTTAAGTCTAAGGAATAAAAGGGGTTTTATTTTATTTTTTAATATTAATATTTGTAGGCTGTAAAGTCAAAAGATATTCCCGCTGTAATGCCTACACAGCTCAGCCGGCTACCCGCAGCGCTCCATCTCCAGCGCCCCTCTCCTCCTCACATTTCCCCTCCGCTGATGATGCAGCCCCGCCCCCGCACTTACCACGGCCGCCAGCTGCTTTCGCTTTGCCGCATGCCGCCGCTGCCCGCTACCTGCATCTTTGCTTCCTCGGCACTAATGTCAGATTTAAAAGCCATAATTAAATTCTGAACTTGTATGTGTATGCTCGACTATTTATTCTGGCGTCACAATAAAGATTCTTGTATTTTGTCATTACTCATTTTTTTAACCTTTAATTATAAAGCATACTTTGATAAAGAATGTAGGCCAATTTGATAAAAAGCTTGTTTGTTTATCCGCAAATCAATTATAAATTGAAACTGATGAATCAGTATGTATGTTAACGTGTTCCAATGAAAACAAAGCATACTACAAGTCCTAAAAATACTACTGTAGCTGGGTTTCTAGCAATAGCATGATTCGGCACGCTCAACTTCCCGAAAAATTTCCCGCCAAGAAGGTTGCCGCCATACAGAATTTTCCCCACTCCCCACTTTAACGTTTAAATTTTTCACCCCATCTTTGATTTAGTTGGTGTGTTGAAGTGCTACAAAGCATGTCGTGTGCGGTACGTTGAGTGTTCATTCCGATATTAGTGACACGATATTGTAGCAAGTTGTGAGTAGTGTAGTATTGTGAGTAGTGTAGATAGTGGTGTAGTGTTGTTAGTAATGGAAAAATTATTTAAAATTATAAAAATACAGTCGTGGCAGCGACAAGAGACAAAGAGTCGGGAAGGCAGCGCGATAATCGGGTCGCCGCCGATAGGGATGGCAGCTGGAGCAACCGAGGAAGTGCCACTAGCGTCCAAAGCAACCGGTGACCGAACTAGGGACGTTGTGATACTGGCTTGGACCTTTATTTGGTATCGATACAATATCGAAACCAATAAATTATCGATACCCGATACAAACGGCAATAGGCCTATGACACTACTCGGTACGTATAGACTACATTCCGCTCAGTAGTCTGATTCAGCTCATAGCTCTGATATTTATGAACGTAATCATAACTTCAGATAAGTTATACCTCTTTAATCTTCCATGCAAAATTAAGTCCACCAATACATAGTTGCATGCAAAAAAAATGCCAAAGTAACATAAGAAACTAGAGGACCCGTGCTGCTCCGCAGCTTTGAAATTATAAATGCAAAATTATAAGAATGACGGTAGTAACATAATAATCAATTTAAGTAGGCCTGGTAAAAGTTTAATTTGTGTAATAACAACTATTGACTTAAACAACAAATTGAAATCACAATTATTTGTATATTGTTGTAACTGTATTGTCTGTAAATATGTAATTTTGTATTTTTCACAGGGTACACAGGTTGTACACAGGTGGCGCTCCAACAGCGGGCGATGGGCTCAGACGGGGAGTCGAGCAGCCGCAGATACAGAGCAAGACAGTCGAGGGTTTGGGGGGTAAGGGGGGAGGCAGCTCTCAAAGAAAGAAGCGGCGAAGGGGGAGCAGGCAAACGCGCCCCTCCACTTTCCCTGTCCACCGCACCGCTCCTAGCGCGACGGTGCTGCGCCCTGCGCGGAATTAGTTTACTACTGAGCTCATTGCACCACCTTAAACAAGTGGTACTCTGTTGTTTTATGAATTTTTTATCTATATATAAAGCCTCATTTACCCAGGAACTTTTGAGAAAACCATAAGTCTGACACCCATCAACCCCATACTAATGAAAGATCTCGGTGAACAAATTGGAGGAAAAATATTAGTTTTTTGATTAAATTTAAATTTTCCCTAAGGACACAAATATAAAAAAATGGATGAAATTAAACACACTTAAAGGTATTTAATTTCCAACAGCTGATACATTTGTTTTTATTACAGCTGTTACCCGAGCGAAGAAAGAGTTCACATTTTACTAGTTGTCTATATTTATTAAAATTGATATCATTGTGAGTTTAAACTTTAAAAAAGTGTTATTCTATAGCTCAAAATTGTTGTGGTTTTTGTTATCATTTTGTTATTTATTACTAATCCAAACAATGAGAGCAAAATTTTAATCTCACAGATTAGACATAAAATCTCACCAGCTATTGTTAATTTCTTTCAAACGAGACCAAGTTCAAAAGTGTTGAACAAAAATAAAGGTTCGGTAGGTATTTGAATTTAACATTTATCTTATGAGACTAAAATCCAAGATTGCGGAAGGTAGGCTACTACAGACTCTTAGCTCTTAACATCTAGACTGACTCATCCTTTCTGTAATGTCTCGTTAAATATGTTACCACTGAGATTCACTTGACATTCACTTTATTTTACCCATCAGGGTCATTTTGTTGACAGCAATAAATTATACTTTATTTTTGCTTTTACAATGTCTTGTTCTTTTTGTCATATTTTATCTATTTTTCTTGAAAGGGTAATTTTATTTTATTTACTAATTTATTACATATGTTTTTTGTTTTTTTTTAAACCTAGCTGCAGATGGATTGATAGTCTTCTTTTTTTGTAGGAAATTAAATGAAAATGAGTTCCCATCAGCCAAATTATTTTGATTCCTTTGCAAACAAAATTTGGAAGTCATCAAGTGTAAAATAGTGGAATTTTATAGTACTGATATGATGTGTGAGTTACGGCTGAGAAACAACAATGTTTATGAGGCCAATTAGGCGAGAGGCGCGATACCCTGGCCTGACCCTGATAACTTCATGTCAGGTGCCTGTTATTCTTTATGTAACTCAAAAACACATCATCACCACAACTTTGTTGTTGTCAAATCCTCTACTTACCATTCTCCTACTAAATAATATTGCATTAGTTATCTGAAAAATTAAGTTTTAAAGAGTATTATAGTAAGCCAATATTTAAAAATGTTTATAGGGTATTTTACAGTATTATTTTTGTGAGCATATAAACTTTTATATTAATATTTAATAAACATTACCTGTTAGAAAACTGACACATACTTCCACCCTTTTAGCCATACTTTAATCAGTAAATTATTTTATATTTACTAAATATCTAATTCAAGTACTGAAGCATGTATAGAAACTCTTCTAGTAAACTATTTCATCAGATATGTCCGCCCAAATACCATTATTGGAGGGACTACATACATAGTCATTTGCTGCACACAGTGTTTTTGAGAGTAGAAAAGACCCCCTCGACCTCCCCAGGGTTAGGTGGCAACATTTCCTGAATATTCTCTGTTGGTCAGAGTTAACTTAATCTACATACTGTACCAAGTTTTAATTCAATCGATCCGTAAATAAGTGAAGAATGGTCGTGTTTCCATAACAATAACATTGGACAATATACTGTGCTGACCGCCAAATGAAAATTTATATTTTGTTTACAACCATTAGCCCTTGAATATCAATTCATAACACCAATTTATTTAGTGTTTTAGGCTTTTTTTATGGTTATTAGTAAACTTAATTTAAAGATTATGGATTTAATGACAAAATAAAATACCCCCGTCGCAGCAAACTGCGTACTCAGCGAATTTCCAATGCATAATATATGACTTAATACCACATAAAGCCGCATACCAAGTTTCATAAAAATATATTCACAAATAAGCGATATATACTATTATAATTATTCTCCATAAGAATAACATTGGGGATGAGTACATAGGTTTGCTGAAACAAGGAACATAAACAATTGGTTTCTATGCAAATATCAGTATAACTCAACTAGGTGAAGCTACATACCTAGTTTCATCAATATTCATTCATAAATAAGCGATATATTCCATTTTGATTAATCTCCATAAGAATAACATGGGGGATGAGTACGCAGGTTTGCTACAATAAGGAACGAAAAAAGTGGGTATTTAGGCAAATATCAATATAACTCAACTAGGTGAAGTCATGTAAGAGGTTTTATTAATTTATGTTCATAATTAAGTGAGACATAGCATTTTAATTTTTCTCCATAAGAATAACATGGGGGCTGAGTACGCAGGTTTGCTGCTACGGGAACCTTTTTTAGAAAAAATTGTTTTTTGAGCAAATAACAATAGACCACAACCAGGTAAAGCCGTATACCAATTTTTGTCAGTATACGTTCATAAATAAGCGAGATATAACATTTTTCTATTCCTCCATAAGAATAACATTAGACAACGTACTGTGTTTAGCACTTTCAATATCTCGGTAACCGATTGACGTAGAGGAATGATCAAAATACCAAATTGTGTGTTTTTTTAATTTGAATCCAATGGTAAAAACTAAAATTTGACTATTTCAAAAATTATATGTAAAAAGCTCAAAAAACCCATTTTTGGGGTACAAAACCCTCCCAAAATACCCTTTAAGGTAGAGCGATATGGCTGGTTTTCGAACTTCAAGTCATAATGTTGCTTTACACGTTTATACCAAATTTCATCAAAATCGGACCTTTTTTACGAGAGTTATCGCACCCACGGACACACACATATATATATATATATATATATATATACAGTTTCAAACGAATGGTGTCTTTGGGGTCTGGAGACCTCAAAACGAAAAGTTATCATGGTCCCGGGCCTAGGTCTTACCATGCCGACTACGGTAATAGCTTCTTCCCTATAGGGGAAATTCGCTAAAACTGAATTTAGGAACATTTTCAGCCCTATAATTTCACAACCCGAGTTTTATCAGAAATGCGGGTGGTGTTGAGTCCTAAAGCACTATAAACCACCAAATTTGTATTAAAATCATTAGGCATAAGAAATTTGGATGTTTCATGTTTCTTAGAGGTTTTAGGGGGATAATTAATCTTCAAAATCAAAAATTCAAAGCAATGAATAAAAAGTCTGAAGATATTGAGGATTAGTTCATACACATACATAACGAATTTCAGGGGTGCCCACAGAGGGGATTGATAGTGCAGATTGTGCTATACAATTTATTTTGGGGGGGATTTTTAAGACTCCTCCTTTTAAATTATAAAATATGGAATGAAGGTGACAAATGCCTTTTGTTTGGGGAAAACATAACACATTTAGAGTTTGATTTGATGTGAACACCAACGGCTAACCATTGATAGGTCTCTCTTGCATTCTACATTGTTGTGCATTGTGTGGTTTTTGGCGGGGAATCGCCCTATTGCCTTTGGGGGATGGGCACTGGGCACCTCTGCCAAATTTTATCAAAATCAGACCGTTGATGTAATCTTTTAAGTCTATATTTGTACACAACGTTGCTAGCTAGCCTGGTCATGTTGGAATTAATCAGTAAAATATTTGCCATTATTTGTAGTAACTGTTTCGTACTATTTAGTATGTACCACCATTACAAATATTAGAACCTCTTACAGAACTAAATTATTTAATGTAATTATTTTACATTCTGGCCTTATAGCAAACCGTACCATTTATGTTTCATTACTCAAAATCCTCTGAGGTACTAAATTGGAAAGTAGAGGTAATTAGTAGATCTAAATAAGCTCTATCTAATGGTATAAATATTATTGTAATCTTATAAATTGACCATACCTCCATACGGCCAAGATGGGTTTTCTTGAATATTTCAATTTTTATAACATCACTATGTGAGAGGTACTAATTGTTTAAAGGTTGGTACTAAATAGTGTATGTTTCAATCGAAAATTCAGACATGGCCAGGCCAGTGACATAGACATTCAGTACAGACGGACATATACATCACCTATGAAAATAAACATTTTTTTGGTTAATTTAAGGGAACCCCAAAAAAAATATTTAAACCATAGTTGAAAATGTTAACGGAAGTAATTCTTTCTCTGTATACCACTTATAGGGGAGAAAGGGCAAATGAACCATTAGATTATACAAGAATAAATTAGACATGATTGAACATAAAAATGTTATTGAAAAGTGAGAAATTATAATAATTGAGTACAAACAAAATCAAAACATTTAAACAACATATGATTGTATTTAATGTTGAAAACTTCAGTGTAAAAATCTACTGTATCTACATACTTTGGAGGGCAAACACAGTATTGTGATCTTGTCTTTCTATACATAAGCGTTTGTTGTGTTTATTTTTGTTGTTAGTATGTTTAGGGCTTAAAACTAACTTAACTATCTCCAACCAGGGAATCGTTTACGAGGGGAGCTGATTTAATTATACCGGTGGAAACCGTTTGAGGTCCTTGAGGAGTAGACTTCTGAACTACATTACACATTTCAGTTTGTGAAACAACTTTGTACTGTTCATCACCTGTAGACAGGTTGATGAGGCATGAAAATATGGCTAGGTGTCCTTAACTGAATGAACGAAAGTCACCTTGTGCATTGGCACTTAGCCTATCTAAATTGTCAAGAAAATCATCTTAAGAAGCGGCTAGCCGTACATATCCAATCAACCAGGGATAATGAGTGTATTATAAATTGCACAAGTTTTGTGTTTCAGTAGTGCCGTGGCTGGCGTTGCAAGTGATTTATTTCTGTGAGAAGACAAAGTCTTCAAGAGAGTATTGCCTCAAGACTCGCAACATATCGCGTCAATGCTGTCGGACAGATCACATTAATAGATCTCGCTTATTATCTGAGCTATTCTACCACCTCTTTTTGTCATTAAATTATAAAATGCCAACATTTAACGTGTGTAATTGGCATCAACAACATGACCTCCAATATCTATGAAGTGTTTCAATGTTAAACCGGATCTCAGAGCTATTCGTCCATAACATTTGCAATGACATTTTTGAATACATTTTGTTTAAGCGCTAGACAAGTCATAGTTTAATATAAGCAGAATGTTTAATAGCCTGTAAAAACAGAGACAACACTAATAAACCAAACGTAATTTCAACTAGTCAAATGTATGTCTTTTTATATATGTATTGTCGCAGGATAGTGATATTTTAGTGTTTGTCTACCGAACATTTCGGATCCCAAGGCCAAGAAGATCAAGTATGAATAATGCATACAAATATAGAGATAAAAAATGCAAACATTATAGAAAGGTAAAATTAATGACCTTAGTTATAACTTTGCTTTGACTAGAATAT
The DNA here is from genome assembly GCA_963675035.1 of Allygus modestus. NCBI lineage: Eukaryota > Metazoa > Arthropoda > Insecta > Hemiptera > Cicadellidae > Allygus > Allygus modestus. The sequence continues at coordinate 341,495,527 of OY776111.1, forward strand.
CAGGGCTGCTTGTGTTATTAAAAACCATAAGAATAACATTGAACAATGATTGTTATAAGTAATAATGAATAACAATAATGAATATTTTATTGTCAAAAACACAATACATGTATTCAACTGGAAACAACGTAAGTAATACGCCAACTGGAGAGTATTTCAACTGCAGATAAGTAATTCAAATTACTAAATAGTTCTTGATTAGGATACCTAAGGACAAATCTGAAATGGATTTAGGTTTTTACTATAGTTTTTACTTTTAGGTAGAAATGATAACTCAATTTGTTATTGTAAAATAACAACACACTATTTTTTACTTATTTATACAAACAGCTGATCATAACCAACAGAATATACAGGTTTATTCAAAAATAAATATACACTTTGTAGTGAATAGTTTTTCTGGTTTAATCAACAGAAAAAAAACAAATATTATCATTAGAAAGAGGGCATTTCAACGTTTTTTTTAATAAGCTAAAGATGTTCTATATGTGCCCCACGGGTCACACGGCAGACATCAGTTCTATAGTCAAATTCTGACCAGACTTTTCTAAGGGTATTTACATCAACACACTCTACAGCTCTTGTTATGCACTGCCTTAATTCCAAGAGACTCAGTGGTAATGGGGGAGTAAACTTTATCTTTAACATAACCCCACAGGAAGAAGTCGCATGGGGTCAAGTCCGGACTGCGAGATGGCCAACGCATGAGTGACACATTGTCGTCAGTTGCACGACCAATCCAGCAAAGCGGTAATTGCTCATCAAAGTAATCTCTGACATCATGGTGCCAACGCGGCAGAGCTCCATATTGAACCAGTATGTAGTCATTACTACCTTCTTATAGTTGAGGGATAAGCCATTCACTCAACATGTCCAAGTAGGATGTGTCTGTGACCGTATACTTTCTGAAATGCCCTTATATATTTTGCTTTGATACAGCACAATAGACGTTTAGCTTAGGAGAATCCCTCTCATATTGAACAATTTCTCTAGGATTTTCAGTCTCCCAGATACGCTCATTGTGTTTGTTAACTTTTCCGTTGATATGAAACGTTGATTTGTCACCAAAGATTAGTCGATCAGTGTATCCATCTTCTTCAGAACGTATCTGGATGTCATCACAGAATGCCAAACGTTTCTCCTTATCATCACGTAATTCTTGGAACAACCTGTAGCCTGTACGGTTTCATCTTTAGATGTTTTCTCAAAATTCTCCAAACAGATGACTGTGGAATTTGAAGTTCTACACTTACTCTGATCGTTGACTTTTTTGGACTGCGTAGTATAGCAGCTTGGACCTGTTCAACACGTCCTTCTACCAGCGATGGCCTCCCAGAACTTTTTGATTTGCACAAACAACCTGCAGTTTTGAATTTCTTGTGCCAATCATAAATAGACTTCCTACCTGGTGGGTTTCTTTGAAAGCGCGTCCTAAAACGACGTTGCACTACAGTAACTGATTGAGTATTCTCTAGTTCAACCTCACAAAAGCCTTCTCAACGCTATTATTAACCATTTTAGCGAATTTCCCCTATAGGGAAGAAGCTATTACCGTAGTCGGCATGGTAAGACCTAGGCCCGGGACCATGATAACTTTTCGTTTTGAGGTCCCCAGACCCCAAAAACTGTCTAATAATGATCAATTACATAGTTTTATACCATTTTATTATAAGTCTTGACTCACACAAGTAACTGGTTGTTTACATAAACTCAAAACATAATAAACATAAAACACATGATTTAAGATTAAATAAAACATCGTATGACATCTTCCCTTCCTCTTTTTTCCTTCTTTTTTTATTTTAGACTTCATATTAAAACTTTAATCTTTGAGTAGGTTTTATGATACGCCCAAAAGAGGAGATGTTTTTTCTTTCATTTCCTGTTGGTAATTGTCTCAACATGGCTCCATTTCGACGTATTAAACCGTCATTTGTAGTTACCATATACGATCTTGGAGCCACATTTTCAACAATCCTTCCCTCTGCTCTCCGATCGGGAATGTACACATTGGAACCTACCTAGAGGTCTTTCTTGCTTTGCTCTATGTCGTTTGTTGAAGTACTCAGCTTGTTGGCTACGATATTGCTTGTCCCATTCCCTGAATTGCTTGTGATCAACACTCCTTGGTTTCAATTCTTTTTTTAATGAAGGTAATCTTGTCCTTAATCTTCTTCCCATCAGCAGTTCTGAGGGACTATATCCTGAAGGTCCTGGTGTTGTTCTGTATTCTAGCAGGGCAAGTGTTGGGTCTTTGTTTTTAACTAGAATGTTTTTAAGGGTCTGGACTGCTCTCTCAGCTTCTCCGTTCGCCTGATGGTACAAAGGACTGCAGGTAACTATTTTAAATCCAAAGTCAGCTGCAAAGGAACGCCACTCTTCACTTGTAAACTGGGATCCTGAATCTGACACAACGATTTCAGGGATTCCATATCGAGCAAAACAAGCCTTCATCTTTTTTATCAATTCATCCACAGTCATCGTAGAGACATTTATCATTTCTAAGTATCGTGAATAATAGTCTACAACAGTTAAGTATTTGCCTTTTAGAAAATCAAAATAATCAACTGCAATCTTCTGCCATGGATAGTTAGGTGTGTCTGATTGGATCATTTCCTCTGACATTTGGTTTTGATTTTTCGCACAAGTATTACAATTTTCAATCAAGCTGCTGATATCAGTTGTAATTCCTGGCCAGAAAACTGATTGTTTTGCTCGAAGAATCGTGCGAGTGATTCCAAAATGACCATCGTGTAGCTTACTTATGATATCATGTCTAAGTTCTGAAGGTATAATTATTCTTTCCTTGAAACATACTAGGTCCTCAATTATTGATATGTCGTTTTTGAAAGTGTACCATTTTCTCAGGCACTCAGGAACATCGTTTTTGTATATAGGCCATCCATTTTCAGTATAATGGACTAAGAATTTACACTCTTGGCACTTATGTTGAACGTTCCTTATGTGCTCCAATCTAGATTGTGTAGCAGGGAAGTTTAAGGAAACTACTTTTATATGAGCTTCTATTTCGTTTGTAAATTCATCAGTAGAGTCAGGAATGGGAGCGCGACTTAAAGTATCTGCGGTGAACATTTCTTTTCCAGGAATGTACTCGATAGCATAGTCAAACTTCATGAGTCGCATCTTAAATCTTTGGATTCTAGCAGGAATGGTATCCAAATCTTTACTTCCAAGAAGAGGAATTAGTGGTTTGTGGTCTGTTAGAATTTTAAACTTCTTACCGATTAGAAACCTTGAAAACTTTTCAGCTGCCCAGGCGCAACCAAGGGCCTCTTTTTCTATTTGGGCATATCGTCTTTCGCAGTCTTGCAAAGTTCTTGAAGCAAACATTACTATTTTAGAAACTCCTTCTTCAATTTGCAGTAACATTGCGCCCAAACCATAAGCTGAAGAATCGGCTATTACTATATTGTCTGCTTTCAAGTTATACTTAGTTAAAGATACTGATTCTTTGACTACTTTGACAATATCCGAAAAGGCCTGCTGATGTTGTTGAGTCCAACAAAATTGCCTATTTTTCCTAGTGAGCTCACGGAAGGATTCAGTTTTATCAGCTAAATTTGGTATAAACTTGTTCATTTGATTTAGCATACCATTTAAACGGCAAACTCCTGCGATATCTTGGGGCGGTGAGAGTTCCTCAAGCGCTCGAATCCAATCAGGATCAATTTTTATACCATCAGAGTCAATCAGGTTACCTAGAAATTTTACAGATGGCTGTGAAATAGAACATTTCTCTTTGTTTAGTACCACGTTAGCTTCTTTCAAACGATGTAACACCTGAGTCAACCGATAATCATGTTCTTCTTGAGTTTGGCCATGGATCAGGATGTCATCCATATGACACAGAACTCCGTCAATACCGTTTAAAAGTTTGGACATTTGAGCTGTGAAAAATTCAGGTGCACTTGTGATACCAAAGGGTAACCTTTTAAAATAAAATCTCCCAAAAGGAGTTATAAAGGTTTTTAATTTGGCTGTATCTGGTGATATTTTTATCTGCCAAAATCCCGACTGGGCATCCAGTTTACTAAATATCTTAGAGCTCCCAATCTGGCCAAGGGTTTCTTCTACATCTGGTAAAATAGCTTTGGGGCGCTTAACATTTCTATTTAGCTCTGTATAGTCAACACACAAACGTATGCTGCCATTGGGCTTTATTACTGGTACTATTGGTGCACACCAATCTGTGGGAGACTCCACTCTTTCTATTACTCCTAACTCTAACATTCTACTTAATTCTGCTTCTACTTTAGGACGTAGGGGAATGGATATGTTTCTTGGAGCACGCACTGAATATGGTTGTGCATTTTCAACCAATTCAATTTTATATTCTCTGGGAATGTTACCTAGGCCTGAGGAAAGCTCAGGATAGCTATACAACACCGAATCCATTGTAATAGAATTAAGCCCTACAGTCTGATTTGGGGTTGTTATTGAGATCAGGTTCAAAGCTTTAATAGCAGGAATTCCTAATAGTGGTTCATTTAAACCTGAAACAACATAAATCTTTTCTTTTATTTGTCTTCCACAGTATGTTATGTCTGCAATAAACATACCTACCACATTTAATTCCCTCTGGTCTGCATTCTTTAGTATACGATCTGATTTTACCATGTTTGTATAATATTAGATGGAATAGCTGTCACTTCTGCCCCTGAATCTATTTTAGCTTTCACTACATGACTGTTAATGGAAATTTCTACATACCAAGGAGAGGAGCTGTTGCAGTTGACATTTACTGGTCCTAAATATGCAACTGTAGCTTCACAAGAGCTTGACTCTTCTGACTGTACTATTTCATTTACCTTCTTGGCGTTTCCCGCTGACTTAAGTGTTAATGATCTGCTTCTACAGTGCCGAACGAAATGACCAGTTCTATTGCAATAATTACAGGTTACATCTTTAGCAGGACAAGAGCTACGTGGATGTCTTGGCCCTCCACAGTTCCAGCAATAATCTTTACCCTGAATCTTGAAATCTGATACTTTATTAAATGGAAAATTAACATTTTTCTGTTCTGATTTGATTTTATCCACTACAGCATGTTTTTGTCGATCAATCATTTCTAGTTCTGCCGATTGTTTGCTGATAGCCTCCTTTTGTTTGCATTTTTGAATGGCTTTTTCTAAGGTTAAATTAGAATCTTCTTGTAATTGAGCGGATAAATGTTTACCTGTGATACCAACAACAATTCGATCACGAATAAGCTCATCTCTTAGGTTTCTAAATGCGCAATGTTCAGCCATAGAGCTTATGTCTGCTAAAAAACTGTCAAAAAGTTCGTCTTGTTGTTGAAGTCTGGAATTGAATTTTGCTCTTTCATATATTACATTACGTTTACCAATAAATATATTATCAAAGGCCCCTTTTACTGTATTATAAGAATTCTGATCATCTTGTGAAAGGTGTATTGATGAAAGGATATCTTCAGCATCTGATCCCATACAGTAAATAAGAGAGCTTACTTGTTTTTCTTCGGGTTCGTGGTCTAGACCTGAAGCAAGCCTATACCTTTCAAATCGTTTAGACCACTTCTCCCATAGCTCTGGCTGTTTAAAATCAAAATATCCTGGGGGCTGAAACATGATTGCTGAGGTTGTTTTCTTGTTAGACCTTGAGTTCTGCAGTTCATCAAATGTTTCTGTATTTGACGGCTGATTAGTTTTACTGGATGGTTGATTATCGTTTCTTTTAGCTCTTGGCATTATCAAAAAATAACAACCGCTGCCACCATGTCTAATAATGATCAATTACATAGTTTTATACCATTTTATTATAAGTTTTGACTCACACAAGTAACTGGTTGTTTACATAAACTCAAAACATAATAAACATAAAACACATGATTTAAGATTAAATAAAACATCATATGACAAAAACACCATTCGTTCGATACTGTATATATATATATATATATATATGTGTGTGTGTGTCCGTGAGCACGATAACTCTCGTAAAAATTATCCGATTTTGACGAAATTTGGTATAAACATGTAAAGCAACATTTATGACTTTAATTTCGAAAACCAGACAGATCGACCTATCCGAAGGGGTATTTTGGGGGGGTTTTGTACCCCAAAAATGGGTTTTTTGAATTTTTTACACATAATTTTTGAAAAAGTCAAATTTTAGTTTTGACCATTCGATTCAGCTTAAAAAAACACACAATTTGCTATTTCGATCATTCCTCTACGTCAATTGGTTACCGAGATATTGAAAGTGCTAAACACAGTACGTTGTCTAATGTTATTCTTATGGAGGAAAAGAAAATTTTTTTATCTCGCTTATTTATGAACGTATACTGACGAAACTTGGTATACAGCTTCATCTCGTTGAGGTCTATTGATATTTGCTCCAAAAAGTTGTTTTTGCTTAATTCTCCCGTAGCAGCAAACCTGCGTCTCAGGCCCCATGTTATTCTTATGGATAGTAATTAAATGCTCTGTCTCCCTTAATTATGACCATAAATTAATAAAAACTGGTATACGACTTCACCTAGTTGAGTTATATTGATATTAGCATAAAAACCAATTTTTTGTGTTCCTTGTTGCAGCAAACCTGCGTACTCAGCCCCAATGTTATTCATATGGAGAATAATTAAAATTGTATATATCGCTTATTTGTGAATATATTTTTATGAAACTTGGTAAGTGGCTTTATGTAGTATTAAGACATTTATATCTCCATTGGAAATTCGTTGAGTATGCAGGTTTACTGCGACGGGGGTTTTTTTAAATAACATAACCGAGGGTTATGTAACAACAACAATGTGCCAGCAATCAGCTGATGTAGTAAAACTTTAGTTCATTAGCTACCCATTAATGCCAACATTACGGGTATAAATTATTCTGTTTCAATTTTATTGATTTATAAAAGTGTATACTTCTTTTTGAATAACCCTCTGTATTTTTACATTACTATTACTTCTTAATTTAGTAAACATAGAGTAGATAAAATGCACATACTCAACAAAATCACTGTCGTTGGCGTGAAAATAAATTGTTAAGGTTAGGGAAAGGAGCTTTACAATGGCATGTAGGATTACTGTTCATGGCTAAGATAACTATGCTATCGACAAATTCTAAATACAGCTAAAAAAAAAGAAAGCCATCAACACCCTTTCTTTTTGTTTTTTTAACCTACATGTTCACGAGAACCATTTATGTCGTCAATTAATAACTTTGAAACAGTACATTTTTTAAAGAGACCCTTCTATTTTTTCTAGACACTTTAATTTTTTGATAGATCGGTCTTTTTGATTATTAATGCAGTTGATTTATGTGAGGGTATGATAGAATCCACCATGCCTGAAATAGATTACCTATACCAGGGGTGCCCATTCCCCCCAAGCCTCATGGCGCCATTCCTCCCCAAAATGTGGCTACCCCCCCCCCCCCCCCACCGTCTTAAGCAATAATATTAACTCTCTGTAGCTCTTGTGTTGTGACAGCGAATGAATTGAACCTACCAACCTACAATTAACACAGATAATGATAATGGCGTAAAGTACAAAAAATACCTTAGTTATAATCAGGTCGATTATTTACTGTACTACCATTGACTACAATGGTACTACCTATAGTACAGATCACGCATAAAACCATTTTCCTCTGGAGGAACAGCTGACAAAAACCATTTAGACGATTGTTATTAGCATTACAGAAAGTATAACCCTAAAAACTATAGTAACATGTGTTTCTTGCTATTATTGTTTGTTGTTGGTAAAAAAACCTAATGCTGTAGTAAGATTGTTTTGATTAATCAAGACTGATTCCTCAATTAATTCATTAGTACCTGGGGGACCGAGCTTTGCTCGGGGGAAGACCAGTCAGTTTGTTTAGATGACTTGGAGTAATATTTCACCACTTCCCCCAACTGATAATCAGATTTGTATACTAAAATAGGTTGTACATACCTTCCGTCAAACTGTTCATAATTGTGAAGGAGTTTCACAACATGTTTCGCCGTAAACACGGCATTATCAAGTGATTAAATACAAGAGCTTTTATCCAAGTAGGACTCGTCAGAATTTAAATACCCCGTAGCAGCAAACCTGCGTACTCAGCGAATTTCCAAGGCATATACAGGGTTGGTGAAAAGTCCCGGGACGGCTTAATATTTTTTTAACCGTTACAGATGGAGCTATACAAGTTGGTACACTGTTTTTGGGCATAAAACACTATTTTACTACAATGTCAATGAGCCGTTACCACCTCAGGGGGACGGCCCACAAGGAGTCGGAAGAAAATCTTAAATAGAAGCATAGGTTGATATGCACATCAAATTAAAGGTCTTTATTATTAAAATACAATGCCGCAAATCCGAATTTAAACGGACAACCGAGCACAAAATGACAGCTATTAAAAGATGGCTTGAATTTGAAGTGTTGATAAAGTAGCTGTGCGTAATCTAATGTAACACATTTAAATTTTGCATTAAAATGTAAAATTACATTAATGTAATACATTTAAATTTAATTTGCAATAATTTACTCTCCTAGCTAATAAATTACTAAACCGATTCAAAACTTCAGCACATAAAAATTTCAAATTCAAGCTATCTTTGAATAGCTGCCATTTTTGGCTCGGTTGTCCGTTTAAAGTCGGATTTGCGGCATTGTATTCTACTAATAAAGACCTTTAATTTGATGTGCATATCAACCTATGCTTCTATTTAAGATTTTCTTCCGACTCCTTGTGGGCCGTCCCCCTGAGGTGGTAGCGGCTCATTGAAATTGTAGTAAAATAGTGTTTTATGCCCAGTAAAAGTGTACCAACTTGTATAGCTCCATCTGTAACGGTTAAAAAAATATTAAGCCGTCCCGGGACTTTTCACCAACCCTGTATATGTATCTTAATACCACATAAAGCCACATATCAAGTTTCATCAATATACATTCATAAATAAACGATTTTTGACATTTTGATCATTCTCCATAAGAATAACATGGTGGCTGAGTATGCAGGTTTGCTGAAGCAAGGAACACAAAAAATGGGGTTTTATACAAATATCAATATAACTGATGTAGGTAAAGCCACATACCAAATTTCATTAATTTATTTTCATAATGAAGGGAGATAACACGTTACTTATTCTCCATAAGAATAACATGGGGCTAAGTACGCAGGTTTGCTGCTACGGGAGCCTTTGGTAAACAATTTTTTTTAGCAAATATCAATGGTCCACAACCAGGTGAAGCTGTATACCAAGTTTCGTCAGTATACGTTCATAAATAAGCGAGATATAAAATTTTTATTTTCCTTCATAAGAATAACATTGGACAACGTACTGTGTTTAGCACTTTCAATATCTCGGTAACCAATTGACGTAGAGAAATTATCAAAATACAAAATTGTGTGTTTTTTAAGCTGAATCCAATGGTAAAAACTAAAATTTGACTATTTCCAAAATTATATGTAAAAAATTCGAAAAACCCATTTTTGGGGTACAAAACCCCCCAAAATACCCCTTTGGATAGAGTGATCTGGCTGGTTTTCGAACTTAAAGTCATAAATGTTGCTTTACACGTTTATACCAAATTTCATCAAAATCGGATAATTTTTACAAGAGTTATCGTGCTCACGGACATATATATATATATATATATATGTGTTACTAAACAATTCACAGTATAGGGCTGCTATTATTATAAATATTAAAAAATAACCGTACATCCATGAAGTCCAACTTTGCTGAACATTTACTATGTACAGGTCATAATTACAAAAACATGACTGAAAATATGCAAGTTTTAGAGATAATGGATAAAGGTCACTTAATGGATTCAAAAGAAGAATACCTTATATATATGGGCAACAAAAAAGAACCAAACAATATATTAAATACTATTATTGCCACAAACAACGCCATATATGAAAAGTTAATTAAATTGGATTTGTAAAAAAGAAAACCAAAAACCTTTCCTCAAAATTAAAAAACATATGATATTTTAGAAATAATTTAGCATGTTTTTATTTGATCAGCTTTACGAAAATTAATAAATTATGTTAGGTTAAGTCTAGCTTGAAAATGGCCTTAAAAGTGCCGAAACATGTAGCTTCATTAAAAGATTTTAAAAAGGGTGCTCAGTTGAATTTTTATTTTTTAATATTTATATATATATACAGTTTCGAACGAATGGTGTTTTTGGGGTCTGGGGACCTCAAAACGAAAAGTTATCATGGTCCCGGGCCTAGGTCTTACCATGCCGACTACGGTAATAGCTTCTTCCCTATAGGGGAAATTCGCTAAAAAACACAAACACAGTTCACACATAGTTCGCACACACTTATAAATTTCGGTAAGCCTACCGCGTACATTTTACAATCCACGGCGCGACCCGGAAGCAGACTGGAGAACAATTCGAATTGTCGAATAACCTGACCGAATTGTTCTCCAGTCTGCTTCCGGGTCGCGCCGTGGATTGTAAAATGTACGCGGTAGGGCTACCGAAATTTATAGGTGTGTGCGAACTATGTGTGAACTGTGTTTGTGTTTTTTTATTTTATTCTGACGAGTCCTACTTGGATAAAAGCTTTTGTATTTAATCACTTGATAATGCCGTGTTTACGGCGAAACATGTTGTGAAACTCCTTCACAATTATGAACAGTTTGACGGAAGGTATGTACAACCTATTTTAGTCTAAAACAACAGTTCAGGGGCTATAACATGGATTTTAAGATTTGTATAACTCATTTGCCTCTTTTCTACATTTTTAAGGTCACTCCAGTTGTTGTTTAAAGCTCAATGCCCCTTTGATTTATTTTACTACTCTATATATGTAATATTCACTCAAATATTTTAATCCCTGCTCTCAGGAAACCACATGTTAATAATCATAAACAAACATGAGTATTACTTTGACAGTTCCCCGGTTGATTATGAACAGTTGTTACAATTCTTTTGTTTTGAGTTGAAACTTCATAAGCCTAATGTCAATTTTTTTAACTTTTCATTTTAGTTTTTTACATTATTTGATTTTTCCTGGGGATGAGGCCTGTCTAGAACTTATTTTTATCCCAGAAATTAGTTATTTCGAACATTTTAAGAAAATCGTTGGGGTCGTTTTTGAGATCAGTGTCGCAAGCAAACCTTTCTCATATTAGAATATAGGATACATTATTTTTACCGTTTGTTAGGATTTAGAGATAAACATTTTTAGAATATATATATGTCTTGGATTAAATGGTTGAACGTTCCGTCGTAACCATAAAATTAATTAGTGGACGAAACTGAAAGGTCGACTGCTACCTATGGACTTGGGCTTGACTTGTCTTTGGCTTGTGAATCTTATATGCAGAAAAACTGTGGGTAATTTTTGTGCCGATAAAAAAAAACTTTGGACGCTCATTTCAGAAGAAGCGAATAGCTAATTTTCAACTTTGGAATAGGGAGACTAAGGTCGAGAAGTACCTACCAGCATTCGATGAATTAATCAATGAGTGAATTTGTGAGAAGACATTATTCTATTTTACAAAACCATTTTCAAAACAATATATTTATAAAATATAGTTTATATAAAAAAATGTATGGGAGGAAGTGTGTGAGTTGGTAAAATAAAATTAACACCACAAAAAGAACATATTTCTTGGTGGAAGTTAGGCCGGAGCTACTGGATTGACGAATGATTTCATTGACAGTGTTAACGAACAACGAACTCACCAGAGACTGATCAAGAAAATCCTATAGGCTTTTTAACTTAGCCGTTTTCCATGAATCTACTTTAAAAACATTCAATACGGAAATTGTTTGCAATTAAATGTTCATGTCTACTTATTTTGTCGTATAGTTAACTAGGGGCTTGTAGGGGCAAAAGCCCCTAAAAAACCAAAATACATAAATTTTTTATCAACCTTCATTGGTCATTTATAAATAAGCACTGATTTTCTAGCATTATAATATAATATTATTATACTGTCTTATGTTTTTAATAAAATGTCCATTCCTAAACAACTGTTGTAGTTCATTGTTATTTTCAGGCTGTGGTAGATGTATGAGACCGTTATGGCAGCAAGAGTTGTAGTGACCATTTGTAGACTCTTCAACAAAGTGCAACGCACCACAATGCATACATTGATCATTCATCAGGCCCAGATTGTGTGTTGGTATCTCGTTTATAAGTGGTAATCTAAAAATAGGAGTATCTTCGACGTCATGATGTGGTTGTTCATTCCTTTCCTCATTATAAATTTCTCGCCTACGCTGTCGTCTGTCATGCTGATTTCGAAAGCCAACACCTCGGCGACGCGGCCTTCCTCCGTTGTTCATTACTATTAAGGTAGAAAAGAAGAAATACGATAAGATATAACTATAGATCACCATAACTAAAAATTATACATTGCTGTAGTTTAAAAGTAAACAAACTGAATAAGTACAGCTGGTATCAATATCAAAGGCTAATTTAACTCTGTGGCACAGCTGTTTTAATTTCAAAAGATGTAAACAAATTAAACCCCATGTTGTTTTAATGGGAAAAGTTTTATTCTGTTGCGAATTTATGGTAAAAAAATAAGAAAAATGAATAGTTTTCCCTCGAAATTCACGTCAAGACCTTTAAAATGATACCCCTCCCATCCTTCTACGGCCATCCAGTCACTCACAATTTCTTTACAAAAATTTGACTTACGGAATTATATATAGAGATTTGCATTTTTTAATAAGTTGTAGGCCAGTAAATTTATAACTTATTTAGTTTATACTAAAGAGAAAACAGTTTCAAGTGATTTTTTAGGTTAATGTTTCAATACAATCTAGTCCTATAATCAGAAGCATGAATGTCTAGGATTAGTACAGAAACACTTGACATCTCTCGAAGGGAAGGTTATTTTGCCCGTATACTGTACAATAACAATACATTTGCCAATAATGTATATGTTATTGTCATCCTCCCGTACATGCACGAATTTTCAATTGTGATTCACAAATTTTCACATTTATTTATAGTTTCAAATCCCCCCTCCAAAAAAAATTGTTTTCATGACGCTCTGAGCGCCATATCCCCCCCTTTAGTGCACCCCTGGCCTATGCAATCATCTACTGCACTCTTAAAGCAACAAGCCATACCTCGTTGCAAAGAAGTTGTGTCTGTCTTGTTGAAGGCGTAAAAGAAACGTCAGATGCGCTCACACCTCAAACCTCGTTCTATAAATACACTAATGATTGATCATTCCTCAAAGTCAATGCATTTATGCTGATAGGGAAAAGTTACTCGAGTTTGACTTCAAGTTTAAAACTAAAATCATCCTCATTCATGTATTTAATTTTTTAGAGGATAATATTTGGGGAACTTTACATATATAGCATATTTCCATCACTTCCCCAGGAAGTTTATTAAAACCATTTGTGGAAATGGTTTAATTTTGTGGAAACATTTTAATTTTGTGGAAATATTTTAATTTTGACTGACTACTCCATGTTTAAGACAGTTGTCTGAATTTTGAAAGCGTGTTCGAGTTGAAGGCCGATCGACTTCCATAAGCATAAATATCATCATAACGAAGTACTTGCTTTTATCATTGACTATACACCTCTTTTATATTGTAGGATCCTTCGCCCCTCTGCACCCACCTCCAAAAGTCATGTAGAAACATTGTCGTACAATACTGTAAAACAGTATATTCACAATATTATCGATTCATCTATAAACGCACTAGACAACTTTCCGTGTTTTCCATAAGATAACATTTTTAATTTTCTCCAAAACCGCTTGTAACACAATAACTATCCATGCAAGATTCAATCAATTAATATTTCGTTAACATTAATGCCTTAGTAAATAGAAGAACAAATCAAAAATAAAGTATAAAAAGAACCACTTCTTTGTAGTTTAAACCCTCCACGACGTTTAACTTAACTGTTCACTACAGGTTAATTCGATTAGACCAGCATTGCACATCCTTCATTAGTTCCGTTCTCTTCAAGAAAGTCGTATTATTCTTTTTCTACGACATTAGGACGAATTAGTCGCAATAATGATAAGTAAATGAAATCTGGTCCAGGTTATCTCACAATGACCTCAAAAAGAATTTAAATCAACACAATTTTGCCTCAATGTCGTAATAAAATGCATTTTTGTAAAATGTATTGAATCACTCGGGCTATCCCCAACTCTCCTTAGATACAGCTCCTAGTGTTATCTCTGGAGTTAACAAGTAAAGAGTTTCTGCGGATTTTCCTGGTGTATCATTAGACCTTGCAGTTAAAAAATAAATTAATAATTGAATGAACATTAACGAAACCAAACACCTTGAATAAATAAATCGATCAGTTTGAAAAGTACAATCGTATCGCAGTTTACAAAGGCCATCCTTCGTGTTTTAAATAAACACATCATAAGGTTCTATAGAGACATATATGTATTAATTTATATTTAAAAAATACTTATTTGGCAATTTTAAATTTGTGTTATTTCCCTAATTTTTCTCAAAGATTATAGTAATATTACGCCCAGTATACAATTCGATGATCGCGATGAAAAATGTATTATCTCCTCAAAATTTAATACACATTAGTTCAAAAATAATATTGACTAAGGAAACTTTATTGACTAAAATGTTAAACTGAAAATGTCGATAAAAACTAGCGGAATTCCTGGTGTATAGCTATAATTTAGGATTAATTTTAATCAATATAAACGGCCAAGTTAAAATATACAATTTAGTGTTACTAGTTTTTCATATAATGCCAGTTGGCATGCTCTCTGAATTGTGCAAAGAGACAGCTATGTTATCTGGAATAAATTATAATGGTTGTATTGTATAAATTACCAATAAAGTCTCAGTTTATTAAACAATGAATAGTTAAAATCGATAACAATCAATATATTAAGCAATTTTCTGGGTACTTTACTAATGATTCTTTTTCTTGTAAAAATATTTCGAAGGTCAGAATCTCGCTAACACCCGTATAACTATTTTCTTAAGTTATATAAGGTGTAGTTATTGTCGTTGGACTACTACACCGTTGCAGGAAACCAAAAAACCTATAATTAGCGTTTTTAATAGCCGAACTATGGCCGCAATTGTTCTGATACGATACGGTAGAGACATGGCCATCGACAATGAAACTGTTTTTTTTTACAGTTTGGATAAAGCCTATAATTGAATAAAAAAGACTTGCTAAAGATTCATGGACAATAATTTAATATGTCAGTTTGAATGGTTTGAGGACCTTTATTATTCCTTTTGTATTCAAACAACATCACAGGCACATTGCCTAACCTAACAGTAACAGTACACGAATGACATAGCTTTACTGCTCAAACATAATTTGACATGGATGACAAAAAAAATACACCGATAAAATACAATCAGTTGTGTTTACCACCCTCTCAAGAGTAAGACACTGACAACAGAACATGCACTTCTAGAGTTAGTGATATGATGGATTATTAGGAGAACCCCGCATAATACACCGATAAAATACAATCAGTTGTGTTTACCACCCTCTCAAGAGTAAGACACTGACAACAGAACATGCACTTCTAGAGTTAGTGATATGATGGATTATTAGGAGAACCCCGCATAATACACCGATAAAATACAATCAGTTGTGTTTACCACCCTCTCAAGAGTAAGACACTGACAACAGAACATGCACTTCTAGAGTTAGTGATATGATGGATTATTAGGAGAACCCCGCATAATACACCGATAAAATACAATCAGTTGTGTTTACCACCCTCTCAAGAGTAAGACACTGACAACAGAACATGCACTTCTAGAGTTAGTGATATGATGGATTATTAGGAGAACCCCGCATAATACACCGATAAAATACAATCAGTTGTGTTTACCACCCTCTCAAGAGTAAGACACTGACAACAGAACATGCACTTCTAGAGTTAGTGATATGATGGATTATTAGGAGAACCCCGCATAATACACCGATAAAATACAATCAGTTGTGTTTACCACCCTTTCAAGAGTAAGACACTGACAACAGAACATGCACTTCTAGAGTTAGTGATATGATGGATTATTAGGAGAACCCCGCATAATACACCGATAAAATACAATCAGTTGTGTTTACCACCCTCTCAAGAGTAAGACCCTGACAACAGAACATGCACTTCTAGAGTTAGTGATATGATGGATTATTAGGAGAACCCCGCATAATATACCGATAAAATACAATCAGTTGTGTTTACCACCCTCTGAAGAGTAAGACACTGACAACAGGACATGCACTTCTAGAGTTAGTGATATGATGGATTATTAGGAGAACCCCGCATAATACACCGATAAAATACAATCAGTTGTGTTTACCACCCTCTCAAGAGTAAGACACTGACAACAGAACATGCACTTCTAGAGTTAGTGATATGATGGATTATTAGGAGAACCCCGCATAATACACCGATAAAATACAATCAGTTGTGTTTACCACCCTCTCAAGAGTAAGACACTGACAACAGGACATGCACTTCTAGAGTTAGTGATATGATGGATTATTAGGAGAACCCCGCATAATACACCGATAAAATACAATCAGTTGTGTTTACCACCCTCTCAAGGGTAAGACACTGACAACAGAACATGCACTTCTAGAGTTAGTGATATGATGGATTATTAGGAGAACCCCGCATAATACACCGATAAAATACAATCAGTTGTGTTTACCACCCTCTCAAGAGTAAGACACTAACAAAAGAACATGCACTTCTAGAGTTAGTGATATGATGGATTATTAGGAGAACCCCGCATAATACACCGATAAAATACAATCAGTTGTGTTTACCACCCTCTCAAGAGTAAGACACTGACAACAGAACATGCATTTCTAGAGTTAGTGATATGATGAATTATTAGGAGAACCCCGCATAATACACCGATAAAATACAATCAGTTGTGTTTACCACCCTCTCAAGAGTAAGACACTGACAACAGAACATGCACTTCTAGAGTTAGTGATATGATGGATTATTAGGAGAAACCCGCATAATACACCGATAAAATACAATCAGTTGTGTTTACCACCCTCTCAAGAGTAAGACACTGACAACAGAACATGCACTTCTAGAGTTAGTGATATGATGGATTATTAGGAGAACCCCGCATAATACACCGATAAAATACAATCAGTTGTGTTTACCACCCTCTCAAGAGTAAGACACTGACAACAGAACATGCACTTCTAGAGTTAGTGATATGATGGATTATTAGGAGAACCCCGCATAATACACCGATAAAATACAATCAGTTGTGTTTACCACCCTCTCAAGAGTAAGACACTGACAACAGAACATGCACTTCTAGAGTTAGTGATATGATGGATTATTAGGAGAACCCCGCATAATACACCGATAAAATACAATCAGTTGTGTTTACCACCCTCTCAAGAGTAAGACACTGACAACAGAACATGCACTTCTAGAGTTAGTGATATGATGGATTATTAGGAGAACCCCGCATAATACACCGATAAAATACAATCAGTTGTGTTTACCACCCTCTCAAGAGTAAGACACTGACAACAGAACATGCACTTCTAGAGTTAGTGATATGATGGATTATTAGGAGAACCCCGCATAATACACCGATAAAATACAATCAGTTGTGTTTACCACCCTCTCAAGAGTAAGACACTGACAACAGAATATGCACTTCTAGAGTTAGTGATATGATGGATTATTAGGAGAACCCCGCATAATACACCGATAAAATACAATCAGTTGTGTTTACCACCCTCTCAAGAGTAAGACACTGACAACAGAACATGCACTTCTAGAGTTAGTGATATGATGGATTATTAGGAGAACCCCGCATAATACACCGATAAAATACAATCAGTTGTGTTTACCACCCTCTCAAGAGTAAGACACTGACAACAGAACATGCACTTCTAGAGTTAGTGATATGATGGATTATTAGGAGAACCCCGCATAATACACCGATAAAATACAATCAGTTGTGTTTACCACCCTCTCAAGAGTAAGACACTGACAACAGAACATGCACTTCTAGAGTTAGTGATATGATGGATTATTAGGAGAACCCCGCATAATACACCGATAAAATACAATCAGTTGTGTTTACCACCCTCTCAAGAGTAAGACACTGACAACAGAACATGCACTTCTAGAGTTAGTGATATGATGGATTATTAGGAGAACCCCGCATAATACACCGATAAAATACAATCAGTTGTGTTTACCACCCTCTCAAGAGTAAGACACTGACAACAGAACATGCACTTCTAGAGTTAGTGATATGATGGATTATTAGGAGAACCCCGCAAAATACACCGATAAAATACAATCAGTTGTGTTTACCACCCTCTCAAGAGTAAGACACTGACAACAGAACATGCACTTCTAGAGTTAGTGATATGATGGATTATTAGGAGAACCCCGCATAATACACCGATAAAATACAATCAGTTGTGTTTACCACCCTCTCAAGAGTAAGACACTGACAACAGAACATGCACTTCTAGAGTTAGTGATATGATGGATTATTAGGAGAACCCCGCATAATACACCGATAAAATACAATCAGTTGTGTTTACCACCCTCTCAAGAGTAAGACACTGACAACAGAACATGCACTTCTAGAGTTAGTGATATGATGGATTATTAGGAGAACCCCGCATAATACACCGATAAAATACAATCAGTTGTGTTTACCACCCTCTCAAGAGTAAGACACTGACAACAGAACATGCACTTCTAGAGTTAGTGATATGATGGATTATTAGGAGAACCCCGCATAATACACCGATAAAATACAATCAGTTGTGTTTACCACCCTCTCAAGAGTAAGACACTGACAACAGAACATGCACTTCTAGAGTTAGTGATATGATGAATTATTAGGAGAACCCCGCATAATACACCGATAAAATACAATCAGTTGTGTTTACCACCCTCTCAAGAGTAAGACACTGACAACAGAACATGCACTTCTAGAGTTAGTGATATGATGAATTATTAGGAGAACCCCGCATAATACACCGATAAAATACAATCAGTTGTGTTTACCACCCTCTCAAGAGTAAGACACTGACAACAGAACATGCACTTCTAGAGTTAGTGATATGATGAATTATTAGGAGAACCCCGCATAATACACCGATAAAATACAATCAGTTGTGTTTACCACCCTCTCAAGAGTAAGACACTGACAACAGGACATGCACTTCTAGAGTTAGTGATATGATGGATTATTAGGAGAACCCCGCATAATACACCGATAAAATACAATCAGTTGTGTTTACCACCCTCTCAAGAGTAAGACACTGACAACAGAACATGCATTTCTAGAGTTAGTGATATGATGAATTATTAGGAGAACCCCGCATAATACACCGATAAAATACAATCAGTTGTGTTTACCACCCTCTCAAGAGTAAGACACTGACAACAGAACATGCACTTCTAGAGTTAGTGATATGATGGATTATTAGGAGAAACCCGCATAATACACCGATAAAATACAATCAGTTGTGTTTACCACCCTCTCAAGAGTAAGACACTGACAACAGAACATGCACTTCTAGAGTTAGTGATATGATGGATTATTAGGAGAACCCCGCATAATACACCGATAAAATACAATCAGTTGTGTTTACCACCCTCTCAAGAGTAAGACACTGACAACAGAACATGCACTTCTAGAGTTAGTGATATGATGGATTATTAGGAGAACCCCGCATAATACACCGATAAAATACAATCAGTTGTGTTTACCACCCTCTCAAGAGTAAGACACTGACAACAGAACATGCACTTCTAGAGTTAGTGATATGATGGATTATTAGGAGAACCCCGCATAATACACCGATAAAATACAATCAGTTGTGTTTACCACCCTCTCAAGAGTAAGACACTGACAACAGAACATGCACTTCTAGAGTTAGTGATATGATGGATTATTAGGAGAACCCCGCATAATACACCGATAAAATACAATCAGTTGTGTTTACCACCCTCTCAAGAGTAAGACACTGACAACAGAACATGCACTTCTAGAGTTAGTGATATGATGGATTATTAGGAGAACCCCGCATAATACACCGATAAAATACAATCAGTTGTGTTTACCACCCTCTCAAGAGTAAGACACTGACAACAGAATATGCACTTCTAGAGTTAGTGATATGATGGATTATTAGGAGAACCCCGCATAATACACCGATAAAATACAATCAGTTGTGTTTACCACCCTCTCAAGAGTAAGACACTGACAACAGAACATGCACTTCTAGAGTTAGTGATATGATGGATTATTAGGAGAACCCCGCATAATACACCGATAAAATACAATCAGTTGTGTTTACCACCCTCTCAAGAGTAAGACACTGACAACAGAACATGCACTTCTAGAGTTAGTGATATGATGGATTATTAGGAGAACCCCGCATAATACACCGATAAAATACAATCAGTTGTGTTTACCACCCTCTCAAGAGTAAGACACTGACAACAGAACATGCACTTCTAGAGTTAGTGATATGATGGATTATTAGGAGAACCCCGCATAATACACCGATAAAATACAATCAGTTGTGTTTACCACCCTCTCAAGAGTAAGACACTGACAACAGAACATGCACTTCTAGAGTTAGTGATATGATGGATTATTAGGAGAACCCCGCATAATACACCGATAAAATACAATCAGTTGTGTTTACCACCCTCTCAAGAGTAAGACACTGACAACAGAACATGCACTTCTAGAGTTAGTGATATGATGGATTATTAGGAGAACCCCGCAAAATACACCGATAAAATACAATCAGTTGTGTTTACCACCCTCTCAAGAGTAAGACACTGACAACAGAACATGCACTTCTAGAGTTAGTGATATGATGGATTATTAGGAGAACCCCGCATAATACACCGATAAAATACAATCAGTTGTGTTTACCACCCTCTCAAGAGTAAGACACTGACAACAGAACATGCACTTCTAGAGTTAGTGATATGATGGATTATTAGGAGAACCCCGCATAATACACCGATAAAATACAATCAGTTGTGTTTACCACCCTCTCAAGAGTAAGACACTGACAACAGAACATGCACTTCTAGAGTTAGTGATATGATGGATTATTAGGAGAACCCCGCATAATACACCGATAAAATACAATCAGTTGTGTTTACCACCCTCTCAAGAGTAAGACACTGACAACAGAACATGCACTTCTAGAGTTAGTGATATGATGGATTATTAGGAGAACCCCGCATAATACACCGATAAAATACAATCAGTTGTGTTTACCACCCTCTCAAGAGTAAGACACTGACAACAGAACATGCACTTCTAGAGTTAGTGATATGATGAATTATTAGGAGAACCCCGCATAATACACCGATAAAATACAATCAGTTGTGTTTACCACCCTCTCAAGAGTAAGACACTGACAACAGAACATGCACTTCTAGAGTTAGTGATATGATGAATTATTAGGAGAACCCCGCATAATACACCGATAAAATACAATCAGTTGTGTTTACCACCCTCTCAAGAGTAAGACACTGACAACAGAACATGCACTTCTAGAGTTAGTGATATGATGAATTATTAGGAGAACCCCGCATAATACACCGATAAAATACAATCAGTTGTGTTTACCACCCTCTCAAGAGTAAGACACTGACAACAGGACATGCACTTCTAGAGTTAGTGATATGATGAATTATTAGGAGAACCCCGCATAATACACCGATAAAATACAATCAGTTGTGTTTACCACCCTCTCAAGAGTAAGACACTGACAACAGAACATGCACTTCTAGAGTTAGTAATATGATGAATTATTAGGAGAACCCCGCATAATACACCGATAAAATACAATCAGTTGTGTTTACCACCCTCTCAAGAGTAAGACACTGACAACAGAACATGCACTTCTAGAGTTAGTGATATGATGAATTATTAGGAGAACCCCGCATAATACACCGATAAAATACAATCAGTTGTGTTTACCACCCTCTCAAGAGTAAGACACTGACAACAGAACATGCACTTCTAGAGTTAGTGATATGATGGATTATTAGGAGAACCCCGCATAATACACCGATAAAATACAATCAGTTGTGTTTACCACCCTCTCAAGAGTAAGACACTGACAACAGAACATGCATTTCTAGAGTTAGTGATATGATGAATTATTAGGAGAATCCCGCATCCTCCTAATTTGCTCCCTTATTAGAGGGGCCGTTTGATGTTGTGTCAGTAGGTGCCATAGCTGCTGGGACATCGCCGTTTTTAGCTGCCAACGCCCGTTAGTTGCTTAGTCGCCCGTCGTCATTCGTTTTAGTAAAAACATACTATCGATAGTTTTCTATTTTTAAAAAACTATCGATGGTTTCGATCTTTTTACAGGTGGGCAAATTAATACTTATAAAAGTTGTTTTAAGCTAATTTTCAATGTGTCAGATTTATAAAATACCCTCGTAGCAGCAAACCTGCGTACTCAGCAAATTTCCAATGCATAAGTATGTCTCTTAATACCACATAAAGCCACAAACCAAGTTTAATAAATATACATTCATAAATAAACGATTTATGACATTTTAATTATTCTCCATAAGAATAACATGGCGGCTGAGTATGCAGGTTTGCTGAAGCAAGGAAAACAAAAAATGAGGTTTTATACAAATATCAATATAACTCATGTAAGTAAAGCCACATCCTAAATTGTATTAATATTTGTTCATAATTAAGGGAGATAACACATGTATTATTCTCCATAAGAATAACATGGGGGCTGAGTACGCGGCTTTGCTGCTGCGGGAAATATCGGCCAATAAATGTTTTTTAGTAAAAATATCAATAGTTCACAACGATATGAAGCAATATACCAAGTTTCATCAGGATAAATTGACAAATAAGCGAGATACGCAATTTTTCTTATTCTCCATAAGAATAACATTGGACAACGTACTGTGTTTAGCACTTTCAATATCTCTGTAACCATTTGACGTATAGCAATGATCAAAACACTAAATTGTGCGTATTTCTAAGCTGATTCCAATGGGAAAGAAATAAAATTAGATTTTTTCAAAAATTATATGTAAAAAGCTCAAAAAACCCATTTTTGGGGTGCAAAACCCCCCCAAAATACCCCTTCGGATAGGTCAATCTGTCTGGTTTTCGAACTTAAAGCCATAAATGCTGCTTTACACGTTTATACCAAACTAGCAGTTACCCGCGGGCTTCGCCCCGTTTGAATTTACTGTGAGTCTGTTTGTCCAAATAGTGTTAATTTTGTATCCCTATCAAAAATTCAGAAAAAATATATATATATAAGAAACCAATAAAAATAAAAATATTACTAAAATTGTGTATTCATGACAAAAACAAAAAACTAAAATATCATAAAATTCAAAAATTAGCTTTTAACCTGTCACACCACAACACAAAATAAAGATCATAAACATAAACAAACCAATGAATAATAACAGCTGTTTGTAAAAAATTTTAAAGAAACAGGTGGTAATGTAGAGTTTGCAAGACACTCGCCCATTTTTAACATTATTGGTTTACTCCAGTTCAAAAGAATTATAAATCAACGTTCTACTGTGGTTTTACTGTTTGTGTAGAATAGCAACAGCTGTTTACAATATTTTAAATTAGTCATCTGATATCATCAAAACAAGTCTTTCTTCCATAATAATAACATGGTAACTTTGAAGGTCTGTGGGGCGGAGCCCTATGGAGATACCGGCGTGTAAACTGCTTAGTTGTCCTATTTAAGACCTAAAGAATCGGTGTACAAAATTTCAGCTCTCTACCTACATGGGAAGGTGGAGAATTCTTGATGAGTGAGTCAGTGAGGGCTTTGCCTTTTATAGGTATAGATTCGTCAAAATCGGATGAATTTTACGAGCGTTATCTTGCTCACAGACACACATATATATATATATATATATATATATATATATATATATATATATATATATATATATATAGATATAGGTATATACAGTTTTGAACGAATGGTGTTTTTGGCATCTGGGGACCTCAAAACGAAAAGTTATCATGATCCCGGGCCTAGGTCTTACCATGCCGGCTACGGTAATAGCTTCTTCCCTATAGGGGAAATTCGCTAAAACATTAGAACGTGTGCCCGTTCTTCGCACAGGTGACAGCTGTGATAAAAACAAATGTAACAGCTGTTGGAAATTAAATACCTTTACGTGTGTTTAAACTTATCCTTTTTACTTTCTCCCCTTATACATAGTATATGGAGAAAGTATTGTTTTCGTCAAAATTTTCGAATTTGAGTTGTTAGTGGAAATATTCGTTTTGGTGCTCCCTGAACCCAAAAAAGTGGTTTTTACGTGATGTCTGTCTGTGTGTGTGTGTGTGTGTCCGTGTGTGTGTGTGTGTGTGTGTGTGTGTGTGTGTGTGTGTGTGTGTGTGTGTCTGTGTGGATGTGTACAGAGCTACAGCCTTAACCAATGGGCCGATTTTTATGAAATTTGGTATGTAGGTACTAATCCACGATATCTCCAGGTGTTTTTTTCGTTTTTTTGAATTTTTGATTTTTAAGGGTAATTATCCCCCCAAAACCGCCAAAAAACATGAAAAATCCAAATTTCTCAAAAACGGCTCTAACGATTTTCATTAAACTTTAGTCGTTTGTAGAACTTTAGTTTTCCAACAAAATGGCACCACCCGCATTCCTGTAAAAATTCGGGTTCAGAAATTACAGGACTTAAAACACCAAAAATTCAGTTTTTTGGATTTTTCATAAAAATACATAAATGTAAACAAATATTACTATTCACCATTAAAAAGAGCTCAAAAACTAAATAATTTAGTATTTTGAATTACTATTCTACGATAGCTGGTTTCGGAGAAAATTGAAATTTTCATTTTGCGGTAAACGCAGTACGTTGTCCAATGTTATTCTTATGGGGAATAAAAAAAATACTATTTCTCTCTTATTTACTGGTCAATTTCATTCAAACTTGATATGCTTGTCAAGTTAGCATTGACCAACAGAGGAAATTCGAAATATGTTGCCCTTAATAACCCTGGGGGGGAATAGGGGGCATTTCCCCTCTTAAAACCACGAGTGTAGCAATGGATTCTGTAGTGCCTCCAAAGCAGGGATTTGGGCGGATGTTTTTTTAAACAATTTGTTTACAAGATTTTCTGTACATTCGACCGTGCTTTGTATTCTATATTTAGTAAATAAAAAGTAATTTATTCATTAAAGTTGGGCTAAAAGGGAGAAAGTATGTGTCAGTTTCCTGATACCGTTTATTTTATATTTGTGCCCATAGGGAAAGTTTTATAAAAAAACTAATATTTTTCCCTCAAATTTGCTCACCGAGACCTTTTATTCAAGTATAGGCTTGATGGGTGTCAGACTTATGGGTTTTCTCCAAAGTTCCTGGGTAAATGAGGCTTTATATATAGATAGGGGAAACTCGCTTTTCAAAAGTGTCTACCTTTTGAAAAGCGAGTTTCCCCTATCTATATATATATTATATAGATAATATATATATATATATATATTATATATATTATATATATCTATATATTGTACCTCCCTGGATGCCCTGTTACCATCCGCTTAGAGTGGAGAGGCAAAACACGAGGCTGGAGCAATACACCTCCAATTCGCTGAGTATGCAGGTTTGCTACGACAGGGGTATTTATATTTATAAAGCTAACTATTTTCTGTCTTTATTATTATATAACGTTTCTCAAGGAAATTAACAACTTCAGCTTATGATGATGTTAATGTTAGTTATCAACTTATACAATATTGTTTATACTTCTTTAGTTTCTGTCTTAGTTAAACGGCGGCGTGATTCATTTGGCAGCGGTTCACAACAAATCCAGGGGCGGACAGAAACACGGGTCATAATCTCTGCTTGTCAACTAACAGTTTTAAGCGGATTTCTCATTCCTTCCACTTGTTTTGAGATCCCAAAATAAACTACACTTCTCACCAGACGTGATGTCGATCCGTCGCAATGTCACTACTTTTCAACTTTGACTTGTCCGTTTCAATCTACCGTTGTTGTATTCTGTTCTTTTGACTGTAAAACTACCATTGCTGTGTCACTTTAATTTAGTCCTAGAAATTTCCCCAACAGATGTTTCTTATCAATTCTTTTGTTAGTGGTAAACATTTTCTATGTTGATTTTCTATGTATACCGAATTGTAGTTAGAGTTCCGTGAACATTTAATTTCGTAGAATTCCTGATACCAAGATTACACATCGTATATCTGGTTTGTTTACAATTGTAATAGGGTCTACTAATACGACTGAAGATCGACTTTCAATCACAGCATTTTCTCACAATCATCAAATGGTTCTTTGAGATTAGAAGTATGGTTTAACAGCATAACTGTACGTTTATTACAAAGTTTGTACTGTATTGCAAGTTATTTCCCCACTGTGGTGAGATGATGCTGGTCGATATACTTCCAGTACTTTTTAAATAATCAAGTGATATAACTGAATTTATATAAATCGACAGCAATTGGTAGATGTATTTTTTTAATGATTCACGGTATGAATGTTTTGGGCTCAAATATGCAGTAATTATTGTGTTTTTGTTGTTGTTTTTATTGATATACAGTACTAGCTTTTATTAGCCCGTCAAAAATGACGGGCTCAAACAAATTAAAGAAGTATTGTTCACTAGTAAAAAAATAAATTTAATGGCTTAACAATTTATATTTAAAAAGCTAATTTGAACTTCATGTAATAAAATGGGAATCCGCCGTTCAAAATTTAAAGGTGTTATTTATTTTTAGCGAATTTCCTCTATAGGGAAGAAGCTATTACCGTAGTCGGCATGGTAAGACCTAGGCCCGGGACCATGATAACTTTTCGTTTTGAGGTCCCCAGACCCCAAAAACACCATTCGTTCGAAACTATGTGTTTGTGTTTGTGTGTGTGTGTGTGTGTGTGTGTGTGTGTGTGTGTGTGTCCGTGAGCACGATAACTCTCGTAAAAATGATCCGATTTTGATGAAATTTGGTATAAACGTGTAAAGCAACATTTATGACTTTAAGTTCGAAAACCAGCCATATCGCTCCATCTCAAAGGGTATTTTGGGGGGGATTTTGTACCCCAAAAATGGAGTTTTGAATTTTTTATATATAATTTTTGAAAAAGTCAAATATTGGTTTTCACCATTGGATTCAGCTTAAGAAAAACACAGAATTTGGTATTTTGATCATTCCTCTACGCCAATTGGTTACCGAGATATTGAAATTGCTAAACACAGTACGTTGTTTAATGTTATTCCTATGGAGGAAAGGAAAAATGTTATATCTCGCTTACTTATGAACGTATACTGACAAAACTTGGTATAAGGCTTCATCTGGTTGTGGTCTACTGATATTTGCCCAAAAAAACATTTTTTTGCAAAAGGCTCCCGTAGCAGCAAACCTGCGTACTCAGCCCCCATGTTATTCTTATGGAGAATAATTAAATGCTATGTCTCCTTTAATTATGAACATAAATTAATAAAAACTGGTATATGACTTCACCTAGTTGAGTTACATTGATAATAGCACAAAAGCCCATTTTTTGTGTTCATTGTTGCAGCAAACCTGCGTACTCAGCCCCAATGTTATTCTTATGGATAATAATTAAAATTGTATATACCGCTTATTTGTGAATATATTTTATGGAACTTGGTTAGTGGCTTTATTTAGTATTAAGACATTTATATCTCCATTGGAAATTCGCTGAGTATGCAGGTTTGCTGCGACAGGGGTATTTATATTTATAAAGCTAATTTGAACTTCATGTAATAAAATGGGAATCCGCCGTTCAAAATTTAAAGGTGTTATTGTAATAAAGCCCCAACATAGTGCATATTAAAATATTCATTAGATCGTGTTTAAATTCTTTTCATTCAGTCATTTTACGTCAATAGTCCAAAAGGGGTTTCAGTGGTTTAGTTTAAACTTTGTTGTTAGTTTAGTTTTGGATAAGAATCAGATCCATTTTAGTGTCACTTCAAGCCAAATTTTGTTTCTTAAAAACTGCAGTTAAATGTTGTTAAATGTTTAAAAGTTTGTTCATCGGGTTCAAATTTGTAATAAAAACTAACCTAACTACTTTCACCGCTTTTATAACTAAAATATAAAAAATACAGTCTACATATTTACCAACATTTAATCTTTATCTTCTATACATATTTAATACGCTAGGGGTTTTTTGTGTCTGGAACTCCTCCTACAGTTTTCAACCGATCTTGATATTTTTTGTGTCTTTGGATGGATCTTTATCTGAAGTTGTTTGTGCCCAAATTTAATTAAGAACGCACCTAAGGGAAGGGCTCTAGCCGGCCTTAAAGTTCGTAATTTGTCCATAAGATTAACATTGAGAAAGAAATGTTTTGAATTGGATGAAGAAGCAGCTGAGTAGAGTAAACACATGTTCATTACTGGAAAGGTAACGCAATATTTACAAAATTTTAATGATGAATGTTAGCATTACCCATAGAATGAGTTTATAACGTTTATCCCAGAGTACAGCACATGAAACTTCATGTTAAATAGTAATAAATATATTCTTAAGGCTGAATTATTCAAATAATTGCATTTTACTTTTTAATACTACCAAGCTTTTTTAAAACGTTGTACTTTTATATTATTGTTAATCAAACTTAATAGCACAGAGCAGTTAATTTTTCATGAAGTATTATTATTATTATTGTTATTATTATTATTATTTGTTGTTTTTGTTAAAATGTATGGTACACTAGCTGGTACGCGGTGCGACTTTGTTCACTTGACCTTTCATTATTACCACTGATTTCCGTTTATTTTCCGCTGGTAAAAGTATTGTTACCATTGAAAGTGAAATTAAATCACTACCCCATGAGGTTAACTCTGATCATTTTTAAGCATGCATATGTTGAATGGTAATGGGGTGGAGATCCATCAGATTTTCAGTATGGGTCTGTAGGTTACACTCTCATGTACCTATCTTCCTGCCAAACGTTATCAACATCATTCCAGAATTATACCTTTGTTACTAAACATAACTACGTATAAATTCCAATGGGGTGGAGCCCCATGGAACTTTCGGAACGGGAGAAGGAAATGGTTTGAGAGGAATTTCAGGATCATCTGTTCTGTATTTGGTTGTGATAGTTAACATGGGAATAAGGCCAGCCGGTTTGAGCCCTAAATCATATTTTAAT
Organism: Allygus modestus; assembly: GCA_963675035.1. NCBI lineage: Eukaryota > Metazoa > Arthropoda > Insecta > Hemiptera > Cicadellidae > Allygus > Allygus modestus. The sequence goes on from OY776111.1 coordinate 341,524,690, forward strand.
CAGGAGTATATGTCTCTGTCTGCTTTGAGTATATTAGCTATATCTTCCACCCGAACTTCAGATCCATAATTAAGTCCAGTAGTAGGTGCGAGGTGATAAGCTTGGTTCCCATATGAGTTTTGGAACAGGAGTAGCAAAATATTTGATTATAAAGTATGGTCTATTTTCCAAACTTGATTTTTATCGGTTCAGTAGATGGGTGTTGTGCGATAGTTAACATGGGAATATTACAGGTCTGCGGTGCGGAGCCCTAAACAATATTTTGATCAGTCGTAGGCCTGTTGTGTGTACTTCATTATGTAGTATACGAATCAAGATCAGCTGTTTGAATTTTCATCAGCTCAGACAAAAATGAATGTCCATAAGGAATACATGGGGACTTTGCCAGAGTCTCTGGCGGAGCCCGATTACGCCTGAGGTCAGATCAGGATGAAAACCATTTGGTTTTCCTATTTTATGCCTAAAGAATCAGTGTACAAAATTTCAACTCTCTACGTAAATGGGAAGTAGGAGAATTTGTGATGAGTCAGTGAGTGAGTAAGGGCAAGTGTTGATTATGACGTAAAATGTGTTTTTTTACTGTGAGTGAAAGGTAATATAAAACCACTATTTTCATGAGTGAATAAGATTAGAATTAAAGGAATACGATTAGATTATTAGAAAACCACCAAAGCCAACATCAACCAGATCTTTATCAGAATGTGTAAGTTAGATGTAAAAAGTTTAGAATCAGAATTAACGTCTTGGAAGACGATAAATTATCCCATTCTTATTTGTTGCAGAGTCTCCATAAAATGTGAACCAAAATTAGCATGCCATTAATTTTGTGCAAAATTTATCAAACCTTCCTTATCCACAATGGCATTTTACCCAGAAGGTATTAAAATTGTTCAAAATCCAGAACAAAGAGAGTTGCCACATTGTAAACCTGAGAGTATTTACAACAATGAAAGAATCCATTATCAAGTACCTAAAAAAATTTAAAATTAGTTTTGGAAGAGAATGAGTTATTAAAGAATGAGTTACTGTATTTGAAAAAGATTCGGCACATTTATACAAAATCGGAATTCCAAAAATCTGAGTTGCCACCTCACGCTCATTAAACCAAAAATGTTATATTGCTCGATTTCGAGCAACGTGTTTAATAGTTGTATTTCATCTGCTAACATTCAAACTATCTAAAGACAGACCAACAAAAATAAATAATTTATCTATCTATTTAAACTATTAATCTATTAGATGCAAAATTTGCAAACACTACGGCTTTTTGTTTTAAGATTTACCCCCACATATTATACACTAAAACGCGCATCTAAGTGTGCAGATGTGCAAACTGGCTTTAGATTTTTTATTTAGGCCTGAGGGCCCTGCCCCATGGGACTTCCAAGTTCCCATGTTATTCATATGCTAAATGTGGTGTAAATACCTGCTTTCGTGTAATCCACTGGTAACACTAATGCTACTAGTTACGACTTCTATATGAATTTATTCATATGGATGAGAGTTTTATTTGGTTTATGCCACATATGTTTTTCCTTAATTCAATTAAATGAAATAAACAGCTGTTATAAGGATTACATATAACTACAGACTGCCATTGTTTTGTTTACTATTTAACTACTTACTATTTCCGCTTCTCAAAACGTGTGCGCAAGCTGCGCACAGGAAATTTTTGTTAGCTATAAACTGTATAGAAAAATTATTCACATTGTATTCAATGCTAATAGGATAGGTCAGTAGTTCTTAGTTTTCATATCCATTGCATTAAATTTCTTACCAGAGTTTCATCCAGTTTCACCCAATTTCACCCAATACAACACATAAAATTGAAATCATACTAAAATATAAAATATAAAAAAAACTGAATCGGAATTTTAAATTTAAGATATGTAACTAAAATATAGTTTACTGGATTAATCAATCGCCTAAATCTTCACAAACCTTATGTGGTTAGTTATAGAAATATTTTGGTTTTATCCTAGTGATATTTTTTGTATATACTCATGCACAAATCGCACTCTAGGGAGTATAATGGCGGTCACCTCTCAAACTTGTCCCTCCCAAACCCATACCGCACCACCCTAAATCACTGGACCGTACTTAATGAGGTGCTGATGACACCGCTGGTTACTGCCGACTGATCCAATCCTACTGGAACTAGTTCTTAGTAAAGGATCCTGAACTGAATCGCTACACTCTAAAGAGTAGTAGTGTTTAATTAAAAACGTAAAGTTAGTATAGATTTGTTATTTAAGACATTATAGCAGACATTTTCCATCACTGATCGTAAAAACATGTTTCACGATATTTCTGGATCTGAAATCTGATCCCGTCTTCAGGTCAGATAATACTTAGAACATAACACAAATGGACGAGCTGTTAATGGCACAATCCAGGCAAAGCTGGATTGTGCCATTAACAGCTCGTCCATGAGAATGAGAGAGAGAGAATGAGTACGGTAAGTTTATTTTCCATTAAGCAAATACATGCAATAGGCATCGTCAATAGAACCTAAAAATACATTCCATCCAGCCTTGCCTTGATTGTGCCATTAATATATTGTGTATTTTTCTTATGTTCTTGGTATTTTATGACCTGAAGACGAGATCGGATTCCAGATCCGGAAACATCATGAAAATTGTTTTTACAATCAGTGATGGGAAATGACCACAATAATTTCCTAAATAACAAATCTAAACTAACTTTACATTTTTAACTAAACACTACTACTGGTTAGAGTGTAGCGTTTCAGTTCAGGGTCCTTTGCTACGAACTAGTTCCAGTACAATCGGATCGGTCGGCAGTGACCAGCTTTGTGTCATCAGCCGACCCTCATTAGTATACAGGCCAGTGATTTGGCTGTATCCAAATTCACCAATGGTTGAAGGGTCAGGCAAAATATCCAAATTCACCAACCCCAAATCAGGTAGAAAAAACAGTCCGTCAATATATCAAAATTCACCAACTTTTGCCTGGCCGAGTTTCTGACCCCTGGGCTTTGTGTTTGTTTATTCCCCGCATGAATTAGCGCCAATTCAACAATTCTTCCCTTCCTGTATAATTTAATTTTGTGGTTTTAAGATAAGAGTCTTGTCATGAATCAGCGTTTCTGTGTTTTTAGCAGGAAATTTTGGCTTTTTGGTTGGTTTAAAAGAGTAAACTTATGCCAACGTAATATTATTATACCCATATCTAAGGTACCAAACATTCTGTTAAATTTATTTTTATCATTTTTTTATGGAACCTTTTTTTTAGTAATGTACTTTAAACAGACAAGTTCCTTCCACTTTATCTAAAGCACGAAATTCTTTTAAAAAAACTCCAAGGAATGAGACCTAAACGAAAAATGCATTCCTTAACCTATTTTATCAATGATTTTAGTTAACATTCGGCAGCAAGCGGATTCCCGAAATTAGTGAATTCGGATGTTTTGTCGGCCTGGATTTTCTACCTGTTTCGGGGTTGATGAATTTGGATGTCTTGACCGACCTTCAAACCATTGGTAAATTTGGATACGGCCAGTGATTTAGGGTAGTGCGGTACTGGTTTGAGAGGGACGAGTTTGAGAGGACACGATAATGGCTATCATTGATGTTTAAAAACATTTTTGATTCAGTTTTTTATAAAACTTTAAAAACTACCTAAAACGGTATCAGGTAACTGAGACATACTTTCTCCCTTTTAGCCCAACTTTTATGAATAAATTACTTTTTATTTACTAAATATGAAATTCAAAGCACAGTCAAATGTACATAAAATCTTGTAAACAAGATGTTTTCAAAAACATCCACCCAAATCCCTGTTTTGGAGCCACCACAGAATACATTGCTACACACGTGGTTTTAAGAGGGAATTGCCCCTATTCCCCCCCCCCCCAGGGTTATTAAGGGGCAACATATTTCGAATTTCCTTTGTTGGTCAATGCTAACTTTGCAAGCATATCAAGTTTGAATGAAATTTATCAGTAAATAAGAGAGAAATAGTAATTTTTATATTCCCCATAAGATTAACATTGGACAACGTACTGTGTTTACCGCAAAATGAAAATTTAAATTTTCTCAGAAGCCAGTAATCGTAGAATAGTAATTCAGGATACTAAATTATTTAGTTTTTGAGCTCTTTCTGGTGGTGAGTAGTAATTATCTTTACGTTTTTTTATGAAAAACCCAAAACAACTTTTTTAATAGCATATTACGTGTTGTTATTATTTACGGGATGTAATAAAAGACGTCTTACAACACTTAAGATATATTTACACTTATACTGATTCACATACAGACGGTAAACATATATAAAAGATGGTACTAGGCTATCGATTTCGACCAGTCACACCAGTCATCATCAGGCGTTTATATATGTTTACCGTCTGTATGTGAATCAGTATAAGTGTAAATATATCTTAAGTGTTGTAAGACGTCTTTTATTACATTCCGTGAAAAACCCAAAAACTGAATTTTTGATATTTTAAATCTTGTAATTTCTGAACCCGAATTTTTACAGAAATGCGGGTAGTGTCATTTTGTTGGAAAACTGAAGTTCTACAAACGACTAAAGTTTAATCAAAATTACTAGAGCCGTTTTTGAAAAATCTTGATTTTTCATGTTTTTTGGCGGTTTGGGGGGATAATTACCTTTAAAAACGAAAAATTCAAAAAATCGCCAGGAGATATCGTGGATTAGTACCTACATACCAAATTTCATAAAAATCGGACCATTGGTTAGGGCTCTAGCTCTGTACACATCCATACAGACAGACAGACAGATAGGCAGACAGACACACAGATATCACTTGTTTGGGTTCAGGGAGCACCAAAACGAATATTTCAACTAACAACTCTAATTCAAAAATTTCGACGAAAACAATACTTTCTCCATATACTATGTATAAGGGGAGAAAGTAAAAGCACAAATCCAGCAGCGAACCGTTAGAATGCCTCCCAGCTGTCATATTTTCTAAAACCCAGGATTTATCAAAGGAAAATCATCTACTTCTGGTTCCATTATCAGTGATAAAACCCAATTTCGCCGCAAGAGTAAAAGTAAACAAAAACAGAAATATAAATAGAATATGAAGAATATATAAATCAAATAGATATTTTGTACAAAATTATAAATTGTATTTCACTAGAGGACGACGTAAGCTTTAATTTAACTCCAAAATTAATTGTATCAGGTGAGGAGTAACGGAGGCACAAAGTTAACATCATCGTATGGAAAAAACTCTGATATGGCTCCGGCGACTTCCGGTGATACTCTTAAATACGATGAGAAAAAAGCAGGTTATTTTTTCGCCTTGCTATGTTGATTTTCATTTGTTTTTAAGATTTTGAGGCACCTAGTTGTTCTGAAATGATAGTGGATTAATGTTGAGTGGTTGGATGTTCGGGGGTGGAATAGTAGCTTCAGGGATCTAGGGATTTTTATGAATCTGTCAATGTCAATGGGTTCATCGGTTGCGCTGGAGGGGAGAATATAGCGGAGGGGGAATGTAACGTGGAGAAAAAGTAACGTTCTAGGGGCTGTGTTTTCTACCGAGTTTACCCGTGGAGAAAAATTGTTGTTTTGAAATGACCATCTATCCCTGGAGAAAAAGGTACTCAGCCAAACTAAAATTTATATTATGGTCTCGGCCTTAAACCTTGCCATGCCGATGGCAATGGGTTGCCTTAAACCTACGGCAATGGGTTCTCCCCTACAGGCAAAATTCGCTAAAACCCAAACTTAGCTTATCTTGTTCTTTTCAATCTATCCTTTTTAATTCAGCACTCGGTATGTTAAAATATTTGTATAGGAAGATGGCCTTTTCTTTCTTAAAACTACAATGTTAACTTACCCGAAGCCAGTTGGTTTTGAGGGTAACGTCCCTTTGTGAGCGACTCAGCCGAAGTTGCGTAGCCGATGCTCAGCTGTTTTTTCTTTTTTTTCAAAGAGTTCCACAACAAACGTATCCATTTACGAATAGCTTACATCGAGGTCTCACCCAGAAAACCAATAAACTTTAGTAAAGTTATGCTTATAATTGTTTACAAACGTCCGCCCTCTACGATTTGTTTATCGGAGCAAACAGTTTCATGCACATATAATAGTGAATTTGGTTGAAATTCATGTCTTTATGTTTACTCATCAAGTTATAAACATGGAGAAAATGCGAATGAGTATATAAATAGAAATACCCTGCAATTAAAAGAACGGCAAATGATCTATGAAAATCAGCAAACCATGACAAAGCGCAGTCACATAACAAAAATCAACAAAGCATATAACACATATTCGTAGAAAACCCATCCACCAATAGAGAAAAGGTTAGTAAATTACTTATAATCCACGACGATTTAAATGCTAAATAACAACTTCCAAACTGAAAAAGTTAAATTGTGTTTAAAATGGCAGATTAAAACTGTTTAAAAGCCTATTACTAGTCCTTTATGAAAAAAGCCTAATATCCGCACGGATTTGTTTATTTTTTGCGCGGTTGGGGGATGCGAGGGCGGCGCGGCGTTTCTGGTTACAAAGTCCCGGCTGAACTTCATTAGGCACACATGGGGCTCCCCATTACCACTTCAAAGTGTGTCACCGAGGATGGAGCGAGCCAGACAACACCGCCTTGTCCACCACTTACACTGGGGCCTTATACTAGGGTGGGTCGTCACCTTCAACTGTAACACTACAATATGTTGTTTCTGGTTGGGATTGGTAACTTTTAATTATTCGTAAAAAATAACGGGACACTAGCAGTGGTTTCGGGCAACAACTATTTTGTTGTCGTTTAGATCTGTAGTTTTGCCTTTTGGTGGTGTAGTTTGAATATTTCTGTAGCTGCGTAGGCCCTACTACTACTTTGTGTATATTTAATTCACAACATAGTATTAAAAATAATACAAACATTGACTATATGTTACTTTCTCTACAACGGATTCGGAATTGTATAGGTTTCAAAACAAGTTTGATTAATTGAAGAAAGTTTCTCCTCGATGTCTGAGTACCTAAGGTTAGTTAAAACTAACAGGCTATGTTCTCATTTTGTGAAAGGAATTGGCAAAAGTACTAAATATTTTTATTTCTAAAAATATTCTGTCCATTATAATTACCCGATACATTTTTCATCATTGTTTTCATTAAATAAAACAAATTCCATCTACCACTAGCAATTAAACCACATCTATTCTAGTTCTTCTTCAATCAAAGAAGATGTTTCAAACGGGGAAATAGTTATGTTAGTTCCAAAATAGCGTTTACTTTCACAATAAATATTACTATTTGTGTTTTACAATGCAAATCACAAATTCAGCAAACGTTTGTTTTCATTCAAAGATACTCGTGGTTCGTAAAGTGATTTTCGGTTGTAATTTGTAAGCACATCATTGTACTACTTTAAATCATACAGACGTCCTTCTATATTTCAAGGTTGCGTTGGACAAATTTTGACCAGCGTAATAGTATATTACGTTACTAGCCCGGTAAGTGGTGTTTTACCGTGCGAGCACGACAGTTCCCGCGCGAGGCGTAGCCGAGTGCGGGATTTTCGTGCGAGCACGGTAAAGCTTACCGGGCGAGTATCGTACGATACTTTACATCATACTACACAGAAAAATTAGTAAATTTTAATTAGTTCATTGTATTCCTCACTGAAATGCATTTTCAAAAGTTTCCTTTAGTATCACCTTTAGTATGTGTTTACTATTCAACACTCGTAATTACTCATGTGGTTTAACGTTGTATTGTTGCGATCAGCTGTTTATTTCATCAGCTGACTAAGTGCACGGTAAAAAGCTTTTACCGTGCAGTGCACGGTAAAGTAATTTTCCGTGTGTAGGCACGGCAAAGGGCAACTTTCCAGCCTATCAATACGGATGGAAAAGTACCTGTTTCTGTGTAGTGTAATGTAAATCTAATTTGGAGACCTGTTATTTTATACCACGCACCTCAATAGAGCTGAAGAACGCTGGTCTTTTCAGGTTACACACACACAATAGTTCACGATAAAGTAAATATAACGCGAAAAATGTCACGTTAAAGTACATAAAACGTGAACGAGTTCACGTTAACGTGCTTAACGTGACAGATTTGTAGAATGAGTAACCTGACAATACCAGCGTTCCCCAGATCTACTGAGGTAAGTGGAGCAAAAAACGAGGACTTCAAATTAGAAAAAACTCTCTCCAATACAATCATTATGTTCAATTGCAGCGAGATTTGCAAACATTAAAATTCTTGAATTCTATTTGTCCCTCCCTTTTTTAGATGGCGTTTACAGTGGAATCACTCGTGAATTCATCATCATTTTAAGTTTTTCAGTAGAATTAAACTAGCATATTCTTGTCGGGTGTAAAAGTCTTGATTTCATTGCTCTAATTATCATTGGTCAGTGAGCGACGATAGGTTGAGGCGGTGTCGGAGGTTATCTCGGCGACCATTGCGCTGGGGCGTTTCATAAAAGAACAAATTGGCTTCATAAATTACGCTTTATAAAGAGCGTATAAACAAGGCATTGTTTGGCATATATTGGAACGTGATGGGTGGGGATGTACTAGTCAAATACGCCCGGCGCTCACGAATGGATTGATTGAGAGTTTATTGGGAAGTACCATTGCACAACAGTAACCTTATTAACTTACTTAATTTGCGTCCAAACTCTTACACATTTTTGTGTACACTGCAAGAAATCTGATTTTTCTTCAAGGTACAAAAATATATTGGGTTTTACGGTGTTAATTAACTTCGACTATAAATTAGGGCTAACCTTTAACGAAATATAAAACATTTTACAAATCAGTCGTTTAGAAATTTCGATATAACGGATGTTTTTGGTCAGATATCGATTTTCCTATCGAAGGTCGCTTGCCAATTAGACCACAACCGACGTGAAATGAAGTAGATAATCGTCAACTTCCGAGTAATTGTGTTGCACGGGTCAGCTGCAATCCTCGCTCTGACAGTTCGCTGATAGATACTCAGAAACCGGCCGTGAAAAAACCTCACTGTGGAAGGAGGGCTCTTGCGCAATTCGGCACATCTGAAGTTTTTTTCGAAATATAACAACATTATAATCATTTGAATGACATGATTTGTGGAGAGGTGTAATGATGTATTGTTTTTATTGGGCTACTCTCGCCGTAGTTTAATCCTGGGAAACTTGTCCAATATGTTCCAAGGTCCTCTTCGTGTTGTATTTGTTTATTGGATTGTGTATTAATATTGTGTCTTCTGTGCGATTTATCATCATATTGGACAAGTCCACCAGGATTCGCCTGAGGTGAAACTATCCCAATAAAAATCAATTCAACATTATAAGCACTCGAAACATTTTGTCTTACATATTAAATCAAGGGGGTAAAATAAATAACTTTTAATAGAATGTTCGCATTAATTAACTCAATTTAGTGCTTCTAAACCTACACAGTCGTTCCGAATGCAGTGGAACCGAATGTGCTGATTATTGTGCCAGCAATTACAAGTTATCCCGCAGTTCCTGTTAAAATACATTTAAGAAATTGAAGAGCAATTGATCTTGAATGAGTAATCAGTTTTCCAAAGCTGAATTTTGTTAAAGAGAAGAGCATAAAGTTTGCTTCGCAATCCCACGAGATTGCTCTTTATAATAATAATAATAATAATAATAACTCTTTCACTCCAATTGTAGGTAGATTTATAAGCATATCTTCGAGGTAACAAATGAATGAAGGAGGGCAGTAAGTTGAATGTTAAGAAAATCGTTTAAGCTCAAAAAAGGTTTAGGCAAAGGATCTGATCGGTAAAACCGTTGCCATTAAACGATACACAACTGCCATAGACCGAGGTAAATAAACTCGTGGCTGGAAATCAAGTTTTTTCGTAATTGTTTTTATTCCGGTGTTGTTACTGAGGCCAAAGGCAGAATTTTATAATTAGCTATCTCATTCAGCTACGTGGAGGTCAAACTTTTGAACGATTTCATGCGAGGTTATCACAAATCTGTCCCGTCTTGATTCATGGGCATCTACCACTAGCACCAGGGACGTGGACTCTCATAGAGAAGCAAGTCTCGGTTGACCAATCGTACGTTCTAGAAACTGGTTAGTGTTAGCGAATGCTAAGATTAAATTTTCACTTTATGTTGAACCAACATTGGTGGTGTAATTTGCACCCTTCACAACTCATTTGTCATATTTATAAAGCATAATTTGGATGCGCATATTACAACATAGTACCTGGGGGCCGAGCTTTGCTCGGGAGAAGGCCAATCAGATTGTTTAGATGACTTGGATTAATATTTCACCACTTCCCCCTGCTGATAATCAGATTTGTATAACTCATTTGCCTCTTTTCTACATTTTAAGGTCACTCCAGTTGTTATTTATAGCTCAATGTCTCTTTGATTTATTTTACTACTCCATATATGTAATCTTACTCAAATATTTTAATCTCTGCTCTCAGTAAACCACATGTTAATAATCATATAGAACATGAGTATTACTTTGACAGTTCCCTGGTTGATTATGAACAGCTGTTACAATTCTTTTGTTTTGATAAGAAACACCATAAGCCCAATGTTATTTTTTTAACTTTTCATTTTATTTTGTTTTACATTATTTGATTTTTCCTGTCTAGAACTCCTTTTTATCTCAGAAATTAGTTATTTCGAACATTTTAAGGAAATCGTTGGAGCCGTTTTTGGGATCAGTGTCGCAAGTAAGCAAGCAAGCAAACCTTACTCATATTAGAGTATAGGATTCGAGTAATTTAATTTCGGTATTTCTGTGCACTATTTACATAAAATACATTTGTTAAAACAAATGTGACCGTAATAATCTTCCTCGAAGATGAGAACAAACTAAATGACAAGCTGTAGTTGAACAATGACACAATATGTTCGTGCCGCTAGCTACTACGTTGTCTGGTACTCCCTTCATAACAATGGAAGGAACATCGGTGACACTAGCGGCTGGGCGTGTTTAAATGCGTTGATGCCAGCAAGAATCACTTTACAGATAATTAAAAGACAATGCATTATTGGTACTGAAAAATTTATCAGTAACTTGAACGAACAGTTGCTCTAACTCGAGCAAATGTTCTCCTCGTGCTTCATAATTGGATAATCGAACGAAGTGAAGTTTATCCTTATACACAACTTTACTGCTTGGACTGGTAAGAGAATCAACTCAACTAGCGTGTCTGTGACAAAAATAACTCGAGAACGCATCCACAGTTAAACTTAAAATTTTCCAGATAAACTTAACAGGTCAAAATCTTGGTCGAGTTCATTATTCAGATAATTTCGTTCAGTACAATTATCTTAAAACCAAATTTATTATTCTTTTCATAAGAATAACATTGGAAGCCATTTTAGTGGTACTTGAATCGTTAAAATTTAGCCGACGTCTATGTTTCAACAACAGAGTAACAATAGTTAGTTTACTAGAGTATACTTTGTTATACTGGATAACAAAAGGTTTTTTACCAACAAAAAAACACAAGAGAGATAAATCGAAGTATATTTTTAAGTTGTGAGCATATTTCTTATTTTATAAAAATATTAAGTGTACTTTTTTTAAAAAAATATCCATACAGTTAATTTTCCCTTAGTATGCCTACTGTGTGTAAATATCGTCAGTCGTCGGAGGCGACGATTGTAACAGTGGCAGACGACGCGTGTGGCAGGTCGAAAAACTCAAAATAACTTTTCAAAATAGATGACTGTAGATACTAAGATATAAACTTAACTTATAAAATAGTTTGTTTTATTACATTGTCTTAGATAATTGGCAATATTGCGATTGTCATGTGTAAAAAGTACAAAGCCTCAATTTGTCTAGAAAGCTTTCATCAAGTTAGTCACAGTAAGCGACCAACCTTAAAATTTATTTAGTAGGACAATCATTTGCTAGGTTATATTTTCACTAAATTAATAATAAAAATTGTCTACATTACCTAAAATACATTACCAGTAATGTTGTAGGTAACCATAATAAAAGCTACAGACTATTCTAACCAAACAACCTTTTTCGGAAGGTTATCTTGAATGATTTGACATAGCCTAGGGTTGGATTACAGTAAGAGTAAGCCGACATTAAACTGGTAATACAAATGTTTTTAAATACTTTAAACACATTACCAGGAATTTTGTAGCGAACCAAAACAAAGTTTAAACTATTCTAACCAAACTAAGCCTTTTATAAATGTTATCTGAAATTATTTGACATATCCTAGGTTTGGATTCTAGTGAGCTATTTTCATCATAAACATGGACCTATGGCTATAAAATGTAGGCCTATACACTTAGGCTACTTGCCATTTTAGAAGTTTCATGTACTGTCTTGGACCAACCCATGTTTATAGCATTTAATTTAGGCTATGTTTAGGCTATTGAAACAATATATTGAAATGTCATTTTGTCATCTAAATAACTAGACCTGACGACTTATTGTTAATCCTTAAGGATATTTTAACTAGGCCTATAGAAATTGTTAACATTAGTTCATTTAGGAAACTCGCTGTTTTCTTAAAAGTTAAATTAACCACACTGCTAAAGTCACTGCCTAGCCCAAAAATGCTCTGTTTGTTCTAAGATAACGCACCCATGCCAATCCTAACAACAAACCATGCCTGAAATCTTCAATTTATTTTAAAAATAAATAAATTTACGTATTTATACAACATTTCCTTTGATAAAAACAAGTGATAAATGTATGAATGTTTTTCTACGGATAAAATGTTCGGTCGGCGACGGGATCCGAACCTGCGACCTTTCGTTCTATGAGCCAGTGCGATACCTCTCAGCTACCGCGGTCAGTGGTTAATAAGGGAGACGTGACTAAAAGTATAGCTATATAGGCATAAAACCCGGATTCTGGCGGCAGTTAAATGATAACGGAATGTATTCTGATGATGTTACTCTAATAAGATATTGAATTTTTTATGAGACTCGATTTAAGTTTGATCATATGTTTCGATTATCCTTATACGCGAGGAATACAATACCCCACACAACATATAGTGCATATTGCGTTATCGTAGTAATTAAATAATGCGTGTACATCTGTTGTACTGTGTTTTATTAATGCATCATCACCTATTTTATAAATATACAATTCTTTAAACCTTAATAGCTTATGGGAATATTTAGCATATATAGCTTATGGGAATATATAGATAGCATGGGTTGGTTTTTTACCGATTTTTGTTTACACTTTATGATTTTAAAGTGCTTATTTAAAATAAACATAAAATTTTAGCTTCGGCTGCTAGACTTTTTATAAATTGATATCTATTTCATTAAAACCCTAAATATAATTTTTTTCTTCGACATTCTTTTCTACTCAGAATTGCATTTCCTTCCATATAAAAATCTGTCTTGCGGTTGTCTAAGAATTGTTCTGGGAAAAACAGTTTCTTTTAAAGGATGAAAGTATAAACACATAAATACTTAAACAACTGAAGCATAAGCTTATACACGTTATAAACAGTATAAGCCGTTCATTAGTTCCTTAATAAAGTTTTGAAATTTGTTGTTGTATAAATGGAGCAGAATTTCGATGTCACAAATAGTTCAATCATTAAAAAAATCGTAAATATTTAATATTTTGACATTTTACTGAACGATTACTACTTATGATATTACAATTTTGCTCATTGAAATCGTTAGGTATTTTTTGGCTCATAAAAATGAACCATAAGTTAATGATATCGGATAATCCCCGTTGAGGAAGGTCGCGCTTTGAAAGTTTTAATATTAGCCTTATGGGAGAAGCAGATAGAAACATGTGTTGAACCGTGACTGAAGCCTCTTCTAACACATCAAGTAGGTACTGTATACACATAGGTTTGATTCAGTAGATCCGCATATCTCACCCTTATACCTGCGTGCTTATTAAATCATAATATGTAAGGTATTTGCAGACTCTCTGACTCCACCACCTTTAGGTGTTCCTCAGAAAAATGTCTGGTAAACACAAGTTAGACGTGCCGCACATCGAGTAAGCCTCTCTCTGATAAGTTAGAACAGGAATTCAACTCAGGAATCCATCCAGTATTGCCAGCATTACTGAAAGTTAGAACGTTACCTGCACTCGTTTAAAGCTTGTAGGCCTATAGGTTGGACCCAGATTAAAGTTCAGTTTCTACCCCTTTACGCCTTTACTATCTCATTTAAATAAACAAAAACACTCTCCTCTTTATTAGATGTCAGATGCCAACTTACAACGTAATCGCTTTATTTCCAAATCACAAGTTTGTAATTTGAAACATGAATTCCAATGTTTAAACTGCCATTCTGGGAGTCGTGAGGGAGACAAGCTCACCGCACGCCGCAATCGCATTAATGTGGACCAGTGTTTAGTTATTCATAGCATAATGAGTTGTGGGGTTGGCTGACTCTTATCTAATAGAGCGCTCATTGCTGAGGACGGGACAGCTGCACCCGCGGGTGACGTATAGCTGCGCTCCGACCGCTATCTGTCACAGACGAAGAGATGACGGCTGTCATCGTTCCCTTATATTTTAATAGACTCGTTTTGTAACAACTTTGATATGTAGTTTTATCAGTCGGCTCATTGCTCAATGCTAGCTCAACTTAAGTTTTGAGAAAATAAGAGGGAGATGATGATAATGAATGTTTTCTTTAAGAGTATATCATTGGTGTTTGTAACCAAACCTAAATTCAGATTTTCTCTGCAACTAATCGTTGTAGACAAATAGTCCTAATCTAATTTATTTTAATTTGTTTTTGCTGTTTTTAGATGGATTTAGACATTTTTTAAGCAAATGGTTTTGGTAAAATGATTTGCCTTTTTCCCTGAACTTTTCCAGGCATGTGAATGAAATTATTTAATTATGGTCCGTAATTGACATTTAATCATAAGAAATATTTTTATTTTACTGGGTTTCGTTGGTTTGGGGCGATAGTAACCTTTAAAAATTAAATTTTCCAAAGATTGAAGATCAAAACCTATAGATATCCTTAACAAAATTACCTGTATAAACATAATGGAATGAGTAGTTATTTGGTCTCGAGATGGTTCTGATATATAAACTATGGAAAAACTGGCCGTCACGAAAACCAACGTTTTTGGGTCCAGGCCCCAGAGAATATCAACCTAGACAGAGATAGATAAATTACAAAGTATAACAAAGTACCAACCTTCTTAACAAAATCCCAGGAAAATTACTCAGTGTTTGAAATGTTATAAAACGGACGACCTAGACAATAAACGGAGATCACCGGATCACCCGCCACCTACTTATTTTAGAGTGTCTTTAAACCACTGTAAAACAGTATCTTTAGCATTTACTGTAAATAAATTGTTTCAATTTAATCGTATTTTTAAGGTTTTTATTTCCACGAGTTTGAAAGGGAGTTTGAAACCACTTTGATATTATGTTTATTACCTAAATGGGTGCTACACTATATCTAATATACAATTATCCTACATCGCAATAGCAGTAGTAAAATAGTATTGAAGTTATTTTCACCCCCTCCCTACCTAAAATTTCAATGAATGTATGTGATTAATTTAATTATGTTATGGCATCCTTTATAATAATGCCACTACGCTAAATAAATTATATTTTGAGTACAAGGAAGGTCCCAGATCGGTCATTCTGAGGTGAGCTTGTCCGGCTCCTCTTCTCACGTCGACAATGCCGGAGTGGTTGGTATAACCCTGCCAGGTTGGATGGTAGGAATGGCTGGATAGTCCTAACCTCGTCTGTTAAAGCAAGTCCCTAAAGAATCTTTCTTGAATTTGATGTTTAAATAATTATTTAACTTATATAAACTTCAAATTCAGTACTAAAATTGTTATACTCATATACAATATCGAATTGAAAACAAATGTATTTCTTGGTTATATAGTTATAGTAGTAGTGATAGTATACAGGGTGTCCATCTTAACTGTGCCACCATTGGTATCTCAGAAAATACAAGATCTACATGAATCTTTAAATGGGGGACTTCACTTATTTAATTTCTTTATTAGCATGATACGTGTTGTTACAACAGGATAAATAAAATACGTCTTACAACACTATAAAGTATATTTACACTTATACGGTACTTACATACAAGACGGTAAAATATACACAAAAGATGGTACAAGGCTAAAATATGGTGCTTTGTACCATCTTTTGTGTATATTTTACCGTCTTGTATGTAAGTACAGTATAAGTTTAAATATACTTTATAGTGTTGTAAGACGTATTTTATTTATCCTGTTCTCTTATTTTTCAGAGACCATTGAAAATATTAATTTAGTTTTTTTAAGTTGGCCACCATATTGAAAAATTTCGGCCAAATTTAAAAAAAACCAAATTCATATTTTTAATGGTTTCTGAAAAATAACTGAAGTCCCATTTTTTCGAGTTTCCTGTAGGTATTGTATTTTCTGAGATACTAATGGTGGTACAGTTAAGATGGACACTCTGTATTAAATCGTTTATTTAATTAGTAAACAAATACTAAACGTTCTCAACACTTTATATTCAATTTTAAGTGTACAATTCGATAAGTGTACACTTCTTGCGTGGGACCAGTGAGACCCAGCGTTTTAACAACTAATAGTATATAATAGGGCTACGTATGTAATTTTTCAGTTTTGCCTTGATTAAGATATAATGATTTATTTATCTTGGCTAACGAAAGCCTTGTGAATAAAATAATAACTCATATTAAAGACGGGTATGGATGGATCTAGTAAACAGACACATTTATTCTAGAGTAACAGACTCTTTTGGCTTTAACATTGAAAAATTGTATTTCAATGACTGATTGTGTATGGTATTTTTAGTATAAAATTAAAGTAGGAAAATGGAGCACAAATAATCTTAAATAGTCATTACATATATATTAACATCACAATTTAATTTACAGTCACATACATATTTACAATAAAATTGTGCGTAATACAACTCGGTGCATTATTACAAAAATGCCAAACAAATATGTACAAGGTAGGTATAGAGCTATTATTAGAATTTATTAGCTCAAACTTATAAAATTGAGTTTGTATACAACTACCATCACAACGCAATCCAAAACTGTAGTCTCGTAATACGGCCTAAATAGAGAAGATGACTCCATCTAATGGTAGGCCCTACGGGTTGTAGTATAGGCTACTAACAACGAGATCGCACGCAGCACGCTGACGTGAGGGAAGTGAATTTAAACCTTTAAAAAACCTTTAAAAAACCATTAACCATTAACCAAAAACCATTAAAACCTTTAAAAAATCTAATAAAGGGTTTAAAACAACACAGGTAACATTTTTTTGTAAAATAGAAAAATGTTATTTTTTGGCTGTTCTGATGTTTTTTGTTATATTTAAATTGACTATTAGGATGGCAATGTTGTACATTATAAGGTTAGGAGGAGGTGTAGTCACGATAACAAGTTGGTTTAGGGGTATTGGGGTGATAAAACTACATCAAGATGTGAAAAACAGTCTTTTCCAGTGTAAAATCCCCATAAGACAACGTACTGTGTTAAGGCAATTAACATTTTCTTTAATAACTCGGTAAATACTTCTCCTAGAATGATGAGGGAGGGCTTACAATTTTTGGCATTTTAGTACAATAATTTAGTATGCAATAATGTTACGTTCGGGGCTTTTTCTGGCCCTTTTTGGGCCCAAAAACACAAAATTTGAACAATTAAAATCCCCAAAAAGGGGGTTAGAGTTGTCAGATTGTTTTGCCCAACGAACTTATCCAACGTTTTACATCAGAAAGGAAGTTTCAAACCAAATTTCAAGTAAATCGGACAAAAATTGCAACCGCAAGAGTGCGAACAAATACACACACACACACATACACACACATACACACACACACACACACACACACACACACACACACACACACACACACATATATAAAGTTTTAGCGACCCCCCAAAACGTGTTCAGGGGGTCACTTTAGGAACTTCTATGGTGGTCCCGGGCTTAAATTTCACCGTGCGGGTCATGCTAATAGTTCACTTTTCCATAGGAAATTCACTAATAAAATTGTAGTTTTTTACAAAAATTAATAAATCCTTTATTTTCATTGCGTCGGGTCAGTTAAAATAACATATTGACGTTGAACAACACGAAATACGAACGTCACAGGCACTCATACGGAGAACGTTCACGGGTACGAGCAGGCGACTGACTGTTCTGCTAAACGGCCATACTACCAGACTACCACTTGGGATTGCGTAACGACTCTAAGTAGTATAGTTTTGTATTTTCACGAAATCCGCCACACTCAAGAATCATTTAGTCGGTAATTAGCAAGGAGGTGAGTAAGCTTATCAATAAGAAAACACTGTTATAATTTTTTACGATATTGACAATAAAATTTAAGCTTTGCACAATCATAGTCAACTCATCAAGTTGTAATATATTTTCTAAAATTTACACACTGTACAAAATTCTAAATAACATTTTTATAATTACCTTTTAATAAATATTCACTAATAACAGCAGCCTTAAACTAGGTATAAAATACGAATCAACACTGATAAACACTGTTAATAAAGAACAATACTAGCTTTGAGAAGAATGGAATGTATTATCAGATGCATAAATAACTATAACATGTACAAACTATACCTTAATGACAGAGGGCTATATTGGCATCTTACCAGTTAGTCTGGCTGTATCAAATTACTTCAATCTATTATTATTATTTTTACACCCTTTGTAAAATGACGAAAACCGCCCCGAAGATTAATGTATAGATTGGGATTCGAAAGCCCAAGACTGTTGCTGATTGCATATGAAAACTTGGGAACATTTTTAGAGTAACTCTTTTATTTTGTTTTCAAAGTATTTGAACTTTATAAAATGGTATCTAATTTCGAGGTAGACGTTTAAATAAAATACAATGTGATTTAAATTCATACAGTAATACAGAGATCAGTGTAGAGTATAATATTTACTTAAAATCAACACTCGTTGGTAATAAATTATTACTCAGCATTCAAATCCCATACAAGTTAGTGCGTTTCGATATTCAAATTGCTCTCAGTTGTAACAGAAAATTGTAGATGCAGTTCATTTTAGCTATACAGACGGATATATTGGTTTTTATGTGAAAAACGAATTGTAGGCAAATCGTGCTTATTAGGATTACAAGTTTTGATAAAATCAAGTATAATGAAAAAATATTCAAGAGATAACAATTTTTCAAGATGAACAAGAAAGATATGAAATAAAACAAGGAACTATTTAACTAATATTCACCAAATTAAACTCACCACAGTTTAACAATTGAAGAAGATTTTTACTTCACAGTATTGTTTAATAAATAATGGAGTTAGAAGAAATTAGCGCTCAGACAATCCTTAAGTAGAAATATTTTAAGATTTAAGTTTAACCTACTTTCGGCCTTTCATCAAAGTAATAAAACAACAACAGTCTTCCAAAGCATCTTTCTCACAGTTAGTTTCTCACTTAACAAGGTACAATAACATTTACAAAATAAAGCTGTGCTTATAGAACACATAGTCTGAACAAATAAATAAAAGTCTGTGGCCCAATTTGTTGGAGCGGTCGCTTAGGAAGACAAGCGACTGGCACGGCAAGGAGCGGCGAAGGTGAATAATGTGAGGAGAGGAGCCAACAGCCAAGCGACTAGAATATCTGGACACAGGCGTAAACACCGACGACTACCGTACCGGCATGCGATTCATACTGTACTGAACAACGTGGACAGTAGCTAAGCAATGTCGAAGAATTTTTCCTTGTTTTAATTTAAAACCGCTCCAATTATAAGTTAACTCTTTGAAGACTCAACAAATAATCTTACTTTTAACAATGAGTATCTGGTAAAATTGTTTTAAAAAGTTATTGAAAGACAATATGGAAAGGCTTTATATTTTCATTGGAAAAGTCATTAGTTTTTTCCTAATTTTCTGATATGGCTGCTCTTCAAAACTTAGTGAGGTAAAACGCAACCACATTAAATCCGTTGCTTATGCATTGTTTTAACTTGTTAAATAGACAATGGACAGATTGTAAATCACCGCAGATCCAAAGATAATGATAGTTTTATCTTAAATTTAACATCCTCATAAACTTCTATACACTTTATTCCCTAATTCCCAAACATCTTTCAGTAATCCTTATGGAATCATATCAGAGTATGAAAACTTATTATTGTCATTAAGTTAAAAGTAACATTATAGCTATCGCAACTATAATATATGGGGTTTCGGCGGAACAAAACGCATACTTGGGTTGTGACCCCTCCCTATCTCCAATATTCGTCCTTGCCATTGTCCAGTTACGGTAGCTACTGCGACGGCCACGGCGTGGGCTGACAGGTGACGGGCGGCGTGTTGAGGTACATGTGGTAGTAGTTGTACTGGGGGTCGGTGGAGGAGGTGGTGGCGGGTCTGACGGCGCCCAGGATGTCCGAGACGGTGTGCGAGCTGGGCCAGCAGTGCGTGTGCGAGTGTGTGGGCGAGGGCGAGCCTTGCGTGTGGGGCGGCGTGTAGGGGTAGCCCGGGGTGTAGAGGGTGTTGTACAGGTGCGGGTGGTGAGGCGGGTGGTGCGTCAGCAGGTTGCCGATCTTGCTGCGGAGGATGCGGCTGATGCTGCTGACCGAGGGCACGTTGAACTTGTCGCAGACGCCGTCTGCCAGCAGTCTCTCGCGGATCTCCCACGCGAATATGCCCGGGTCCTTCTGCTTCAGCTTCTTTATGTACGCCACTACCTGCGGGACAGACAATTTACTGCCTTTAAATATAGTAAGGCTAACAGTTAGATTTGAGGGATGAAGAAGGCCCGTATTTGCTAGGAAGCACGTCTTATTTTTGGAAATGTTTGGGACTATAAGAAGAGGTCTGAAGGAAAAGCAAGTGTGGGTCAGGGACAGCAAGACACCCTAAAAGGGAGAGAAAGTCACTCACTAATCTGGTAAGTAAGGATCCAATAGATTGTCGGGTAGCAGCCCTTATTCCCAGGCACATGCACCATTGGGGATCAGGCAAGGGAAACTGATCAGGATTTTCACAAATTGCGAACAACTGTGGTTGTTTTTGTATCCAATATCGACCTCCAACTGGTATAGACCAGGCTCCGAGCCGTCTAGGGACCATTCTTAGGCTAAAAATAAATAAATAGGAAATAATAATTTACTTGTACGAACAAAAAGTAAACGTTGTTATTATGTGTGCATGTGGTTGTTACTAATATTCAAAGTAATGGAACGAAAGTTTTATTTTCAAATTACTCCACCCTTTGGTCGAATTTACTAAAACGGTAGAAATTAATATTATTTTGTGTTTCTAATGAATTAATATTGAATATGTTAACTGACATTACTTGAGCCAAAGACTTCCAATAAGACTTCCAATGAAAGAATAATATACAATTTTATGACAGGATTTTACTTATTAATGCAAAAGAATATGGATGTATAAATAAAGTTTAGAATGAAAGACATCTACTACTTGTAAAGGAGGAAAAAGAAGATAGTGGGATGACGAAATATTAGTGATACCTTGGGTGTGGTGACGCGGGGCTTGCTGCCGCCGATGGCGCCTGGCTGGATGGACCCAGTCTCGTGGTACCTGGCGAGGATCTTGCTGACGCAGCCGTGGCTGACGCGCAGTTGTCTGCTGATGTCGCACGGTCTGATGCCCAGCTGCGCCAGCTCCACGATGCGCATGCGGACAGGGTTGGGCAGCGGCCGCCCGTTGACGAACACGCCGCCCAGCTGGTTCACCTCCCCATACTGCTGGCCTTGGCCGTCGGGCCCTGCAACAGTCAACCAAACACTGTACCGGTATTCTGTTGTATTGGTTTTAACCAATACGTGTGTAAAACCAAACAAATATAAACCAAATATTGATTCATGTAAAACTACTGATTTGCCCTGTAGAATTAAAATATCTGAGGTCGAAAAATAAAGACCTTAATACACAACTACTAGGTCAGGGTCCGGATTTTAGTACCTCAGTTGCCAAAATCGGTTCAGAAACAACGGATTGTTTTTCTCTTAACAAAATTCGCCTTAGTGTATTATTGGACCTATAAACCGACTGCCTTTCCTGGCTCCAGGAAACGAATAAAATGGTAACGTTTATGGCCATTTGGGTGGGGTTCTAGGGCCAGGGTTATAAAAAAGTCCCAAATTTTTAGATAAATTAAAATTTACTAAAATCACGCAACAGACATAAAGAATAATATGGCAACTTTGTAAGAGGGGCAGAGACCTATGGTTGGGGGGTTTATCAATGTGGGAGTCTTCTTTCAAGAGATGCCACTTTGTGAAAAGAATCCAACGAACCATCATACGTCAACATTTTATAATGGGAAGTGATAATTCGGGCAGAGTCCTGCGATCTGGAAAAAATGTGTCCACTATCTTGTGGTTCCCAAGAATGCGGTATGGTCTGGGATACGTTTTTAGGGGCCTTTTCGAAATAACCTAGGATAGTACTTTATTAGAATATATATTTGTTCCATAACAGTAATATGGTAACGTTTAAAGCCAGTGGAAAGGAGCCCTAAGTTCGGGTAAGGGACATATCCAACGTAGGGCATCTTTAAACAGTTTCGGCTTTGTGAAACAAATCTAAGGAAACATCGAACGACAAAATTGCACTTCGGGAAATAATAGGAAAATCCATTGGGGTGGAGCAATGAGATCTGGAAAAAGTATCCAAAGGATTTTTGTCCCCCAACAACCTGGTGTGGTCCTGGAGCTGTTTTATCAGTTTTTTAGCCATTTTGATAACGTCATTTCTCGTTTAGAACAACATTGCAGCTTGAGGCCAGTGGGACAGAGTCCTGCGATCTGGGGGGGAAGTATCTAAAAAATGATGTCCGGGAGCCGGGAGCAGTTTTGAGGAAACATTTCCGAAATTATTGAGGAGGAGCCGTTTACTATGACTTTATCAGTATACATATAAGACTTGGTTCGCCCGCTT
The DNA here is from genome assembly GCA_963675035.1 of Allygus modestus. NCBI lineage: Eukaryota > Metazoa > Arthropoda > Insecta > Hemiptera > Cicadellidae > Allygus > Allygus modestus. The sequence continues at coordinate 341,547,581 of OY776111.1, forward strand.
GGGGTCGTTCCAGTTTTTATTATAATTCAATGGTCCTTCAAGTATTTGTTATATAGTATGCTTGTTTGATTCATTTGTGATATATCCACTCTAGATTTTATATTGATTTAATGGTCCTATCAGATGTATCCTATAATTTCCTATTTATATATAAAAAGAAGAAGGATATTCAATGTAATTATTTATTTTTCCCTTTATTTTTTGCTTTGAGTCCTTGCATTAGATATAACGAAAGTAATTCATAAAATTATAATTTAGAAACTAAATAATTGAACTGCTTTCAGGGAAAAGGTATAATTGTAGTGTGCCAAGCTAGTGCCGACCTGTAAATGAGAAAGTAAATCAAACATTCTCTTTCGGTAAATCTTGTTAAAATATTGGAGAGACAACATGAAACGAGAAACTCTGTCAAAAATTAATAACCCGATACATTTACTCTAGAACTCCATTCGTTCCGGATCATATTTATTTATTAATCTGAAAATATTCCAAGTAACACAATTTCACCTTCAGTTCAAAGTGTCTGGAGAGCGACAGTTTTTCGCAACAATTAATCGTTTATCTAGCGCGAGGTTGGCAGCGGCGATAACCGAAACAAACGTGGCGTCAATTCCACATCAAACATAAAGCTGTCGCTAAATCATTTAACTCTCGATTAACCACGGCCGCGCGGGTGTGTGCCTGTGCGCGTGAGTGAGTCTAAATGGACGACCACGTAATTATGTTGGCACCGGCCTCAACAAATACAGGGGCGGGTGAACACTAATCTGGTAGGTGTCCTCCCGCTTTGCACCGATTCTTCTTTCTGCGAGTTACTAACACGAGGAAACATCAGTCTGCGGTCATGATCTCGATTTGTCCGCTCGAGACAAACGGAATTAGAGACAAACATCTATCCACCTTGTCTTTTAGTTTAAATTGGATTCTTTCCTCTCATGACTGTTTATTTTCGTCCGGTGCCGCCGCAGACGGAGGAGCAGTGGCTTTCCTGTTCTATACCTATGGAGTTTAAACATGTTATCCTGTGTTATAAACAAATATTGGATATTAAAATGTAACTAGCTGTCCTGTTGCTCGAATCCGAGCAAGTTTGTACCCAACGAAAGGTTTCTTCAGTTGTAAACAAACATATCAAAACATCTGAAATTAAAACGGATGATAACAACGTACTTTCAATCAACACGTAATTTAGACTTCTGTCGTCAGATAGCGCCACTGTTTCGTTCACACCGCCTGGCGCAGGTATTTCGTTCGCGTCTACCAGTTAAAGTTCGTCGGCCTCCTCCTCTTGGCCGTCCTGGTCGACGTCTTATAGTCTCCATTACGTCGAACGTTTTTTTGGTTATGTTTTGATTTTGTGCAAATAAAAACTGGTGTTTTGTTGCCAACTGTACGTTCAATAACCATTTTTCAGGGTCAGATTTTATTTGTTTGACTACTTCCTTAAATAAACAGCTGATTTCTCGATCGTTGGTTTGTAACTGCATATCATGTCTATGGGGAAAATCGTGACTTTGACCCCATATTTTCCCATGTCCACGGTGACTTTTATAAATTTTTTTAATTGATGGCAAAACTACATGCTAAGACCTTTCTAACGACACCTTGGACATGGTGATCGGTAGCACCACCGCTCTAAAACAATTATGACAAAAATATGCCTAGCGTATTAAAAATATAGATACTATGTAATAGGATAGGGTTAAAGTCCCACTCTGACATTCTAATTATAATTTGTTGTAAATTTAACTTAACAAAACTTAAAATTACTCTGCGAGTAGGCCTACCCTACAAGGTTTCACAAACTGTAACGCAGGCATGCCCATTGTAAAGCAAAGCATAGCCGATTATAGTGTCGGCAAACGAAGTAGATTGCAGATCCCATTTATAGGGGTGGTTTTTAAGGAGACCTCAAATAATCTTTAATAATCTTTGACCTTCTCGGCAGATTGATCTGATTGACTGATCAACTGATATCGTACTGATAACTTTGTACCCCACATACAGTTCGATTATCATTGAAGCAAGTATTACAATCCCATGTTATTTTAATTTATACTTGTTTTTCATTAATCTGAATTTTAAAAATTCCGTTATATTTTTATACCTAATATTGTCTTTTTGTTATAAAGTTACGTATAACGATATTGCATTAATGGCCTTGTCCGTTATATCCTGAAATCGTAGAGTTTCCATAAGAAGCATATTTTAAGAAATATTAAAAGATAAATTGGATTTCCACAGTACTAATAAAACAATAAAATACTTGCAAAAGAAGTGCCGTAAACAAATTAAAGGTCAGAGTCAGAAAAGGTTGGTTTCTCATAGTTATCATAAGTTGGTAAAATATCTTCTTCTGCAATTCAAAAGTTCTGTGAAACTAGATCATGTAAAATGCTTACGATCTATAAACATGTGTCTGCCCTTTACTGCGTTACGATATTTGTTTAAACCTCATGTCAATATGCTTGAGCTTATTTTTGTTTAATTAACTAATTTTAAATAACAAGATTTTATTAAGCAATTTACTAAAATAATTAAGTCAATTTGTATATTCGCGATGGTAAAAATCTAGGCTTTCGTTTTCCTACATAAATAAATAATTGCTTGGTCTTTTACCAAATCAAATCAGGTTTTATTGCTGTTTGGTCAACGGTCTCAATTGATGAACAACTCAGGTAACGCCTGAAATATTTTTTTCTTTTTTTCCAAAATGATTCCCCTTTTTATCGTAACCTTGAAATGTTCTTAAAGTTAGAGTTGAAGCACAATTAGATTCAGCACACGACAACCACTCAGACGGAAATAACTCGGAAATGCAAATGATGCAGAGTTATGCGGAACATCCTGCCGCGGTATATATACACGAGCAGGGTGACCTGTGATGGCCTAATGAGGGCCAGAGGTTAGGGCGGGGCGAGGGCGAGGGTGAGATGTCACCTCAGCGGGCCTGACACCGCCACCCTCGTCACGGTGTCTTGGCGGGGCGAGATTTATGTTGGAACCGGTTAATGTTCGAACTAGGTTCAACTATGTGAAGGTGTATCCGATGGATTGTCTATTTTATATAACTAAAAATCTGTATTTTATAGTTAAGTGGGATCTAACCGCCTCGATGTGCATGGATATAGGATTGAAACTATCATAGAGGTAAAGGTAAAGGTATAGAGAACTTAGAACGATGGACAAGACCACAGCTACTTTGCCTTGAAATCTAACATCTTTCTAGCTCTTGGATAAGCCTTGGAATGTAATTTTCATTAGTAGTACGTTACGCATAATGTGAGTATTTAATTTATTCAAATATCAGTAATATTACAACTTAATGTACCAAGTAGATATGATATTGTTAATTTGAACAAGTAGGTTAAGCAGGTTCAGATGACAGAGGAAAACGTGTTCGGTCTGAGGACATACACATTGTTCAATCAACGAATAAGGATGTTTCCGGTTGTCGCACATGTAGCATTTTGTATGAATTGTAAACTCACTCCAACTATCATTTTGCATCATTGTCATCAACTATCATTTGATGTTTTGAAGATTTATTTTTGTTATCACGATGATGATTATTGCGGGATAAATAAATGTTTATCTAGTAATTTGAAGTAAGATGAAAATTTGTTTTCTGTTTCTCAAGCTTGTTATGATTTGGATATTGTTCCAGAAGGACAACATTCTTACACTGGTTTAAGGTTACAATATAAGTTATATTAAATTCGTTGTAATTTCTTTCAGTCACATATCGCCCATAGCGGTGTAGTCCTTTTTCACGGACCCCTTGTTACAATTTCGTGTGAACATCATAAATGTTTGGTAACGTCACAACGATGTGATATTTATTTGCTTACATCTTGCCTTCGTACAAGAGTTCCTTTGTAGCTCCTACAACGCATCGTTTAACATCATAGAGCAACACAGCCCAACTTTCCGGCCAAGCCAAACCTTCTGAGAGGCGGAGGGCGTTTGTGTAGGCCTACGCACCAAGAGAAGCTTTAGACGCTTTAATTCCGTCCATCCGATGCGGCCGGGAGTATTTCAGTCTAGAATAACACCTGCTCCGCCCGAAACACCCGTCATTTTTAATGGACGCGGGGAATAGTTTTATAGTTATTTAAGGGAAAGTAAATCTGTGGGGTTGTCATGCGAAGCGATTTGTTAACACGTCCGACGGATCAAAGGCATCGTGTCCCGCCGTCGGCCAAGCCACCGCTGCCAAAACAAGGTACACATCATTTAACGCGCACAAATCTCGCTCTTGGCAACCGCAGCACGACTTAATCGAAAAGGCAGCGTCCCACTTGAATGAGTTATGACGGCCACAATTTGCCACTGGGGCAGCGACTGGAGCAGCTCGGGTGATTCTTTGAACTCGTTCATTTTGGGATCGGACTCGGAGGAAAGGAGGAGGACAGTGAGAATGAACAGACCGCTCGTTGTTCCTCGGTAATAGATGGCCGTGATAAGTTGAGTCGTCTGAAGTGATCTGAGTCGTCAACTGTTTATGAACATTATTATTTAGTTTTAATGAGAATTTTCTTCAAAGCGTATATAAATTTTGCGGTTTCACCTAAAAAAAGGTCTTCTTCAAGTATGCTGTCGAAATCAAGACGTAGAGGTACATTATGGGAGGACAATCCCAGAATAGGGTATATATGAAGTTAGGAAAACCATTCTCAAAATTTTAATATGCAAGGTTCTAATATTGTTCTTACTGAACTTATTCTAAAGCTCTCAAGCGTTTTCGTGTGGTATAAGCCTTACCAACGGTAAGTAGTAGCAGTAGTTATCTCGGTAAGCAAACCATACTAGAAAATCGAGATTAAAATAAATGTAGAATTTATTAAATAATAAGTAAATAACAGTGTGTCAAACACTAATTATTCGAATTCAAGGTGCTCAGTGATAAATACGTAAATTGAAACCCACATGGAAAAATGTGCTTTTATCATTCTGCATGAAATCCACCTGTTTTTAGCGAATTTCCCCTATAGGGAAGAAGCTATTACCGTAGTCACCATGGTAAGACCTACGCCCGGGACCTTGATAACTTTTCGTTTTGAGGTCCCCAGACCCCAAAAACACCATTCGTTCGAAACTGTATATATTTACTCTCGTAAATATGGTCCGATTTTGACGAAATTTTGTATAAACGTGTAAAGCCGCCTTTATGACTTTAAGTTCGAAAACTAGACATATCGATCTATCCGAAGGGGTATTTTGGGAAGGTTTTATACCCCAAAAATGGGTTTTTTTCAGTTTTTATACATCATTTTTGAAAAAGTCAAATTTTAGTTATTTTCAATGGAATCAGCTTAAAAAGACGCACAATTTGGTGTTTTGATCATTGCTCTACGTCGAATGGTTACAGAGATATTGAAAGTGCTAAACACAGTACGTTGTCCAATGTTATTCTTATGGAGAATAAGAAAAATTGTATATATCGCTTATATATCAATTTATCCTGGTGAAACTTGGTATATTGCTTCATATCGTTGTGGTCTATTTATATTTGCACTAAAAAACCTTTCTTGGCTTACGGGATAGTTCCCGTAGCAGCAAACCTGCGTACTCAGCTCCCATGTTACTATTATGGAGAATAAGTAACGTGTTATCTCCCTTAATTATGATCATAAATAATACAATTTGGTATGTGGCTTTACCTACTTGAGTTATATTGATATTTTTATAAAATTCCATTTTTTGTGTTCCTTGCTTCAGCAACCCTGCATACTCAGCCGCCATGTTATTCTTATGAAGAATAATTATAAAATGCCATAAATCGTTTATTTATGAATGTATATTGATGAAACTTGGTACGTGACTTTATGTGGTATTAAGATACATATATATGCATTGGAAATTCGCTGAGTACGCAGGTTTGCTGCTACGGGGGTTTTTGTTCTCTAAATAGTATGTAAAACGTCACTTTATTGTCCCAGGACCCAAAAAATCAGCTGTGATCATTTTTAAGTCCTAGGACGTAAAAAATCAGCTGTTTGCTTTATCTAAACATGATAGAAGCGTTCCTTACCACACGTTATAAAAAGTATTGTTTGTAAATAACAGAAATGTAAACACTGTATATTACTTACTTTGTAAACATAAACTCAAAAATACAACTTTATAGTTAAAATGTTCAACGATTAAAAGTCTAATTCCGCATTATGGTAAAAAACGTTGTTCATCACTCGGAGCAAAAGTGTCTTTTTGGTCCTAGTGATGAAAACTACTATTATCAGATGCATGTTTTTAATGTGATTGGATATAGTCTCAAATTAAGCTCATTGATGACATCGCTGCCCAAATCAGGCAGATATAGTTGAAAACACAGCATAAATCACAAATTTATGAAACACCCCAAAAAGATGAAAAATCCCCATGTCTTTCGGTAAAATCCGCCAAAAACGTAATCTGCCAAAAAATACCCCAAAACCTAACAAATCCGCCAATTTGGCGTAATTACGCGAACAACGGCAACACTGGTGACGAAGCCAAAAACCAGCTCCTTTTTGTGCAGTATGATAAAAAAGTTATTATTGTTTTGTTTATTAAGACTCACACAGCCTCGTAGCAGCATCAGTAGTTACATAGGCTAAGTTTACTTTTACCTTCAATCGTAAAACGACAACGTGATATGATTCAGCCTAGTATATGTACGAATATTGATTGGGACACGATTATACACGCATCACGTCATGGTTATCTTTTGTTGAAGAACAATTGCAACGAAGTACACCTAACTTCAAAAACCCTACGAGGATAGTTTGACGGATCGTTGCCGACTATAATATTTAGTTTACACCAATTACTGCGTACGCATGGCAGTTTAAATTAACATTTATTCATTTTGAAAATGCCTCCTGAACCTGTTGTTTAGAAATTAAATCCAGGTTTACATACCTTTTCCGGCCAAACGGTTCAAATGTTGATCCTGCCACCTATTATGCCGACAAGTTTCGGAATCTAGAATTCCATCTTCCGGGCACACAAAAACGTCCGTCATTCATTACAGATGTTCGTCAAAATTTAAACATTAATACAGTTCAACATAACACTAGACGAAATTAGACATATTTCACATAAATTACATCCACGCACAAGCCGGCCGCCATTAGACTCAGACTCTAATACTTAGAGTCGGAGTATAATACTTAGAGTCGTAGTATAATACTTAGAGTCTAATACTTAGAGTCTAATACTTGAGTCGGAGTATAATACTTAGAGTCTAATACTTAGAGTCGGAGTGTAATCGCCAGCCGGCTTGTGCGTAGATGTAATTTATGTGAAATATGTCTAATGTCGTCTAGTGTTATGTTGAACTGTATTAATGTTTAAATTTTGACGAACATCTGTAATGAATTCTAGATTCCGAAACATGTCGTCATAATAGGTGACAGGATCAATTTTTGAACTGATTGGACGAAAAATGTGTGTAAATCTGGTTTTCATTTTTAAATTAACAATCAGATAAACTCCTTACTTAAGGTACCATTTTCGAAAGAATTCTAAAGAGTTTAAGAGCCATATTTTAGAATATTTATCAATGTGGCAGATATTAATCAAAAAGTTGTGATGGTTACTTAAGACTCAGCGATCCTCATCTTAGGGCCTGAAACACTCGACTATTATGCGCATCAACAATGGAATGGGTTCATCGCCTGCAAAATTAGAATTCTCATTGAACACAAGCTATTTTAAAAGGGTCATTTGATAGTTTGCCATCCATAGCATGAATTCAATCTTTAAATTCGTCGCTAATGGTAATCTATAATTATTTATTTTAGTGCCCCAAAAATAAAAGCAATTCGGCGGTTGTTAAATTTAAATTATTTTTTTCGATAAAGATCTTTTTGTTAGCTTAAGATTTAAACAAATCTGTTTTTACAAAATAAAAATATGGCCTAATTTTATATATTGCAACTCACACATTTTTTGGTTTTAATATTTGTGGTAAACCCGCGATTTTTCCTGAATATTTTCTAATTCAAGAAAGGCCGTGAGGACGGTTTTCCATATAGGGTTTCTGAGAAAATCGTGTGAAAACTTCATGGTACTTTTCAAAGGTATACAATAAAATATTTCAAAATGTTCATTCGTATGTAATTCTAGAGTAGCTAACCTTTTGAACATCGTATATTTGTTTGTCAAAATAATGAAAACATGAGATTTCTAGTCTCTAAAAAGTGCAAATAGCATTAATATATATAATTTCTTGGATATGTAATGTCGTAACATTCTGTCATAATATTGTTGTTACAATTTCAGTATAAAGAATGTAAAAACTATATTTTATAACTCTACAGGGTATTAGATTCTTTTATCAACTGACATTGAGTTCCGGATACATATTCAAGAGATCTAATATGTATTGTTCACATCATCTATGGATTTAATGCACAGGATACGAATGTATTTAACACTAAACTGCAGTTTGCTAGTGAATTATCGTAGTGCAGTAGTATAATTCAATAAATTCCATATTTAATTATCAAATAAAAATCATACTGAAAAATCTGTTTGAACACATAACAACGACTGGACTCAGTCACATATCACACATTACCCGTTCGACGCCCCGCGCAATTCTGGGCGATGTTATTGTTTTTTTTTTTATGAAACTGCAGCCACTGTTGGCGACATTGATTTGCTGAGTGCAATAAATCGTTGGCAACACTGAAGTGTCGGGAAACAAAGTGTTTACAGCTCCGGGCTCGGACCGCATTTGGGGCCGTGTCACGCGCGAGTGACCGCGGCCGCGCCAGACACAACACCTGCGCATAACGCTCCACAAACACTTCGCACATAATAACACACAACACCTAACTGCGGCGGGGATCTGAGTAACCGGCCGGCGGGCGCGGCAGGAGCGTGGAAGGTGTGGGGGATACCAAGTGTCGCCTTCAACTTTGGACACTTATTTCTGAGATATTTTAACGAATGGACTAAATCAGAATATCGCTTGTGTTTCTTCTTCATTTGCAAAGTTGTTCATATTCTTGAGGCTTGAACCAATAGCTTTGAAAAATTCAAAAAATCATAGCTGCGCTAACTTTAACATAAGGTTGAGAGCAGGCTAGTGATTGGTGTAAAGAAGAAGGAGCAGATTACCTTGTGCTGCGGAGGACTGTGACAAAGGATTATCTTCACCTCATTGGGCTCTGCATAAATACAACGCTCTTAAAAATGGGATTTCGTATATAAAATAAAGTTCACCGTGTAATACGAGGAATAAGTTTGAAAAGAAAGTAAAATTTGCATGCCGCTAAACTTGTTGGAATTACAATAGATTTACAAGATGAGGCCCTAAATAAAATAATGGGGACTATAGATTTATTGGGTTGGTTATTTTGGCAGCTGGAAAAAATATAATTCCCCAACTCAACTGGAACATTGTGATCATTGATTTAAAGAGCAAAGGACAAAGAAAGGGTAGCCCAATCAGTATATTTAATTATTTATACTGCGTAGGAATCCGCCCTTGACAGGAGGGGAATCATTCAATGATAAACCGACCGGATCACCCACCACCAGAAACTCAAAATTTTGAAGTAAATGTTAAGCGAAACGCGTCATAATTCAACTAAACGTCTGACGAAATATGTGACAGCTTATTTAAGTTTCCAAGTTTTAACTAACAAACGTGTTTTGGTGTCCAACGTTCTGTACTCGGTTGATGAGATCATGTTGAGGCGCTGGGAAAATTAAATTCTAGGTATTAACACAAAATACATTTTCGCACTGATGTTAGCAGCCCTTAAGACTGCAGACAAACAAAATTATAACTTGACATTGTTCTTATACAATATAATGTTGCAATAATATCATGACTTTTGCTATGCAATAATAATTGAGGACTGAAATCAAGATATTATTTATTTATTTAACAGCAACTCCCAACCTGTCTCGAACTAAGCGAAGGCTAACCTGGGGATACATAGTATTTCTTTAACAATGTTTATAAATTGTAAGATGACAGTTTTAAAAATGTAAACATGTTTAATGTTCCATGTGTTGTAAAATACTGTATAAAAAAGGTATGACAGTTTTGTAATCTAGCCGCAAGATTATTACAAAGCACATTTGCTAATGATAAAACAAAACACTTTCTTTTATATTTTCTCACCCTTATCTCCAAAAGAACATGCAATATTAAATATAAAGACTAAATGGAGACTTAAATCAGGAAACATATTTATAGATATATAAATGTAGTAGCTAAGTAGCTAAAACTCAAGGTTCGGAGAGCTTTCAGACCAGGTGTACTGAGTCGATCTAGTTAAGGTTTTCTACTAAACCGGAAGAGACCTCGTAAAAACAGCTGGAAGGTCACGGGATCACCAATCCAATCTGCAGTGTTGCTGGAAACACGATATTTATCGTACGAGTACCATATTTTCCTCATCAGTGTAATTAGAATTAACATTGTTTAACTGCTTACATTCTATGATAAGCTGTTATTTTATGAAACTAATATATTGTTTTGATTTATTTGTATTATTAGATTAATGTATTAAGGGTTTAAATTTTCTTTCTGCATGCCCAGTTACAATTTAAAAATAGCTGTACCATTATTATACCCTTCAGGCTTCAACACTTTATGGTAAGTTGTTGATTTATGCATCAGCTGGACGCCCTCGTAAGACATCTATGCTGCGAACATTACTCTTATGTAAATAAACACACCTTGTCTGAAAGCTCTACGAAACTTGGCTAAAACTGACGAATATTTTATTACTTTTCATTCGAACTAGTCTGCAGAATGTGTGGAAGAGAACATTACAAATTGGCGCCCTTCAAAATCATTACTTTTGTTGCTAGACTATGACAAGATGATAACCCTATTAAGAGGACTCTTAGACATTGTACAAATTGGCGACGCTGCGGTTACACAGAGCGGGTCGCATGTTGAGCAGCGACGCTGCGGTTACACAGACCGGGTCGCATGTTGAGCAGCGACGCTGCGGTTACACAGAGCGGGTCGCATGTTGAGCGGCGACGCTGCGGTTACACAGAGCGGGTCGTGTATTGAGCGGCGACGCTGCGGTTACACAGAGCGGGTCGCATGTTGAGCGGCGACGCTGCGGTTACACAGAGCGGGTCGCATGTTGAGCAGCGACGCTGCGGTTACACAGACCGGGTCGCATGTTGAGCAGCGACGCTGCGGTTACACAGAGCGGGTCGCATGTTGAGCGGCGACGCTGCGGTTACACAGAGCGGGTCGTGTATTGAGCGGCGACGCTGCGGTTACACAGAGCGGGTCGCATGTTGAGCGGCGACGCTGCGGTTACACAGAGCGGGTCGCATGTTGAGCGGCGACGCTGCGGTTACACAGAGCGGGTCGCGTGTTGAGCGGCGACGCTGCGGTTACACAGAGCGGGTCGCGTGTTGAGCGGCGACGCTGCGGTTACACAGAGCGGGTCGCATGTTGAGCAGCCCATTCCAGGGACTAAACCTAATCCATCATCACTGGCTCCGGCGGCAGCGACCTAAGGCCCATCTGGCGCAGCCTCATAACAGCTGACCAGCCATCGGACTCCTCATTGACCTTTGACCCGCGGCGACAACAGAGACCCTGGACAAGTCTCCAGGAGCTTAGAACATGCCGCGGATGGGAGTTTGGAAGCATTGGCCGACCAAGCAGATCATCCATCCAATGCCCATTTGGATATATTGGTATATAATGTGTATCAGCGGACCAGCCATCAGATACCTCTTTGAAGTTTTACTCTAGACAACAGGACCCTAGACAAGTCTGCAGGACCTCAGATCGTGGGAGTTTGCAGCAAGGGCCAATTGAACGAATTATCTATGATTTATAATGCTCATCGTGGTACACTGGTATATTGTGCGCTTCAGTAGACTACGTTTACGGATTGAGTCCACTTCTCGGTTAACCGAATCCTAAATCTTAGCACACTTTGAAATACTAGAACTGCCCATGTATAGATTGCAAATTGAAACATCTGTTTAGAGTTAGTTTAAAGCTGGAGATGGTGCCACTACCATGTTGACAAACAAATAAGTCCGAATCAACGATTCAATTATCGCTAGTGGGCCTGTTGCTCGAAATCGAGCAAAGTTGTCCCAGTTGGGCGTCTGATTAAAAGAGTTTGTATTGCCAGTTCCGTAGTTTGTGTTCTTAGTTTATAATGTATAGTGTTTTTGTTTTTGTTTTACATAAGCTGTAAAATTACAATGAACTTTTACGCTCGCCCTCATAAAATATAACACAGATTAGGTTGTTGTTTCAGTAGTCTTTTTGTTTGTATTCAGCTAACAATATAATATGGTCTTCTGTTATCCTGTGTTTTACTATCAACAGCTGTTTTAGTATGCAATTAATACAACACAAAACTTACTTTAAAGACCCGTGAGAATACAAATATCGAAAATTAAAAACCTTATTACAAAACTACTAACTGAGACGAATGTTATGACACTTCAAACATTAAAATTGGTCAATAAATAAAGAATGAGTTGTTTTGACAAAAAACTGCTTCACGTCTTATATATAACAGATTTTGAAGGTTTTGAATTGTTCGTTTATTTTTCGCATTTAGCGGCGAAGATAATCTTCAAAATATAGCTCAACTATTGTTTTTTGTGCAAACGGCCCTAAGTAGTAAGGGAGATTTGGTCTACCGACAAAAACACCTTTGAGAAATAATATGTAAAGTTGTAATCAATTATTTCTGAAAATCGTATAAAGTAATAATACTTCATAATATTACATCTACATAATAATGACTTGTCTTCAACATTCACAATAGAATCAGAAATATCTTTATTCATTGCTGCATACACGGACAGACAGAATTGTGTCAGCAACAAGAATCTTACAAGACTAAAGCAGAATAAATGCATTTTTGTGGTTCGAAGAAAAATACTAAAGCTAAACATGTGATAGGTAAAACAAGTGATTCTAAGTTTAATCACAATTGCCGTAGTTGCAAAATGGAGTAAAATTGAATGTTCGAGCAAAAGAGTAGAATTAATTTTTATAAAAAAAGCATTTAAAAGTTTAAAACTTGGCAGTCTGATACATATTCATTTTTTTATATGATTTAAAAAGGTCATGCCTATAAGATTATTTTTTTTTAACATTCAAGTTTATGCTGTTAAAACGTGTTATAGTGCCGGGTATTATATTTGTGGGCTGTCAATGACTGCTAAGAAATTTGAGGTTGCTTCACCCATTTAATAGTCTCAAAAACATATAAATTGGAAACTGTTATTATTCCAAATCCAGCAAACTTTGTCCTCACAGACTCCCTACCTCCAAGGCTTAACACAGTCCTGACTGTTTTATTTGAATTAAGAGATTTTTTTGAGATTCCCTATTGTTGAGGCACCATATATGGTAAGTCCATAGGAAATTTGGGAATGGATAAGAGCAAAATAGACAACCCTCAGGACATGTGGACTACATACCTGGGACAAACGCCTCAATACGTACAAACCAAAATATATCTTGGACAAAATAGAGTTGAGATGTTCATCCCAGCTCAAGTAACTGACAATGTGAAGACCCCAAAAACCACTACCACTAACACTGTCCAAAAACTCTGTATCCATTGATAATGTAGGATATAATAGTTTTCTATCTTACTATGTAGAAAATGTCATAAACTGTGCAACATCCCATAAAAAAATACACGTAGAGACAGACAAACGGAAAATTGGGCATGGAAGTCCCATATTCATATTATAAAATGTGTTTGTCTTGACCCAAAGAATAATACTATTACCTTAGTCCAGAGAGTTATGGGACACCCTTTATGATTTCTTGACCCAAAGAATAATGTTATTACCTTAGTCCAGAGAGTTATGGGACACCCTTTATGATTGTTTTCAAGGTGTTCCATCAGCTGCACATATATAACCCATTCATAAATGTTGGAGAAGGACGGAAGAACCGATTTTGGGCTATAACAAGAAATTTCAGAATAAAGTCACCCTTCTTGAACACTGGCTTCACCCTTGCAATCTTTAAAATGACAGGAAATACACTTCTTGTCAGGGAAGAATTTATGACGTGGGTTAGCGTTTTTTTTTTTTATAAATTTCCTAACTTCCTTCGTTGCAGTAATAGGAATTTCATCAAAACCAGACGAAAGTTTATTTTTAAAAAATGTTTTTGATATAGAGTCAACCTCATTCTCTTCAATTTAGTAATTTATTCAGTATAGGAGATGTCCTGGAAAGAATTTCGAATCTAACAATTTATATGAGGCACCAACAAATTATCAACAGCTGTCACAGAATAATTATTAAAACTCTTGTTGATTGGTGATTTGAGATCCATGAGAGTTTAATAAATAACTTCTATCACAGTTAAACTCTTTCTCTACCCTTTTTATTTACCATTGGCCATGTTGTTCTCACAACGTTACTAGACTTACACATTTTAGTCAAAATAAGCTTCCACAGATTTTCTTAATCCTTTTCTTTAATTATAGATTTTAATCGACAGTTTTTTTGATTCTCTGAAATCTAACTTGAACCTAATATTTATCTTCTTTTACATTTACTATCACTGGTTATCAAAGCATTGCCCTTATCTCTATAATTATTCACTAAAACTATGGGAAAACATATACTTACGTAGTGGACTAATAGGTTGCTTAAATAGTCATTTTTAAAATCTGCAGTCACTTGGAATACATCAATCTATGATTCAGATAACAAGTGTTTTATAAACAAATCAATATTGGCATTGCTATTTTTCCTATACACTACACGATTGGCTTGTTTTCCATGAATCAGTGGTTACATCTAAAATTTGCGTAATTTGCCCATCATAATCAGAAATTTCAGTTCAAAATCCAGAAAATCATTGATCTAAATGCAGAAAATTGTGTTTTTACAATTGTTAAGTAAACAATAACTGTTTACTTATAAATTATTGTTATGAATTTGTATAGAAAAGCCTTATTTAACCTTATTATTGGAGATATCAACTATAATATACAATAGTTTACAACGCTTAATTTCTCTACATTTATCAACAGAACCTTGTGTGGATCTTCGTGAAGCCTGGGTGTTATTGGTGAAAGTGGTTTAAACCGGGTTTTAGGGTGGGGGTGAGCGATTGAAATCTGTTCTTAGTTGACTAAAAATCGCTTTTGAGAATCATCTGTTACTTACCAAACCAAAAACATTGCAACCGCAAAGTGATTGTTATTGAAAGAACTTAGGTTAAGACTTCCCCACACATCTCGCGAACAGACCTGAACATTCGGCCGAACATCCTCCCGAGTGTTCTCTGAACATTCTGTCCCGTATTCTTGCTAAAAGTACACTATGGCACAAACAAGGCGAACTAAGGCGAGCGCGATAGTTTACTCAGTGTGATCGTGTATGTTCGGGATAGTCCGCCTCGCCATGATTCGTATTCGCCTGTGCTACGTTTTGTCGGGTTTTTGGCACGAAACAAAGGAGCGAATGTCCGAGCATGGTATTGGGCGAGCGTGTACTGGGTTAGTTCGTTGTGCATGCACATTCGGTTTATTTAGTGCAAAATTCGTTGTAGCGACTCGTTCCGAACATTCAGCGAAACATTTGAACGAATCATAGTGTATGATAGTGTACTGGTACCAAAAGTTCGCGCAGCTCCCACACTTCTCGCGACTACTCCAAACATTCGGAGTTCGGCCAAGACCAATGTGGGACAGCCTTTATTGATTAGGCCTATAACACAAATTATTTGTATTTGCTTTTAACCTAGCGGGTTCGCTGCGCCCATGTGTTTAAACATTAGTGATATAGGAATAAATATTTAAACTACAAATAAACAGTAAGCAAAAGCAAATACACTTTTTTATCATACTGTACGAAAAGCGGCTGTTTTTGGGTCTGTAATTAGTCCGTAAAATCGCATATTTCTGATTTCTTAAAATAGGGCATAGAAAAATCAGCTGTGGATTTTTTCAGTGCGCTAGCCTCAAAGATTGTTATTGCTCCTTTGTACGTTTTTGTAATTCAAAGGTAACAAACACGTGTTATACATGTTGTTGGTAAATAAAATAAAATGTAAATATTGTGAAGTTAACTTATCTGAACTTCCAAACTACAAAAATCACCTAATTTTTGTCCAAATTGTCAACTACCAAAGGCTTACATGGGCAGTATGATAAAAAAACGTTGTTCATCACACGGATCAAAAGTGTATTTTTGTTGCTTAATCGTTTTTCCGAGCTTGGCTTCGCCTCGCTCGCAAAACACGATTGCGCACCAAACCACCACTTTTGCTCCTTGTAATGAAAACTACTATTTTATTAAGAGTAACAAAACAGCTCATCGTACAAGAACAAATATTTCCCAGTAAAATATATTTAATTTACAGAGTTGCTAAATGTTTCCGCAGGAATAGTATTATGACAAGTTATGGTATTGTGAATTTCCCCTCTAACGCTGATCCCCCTACTCTTCTGCTGGCACCCCCTACTCATCTTCAGTCCGTCTACCCTCAGGATTCACGAAGATCCGCACAAGGGTTTAATTTTTTGTAGGAGATGAGTTTTTTGCAATGGTTTCTTTATTGACAGGTATTTGAGATATCATATTTGATTTATTCTCCATAAGGATAACATTGGACAACGTACTGTGTTTAGCACTTTGATTATCTATGCAACGGTTGGACGTAGAATTATAACAAAATATTTTTGTTAAGAGCTGAAGTTATTTTGATAACAGCGAATGAGCAGTTTTCAGTAAAGTTAACTTAGGAAAATCAAAAACTGTTTTCCCATAAGATTAACATGAGAAATAATTGTATGAATACGTTTTTTGGATTTTCTCCGCAATCACTCAACATAATGATTAAAAATCGTAGATCATTTGTTTTTAAGCTCTATAAAATGCAGTGTGTGAATTTTAAATTTAAGAGTTAAAATGCAAAAACTGATTTTAGGACAATTTTCAAACCCCCATAAAACTACCTTCCTATATATATATATATATGTGTGTGTGTGTGTGTGTGTGTGTGTGTGTGTGTGTGTGTGTGTGTGTGTGTGTGTGTCTGTAAGCACGATAACTCTCGTAAAAAAGGTCCGATCTTAATTAAATTTCGCACAAATATGTAAAGTACCATTTATTTGAACGAGTTCGAAAACCAGACAAATCGCACCATCCAAAGGGGGGTTTTTGGGGGGGTTTTGTACCCTAAAAATGGGTTTTTGGTGTTTTCATATGTAATGGTTATTTAAATCAAATTTTAACTTATACCATTGAATTCAGCTTAAAAAAACAAACAATTTGGTATTTAGATCATTGCTCTACGACAATTGGTTACTGAGATATTGAAAGTGCTTAACACAGTCCAATGTTATTCTTATGGAGAAAAAGAAAAATGTTATATCTCGGTTATTTATGAACATAAACTGACGAAACTTGGTATATCGCTTCATCTGATTGTGGTTTGTTGTTGTTTGAACAAAAAACAATTTTTCGCCTATGGTTCCCTTAGCAGCAAACCTAGGGTCTCGGTCCCCATGTTATTCTTACGGAGAACAATAAAAATGTTATATATCGCTTATTTATGAATGAATATGGATGAAACTTGGTATATGACTTCACTTAGATGAGTTCTATTGATATTTGCATAAAAACCCATTATTTTGTGTTCCTTGTTGCAGCAAACCTGCGTCCTCATCCCTAATGTATTCTTATGGATAATAATGAATATTTTAAATATCGCTTATTTATGAATATATTTCTTATAAATTCTGGTAAGAGGCTTAATGTATTATTAAGACATATATATTCATTGTAAATTCGCTGAGTACGCAGGTTTGCTGCGACGGGGGTATTTTGAGATGCCGTAATCACTACGTCAGTCATCAGTGAATGAGTGGCGTTTGGCAAAAATAGTACCACATGTAGATAGGATATCCACTCTATATTCTCCTGATATTTACAGCCGATTTTCACATAACGCTTGAAATAAGCACTACACTAGCTGTTTATGGAATTAATATTCTTAAGTCATCATCTGATCCAATACAAATAATACACTATTAGATGGCATCTAATCATAATAAAACACCTTAACACTAGAATTTTCTATCCCAATGGGGCGGAGGTTTTTGGGAATTTTATAAAACCGATCCTTAGTGCACATCTACAGCATAAGGGGGAACCACCATGCAACAATTCAACTTCATAGGCAAGATAGTTTTTTTTAGTTACAGTGATCACTAAGAGGGTACTTAGGGGTCACTGAGTTAGAGGTATTTGACAATTGCAGGCAAAGATAAATGAACGGCTACGGCATCGTATGTGATTTGTTTAAATCTCATAATTTGATCTCAATTCCTTCAATTATTTCACCAAAATCTTCCACAGGTATATATGGAAATGATTAATTTTACGTAGTTCAAAATTATGGTTCCAGGACAACCTTAAAACTGAACTATACCAGTTTTGAGGCTGACATTGGGTACAGCAAATGAAGTTGTCATTAATATGGTAAGTCTTTTGGCTGTCTATAATGACAAACTTCCTTTTCACCTTTACCCCCCTCCCCCCCCAAATTTGCAGCGGCTGGGGACGGAACGTCCGGGTTTGGTCCGTGACCTGAGAACGTAGTCCCTGGATATAAGGATATTATACAGTACATGGATACCTGTCAGTTGAGTTGGCCAGTTGGAGGGAGGAGCGGGACTTATCCCGCACTTTTCCTTCCTGCTATATCCTATCCTTCCGGTTATCTGCGTAAAAATCCCGCTTTTGGAAGACGGGCCTAGCAGCTAACAACTTCGTGTTAGATGTTCCTAACCAACAATAACAAGAACATAGCTCAAAATTGTCAATAAAATAAACATTTACATTTTTTTATAACAAAAGACGAACTTCTTTTTTGTTAAAACTGAATCTCCTAGAGCTTTTTAAGCTTATCGATGTGGATTACGCGATGATTATATAGGAAACAACTTAAGAGCTATGATTCTAGGGGCCACATTTACTCAAGTAATGTTTAATCATAACGGACGAAAGGGTAAATGACAGTGTGTCTTTGAAATTGTTTTTTATGCCAGTATGGCATTAAAATCATTCAGTTTCTTACATTAATATTCCATTGAATATACGACGGCAGAGTGATAGTTGACCCAAAAAAGTCCTAATATGAAACGAGTGCAAAGCGTAAACATTATATCCATCTAGTAGAGCAAAGTTAAACGGCGGCGTGATTCATTTGGCAGTGGCTCACAACAAATCCAGGGGCGGACAGAAACACGTTTCATAATCTCTACTTGTCAAGCAACAGATTCGACTAGATTTCTCTCTTCGGCCACTTGTTTTGAGATCTAAAAACCTCCAGAAATAAACAACACTTGTCAACTGCCGCGACGTGATGTCGATCTCTCTCGATGTAACTTTTCCAGCATGAGCTCGTTGGTGGGCTCGTCGGACAATTAGTTTTGTTATATATTTTTCTGTCTGTTGGACTACTCTACTTTCTTTGTCTTGTCACTTTTATTCAGTTGGAATGTTTTTTTAGGACGTTTCGTGATGTCTGATCTTTCTTTCGTGTTGCTATTTCAAAGGTTTTCAGCGTATTTGGGTTTTGATGTATTTTACTCCAAAAAAATATCATCCCACACAACAAATAATATGTAATTAATGTCTGACCGAAGAAACCTATATTGTTTTAGGGTTGAATTTAAATCGGTTAAATACTGTCTTATCGCCTGTTAATACAAATATGTGGCTTTTACTTTCTACCGTGTGACAGCAAGAATAAATCTGAAAGTTCGCTTACCTAAATCGTTATCATAGTAGAACAGAGCACTAAATTTAAATAAACGAGTTCGCACGCAGCACGCTGACGTGAGGGAAGTGAATTTCCACATAAAAAAACTATAAAAACTCAAAATCAGTTAAAAACATACATTTATTCAAATTTTTATTAAAATCTGAAAATATTGATTTTTTGGCTGTTCTGATATGCTCCTGGTTCTATTTACCTGCAATGCTGGGAATACAATTTTGCGCATTATAAGGTTAGGAGAAGGTTCTATCAGGCTTTAAAGTAGGCGTGAGGTTGTTGGGGATGATAAAAGTACACCAACAAATGAATAATAGGCTTTTCTAATGTAAAACCCCATAAGACAACTTACTGTGTTTGGTCGATACACATTTTCTTTAATAACCCGGTAAATATTTATGCTAGAATGACGAGAGAGGGCTTACAAGTTTTGCCACACTAATTCTCATCTTGATACATGCGTTAATTTCACATCCGGGGCTTTTCTGACCCTTTTTGGGTCCGTAAACCCGAAATTTGAAAGATTAATCCCCAATAAAGGGGTTTAGAGTTTTCAGATTGTTTTGCCTAACGAACTTGTCCAACATATTATAGAAAGAAACGTCCCTACCAAATTTGAAGTAAATCGGACAAAAATTGTGACCGCTAGAGTGCACACACACACACACACACACACACACACATATATATATATATATATATATATATATATATATATATGTACGTCTATATATATATATCATTTTGAACGAACCCCCAAAACGTGTTTAGGGGGTCACGTTAGGAACTTCTATGGTGGTCCCGGGCTTAAGTTTCACCGTGCGGGTCATGCTAATAGTTCACTTTCCAAAGGAAATTCACCAATAAAAGAATTTGAAATTCAATGCTGATCAAATAAGACGCTCCTTGGAATTATTGTGAAAAACAGTACATGCAAATGGGACCTGAACAAAAACGCGAACAAATATCTCGTCAATGTCTTCGAAAAACATTGTCGCAAAAACTTTCACACCAAATCAAACAACTAAGCCGCTCTCGAATACAAAGAAGAGAGTCGTCAATCGCCGGCTTGCTTCGATATCACAGCTGAGATAAGAAAAGCTATTTTATTTTTTTCTGATTTAATGATCGTAAAATGTTAATTGGTGTGTAATTGAGGCGCCGTTACCGAGACCGAGCTGTCAGTTGAAAGTCGCCGCTCAATGACATGCCAGATTAAACTAATCAGCCGATATCGGGCTTTCGTTGTTTATGGCTTCACACATTCTGGAAATAACACTAATGAGCTGCTACAATATTTTTGATGTGACCTCTTCGTACGAGATTACATTGTGGATGCGTATAAAGTGTAGACGTACCCGAGACAAAGAACTCGCCAGTAAACTCCATTCGATACAATTAGCGATGAAGTTATTACTCATTAGACGAATATACGAGTCGGTGACAATTACAACAGAATATTAACCGCGCACAGGTGCCGCCCTCTCATTACTTGAGGTCTAATAAGCACTGCTTTAAATCATACTTACACGACTTAATTAATAAGTGATGTGATACATGTGGTACTGCTTTTCCATCTTAAAATAGGTAACAGGGTTGAATTGTGCTTTTAATGAGGTTCCTCTTTATTTTGTGTGAGATATGGTTTTGTTACCTAATAACCAGTTTCTTTTATTTATTACATGGCCTTTAAGCGTCTTGTGTAGAGAATACAGTTTAAATATCACTATTTTTTCATGATTTAGTAAACTCAAAATATGGAAAATATTCTGCAAACCAGGTTTGTGGCCAAATAATTGTTTTGAACTCCTTTAGCAGCAAATAACCTTATAAACATATCGAAGTTTGTTTCTGAAATAATGGAATGTAAAATAAAATGAGGTATAACCTTAGATGTCTATGATTTCGCTGCCCGTACACGAAACCCGTGCAAACCATCGCCAAGCTTTAAAAACTTAAAGAACTAGCTCATATACGTACTCTAAGATTGAGAATAATAAATGCTGAGAACATATGAAATAGAAACGTAGTGCTATTCACAGACATGGTAAGACGAACCGGCACCCTTAACTTCTAGAAGTATCTCGAGGCAAAACTTTCGGTTTGACTGTATATGATTTTAGCCCGTGATAATGTATAAATATAATATGCAATAACAAAATGGGTTTCACAATATTTATTTTTTTAATTCATCCAATCGTTTATTTGGGTTTTTAAACAAGTTCTCAGGGATTTTTCATATGCATGGTTTGGGACTTTTTTTTAAATATTCTAAATCTATAAAATCTCCATCCAAGCTTTCTATTGGCTTTTACGACTGTCTTACAAAATATATGGAATAATGACATGGAGTACCTGCGACTAAGGATTGTGGTACCAAATGAATTCATCAGTTAATTTATAAGAATAAAACATTATACAATCCTTGGCTTTATTATTTTCAATGAAATCGTTCGTGCAAACTGTTGCAATCCACCCCTCTCAGTTTGAATTATGAAACAATACACTATTCTAGTCTGATTTACTTACTTAAGACAGCAAGATAAAGACAGTGCACAAAATCGTGTAGGCCCTATCCCATGTATTAAAAAACTATACAAATCTTTTTTTAGTAAAATATCATGCAACAGACTCGAGTTTGTTCCCCTCGACTCCAAAAACACTCATTTACTGCGTTATTACAAAGAGACTCGTCAAAAAGCTCTTAAAATAATTCTCGGGCTGAACACATTTCGTTTCAATTTGTCAACGCGACCATGCGTGAATGAGCGGCTTCCAAGATCGGTCGGCGGAATGCTTCATATAAATAGCTGATGTCTGTAGACTTGCGGTAAATAATAGAGGTCCCACGTTGGCCCTCCGCTCTGCATTGTTCCGTATGATTTAAATAGTCTGATGAACTCATCAATTCGGGCACACCTCTCCGGGTCTAGGCTCAGGTTCCGATAGGGTTAGAAATAACCTCCCCGATCAACATGTAAATAATTTAGTTTTGCCGACTGTACCGTTTAGTTATTAATAACTTGTATCTATCATGCCAAGCATGATTGGTAGACGAAGAACTGTAATTAGAATAAGCCTTCATCACGACTTTCGAAATGTCCGCTTTGTAAACAAGTGGACTGTCGCAGTGAAATATAATAGTTGTTTTTTATTTACATTCAGTTTGGTGTATCAAGCAAAGTAGTTTGATGTCGTTTACGTTTCTGTTCAGGCTTCTTTTTCGTGTAGCCCTTAAGGTTGCCGTACCACAACCTATATATGGCGCGTTGAGTTGTTTTCTTACAGTATTTATCTTTTCTCATATACTTCCGCCACTCATTAAAACAAGTTATCAACACAAATCTTCAAATCTAACTAAAATGCAAGTACGAGGGGTCGGGCTATGTTTTACCGTTGCGAGGTAAGCCTCACCTTAGCCCAATGAGAAAACAAGTTGCGTTCCTAATGGAAGGGGGTGAGGTATTCTAACTGCTACGTTGCGTGAAATGTTTTATGGGGTTTAAATTGCTAAAATTGGGTTACCCGATATGTTTATGACCTCCAAATAAACTGTCAAACACCTTGTCCAATACAGTTTCCTCTGCTTTTAAAGTGTCAATGTCCACCTTAAAACACTTTTTGTAACTTAATAAATATACTATTTGAAAACGTAGTTCTTAAAGTAACGTAAACTCAACAACTAAAACTAAAAAAATTTCACACGAAAAATAAACGATTAAATTTTAGAAAGAAAAATTCCAAAGGTTCATTTAACAACAACGATACCCGCACGAGACCTATTTGTGTTTGTATAGGGAGTTTCTAGACGTTTTTGGGTTGTTTGTGTGGTTGAAGTGATGTTTGTGTATCACTTTGTGCTGTATTCATGGTAGTGACTTGTTAATACAAGTTGTTCCTCATTAAACCAAACTGTAATTACATTAAAGCGGCTTTATAGCTAACAGGCTGTAAACTACATGATGGTTGGAGAAACATAGGATATGATATGGCCTTAAAAAAATTGCAAGAAATGGTTTTATAATTTTTTTGTTAGCTAGTGGTACGAAAACAAAAAAGGAAAAGTTGGCAAATGTTGGACTACTATTAGAGGCAATAACTATATATATATGCTATTAAATCCATGAAATTCTCTTCAAGTTTATAAATAAAACAACGTTTAAAATTATTAGTAAGTTATTTATATTACAGCTATTGTATAATCAACAAAGGACACAGTTTTCTTTTTGTTCCCAACCTTACCGGGAAGTTTCAAGGTCTTCATCATCTCAAACCAGCTCTCTAGTCGTATTTTCACAGTTTTCAATTTGGCATTTTCCACAAGCTTTGGTGGACTCGAGTCCAAGTTTTTACAGCTGCATCGCATTGTGTTGCATCGTCCAGAGCAGTTGCACCTGACCATTTTTAGAAGGTTTTCTGGTGCTGGACTAATGCCCATCATCTCTGGAAGAAGTTTTCCATCTTTTAAAAACCACCCTAATTAGTTGGATCCATGTCATCATTCTTGCCCAATCACTTTCAAGTAAACTCGACGAGAGTGAAACTTTGTAGCTGATGGTGTTGGAGTTAATCTTTCGGGCTTCACAAATGTATTTGCAGTTGATGCTTTTCTGCATAGGATGTCATGACGTAGCGACAATAAAGACTGAGTTTGTCCTCCGTGAAACATTGAAACCATTGCTTTGCATTCTGTCATTTCCACAATATTTGGATCAGGTTTGGAGTGAAAAATACTTTGGGACAACTTTTCAAAACCGGATCATCTCTAATGACATTTCTGAACTGACTTCTTACCAACTCCAAAAATTCCTGATGTGGTGTCACAACCTGAAAATACCTGGGCAAACAACAAATCGAAGCATATATTGTCACCTAGTAACTGTTTCAAAACTTTAATGTTATATACATTTGTTTTTGCTTTACCCTTGTCTGATCTAAAGTCTGATCTTTGCAGTCTTTTGCAGCGTGGTATAACAACGCTGAAGGTATCTTCTCCAATAAGGGTTGTTGACTTGGAAGCAGACATTTCTACTGTTAATTTCACAATATCAACGTCTGCATCACCATCAGCGTGAACAACGTGACAGCCTTTCTCAGTCAAACTTTCAGAAATGAAGTTGATGAGGGCTTGCTTGTTTTTGTCATTAGAAAGAAAATCTTCCATCTTTCCAAAAAATGTAGTACCCTCCCTCATATTGACATCGTTTGCAGCATTACTTGTTCGACGTAAGTGGGCATTGTCCTTTGTACTTGGTCGTCCATTATATCCATCAAACACAACTGTGGCCTTACCATAGTGATGTAACGTGAAGTTTGAATAGGCGTTAGCTATTGAAGTGTAAGTACTTCCTTCTTCCCATTTCAAGTGATGTAGTAATGATCCCCCATCAAGTACGTAGTGGTCAGTATGTGGAATGTATTTAAGCACAGCCAATTCAGATGACTTAACATAATCTCTTAGAGCTTCTTGAAGCTGCGCTTTGTTAGGGTTTCGCATTAAATATTTGTCTTCAAACAAAGACAGAGGGTAAGGTGATAGTTCGTACTTCATTATCAAGGTTCGTAGAGCTTTTAGACCAGGTGTGCTGAGTCGATCTATTTAAGGTTTTCTACTTTACCGGAAGAGACCTCGTAAAAACAGCTGGAAGGTCACGTGATCACCAATCCAAACTGCAGTGTTGCTAGGAATACGATATTTATCGTATGAGTACCATATTTGCCTCATCAGTGTAATTAGAATTAATATTGTTTAACTGCTTACATTCTTTGATAATCTGTTATTTTATGAAACTAATATATTGTTTTGATTTATTTGTATTATTAGATAATGGATTAAGGGTTTAAATTTTCTTTCTGCATGTCCAGTGAAAATTTAAAAATAGCTGTACCATTATTATACCCTTAAGGTTGGCAACACTTTATAAAAGTGTTTATAAAAGTTGGCTTAAGCTGTTTATAAAACGATTATAACATACCCTAAAGTCACGAGTATTTTCTTTCTGCATGTCCAGTGAAAATTTAAAAATAGCTGTACCATTATTATACCCTTAAGGTTGGCAACACTTTATAAAAGTGTTTATAAAAGTTGGCTTAAGCTGTTTATAAAACGATCATAACATAACCTAAAGTCACGAGTATATAGGACTATTACGTTTTAACATTGACTAACGTAGTCAGTGGTTTAATATCGTTGCACACTATTCTATATTGGCCTTGGGAGATATAAATAAAGCAAAGCAAATAAAGCTTTACCTCATTGGTAAGTAAATGGCAAAATCAACTTTTATTTTAAATTCCCTTTACCCAGTTAGGTATCCGATTATTCGTGTTTTGCACGGATGCTATTAAGATTTATAAAATCATTTACAAACCAGGATATGCCTTAAATAATGTATCATAATGTACGCTTTGATCAAAAATACATTAAAAAAATGTAAATGAGAATCGGACCTTTATTATTTGGATTACATACTACAGTATAGTTTTACATATAAGGAAAACTTTAATCAAAACGACAAAATTAAAATAATAGCAATCTCTATTGGATACTTAAACAGTTGCACATGGGTAGTTAAATTTGATATCAGGCCTATTAACAAAAACATAGATTTGTGATTTAAACTCTTTCTATGGCGTCTGGACCCTCACTGTCAGTGTCGTCATTGCTGTCACTCCCATAATTATCCTCGTAACATAATAATTGATCATAATTTATCAAATTTTCTACAGTAACAGTAACTTTTCTTGTGCCAGGAAATACGTTATGCTGGTTATTGGTGAGATCTTTTAGGTATTTGCATATAATGAACACAACTTGTTTAGCTAGTCTATTTTATAATATCAGAACTTTTTGTTTCAATTTCAAACAACACTGAATAATTTAGCTGGAATAATGCATAAACACCAAATGAATCAAATAGTAAATATAAACATAAACACTATTTTGACATTTTGAAACAAAGTACGTTCTACATTATGAGTAGAGCGCTGGATAAGGTATCAAGCTGAGACGAAGGAGTGGGGGAAACAATTTAACCTCCCCTTAAACCGCCTAAATTTAACAGACAGATTGAAGTAAACGTGTTATCTTTTTTGCCATTAGTACAATGCAAACACGCCTAAAGTAGCAGCTGGAGCAGCTGGAATGTCTGATCAGCAGTAACATTTCACATTAAACATGATCTATTAGAGAGCAGTGCTAAACAGCTTCATCGGTATTTCGTGGGGCCATAGAGTATTTAAAGGCCAATAACCAATGACAAGAATAGTAATGTTATTTGCATTTACTTTTGACACTTAAAAGGAGGTTGGAGTCAGCGAGCATGTTGGTTTCAAACGCATAAGAACTAAAGTTAAACGTAAATCATTACATTTTGTTTATTTATGATCAGAGAGTAATGAACGACGCGACGTCTTAAATTAGTAGTCTGTGAAAAAGGTTGATTGTGTGTGAATTTTACATAAAATAGAAAAACAACATGTTACTATTTGATGTTGTTGAAGAAATCAGACTTGAAGAAAAAGTACTTCTCAAACAAACTCTAAACAATCAAGTTTAAAATTTGTATCAAGTTTCAAACAAATATGTTTTAAAAACATTAGGTCTAATAGTAACAACAAAGATGGTTTTCAGTGAAGAGATGCGAGCAAAAATCGTCAATGAAATTGTTAGCTGTTACTCGTTAGCCCTGCGATCAGCTGGCCCGTTGTAGAAGCTGATTGCCTTTCTGTCTCGTAGCTCGTAGGTATACACACTTTATGGCGAGCGCTTCATATAACATCAAAATAAATAACAGTTTGTATTATTTAGACGTTTTATTCTAGTAACCACGCTGTTTCACTCGCGTCGCGACGGTAGCCTTTCGGGCTCACACATTAACAATTCACGGGAATAAGGCAGTAATAGTTGTGGCGTGAAATGGGTGAACAACGTGTAATTACTGTAAATCAAATTAATGACTAAATCTTAATACTATGCATAATCAAACAATATTGAGATTCATTAATATATGCAATGTCTGAGGCATTTGCTGTATAGGGAGTTTCAACTGCATAGTTACTTACTTTAATTGTAACATAATGATAGCTTCTAAGACTTCTCTTCTGGTTTATGTTTTTTTTTTACATTCCCAACAGTAGAGGCAGCGCCACCACGGCTGCGGCAAGAGGCTCCGCAAACACCGCTAATGTGGCCGACTCTCTCTCGCCAAATATTGGTACAGGAGACTCTTCGGTTGCCGACGACGTCTCTTGTACCGCGTCCTCGACCTCAGCTCTGGTTGAAACTAAAGTCCTAACCCATAAGGTTACGTACTTTGACATGATCTCTAGTAAAATCAGATATAGCCCTTCTCCGCTTCGTCTTTTTAGGAAGTTACACCGAAGTAGCAGAAGAGTTAGCGATGCTACCCTAACGGTGGACGTGTTTTGGGCGTTTCTTGTGACGTCACTAGTGATCCGCCCACTACTATGCGCTTTGATGACGAAGTAGTAGCAGTTACTATAACAAGAGCTGGGAAGACAGGTTAGGTCACTGGTTTTAACTAGCAATTTAAAACAAGAAAGCAAGCATGTCTTAAGTGATGTGTCAGCGAGGTCTGAACTCATTCAGTACTGTTCTTAACTAACTGAGGTATCCACTTTGGGCAATATTATTAGCAATAAGACAGATAGAGTACAATGTCGCAACACGTACTAACTAGTGCTATTATTACTAAAGAAAATGTTTGGGTTACGGCAGAGCATAAATGTGTGACAAAGCGTAAAGTAGATGGTGAGATTTGCTGTAGCTTGCTAATAAAATAACTCAGGAGGAGGATGTCTTTGGGTGCAAGTACCAAGAACCAAACTTAATACGGACGTGTATGCCTGGCTTTTATCCTCACGCATAATGTGAGGAGGATGTCTTTGGGTGCAAGTTCCAAGAACCAAGAACCAAACTTAATACGGACGTGTATGCCTGGCTTTTATCCTCACGCATAATGTGAGGAGGATGTCTTTGGGTGCAAGTACCAAGAACCAAACTTAATACGGACGTGTATGCCTGGCTTTTATCCTCACGCATAATGTGAGGAGGATGTCTTTGGGTGCAAGTTCCAAGAACCAAGAACCAAACTTAATACGGACGTGTATGCCTGGCTTTTATCCTCACGCATAATGTGAAACTAATTTCTATACAATACAGAACTGAAGATGTTCGTCTTCACTCGGACTTGATAGAATTAGCTGCAGCAAACCTTGCAAACCTTGTACCGAGTTTTATTTGGGTTTATATGGACTTTAAAGTTAAGGCCTGTGTTCAACATCTCCCCTAAATATTTTACTAGTTGCTTTCATTTTATTTCCTCACCATTTGAAGTGCCAGGAGGAGTTCTGGCCTTCGGCTAACTTCTAAAATGTTTGAAGATTTTAGATTCACTCTACTCAGTGTTGATTGTAATTCTCCATTTATCCATCCACGGGAAGAGTAGTTCCATCGCTTGCTGCATCGCCTGAACCGCTCGTCATTACCGTAGGGACAACATGTCTCCATGCATGATGATTAAATATAGAAAATCGTACAAAAAAATTATTTCAAGCCAAACATTAATTCCGCATCCACAGTCTTAAACCGCATTCAGATAAAGAAATATCAATTATCCGATTTATTCAAGATTACACTGTATTTTAGTAGTGCATGAAAAGCGATGAGTGTAAATTATCTTAAATAAATCGAGTATAAATTAGGAATCCCTGTGCGACGCACATACTCTTGCATATTTGTTATATGCATGTATTTGCTTAGCGAGCTAGAGTCGGAGGCGAGACAGCGATAAGGCCAACACGGCGATATTTTAAAATAATTATTTCATCAAATGACGGGTTGACGTCGACCTTCGCTGTTGATTGTGGCTACTAATTTTATCGCCGATAACTGCCGTCAGACGCTACGGTCTGCCTCAAAGTCCCCGACTGGGCTTATAGCCTTCTAGTGTTACAAAAAGCGACCGGCAGCGGCAAACAAGGCACCGAAGTTCTCGTGCCAAGCTGAAAATTTGTGTAGGACTCCCTGATTATTTTTAAGTGCCTAAATCAAGTTTTTTGTAATTAAGTCAAATAATACATATTACTATGATTTGGACTGAATATTACCAACGTCCAAAATTAATTTTATAGTCATCAATCGATTCACCAACTATCATTGACCTTTATAGCAATCAAGGAGGTTTAGTTTGAATGGTGTGTAATCTATAACCATCGCATTTATCATTATGTAAAGTAATGAGATTGATCTTTACTTGTATTAGCGAATTTCCCCTTTAGGGAAGAAGCTATTACCATAGCTTGGATGGTAAGACATAAGCCCAAGACCATGATAACTTTTTGTTTTGAGGTCCCCAGATGCCAAAAACACTATTCGTTCAAAGCTATATACATGTATATATATGTGTGTGTGTGTGTGTGTGTGTGTGTGTGTGTGTGTGTGTGTCCGTTACCGCGATAACTTTTGAAAGAAACGCCCGATTTTGATGGAATTTGACACAGATGTGTAGAGTAACATTTATGACTTTAAGTTCGAAAACCAGATCGATTGGACTATGGTAAGGGGGTTTTATATTTTCCAAAAATCAGTTTTTTGAATTTGTTCCCCTAAAATTTTAAAAACACTTAATTTTGGTTATAGCCATTTTATAGAGCTTAAAAAACAAATAATTTGGTATTTTGAATCATTAACCTAGTTAAGTGGTTGTAGAGAAAAGTCAAAAAACGTGTCCATAACATTTCCCATGTTAATCTTATGGGAAAAAGGATTTTGGCTTTTCCTCAGAGATTTTTACTTAAAACGTCACATTTCTCTTTACCAATCAGTTAAGCTCTACAAAACAATCATTTTGGTGTTTTAATTGTTGTTCTACGTCCAACCGTTGCAGAGATATTCAAAGTGCTAAACACAGTACGTTGTCCAATGTTATCCTTATGGAGGATAAATAAAATTTGATATCTGAATTATTTATCAATGTATATTGATGAAACTTGGTATGTGGTTTCAAATAGTTGTGTTGTATTGGTATTTGCACAAAAAAGTTTGTTTTTGTTTATTTTCCCTGTAGTAGCAAACCTGCATACTCGACCTCCACGTTATTCATATGGAGAATAAGTAAAGTTGTATATCGCTCTTAGTTATGAACCTAAATTAATAAAACTTTGTATGTAGCTTCACCTGATTGAGTTATATTAATAATTGAAAAACACACAATTCTAATCTTCCTCGTTGCAGCAAACCTGCGTACTCAGCCCTAATGTTATTCTTATGGAGAATAAATAAAATGCTATATATCACTTATTTATGAATGTATTTTTGTGAAACTTGGTAAGTGGCTCTATATAGTAGTGAGACTCATATATATATATATATATATATATATATATATATATATATATATATATATATATATATATATATATATATATATATATATATTGGAAATTCCTGAATACGCAGGTTTGCTGCGACGGGGGTATTTCAATAGATTTAGTTTCGATTATCTGAATATTTCGCGTTACAATGGACAATTTCTATATCTATAATACGGTAAGGCGATTTTTGTTATTTCTGTACCAAATCTGATGATTTAGGAATCAAACACTATAAACTTCTTCGATCCGAAGTTGAGCAAGGTGGTTTTCTTTTTTAAAAACTCTCATCATGAAGAGTGCAGGCTGCTCTCAAGGTTTGTTTTTTGCCCATAAGGAATACATATAGGTCAGTTTTAGTTGAATTTCATTTTTAAAAGGCTGTTTATACAACACAATGCAGATTTACATCTTCAACATAATACATTTTGAGCTGTACACTGAAATTATACAGGTAAAAATGTTACGCAAACTACTGCAACAATTGTACCATGTAAAATTGGCCGAAAATGACGACAGGAAACGTAATATTGGCCAAAAATGACGACTGATGGACCACGCAACATCGGGCGTAAACGACAATTTGATCATGTAATATTGATTGCAAACCATGACTATCCAAATTTTTCCTATCCAAATGGTAAATGGACCGTATTTTATCTGCCGAAAACGATGGCCAAATTAGTTTAATTGTGCTGGACCTATAACCCAGATGACCATGAATCGAACCAATTCTGCTACCAATTCTTGGCCCTACGGAGCCTTTAGTAAAATTTGTTGAACTTGTATTATTTGCATAGAACTATAACTAGTTCTATGATTATATGCATAGAACCCTAATTAGTACTATGATTCTATGTCTGATATTCGTTTATATGGTATGAAGTCCGTTTCTGGATCGAGGATCAATAGCCCGTTTATTAAAGCCATCCTTGATTTGTTTACAAATAAAATAATACCGATACAATGTCTCCATCTATATTATTATCACGCTACATGTAAACTTTGTAAACAATAGGCTTTTTGTTTTAAGGTTTACCCCCACATATAAAGCACTAAAACGCGCGTCTATAGGTGTGCGGATGTGGTAAACTGGTGTTAGATCTTTGATTTAGGCCTCAGGGCTCTACTCCACGGGTCTTCCAAGTTCCTATATCTTAATTCAGATGGAGGAGAGTTTCATTTCGTTTATGTACCATGTGTTTTTTCTTAAGTCAATTTAGTTAAATAAACAGCTCTTAGACTGCCATTGTTTTATTTACTATTTAACTATTTACTATACTCTCTTCCCAAAACGGGATGCGGATGCTGCGCATAGGAAATTTTAGTATAATTTAAACAACTCACTTGTAAAAAACCTGGCTTCCCTCTCTAACCAAAATTTAATTTTAAAAACTATTGATCTTTGCTTTAACATAAACATTTACCATTACTTCCAAATTAGACTTGAAAAGCTGTGCAGCTTTTAAACTAAATAAAAACTGGTTCACTATACTGAGGATGATTTAAAACGTTAGTTTTGCTTCCGTGACGCTCAGTCGAAATCGTCTAATTTATTTCAGTCACTCGACAACAAATAAAATTAAAATATTAACTATATTATGTAATTTTTCATTTTCCTTTGTATTCTTACTGTACAAAATGAATACTGGAAAGATTCTAAAATCGTAATTTGTAGCCTATACACAAACATAACGATTTTCCAGAATTCGATAAATCTATATTAACTCTTATAGTAGCCTATACAACTATAGTCTTCCAAAGCTAAAAAAAGATAGTAAATCTCAGCTCTCTGATGAACCACCGTTGTGGAGGGGTTTAGGATAAGCAGGTGACCGTCAAAATAAGTTTTGTTTGTGCGGGAAATTAGTCCCTCTAACCCTCGAGAGAGACATCAAACAAACAAATCTTCAACAAACGGAAACATGTTTCGACGCCATCTGCAGTCTACACTGCTTTGCCAATGTATTCAGAGCTCGTGTATTCAATGGATTTGCAAATACCGCTTCAATAGGATTCAATTAAATCCGTTGTAAAAGGTGCTTTTGATAACTTCACAAGTACATCAATATATTCATCAATAATGTATACTTAACGCTGAAGACATGTTTCTTCTTATTGTATAAGTACGGAGCAGTATACCGTAATGACTGCACTACAAAATAATACAGTTGAAAGTCATAAGTAACTTTATTCGTTTCAATAGTTTACAACTTTTAACAAGTCAACCAACAACAACAACAGTAAAACAAATAAACAATCACACTACACATCAAAACATAAACTCAAATTTATTCTTGTTTACTGTATCAGAATAAAATAAAAACAAAAATAATAAAATAAATATCATTCTATGGAGTAGGTCACCCGACTTAACTCATAAGGTAAGGACTCTGCAAGAAAATATTCTCTAACCTTTCTTTTGAAAGTAATTATTTTATTTTATGCCCTGATTTGAGCTGGCAATCTATTATACATTTTTACACATAAGTAAGTAAGAGGGCCATTTCTCAAAACTTTTTGTCAAATGACCAATTACTGACAGCATGTTTAAAAGAATTACACAACAGAAAACAGCAGGTTTACGTAATCAATTGATCTGGTAGTCTACTTTGTGGTGCTCTCCCAGCAACATGTTACGAGTATCTACTTTGTGGTGCTCTCCCAGCAACATGTTACGAGTATCTACTTTGTGGTGCTCTCCCAGCAACATGTTACGAGTATCTACTTTGTGGTGCTCTCCCAGCAACATGTTACGAGTATCTACTTTGTGGTGCTCTCCCAGCAACATGTTACGAGTATCTACTTTGTGGTGCTCTCCCAGCATCATGTTACGAGTATCTACTTTGTGGTGCTCTCCCAGCATCATGTTACGAGTATCTACTTTGTGGTGCTCTCCCAGCATCATGTTACGAGTATCTACTTTGTGGTGCTCTCCCAGCATCATGTTACGAGTATCTACTTTGTGCGTGCTCTCCCAGCATCATGTTACGAGTATCTACTTTGTGGTGCTCTCCCAGCATCATGTTACGAGTATCTACTTTGTGGTGCTCTCCCAGCATCATGTTACGAGTATCTACTTTGTGCGTGCTCTCCCAGCAACATGTTACGAGTATCTACTTTGTGCGTGCTCTCCCAGCATCATGTTACGAGTATCTACTTTGTGGTGCTCTCCCAGCATCATGTTACGAGTATCTACTTTGTGCGTGCTCTCCCAGCATCATGTTACGAGTATCTACTTTGTGGTGCTCTCCCAGCATCATGTTACGAGTATCTACTTTGTGCGTGCTCTCCCAGCATCATGTTACGAGTATCTACTTTGTGCGTGCTCTCCCAGCATCATGTTACGAGTATCTACTTTGTGCGTGCTCTCCCAGCATCATGTTACGAGTATCTACTTTGTGCGTGCTCTCCCAGCATCATGTTACGAGTATCTACTTTGTGCGTGCTCTCCCAGCATCATGTTACGAGTATCTACTTGGTGGTGCTCTCCCAGCATCATGTTACGAGTATCTACTTTGTGGTGCTCTCCCAGCATCATGTTACGAGTATCTACTTTGTGGTGCTCTCCCAGCATCATGTTACGAGTATCTACTTTGTGCGTGCTCTCCCAGCATCATGTTACGAGTATCTAATTTGTGGTGCTCTCCCAGCATCATGTTACGAGTATCTACTTTGTGCGTGCTCTCCCAGCATCATGTTACGAGTATCTACTTTGGGCGTGCTCTCCCAGCATCATGTTACGAGTATCTACTTTGTGGTGCTCTCCCAGCATCATGTTACGAGTATCTACTTTGTGCGTGCTCTCCCAGCATCATGTTACGAGTATCTACTTTGTGCGTGCTCTCCCAGCATCATGTTACGAGTCAAAATACCAAATGTGAAATAAAGGTACAACTATAAGTTTGCTCATTTTGAGCAGGTCACGTTTTTACAATAACCTGACCAGCAATTATTACAATCGATAATTTTCTCTTACGTCTGCCTGTCTTGAATACCGAAGATTTGCAACATATTATGGGACATTTATAAAGCCAGAGGTAAATTCTGCAATCATTTATGATTAAGGCTAAAGTAATGCATATTCGAAATCCACTTTAAGGTTAATACGCTATAAATAGTGTGTATATTAAAACAATTAACTCAACCAATTTAATGTTTATTAATTAAAGCTTCATTAATACAAAAGGACCCAGAGAAAGGAAAATAATACTGTAATACACATAATGAACAGTTACAAGATTTGATTTACTGAATTAATGGTTTCGATCGGTTTCCCTAAGCTGAAAACATCATTTATCTGCAACATGGTGATAAATTATAAATGTGGTCCTTATACAAGCACGTGATTTCTTACGCACGGGGAACAATTGTCTTTTTCTTTCAATTACTAAGCTGGCGAGGAGGGATTATATTAATAGTTAAATTAAATGAGATCAAGAACTAAAATGAAATAACTACAAAAATATTTATAAACATGTTCTGCATTTATACATTCACGAACAAGACTTTTCAGTCAAATTTCTGTGCGTCCATTTTGTTAAGTAGTGATTGTGCCATTAAGTACGTTTCTGCACAGTCCTACCTGAGGTCTGGTTATGTTCATCCTATACGCTATCTTGTAAATTATTTGTATTGTACACTCCTTAAATACCGTTTTAAAATAATCATACAGAGCTACTAAGCTTTTTTAATAACAGAAAGGTAAAGACTAGTCTAATTATCTGTTTAATACGTTAATGATTAAAAAATTAAGTACTCATTGCTGGTATTAATTTGGTTTGTTAAATAAAACCAATCAAATGGCTAAATAATCTATATTTCAAAATATTACACTGTCTAAAACAAGGTCTTTACTAATTTTAACGTCAATGAATACAATGTAATGCCAAGGCTTTTTAACTAAAATTAGTCTTGAAACACTATTTATTCTCTTCTCAAGATTAAAGCAGGCTTGATAAATCAATCCGCGACAAATGCGTGTGACCACAACTCCTTGTGGGTAAATAACTGCCATTGTGTTTAGAGTCTAGAACGACACTGGGGAGGCGAGGAGAACCGATGATCACCGCCGCCAACGTGTCGGGTACTCGCCTGTTAAGCGTGGACCTCGCACACAGACAGCGTGCAGCAGCGTCAAGGAAGAGCGTCACACACTTTGCAATATGGGTTTTCAAAGTATAAACTAAAATTTTTAACACTAAAATTGTTATTTAAAAATTAAAATGTTGCGTGGACCAGATACATGGGAGTAGATCAGGTAGCCGTTTTAGAGAAATTTCGATTTGTCATGTTTTGTAGCTGTTTTGGGGGGATAATTACCCTTTAAAATAAAAAATTCAAAAACAAAAAATGAAAAAATCCTTGAGATACTGTTTATAAAATTTGATACCAATCGGCAAACTCGTGTGGTCTCTAGGTATGTACACAGACAGACACACGTCACCTCGAAAACAGTGTTTTGGGTCCAGGGAGCCTCAAAATAAATATTTCTACCAATAACTCAAATTCTAAAATTTTGCAGAAAACAATACTTTCTCCATGTATAGAGGGAGAAAGTCAAAGTTCAAACGACATATTTGACACTTTATTTTGATTATATGTTTTATGAAAAAAACACAGAAGTAATACATTTCAAATGTAAAATTAAAATGTAATAAACAGTTTAATAATTAATCAAGTAAACATGTTCTACTTGGCAACTCAACAATACCACTGGCAACTGATGAGTATAAAAATATAGGTTTAAATTATAATAAATAAATTTGTATATAAATTAATATAATATAATATATATATAATATAATATATATATAATATAATATAATTAATATAAATATTTTTGTATAAATTTTTCATATCATCCCACATCAATAACATTTTCAAAATAAAAATCAGTTCAGGAATTGTTTTTTATAAAATGTCTTTGTAAATTTCGTATTTTATACAAAAAGATATATCCATTCAAATATCTCATCCGATGGACTAATTATATTGGTTTCAAGCCTAAATGTTAACATTTGTTTTTAAATGAAAAGGAACCTATAAGAACTTTTTGTCAAGCCTCAGGAAGAACATCATGCAAAACACTATATTTTAAAAATTAAATATTTTATCATAAAGGTCAATTTCGATTTTACAAGCAGCAACATGTGTATTATTTGAACCTTGAAGAAGGAAAATTTATATATATATATAAAACGGAAAATATCAACCTTGCCACATCCAAATTTAACATTATATCTTAAGATTGTTTAAATTAAAGCAACAACGAATACATAACATCAATTCTAAAATAGATCTAATTTCCAAGATTCTATTTATTATTATTATACCCTGTTAATTGAATATAGACTTATCCATACATTATATTATGGCAATTTAGACTTATTCCAATTAATAAATAAATTTATAAAGTGGGTAAACACTTCAGGAATCAGTTGTTCGACATCCATCTGACGCGACGCCACGGTCAAGAACGCTTTGAAAAACAAATCAGTTTGTTCTTGGTGGAAACGCCACGCCACGCCACGCCACACTCCGCTGCTAGACGCTCTCTGTGTGAACTGTCTCATTGCTTATTATGGTTTTGTTTAAAACGCGACGTGAAGCCACGCCACCGCTGTCTGTGTTTTTACCCTTACCGCGGAGAGCATTCTGTGAAATAAAAATGTAAAATGTAATGTCTCCCTTAATTATGAAAATAAACTAATAAAACTTGGTATGTGGCTTCACCTTGTTGAGTTATATTGATATTTGCATAACAACTCATTATTTTGAGTTCCTTGTTGCAGCAAACCTGCGTACTCATCCCCAATGTTATTCTTACGGAGAATAATTCATAGGCTATTTTAAATATCGCTTGTTTGTGAATATATTTCTTATGAATCCTGTTAAGTGTTTTGATGTGTTATGTTATATATTGATTGGAAATTCGCTGAGTATGCAGGTTTGCTGCGACGGGGGTATTTTGACTTGATGCTAACAAATGGCTGATATAATAATTAAACATATTATCTGGCATTCAAGTTGCGAGATCATCTGGATTACTTACTAAATTAGTTCATACTAGGGCGATTCGGAAGTCACTTTATGCAAGAAATACGGTTACTTTCGAAAGGTATAACCTGCCCCTGTGTGCCCAATGGAGTTTGTTGCCACTACTGGCAGTGGGTATTTATCAAAAATATAAATTTTCAAGTTAATTTTCTAGCGAATAAAGTGTAATTACATATATAATAATGTATATCGTGGAGGTTGATTTTATTAAACAGCATTAAATATTGGTTAGTTAAGGGTTACAAGGATTAAAAGTTAAACATTTAGAATAGATATGAGTTTTCTAAACTATTAAATTCAGTATTATAAATGTAATAGCTGACCGGGTTTTTTAACTCGACAACATCTAAAAGAATTGCCATGTTTGAGAAATCGAATAAATACCTAATTATTTCAAATGAAATTTGATATTTATTCTAATCGGATTTAAAAAAAGTAATAGGCCTGCAAACTTTTTATGAACCGATGGCTGGTAATAGTAACTATACAATTAACATCTTTATATATATTATTAATACGCTGCATCCAAACTTTGTAAACAATAAGGCTCTTTTGTTTTAAGATTTAACCTCACATATTTTACACTAAAATGCACTTCTAGGTGTGCAGATGTGCAAACTGGCTTTAGATTTTCGATTTAGACCTCAGGGCTCTGCCTTGTGGGACTTCCAAGTTCCCATATTATTCATATGGATGAGAGTTTTATTTGGTTTACGTCACTTAGTTTTTTCTTAATTCAATTAAATAAACCGCTGCTATAAGGATTACATCTAACTACAGACTTCATTGTTTTATTTACTATTTAAGTATTTACTATTTTTGCTTCTCAAAACGGGATGGGCAAGCTGCACACAGGAAATTCTAATAAGAGTTATTTTCTTAATTATCAAGGTTGTTGCTTACAATAAAGTAAGACAACCTAAAACATTGTAGATAATCAAGTTTCGATGCGATCATTAAAATCCAAATCAAATCAAAATTCGAACATTGAAAATAATAATCATAATATTGTGTAGTACAAAATTAAAAATTGTACTCGTCTACAAAATCACATCTTATAAGTTGTTTAAAGCGGTTGTCGACCTCGTGGTATCAATAAATCGCCTCGAGGGGGGGGGGGTTGTGGCCTCGTGGGAAGATAAATTTTAGGTTATGCTGGGAGTTCCCATACAGTTAATTTCTCTTCAGTGATTAAAATTCGAAATCCAGTCAAGGATGATAACTTTAAAAAAACTTGGTTTCCCATGCATCCACTGATGTTGAGTCTTTAGACCTGAAATCGATTTGGATTTATAACTTTTTGGATTGTTAAGGTAAGCCTAGAAATGATATTGTTTAAGCATTGAGATATAAATTTCAACGGTACGACGGTACGTTGGCGGCAGACCAACCAGCAAAATAATAAGCTTCCACTTACTTTAAACAAATTTAAAAAAAGGCAAAATAAGCCGTAAATTACTTTGATTTGAACACTGGCAAATTTCGTCCGAATTTTGGAAGATCTGGGAGCCCCATCTTCCTACGGCGTGTCTCCGTACCACCAGCACAACTCGTTTCATCTTATGAACTCTCTCTGGTGATCCCTCTATATATGGTCTCAGTGTATGCGAGAATGTTCTGTGTGGTTTATCTTAAAGATTCTCCAAAGCAGAGAAACTATTCTACTTATGTTCTAAATAAGTCATACGCAAAATAAAGTTTTCTTGTTTATCCCTCTCTAGAGAACTAGCATCCATCATTTATCAACAAGCTTTGATATCGGAACCGGTTTTAAAATTATTATTATTATTATTTGAATCCTAAGAGCAAATTTTAGAGGATTAAGATCCAACGTAATTAGTCGCACAAGGCATTAAATGTCAGAGAGCTATGGCCCGTTTGAGAATGTTGTACAGGCGTCGGCACTTTTCCTCGCACCTGCTAAACTTCGGCTTGTGCAGGCTTTGGTACTCTCTATTCTTGAGTATTGTCTTCCGGTATATGGCAACGTTGTATCTCTAGGTAACATGGACCGGTTGCAGAGAGTGCAGAATATGTGTCTTATAAGGTCAAGGTATAAGGAGAAGGTAACGGTATTGACGTTTGCTGTCAGGTTTGCTTATATCCCATTCTCAGTTTTCTAGAAATTTCATCATATGTCATCTTAAATCAATTGAGTGACATCAAGCAACATCGTATGTCAGAGGCCAACACTGCATTGGAAAGTAGTAGACCTCCCAGTAAGCAATTTAACCTTTTGACAAAGTCATCAAAAGGTTGTCAGTGGAAATAGTACGTCGGGTACACAAAAAAGCTGCACTTTGTGATTGAGGTATGGCACTTTCTGTGGTCATAGTTGATGCCAAAAAGTAATTTGTCAGATAGGGAGCCACTTAAAAATCCGTGCAGGATACCAAAACGGCGGCCATTAAAGATCTGGATGCCATTTATGGTTGATCTTTAAGCCATGGTATCCGACTGAACAAGAACAAGTGCTCTTTGTTGACGTTCCCAGCTGGCAAGGTTCTGCAATCCCCGCCCTTGCCTGGCGTGTACCTCGGTGGTGTTCTACTGAACGAGTGTAACTCTCCCAAACTTCTTGGACTTCAGTTTGCCAGACTTTGTTTCTCTAGACATGTAAGCATTAAATGTCAGAGAGCTATGGCCCGTTTGAGAATGTTGTACAGGCGTCGGCACTTGTTCCTCGCACCTGCTAAACTTCGGCTTGTGCAGGCTTTGGTACTCTCTATTCTTGAGTATTGTCTTCCGGTATATGGCAACGTTGTATCTCTAGGTAACATGGACCGGTTGCAGAG
Organism: Allygus modestus; assembly: GCA_963675035.1. NCBI lineage: Eukaryota > Metazoa > Arthropoda > Insecta > Hemiptera > Cicadellidae > Allygus > Allygus modestus. The sequence continues at coordinate 341,588,600 of OY776111.1, forward strand.
AGTGCAGAATATGTGTGTCAGGTACGTTTGTGGACTGAGGAAATTCTATCTCATTTCACTTGAGCGGAAAACCCTTGGCTTATTGCCGATGGCCGACTTATGCTTTCTCCGCACTTCTTGTCTCGTTCGTAAAGTCCTGACTGAAGAGAGTCCGCAATATTTGAGAGAGAGGCTCAGAACCCGTTCCGAAATGCGTTCCCGGTGTACCAGGCAGGACAACATGCTTGAGATGCCTCGTGTGCGCTGTGAGTCCGCTCGTAAGGGGTTTTTCTATTTTGCTCCAAAGCTCCCATAACTGTCTGTCGTCCAGTATCGGCCATGAATTGGTCAGTCAAAAGACTTTTAAAAACATATTGCACAATGCGTTATTAAGCTGATAGATTTAAAAGATTTTGTTTTTGGTTAGGTAAATTTTGTTAGTTTTAAGTCATATAACGTTGTACTATATTATTAGATTATTATTGTTGTAAATAGCTTTGTGTAAACAATTTTATGTGACTCGAGTTGTTTTGAAAACCATGTGATGTTCATGAATAACGCTCTAAATAAAATACCATTTATTTATTTATTGATATGTGTGTGACGGTAGGCACGAAAACTTTCGTAAAATAAGTCCGATCTTGATGAAAATTGGTATACACGTTTAAGGCAGTTCTATTTTCATGATTTCAAAAACTAGATAGGTCGTAAGTATGTAAGGGGGGTTTTGAGGGGGTTTTGTCCCTCAAAAATGGGTTTTAAGAACTTTTTACATATAGTTTTTTAAATCCAAATTTTTTTGCAACATTAAATTCTTCATAAAAAAAAACAAAAAAATTAATATTTTGAATTATTGCTCTAAGTCATTATTATTGCTCAGTAATTGGTTACTGAGATATTGCAAGTGCTAAACACAGTACGTTATCCAACGTTTATCTTAAGTAAAATGTTACATATCGCTTATTAATGAACTAATGACACTTGGTGTGTGGCTTCATATGGTTGGGGTTTATTGATATATGCATACAAACCCCATTTGTTCCCTATGACAGCAAACCTGCGTACTCAGCAGCCATAATGTTAATGTTATTCTAATGGCTTCATCTGGTGGTGATCCTTTGAGATTTGCATTTAACCCTGATTTTTGTGGTCCTTAATACAGCAAACCTGCGGACTCAGTCCTAATGTTTTTCTTATGGAGGATAAATAAAATGTCATATATCACTTGTTTATGGTTATGCGTGAATGAAAATTAGTAAATGGATTCATGACGTAGTGAGGTAGCATTGGTCGCTGAGTATGCTGGTTTGCTGCAACGGGGATATTTATACATTATATATTTTATACTATGCAAATTTGACAATTTAATTAATGATCTTTAAATATCAGGATAATCACTATGTTTTCGTAAAAGGTCAAAATACAAAAGTTTTAGTTTTAAAAGGCCTTTTAAACAAAGCCAACTTTACTGAAATCGGATATTTTTTAATCAAGTTGTGACATATTTTATAATTTCAATGGCAGCCGTTTTGGTGTCCTGCGCGGATTTTAAAGTGGCTCCCTCTCTGAAAAGTTACCTTTTGGCATCATTTATGATTACAGAAATTGCCATTCCTCAATATCAAAGTGCCGCTTTTTGGCTGTATTAGCCATGAACCCAGGGTACTAAAAGGTGCAAGGTTTACATAACCTTGATAATGAAAATAGGAAACCTTACGAAAAATTTGGCAACAAGGTTATTAAAAGGCTCTAGTACTTGACCGGCAACTAAGGTCGTATGACAAGGTTTACACAAGGATTTCATTAAAACGTGTTCTTCAGTTAAAACCTTGTTTAGAGGGTTTTCCGTTGTTAGTTTTTTCATAACCTTACATAAGGTTTACACGGAAAACATTTGTACGACTATGCTATGAAAACTATGGTGAAAACCTTTTCACGACCGAATTTGCTAACTGGGCTGGTGATACTGTCTTCTCCAGAGACGGCCAGAATCTCGGGTCGCCATGAAAAGACACCCGCAAGGACTAAGGAGTCACCAGTCTCAGGGGTCACCAGCCTGCGCGCATTAAAGGCTTTAATGTAGAACAACAGCGAAGCGTGTTTACCGCGCCTAATGGGGCAGCAGTAGTAGACAAATATTGGTGGTCCTGGGGCAGTGACGCCGCTACCGGCTACCGTCTGCAAACATGGCGGCGCGGCGGCGGCGTTGTCGCGCACAGGCCCGGCCAAACACTACAAATTTAGGAGGGTTTTAGAACGCACTAGACCTGGTTTTTGTCAAGTATTATGTTCCCGGATTAAAGTAGTAAGTCAGAAGTCAGAATAATGTTACGGATGAAACCGTGATGGTCACTTTCTATTTCCCAAAAGAATTACCGGATGGTATCTGCTTACTGGACAGTAGAGTGTTGCTTAGGACTGTTATTATAAGTATTTATATTCCAGCAGCACCATCACATTGTAATACCATTAAAATAAATCAATTTTAATAGATGAACAACGGTAACTATTTTACTTAGGTTTAGAGTGATTTAAAGCACTAATCGTCTTCAAATTGTGCACACTTATTTTCCATCAGTATAGTCAAAATTACCATTTTTTAAATGAAAATTACCGTTCATTAGGGCTCCGCCCCATTCTTTTTTGGATGTTTTGTTAAAACATTTATCATTAACTAGGAGTATGCTCAAATATTCGCGTAATGGGATGACCGAACTCAGAAATAGTAGATGAAAGTTTCTGCTGTTATCGTAAGATCTATCCAAAATTTCATCACAAAGTATTAAATAAATATCCCTGCGGACTCTGTAGGAAAATATATACTTTTATTTTAGTTAATTTTAGGTCATAGGATAAATCGTCCTTAATTATATTAAATTATATTATATTAGAGGTGCAAATTCTTCAACAAAAAATAACACGGTAAGTTGCCTATGCAGTGAGGTACATTGGAAATTAGCTGAGTACGCAGGTTTGCTACGACGAGGGTATTTAATATCATAAACTGACAAAAGAACACAGCTGGCAGAAGTAAATATGAAATCAATGGCTGCTGCAATCTAGCATCAGATAAACTATTAACTCACTCACATTACTCACACTAGGAGAACGTTACCTTTATTTGTAAAAAGTTGTATTCGTTTTTTAATATAACAATTTTAAAAACCATTGCTGAATTGAATTAAATCATGTTAAACGGGGAGTAATTTATTTATTTAATCATAAAACTTATTAATAAAACTATTTTTAGTAGTCTCTTGTAATTACGAAACAATTATTGTATTAGTCTCTCGTACTTTTAAACCAGTAATTTTTATCCAATGCTTTACCGTATGGAAGTTTTACAACTTTTAAATGTTAATTAATAAAAAACTATTTATCGAGTGTGCTCTATTTTTGAACTGGAAGTGTGAAGTGTACTGGAAAACATTTGTGTAAAATCTGAAAACGACCCGTGCAGCCGTTTTCACGTTATTGCATTACAAATACACACGACGACACACACGACCACACACATTACGACCACAAACAATAATCATTGTCTCTGCTAATTCATAGATTTATTCACTTCGTTCCGTCATCAAATAATAAGGTGTTAAAAGACAATATACCCCTTAACAGTTTAATATCAATGTATAGTATACACAAATCATAAATTGTATGAAAATTCTGATCAGCAGTTTATGATTACCACTGAGTCTATGATGGTTTCTTCCTAAAGCCGAAATAATGATGATTATAAACACGTTTATGACTACTAATTTGATTTAAAATCTTCAAAATGTCTATTGTAGTTTAGTATTGGAAATATATAACTGCAATTATTACGAGTATTGAATTGTTTTATTAATTTATATACATTGTAATAAAAAACAGATGTGCTATGTTTGTTGATCGTCTTAAGGGGGGGGGGGGGGGGTGATGAGCGCAGTGGTTGGACTGAACGACTGAACCTACTCTTATTAGTTTCGGTCAACTACAAGAAATCAGTTTTAAATTGCGTCAGTCTTACATGCACGAGAAATCTCTGTTATACTCTTTATCTAGACTTTATCTTTTTTGTATACTCAGTAATATAAGAGAATACCCGTTATGATGTGATAACATGTGTATATTGACTGCTGTCTTTGGCAAAATTTTGGATTGGCATTTAGGTAATAAGTGGTGATCTAGCATTAAATGGTGAATCTTGTTACAGGAGCTATGCGAATAAGCCAGGAGCCATAACTACACAAACTACAATATATTATTTATATACAATTATTGTAGTTTATGTAGTCATTGCCAGGAGCTTTAGTGTTTACGCCAAGGTAAATGAAGTCATGGGCTCCACCCTCGTAACATTTCGATAAAAATATCATCTGGATATAGGCATCTGGATTGTTAATTTGAACTTTATTAACAATTTTAATGGTATTCAGTAAAACGACGTTTGGCATTCATGTAAAACGTACATTGAAAAACAACGTACCAAACTTGAAACGCCGAGGTCGCAAGTTAATAAAAAAAAGTAATGCATTAGTTTACATTTTCCCATGTTATTGTTTTCAATGCATGTTGAATCGATAATTAATTATCAACATAAACAGATACCGAATCCAATAATGTCGTTTGTTACGGCTGAGACGACTAGCGGATTGTGACGACGACGCAACGACGACGACAGTTGAAACATAACCGCCAGTGCATGTGACAGGTTTCAGATTTTATATTTCCTTTATCGCCGTAAAAAATACATTTTGTACATGGCAAGAGGCACTTCCATATAGTTTTATATCTATAGCAAAATGTCTTGTGAATAAAATTAAAATAACTATTTTGTACAAACAAGGTAAAGAAAAAAATGCTGTCACGGAAGACAGATCTGCAAGTCTCCCCATGACTGAGACTTAAAGGTGATCCGAATGGCTCTTTTCTGCAGTTTAAATAACCTTTTGGTTTTGTAGTTTTAATTTCTCCATATTGGTAAACAATAGGTCAAGAAAGGGTAAACCAAACCTCAGTAGGCTGTCAGAAGAATACGTTGGTATTTCAAACAAGAAAGCATTGGAAGAAGAAAAAGATACTACTGCTTAATTTACTGTAGACTTTATCAATGTGGTCTGGGAATTTCAGTTTGTTATCCAGAACAATACCTAAATAGGTTACACTCAAGGAGGAGATTATGTTGGTGTCATCAAGCAGTAGATCTAACGAATCAGTGCCAGAAGCCGAATGTTATCTTAAGTAAAAATCCAAGAATTGGGTTTTTGAGCATTTACATGGAGGGATTTCTAGCCACTAAAGGACAGAATTGCTCTGAATAAAGGCTTAAACTTCTAAGTGAGGACGATCTGGGCCTGAAACCACGAGAGAGGTGTCGTCGGCAAAGAGATACAGCTTGGAGTCTGTTAAGATTGAGGGCAGCTCATTTATGAACCAGAGGAATGCAACAGGCTCAAGGACGGACACCTGAGGCACCCTAGACCTTATAAAACATTCTCCACAAAATTGCTTACACAAACAGCCCGAAGGATCAATGCAAGGAACCTCCACTATGAGCCTGCACTGACTGAGTTAGGTACATATTTATTTTATTGCCACCCTACGACCAACCATTTGAACCAGTTTGATTAAAAACCAGGAGTGATAGACGACATCGAGCCTTTGTAAGGTCAATAAATAACACAGTCATGTTGCTTAGCATCGAGAGAGTTGGATACTTCTGTTACCAGACTGTAAACGGCGTTTAGTGTTGAGTACCCTGAACGAAAGCCAAACTGGTGACTGTTAAGTACGTTGTTTTTTTCCAAGAATGTATGAACAACTTCTCTATGACCTTGGAAAATGATGGCAATATGGCAATGGGTCAGGTTTTTTAACCAACCTTGTTAAACGCAAATTGTGTTTGCAAAGGACCTCTGTCACTTTGACCAATAAGGGTCTTAAAAACCTAATTTAACTTTTAGCATGAATAATGTATTCAGAATATGGTTAGGTTTTTAGTTTTTGGTACAAATTTATCTCTGACCAAAATTCACCTGAAAATTGTAACACCTCAAAATAAAAAATGGTTTTATTCCCAAACCCTTAAAAACTAAACAACCCCAAGTTGCTGCTGCTGTCACAATAACAGAGCTGCTAATCGCGCCCGCCTCATATGAAGTATAGGTAGGTATGCATCTAACTGGGTGCGGCGAGTGAGAAAATATCAGAGTTAAAAGAGTTTGTTTTTGTGTCGCATCACATGTGTTCGCGGCTAATTATACACATGAGATGGATGTTCTGTCGTCAAATTAGCCGGCGGCTTCTTTTGTACCTTCCCTCTTCCTCCCCCTTCTCCCCTTCTCTCGGCCATTATATTTATCGGTTATGTAGTCCTGTGTCAGTCCCACAAAGACGGGAAATTATGAGCGTTTCGTGAACTACGGACAAGAAAGGTTTACTACCTGAGTTTGAAGCTGCGGAAACTGTTTGAAATACAATTTAAATGTCACATTGCATTCCACGTAATGAAATTTAAGTAACTTATGTGACTTAAAACATAACATATGCCTGTTAACATTATTATTTTGTATGTATATACCTTTTTTTGCTTTATAAGATACAGATATGGTTCAGACATTTACAATAACCAAAAAGACAGTTTATGTGGAAGTCAAATATAAACGTACATAAATATTTTTAATTTATCAACATACTCAATGAAACAAACCGGTCAATTACCTATAATAAAGGTGTTTTTGAGGGGAAGTGCATCAACAAAAACACGAGGCAATAAAACGTTATATCTACCCTGATTAAACATAAAATTAAAAAGAATTTGTTTCATAGTCACGGTTCAAAATTGTATAGACTACAACTAGGTCTGTAATCAAACATGAGTCAGTCAATAATCAAAACTCCGAAAAAAATATTATTTAAACATTTAATTATATTATAATTACTCAACTCTCTACTGTAAAAATTAAATTGAAGTATTACTCATCTTCATAATCCTACATTGTATTCTAAAACAGTTATTTTTAAAATTTGTACCCATTCGCATTTTCCATAACAAATCGATGAGGCCCAAACTCCCTGTGATTTAAAAGCACACTTTGCAACAGTTTTGGTTAGATTCGTCTAACAGCTGTCAATCTACTGAATGACATATACAAGTATTCAAGTTAGTTTACAGATATAGTCTTCAATATTTCTTTATTAAAATGAAAACTGATTTATCAGGCCTTTTTGGTATATTATTATTAACAGTTGGGATAGCTGAACTAATGAAAAGCAGGGGTTTATAATAACATATTTGTTAACATTTAGACATAAACAACAACCCAGTTTAATTTTGAATTTAAATTCAAGTAATCTAAAAAGTAACTTTAAAGGATAAAGACATAATTAAATACAACAAAATGTTGTGAAAAACTCTATTGAATTATCGCTATTTTGATATCAGTTTTCATCTAACCATCATTTCGTATTGTATGAATTATTGACCGCAACATACCAGAATCGACTCATTTCTTCAGGAATAAATGTAATACAAAAATACCCCCGTAGCAGCAAACCTGCATACTCTGCGAATTTCCAATGCAGACACATGTATCTTAATGCCACATAAAGCCACATACCAAGTTTCATCAATATACATTCATAAATAAACTATTTATCACGTTTTTAATTTTTCTCTATAAGAATAACATGACGGCTGAGTATGCAGGTTTCCTGAAACAAGGAACGCAAAAATAGGTTTTTAAATAAATATCAATATAACTCAATTAGGTAAAGTAACATACCAAGTTTTATTAATTTATGTTCATAATTAAGGAGATAACATTTTTCTTATTCTCCATAAGAATAACATGGGGGCTGAGTACGCAGGTTTGCTGCTACGGGATCTATTGGCAAAATTTTGTTGTGCAAATATCAATAGACCACAACGATATAAAGCAATATACCAAGTTTTGTCAGGATAAGTTGATAAATAAGCGAGATATACAATTTTTCTTATTCTCCATAAGAATAGCATTGGATAACGTACTGTGTTTAGCACTTTCAATATCTCTGTAACCAATTGACGTAGAGAAATCATAAATACCCCCGTAGCAGCAAACCTGCGTACTCAGCGAATTTCAATGTATCTTAATACCACATAAAGCCACATACCAAGTTTCATCAATATACATTCATAAATAAACTATTTATGACATTTTAATTATTCTCCATAAGAATAACATGGCGGCTGAGTATGCAGGTTTGCTGAAGCAAGGAACACAAAAAATGGGGTTTTATACAATCATCAATATAACTCAAGTAGGTAAAGCCACATACTAAATTTTATTAATTTATGTTCATAATTAAGGGAGATAACACATTACTTATTCTCCATAAGAATAACATGGGGGCTGAGTACGCAGGTTTGCTGCTACGGAAAATATAGGCAAAAACATGTTTTTTAGTGCAAATATCAATAGACCACAATGGTATGAAGCAATATACCAAGTTTCATCAAGATAAGTTGATAAATAAGCGAGACTTACAATTTTTCTTATTCTCCATAAGAATAACATTGGACAACGTACTGTGTTTAGCACTTTCAATATCTCTGTAACCATTTGACGTAGAGCAATGATCAAAACACCAAATTGTGCGTCTTTTTAAGCTGATTCAAATAGAAAAAAATAAAATTTGGCTTTTTCAAAAGTTATATGTAAAAAAGTAAAAAAAAAAAACATTTTTGGGGTACAAAATCCCCCCAAAATACCCCTTCGGATAGATCGAGCTGTCTGGTTTTCGAACTTAAAGTCATAAATGCTGCTTTACACGTTTATACAAAATTTCGTCAAAATCGGATTATTTTTACGAGAGTTATCGTGCTCACGGTCACACACACACACACACACACACACACACACACACACACACACACACACACACATATATATAAACAGTTTTGAACGAATGGTGTTTTTGGCATCTGGGGACCTCAAAACGAAAAGTTATCATGGTCCCGGGCTTAGGTCTTACCATGCCGACTACGGTAATAGCTTCTTCCCTATAAGCGAAATTCGCTAAAACACCAAATTGTTCGTATTTTAAAGTCGAATCTAATGGTGAAACGTAAAATTTGATTTACTAAAATATTACATGTAAAAAACTCAAAAAACCCATTTTTGGTGTACAAAACCCGCCCCCAACCCCAAAATACCCCTTTGGATCGAGCGATCTCGCTGGTTTTCGAAATTAAAGCCATAAATGTTGCTTTACATGTTTTTACAAAATTTCATCAAAATCGGACCATTTTTACGAGAGTTATCACACCCACGGACAATATATATATATATTTATATATATATATATATATATATATATATATATATATACAGTTTTGAACGAATGGTGTTTTTGGCATCTGGGACCTTAAAACGAAAATTTATCATGGTCCCGGGCCTAGGTCTTACCATGCCGACTACGGTAATAGCATTGACTATTGTCAATGGTGATAGCTTCTTCCTTATAGGGGAAATTCGCTAATACAGATAAATAAGGCCAGATAAATAAGGCTGGCAACTGTGTTTGTTTGTTTGATAAAGGTTGTTTGGTTGTTTGATAAAGGATTATATTATGATCAAACTGTATCTTAATTTGATTTAAAATTGAAAATTTAATTCTTTGGGCAGTTTCTGTGAAACCTTTAATAATGGACCAATTTATGCGGATTGTACTAAATGAAAATATTAAAAATATCTATTGGCATTTAAAGTAAAAATTTTTGGAATTCAAACCCCGCTAAAAATCCTTTTTTACTGGAGGGGGACAAATCACACACCACAACATCTAATCGTAACCATAAGCGTAATTTCAGTATTTTGATTAGAGTGACAAAAATGGTCTTGATCGTGATTATTGTGACTTTTCATATATTACAATAATATTTCCTCCAAATTATTGGGAGGGAAACTATCCTCCTTTCCACCTCCGAATTACGCCTATGATTGTAGTATGCTTGTGTCGCAATGGGCATAATTTCACTCATATCTCACTGATATCCGCCCCACTATATGATTTGCATATGAATCCTGATACACAACCTGTTTTTTGGAAGAGCGGGATCTGAAAAACCACTGATAACCAATTTATATGCTTGATGTGTCAATAAAAAGAGGCCAAAATGTATAACCGGTTCAAAATTCCTTATAATTTGCATTTGCCATTATGGTCTATTTGTAATGTCGTGTAGTTTTTATCATGACAAAACTAACCTGATTGAACTAACCAAAATAAGATTCACATAAAAATCCATGATAAATTGTTCTTTCCATTTGTTGATGGCCGACAAGAAGTAAGAATAAGAAAATCTTTAACGAAGACTTAGGTCAAGTTAAAACTATATAATATCATACTAAATTTTCATTAGAATACAATATCCCCATACGGTGGTGGTTATACGGTATTATTCCTAGGCTGCACAGGCTGGGCTACCTACCCTCTCCTAATTTTGTCTTTTTAGTGAATTTCCTTTGGAAAGTGAACTATTAGCATGACCCGCAAGGTGAAACTTAAGCCCGGGACCACCATAGAAGTTCCTAACGTGACCCCCTGAACACGTTTTGGGGGGTCGTTCAAATTTATATATATATATATATATATATATATATACATATATATATATATATATATATATATATGTATATGTGTGTGTGTGTGTGTGTGTGTGTGTGTGTGTGTGTGTGTGTGTGTGTGTGTGTGTGTGTGTGTTTGCACTCTAGCGGTCGCATTTTTGTTCGATTAACTTCAAATTTGGTAGGGACGTTCCTTTCTGTAATCAGTTGGACAAGTTTCTTTGGGCAAAACAATCGGAAAACTCTAAACCCCTTTTTTGGGGATTAATATTTCAAATTTCGAGTTTTTGGGCCCAAAAAGGGTCAGAAAAGCCCCGGATGTAAGATTAATGCATTTAAAAAGATGGGAATTAGTGAGGCGAAAGTTTTAAGCCCTCTCCCGTCATTCTAGCACAAATATTTACCGAGTTATTAAAGAAAATGTGGTTCGACTAAACACAGTACGTTGACTTATGGGGGTTTTACACTAGAAAAGCCTGTTATTCCTTTGTTAGAGTACTTTTATCATCCCCAGCAACCTCCCACCTACTTTCAAACCTGACTAGACCTTCTCCTAACATTATAATGCGAAAAATTGTATTCCCAGCTTTGCAGGCAAATGAAACCAGGAGCATCAGAACAGCCAAAAAATCAATGATTTCAGAATTCAATAAAAATTAGAATACATGTATATTTTTACGCTGATTTTGAGTTTTAAAAGTTTTTATGTGGAAATTCACTTCCCTCACGTCAGCGTGCTGCGTGCGAACTCGTTTATTTAATGATTGATATCATCGCCTAAAGTCTGTTTTTCTCTCATTGTAATTTTTGTTTGTTTGTAAATTTTCTGCATGTAAATATTTATGGTTGCATTCTGTCACTATCTTTTTTGAACCTGAATTTTGTTAGAATAAGTCTGCACGTGTTTGATTATTTGAATTTTGGCATGTTTTGCATTCTTCCTTCACAGCATGTCTCTATGTTATTGTTGTATGATCTTTGAAGCATATTATTTTGATCTTGAAGCCTGCAAATACATTTATTCGTATCATATTGAATTTTGAATTATGTATGTACTGTTGCAGTATGCTTGCATTGTACACTGGCGAATGCCGTTTATACTCAATAAATAAATAAAGACCACAAACCTGATCTCATCACAAAACACACTAACCCAAAAACAAAAACAAACAAAAAACACATTTTGCTAACAACATTAAAAAAAAACTTTTTGTTTGTGGTCGAGTTTGTGGCAATGTGTTCTATTACTTATAACTTGCTATATATTTTGACCGATGCTTTTATTATTATTTTTATTCTTACTCCTTATATGAACCACTGCACTGTTAAAAAATAAAATCGACAAACTTATTCTATAAAGGGTGTTGTAATCTCATCAGCAACACAAAACAATAGCTCGAGATCCAGCAGCATGAGCTCCTTCTGGCATGTATTAAAATATAAAAATAGCTGCAGTTTCCGGCTTCTCTCGCGGAATGCAACGGTTGTGTGTGACACATTCTGTAGTTAATATTTCTAACAATTTCAGATAAGGAACACGTGTTTAAGTAATCATGTGTTAAAACTTAAGTAAATAAACTCGTAGGGCGGAGCACTAAGGGATTTCTTAAACGCGATCCCTATCCAGAGCCCATGAATACAGGGTGCTCAGAAAGAGTCATTACAAACTTCAGGGGCTGGTGTTACTTATCAATTTGAACACAAAATCTGATATAGACATAGGTCGAAAAACTTTCCGTTTAACTGCTAGCCGCCAATTTGTTAAAGAAAATTGTATCTCAAAAGCTGTTTAAGCAACAGAAACTAAACTTTTCACGTACGTTAAATAACCAAAGAATCAAATAACAAAAAATTATTATTAAGTTGGCTTAAATATTTTAAAAATGGCGCCCATTTTAATACTTTAAAGTCAAATAGTTAACAAACCATTCATTTTATAAAAGGATTACAGGATAAAAAAAATATAAAAATTCTTATTACAAATCTAATGACACTTATTCAACGCAATCGGTCAACACATAAGCAAGAAAATGCACTTTTAAGGTTTGCTTGCAAATCGGGAACAAGAAGCAGTGCATTTGGGCGCTGATTGTTGTCCCCGACTTGTGGAGTCAGACCTTAAAAGTGCATTTTCTTGCTTATGCGTTGACTGATTGCGTTGAATAAGTGTCATTAGATTTGTAATAAGAATGTTTATATTTTTTTATCCTGTAAACCTTTTATAAAATTAATGGTTTGTTTAGTATTTGACTTTAAAATATTAAAACGGGCGCCATTTTGAAAATATTTAAGCCAACTTAATAATAATTTGTTATTATTTGCTTCTTTGGTTATTCAACGTAGTTTCTGTTGCTTAAATAGTTTTTAAGGTATTATTTCTTTTATTAAACATACAAAATGGCGGATAGCGGCTAAACGGAAAGTTGCTGGTCCTATGTCTATATAAATTTATTTGTTCAAATTTATAAGTACTACTGGCTAGTAGTACTTATAAATTTGAAGTTTGTAATGACCCTTTCTGAACACACTGATGTTTACTATACCTCCATGCAAAGTATTAGAGAAAATTTGCAAAATAATGCGATAAAACGATATACAAATAGAAACAACTCTCCTTTTATAATAGTATGGAACTATTTAACTCAAGTAAGAGTTTTGCCTGTTCATAGTATAAATTCTGTAATCGTTGAAATATTATGACATTTCAAGCGTCAGAGAAGACGAAATCGATGTTTAATAAATGTTCAGTGTACCTGCCTTTTAGACTTATGGTTCAGATCTTGTTCGCTTTACAAGGGAAAACGACTTTACTGTATTCGATCAAAGCTTCACATAATTAGTGATTGTAGCTGAAAGAAATATTTAGACTATATCATACGCCATTCTACGTCATTTGGGCTCTGCCCCATGGTCGATCATAGGTCCGATATTGATCCTTTGGGAGTTGATTTAGTTTCTGATTACCATGGCAGCATAGTTATTTGTATGTATGCACAACTATGAAAGTAAACTACAATTTAAAAACTTATTTATCAGTTTAACATTTTTATTTTCTAACCTTTATGTTTGTAAGATATTTTATGGTTAGTTAATTTATGATTTCAGAATGCATAAGTTTTATAATTTGTGCTCATCAGACACCCACCCAAAACCGAATTATTTATTCTAGAGATGACATCCAGCCCACGAACTCAAGGAAATCAGTGAAAAACTATGTCAATTTTTAGTCCTAATTTGTGCTCTTAATATATAAAACTATTTTATAATTTTTTAAATTAAAAACTCACTTCATTTGGCATCAGTTGTTAAGAAATGCACGCAGTATAAAATTTGTTACACAATTTGTTTGACCTTATGAAGCTGAGAATTGTTATGGTTTTTATTTACATATAGCTTAAGATATAAACAATTCCGTACAAAAATTATAAATAATACAATAGAATGATAAAGTTGCTGAAGTTGATTTCTATCTCAGCCATATCTTTCTGCATAGGCTAATGTCTTCTCATAGCGTGGTGGCTGCATGACAACTTAACCATGATAGATTAGTCTTATTAGCCATATTGGACGAGTTACTGATGAGCACAAATCATAAAACTTAATACATTCTGAGAGCACAATGTAAAACACTAAATATTGACCCCGTTGTTCACTGACTCCCTTGAGGTGCGGGCTGTATGACGTCATCATTACAATAAATATATCCGTTTTCGGACGGGTTTCCCATACACAAATTATACAACTTATATATTCTGTGAGCACAAATTAAGCTCTAACCTTTGAGAAATATATACACATTATATCTCTTAGTGGCGGACTAAACGTGATGCTGGCCCATCAACTGTTTATTGTCTTTTTCCTGTTCCGGTTGAGCACAAATCCTCTGATATTTACCATATACTGTAAAAGCAAAAATTAAACACTAAATCCCTACAGTGTTTTGGCAATGTGTGCTCATTGTGGCGCGGCCAGCTTCAAGCGGGTGTCTGACCGAGCAGGAACAAAATTGCATTAATTTGTGGTAAATGACCCCAAATTTTTTTTGTCCAGTTAGGTTTTGGTTTGACATTATTAATTTTGTAGCAGGAAAATTGGTAAAATTATTCTTCTGTCTATTAACTTGTAAACAGTATATTTTAAACTGTAATACATTTTGATTGTTTACATTAGACCTATTATTACGTCAGTTAACGAACATATCTTACACTTTCTTTCCCTATTTATTTCTCTATTGTAGTTCGTTATGCTATATTTAACGTATTTAACAAAACTAATCAACCAAATGGCTATTATTTTTTATTTCAGGGTAAACCTGCACGCACGCGCATGCCAAACAATAGGAAACCTATTATTTATGCCAGAAATAGATTTAGCCTACCTCTCTTGAGTCGGTTCGTTCAATGTATTCTTTGTCGGTATAGGAAAAATCAACGTTGAAAGTTATCCCATTGCACTTAATTATTGCAGTAAGATTTCAAGTAGTTCCTCTCTGTATTTGCAACCTACTAACTGTGAAGATGTCATCAGTGTTGCGTTTAGAATGAGTAATTCTGCATCTCTTCCAAAATTGTAAGGGAGGTCTGAGACATCTGCTTGTCCAGAAACGTTATTTTTTTAATCTCATATTTTAGAAAGGTTTATTTCCTTCATGTCTTAAATCAGCAGTTGTAAAACCTTTGCTTAAATAAGGAAATCCTAATTTTGTAAAAAATTATAGCCCAATTTCTCTTTCTCGACGTTTATAAAATTCCAAAAAAAAACTTTATTTGAACCACCTTTAGCCTATATCCATTTTTAATTTCTAATAATGACACTTTTTGAGAAACAATTTGGTTTCAGGACAAATGTCTTAACAGTGGATGCTATGTTTAGTTTTATCTTTAATGTCTCCTAGGTGCTGGATAGCAAGAAGAGTAGTATTTATCGATCTTAGGAAAGCGTTTGTTTATTTATTCATACGCGGCTTATACTATTTTACAATTATTTACATCTTATGATGCAGTTAACAGATGGCTTAAATATTTATCTTACAGTTTGATATGGTGAAACATAAACTGCTCATAGAGACATTTAACCATCTTGGTATAAGAGAAAGATCAATGATTGGGTGTCTGTGTCTTTCTTTCTCATTGGAAGACCAAAGACTGTAGAGATCTCTTTAAGGGTCTTAGCAAACATCAGAGCAGAGGAAACGGCCGCTGGGGTGCCGCAGGGATCGGTCCTTAGACCGATATATACAATACAGTATACATACAATTTTTAGTCATTGTTCACTTATATTTACTATACAATTAACATTCAAGATCCCTAGAGTAAGATTCATATTTCTGTAAATGGTGTACGGTGTGCCGTGGAGACAAATAAAATACAAAAATTAAAAATTAGCTAATATCCTATCTCTATGTATCATTAATTATACCAGCCAGCTATGTATTAATTGCCAGCAGAGTTCCTGACGTTGATTTGTTTGCTTCCCTTCCCTTCCCTTAGTATTTCTAACAAGTGTAGAAGCTTTCTTGTAGTATATTCTTTCAATAAGTGTGACCAACTGTTACAGTGGCTCAGGGAGAATCACCTACTTGTAAATATTGATAAAACATAGTTTATATATTTGTACACAGTTTATCCTCATGGAATATTTTGTAAATCCACTGTGATGATTGGGGACATTTAAATTGAATCTAGTCAGCAAATGGCTTGTCATTGACTCCCGTTTTAATTTGTTTATCCACATTGATAAGTTTGTAGTAATCTAAGCAACTGCGTGTTTAACTTCCGTCGCCTGGGTTTTGTCAAATACAGAAGTTCTGATGCCGCTTTATTACGTTTGTCTTTCCCCCATTTGCTGCCTATGGTGTTGCTATTTGGGCTCTGAAACGGAGAAGGATAAGGAGAGTATCGTTGTCAAAAGAAGGCGCTTCGATTGATCTTTGGGATGAAAAAGTCTGAATCATGCAGGGGAGGTTTTTCTTGAAACAATATGCTGGCTTCCCCTTACTTATATATCTTGGAATATTTAAAATGTTTTGTTAAAAACAAGGAGTTTTGTCAATCTCGGAATCAGAAAACTGTTACAGCTTTAGAAATCATCTTTCCCTTTCCATTCCACGCCATAACACAACTCATTTTGAAAAACAAACACACTGCTTGTCGCCCATAAAAAAAACTCTCTGCCTATAAACTTAAAACAGGAATCAGATGTTGGCAAATTAAGACGACAGATAAGTTGTTTCCTAAACCTATATTCCTATATAAATAAGGAATATTATACAGTGTCCAAGACTATTTCAATTACAAGTTTTTGATTTAATTTCAAATGTTCTTACAATTATTATTTCTGTATAGATATTTATTTTCTTTTAAACCGTTGCGCAATGTAACAAAAATTATGACTTGCTGTCTATGCTATGTAAATAGTCTAATGACAATAAAATCATTTGGATTTCGTTTATTATATATTTAAACTATACTAATACCATTCACATTCTGGGTTAATTTATCCTTGTAATTTGAAGTTATTACTTTCAGTAGTTAGTGTTGATGGTTTTAATATGTTATATGTGCAGAGGTGGTGCAGAGTCAGTTCATAAGTTACAACACGAACTGATTAGACTATCCTCGCCATCAGACTTATAGTCTTTGTGGGAACAGTTATTTATGTAGTTTTTGTTATTAAACTATTGTATTCTTTTTATGTATTTTAACTAGTAGTTATGTTATGCATGTAATGTAATGGCATTGAAGTTGACAATTTGAATTAAAAAAATATAAATTATGATGGAATCAAGATATTGAATTAAAATTACCATGCTATAATAGTTCAAATAGCATTCGATTTGTACACAATTGATTAAGTTTTGCACATTCTTGTAGAAAATATAGATATAGGATTTATTTCAAAATGTTCCACATATTCTTTATCTTACTCGTGTTTAATTAAATAATATTCTCGACGAAGAAGTAAAATTGAACAGGCCAACACGCGTAAACTTAAAAATTGTGAACGAATAGTTTATTAACTGCAAATTTTATTAACGCTATATTTAATTGAAACTATTATATAAACAGCCTTCCGAACAGTTTACTATGCAGTGAGTTTAAATATTTTCAGTTTGATTATGAGTTTATAATAACAATTACAATAATAACTATGTATTACAATTACAAAAATCTTTTGTTACTGGGTACCAATGTTGACAGTTGTTCTTGTTATACATATAGTTTTATGACAATAAACCATATTGATTCTTGATTAATACCAGAGTTTTTGGTTTATTTTCACTTAAAAAATACATAACCACTTCAATGGGGGTTTTAAAGTTAAAATCTTCAACTAATTATTTATGATGTCAAGTAGGGAACACTGTTTTTAAAATAGTAAATTTCATGGATTTTAGAACATTTAATTTTGTTATAATTTAATATGTTTGACAGACGTCTACTTTTAAAATAATTGTTAGGGTCTACTATTTTTTACATTTCTTATTTATGATCTTTGTTGCAGTCTCTTGTATCAATAACAATAATTGTTTTAAACGTTGAAATATTTATTGTAATTTCATTAAAAAAATTAATATAAAGTTTATTTAAAAGTTTTACATGCAATCCTGTTTGCTTTTTTCTGCTCAGTTTTAAAATTATCACTGAAAATGTACCGAAAGGCCTTCATGTTATTATGGCATTAGTATGGACACTCTTATAGGGCTACGGTATGTTCGGTACTAGGTCTATATTATTTCTATGCTTTGACTCGAAAACAACTGATTTATAAACGCGTGCAATTCTGTTCAATCGAGTAAATTGACATAAGTCGATCAAATATGTTATACCACTCGGGAATTCACCTTCCACTCAGTCAACTAAGCAAAACGGTTGAGGGGGCCTCTGACGAGATGTAACTAATTTCACGGTTGCACCTTTCCACACTAAACTAACTGAACTCGACTCACCGGCGGCGTCCATGGGGACTGCTGAGGTATCCGACACAAACTGCAGGTAAGGAAACGGAAGCTGTGGTGGCAGTGGCTACGAGGTGAGGCCAGGCGTGCAGCGGCTAATTGACTGAAGATATCAAGCCAGCCGTGGCCGTAACCCCGCCCCCAACATGGCGTCCGTGCCAATCGCGGCACGCCTCGCCGCAGCCAATAGCCGTCAGCCAGTCGTCCGCATCATGGTGGAACCTCCCCACTCCATTAGACCGCTACACAATCCTCTAAATCGCCCGGTGCTGGTGAATATTTTCGGCCTAATTAATTTCGTCCCGGGTCGTTCGCAGCGGCCTCTCACCAACCCATTAATACCTGCCTGCCACTGCTCGGGTCATTTGATCGCTTTACTCGATGAACGATTGTGCTAACGAGGCTCTTTTGGCCTTAGGCAAAATAAGTGGGCAAATTAGAATCCATTTTGTCGTTTAGTTTAATCGGAGCTTGTTGAGAATAAGTGATTAATTCTTTTGGAGGAATTAGACTCAACTTTCCACTTTGATTTGTGAAAAACTCTTATGAAAGCATACACTTAAATATTGACGCCCACAAGACTCATTGTTTCACGCGGCCGTTTAGCGGCAATTGATCTTCTGGTTTTTCGAGGGTTTGCTATCTCAGTCTTTGCAGACTCCATAGCCAATCGATTGTTTTTACCTGGATACAAAGAGTATATTAAGGAATTCCACAGGATCAAAATCCGCCTACTGAAAGCTAAGCGGACCGTTGGAATAAACAAATAAATAAATAACTAAGCTCAGTGGCGCAGGGTCGCCACATGAGGGGGGCTACCGGTACCACTGTCCCCGGGCCCGGCCAGAGGCCGCAAATATGGTAAAATATTCAGTAGTAATATGGGTAGTGCGAGTACTCGAAACTTCGAGTTTTCGGCTAAGTATTTTTATCCTCGTTCTCGACTCAAAGTTTTGAAAAATACTCGAAAGTTTGAGCGAGTATGTCCCGCCGATTTCCGGACGATCGCTAACGATTTCGACCGGCCAAATCACATAGTAACGGCCGCAAAAGGCGATCGCATCAGGTAAACTCGGCTGACAATGACGACCGGACCGCGTAATTTTGGCTGTAAATGACGACGGGAAAAATAATATCGGCCAAAATGACGAATGGATGATGTAATAAAGGCCGACAATTGTGACGGTATACATAATATCGGCAAAAGTGGCGACTGGGCAACTTAATATCTGCCGTAACTAACGATTTTATCATCTAATATTGATTGTAAGCAATGTCTGGACCAGGTGATATTGGCCAAATGACAACCGAACCGTGTTTTATAGGCCGCAAACTAATCCAAACCATGTTTTATTTGTCATTACGTTAACCAGTTTAATTGTACTGACTAAAACTTATTATTGCTAATCATGTAAATGAATTTTACTAATTCAAATAGACATTGGTATGGCGTGCATATTACAGTAGTTGGGTGTGGGGTCATTGAATGTTGTTTTGATAAATTAGTGGAGGGGGCCCCGCAGTCAGAATGTGGCCCTGGGCCCGACCTTGAGATGTGGCGGCCTTGCAGTGGCGGATCTAGCTTTACAGTCGGGGGAGGGGGAGCGAACTTAGTGGTGGAATACCCCCCCCCCCTTTAATTTCCCCTATAGGGAAGAAGCTATTACCGTTGTCGGCATGGCCTAGGCCCGGGACTATGATAAGTTTTCGTTTTGACGTCCCCAGATGCAAATAAACGGTATCAGGAAACTGACACATACTTTCTCCCTTTTAGCCAAACTTTAATGACAAAAATATTTGTTATTTACTAAATATAGAATATGAAGTATAGATAAATGTACAGAAAATTGTCTAAAATAGTTGTTTTCAGAAATATCCACCCAAATCCCTTTTTGGGAGGCACTATAGAGTCCGTTACTACACACAGTGGTTTTGAGAGGGGAAATGCCCCCTTGCCCCCCCCAGGTTAAATAGCAACACATTTTGAACATCCTCTGTTGGTCAATGCTAACTTGGCCTGCATATCTGATTTTAATGAAATTGATCAGTAAATAAGAGAGAAATAGTTATTTTTGTATTCCCCATAAGAATAACTAACATTGGACAACGTTCTGCGTTTACCGCTAAATGAAAATTTCAATTTTCTCTGCAACCGGCAATCGTAGAATAGTAATTTAAAATACTAATTTATTTAGTTTTTTGAACTCTTTTTAATGGTGAATAGTAATCTTTTTTAACATTTATGATTTTTTATGAAAAATCAAAAAAACTGAATTTTGGATGTTTTAAGTCCTGTAATTTCTGAACCCGAATTTTTCCAGAAATGCGGGTAGTGTCATTTTGTTGGAAACCTAAAGTTCTACAAACCACTAAAGTTTAATCAAAATCGTTAGAGCCGTTTTTGAGAAATTTGGATTTTTCATGTTTTTTGGCGGTTTTTGGGGGATAATTACCCTTAAAAATCAAAAATTCAAAAAAATGAAAAAAATGCCTGGAGATATCGTGGATTAGTACCTATATACCAAATTTCATAAAAATCGGCCCATAGGTTAGGGCTCTAGCTCTGTACACATCCACACAGACACACACACACACACACACACACACACACACACACACACACACACACACACACACACACACACACACACACACACACACACACACACACACACACACACGGACACACACACACGGACACACACACACACACACACACACACACACAGACAGACAGACATCACGTAAAAACCACTTTTTTGGGTTCAGGGAGCACCAAAACGAATATTTCCACTAACAACTCAAATTCGAAAATTTTTATGAAAACAATACTTTCTCCATATACTATGTATAGGGGGAGAATGTAAAAACACCATTCGTTCAAAACTGTGTATGTATATTTATATGTATATATATATATATATATATACGTGACCGTAGGTGCGATAACTCTCGTATTAATGGTCCGATTTTTATGAAATTTGGTACAAACATGTAAAGCAACATTTATGACTTTAAGTTCGAAAACCAGCGAGATCACTTTATCCAAAAGGGTATTTTGGGGGGTTTTGTACCACAAAAATGTTTAGTTTTTTTTAGTTTGTACCAATACTGACCTTATACATTTGTCTAAATAGTAATGGATTGCATACATGCTGCACTATGTGGTGTTTGTCTTACTATTTGATTTACACTACACTTCCAACACATTTCCTGTCTAATATCTGGCCAGTTGTATCCAGTCTTAGCACAATTTACATTTATGTTTTACTTTACAGAACACATTTAACAATGGGTGAGACGTCTATTCTGCTGCTTATACAACAGATCTATGTTCAGATCTTGTAGAATGTGCGTATCTGAATTAAATAACATGCATAAATTACTCTACTGCACAGGATAAGAATGTAGGGTTTAATAGTACAAATCCCAATACTATAAAAGGACTAAGAATAGACAGTAAATTATAGAATTTGGACAATTTGTGTACGAATGCGGGATGGCACCGTTATTTTATAATATGTTAATTATATTGAGACTATAAACTTAATTAGTCGAATTTGGAGTTATATTAATAGTGGTTATTCCATATTTGCATATGGGACGAACTGTCTAGGTGTCCACTTACATGTTATAATTACCGCTCGTCTATGTTTATATACAATATCCATATATTTACTCTTCAACTCCTATATGCCTAGTGTAATTATGTCTGTCCTGTTTACATGTTTCCGCTACTTTTTTTCTGTATAAAAGAAATGTACTCTGTTAGCCATTTATTGGGAAATTGTATTAAACCTACTAACGAAAGATTCGGTATATGGTTTTTATTAGAAAATCTCCGTAATAATAACCTTCTTACAGACATAGGTAATATAAACTATTGCGAGGGCGAACCAAAATTAAATAACTTAACATCTATAACGGATGCGTTTTGTGATAACATAATGTTAGTTAAGATAACCAATGTTACGGATTGTGATGGGGACATTCGGAATAAATTTAAAGTTAAGAAGGAAATATGTGGCTCGTTTAATAGCTACTTACGAGGAATATTTAAAAAGTCACACCAGCTCTTTAGCTCGACATGGTGTTGTTGCCAAACTACCATTCTCCTTGGAGAGGTCCTCTGGGGTCCAAAGCGAGGTTGTGTTACAAATAATAAAGAAGGATATTGACCAAATTAAACAAAAGTACGATGATCCTATAGCAATTCCCTATAAAATAGAGCTTGCAAATATTAAAATTAAGGATTTGTTGGAAGACCTTCCAAAGATACTGCAAGATCTGGAAAAATAAATGTACTATCTTATGGATTTCGATATAACACTAGATTTGGCTGGAATATTTAATAAAGAGGAAATGTGCCAATATCTTACGGAAAACTTTGACTTTTGCTACCAAGGGGAGTACAAGAATGGATATAATGTTATTGTAGATAATTTCCATGTTAGTAAAGACTGTTTAACATGGTTTAATGTAAATAGCAGGGTAAAAATATATAATAAATTTATATGCCAGATTACAAGCCCTGGAGTAGTTAAAAGTATAGGAAACCATATAATAAACTTTGTAAACTGTCCAGATGCGAGACTAAAAGAAACGTTCTCATCTAAACTAGCTAGAGAGAATGGAATAACAAGGTTAGAGGCAACAATCTATAACTATTGTAGAGGTTTTGGTAAAGGGTTTGAACCTTTAAGAGATTGTTTAAGTCTAATAGAAGACAACAAAAGGTACTTCCAAAATGCTCCATTCTATGCTGTACCTCTGCATAAGATGTGGATGAAAGTTGCCAATCAATTACAAAACAGTTGTTGTTTAGTGTTTAACGATTTATTACAATACGCATATTGGGGTAATAGTAATACGAAGAAGATAACTGGAGTACAACTAAAACTGCCAAAAGATAGTACACAAAGGGAAAAGTTAATAAAGTATGCTCTATCTGCATTTAGCTTTAACTGTTTACCAACTAACTACGTGGAGGTAATAGAGGAGTTTCCTGATGCCATAAGTGTAAAGCATAAGTGTTACATCAAATCTGGGGGCACATGTTTTACAAAATCAAATACACCTTTCTCCACTATACCTAAACACATCAATTTAGAAGAATTAGGCTTAGTGCAAAGTCCTAACCTTACTCCCTGCGTTTTAAGAAGCCGGACCAATAAACTGTACCCATACACTATTAAAGAAATAGAGCCACTTTCCAAGCCTTTCTTAGAGAGGTGTTCCAAAAAGACGAAATTGGAATTAGAAGACATCGACAGTAATCAGCGTAAATTGGAATATGTGGAAAATACTGTTGCAGAGGAATACAAAGCACAGTTGGCTAAAGAACAAGAAATAAGGGAAAGAGAGGATAAATTGAAAGATTACTTCCTGCGACGTTGGGAGGATCTAGAGCATTATGGACATTATATGGTGTATGCGTTTGTAGTAAACAACAAGTTTGTGGGGGTGTTGGCAGAAAAGGATGGACAGAGGGGTGTATACTATGTTAAAGGTGTCTGTAAAACTGTGTTTATAGAGATAAATAAGAATAGGGAAGGTTATAGCGTGTTGCCATACACTGGTGATTTGGACATTATTTACCTACCTACCAACGAGCCACTTGCAAGCTTTAACACTAACGGAACCACAACATTTTATGGTAATTCCTTTCCAAAAATAGAAAACCTAAGTTTCCATAACAATGTGTGGGATGATGTTGGACAAGAAGACATAGAGATGCAAGACATTAAAGGTAATATTAAATTTAAAGAATGTAGTAGACTGGAGGATTTGGAAGATGGTGCGGAATTATTAATAAGCGCTATTAAACAAGTCCAACATAGGGGTAGAAAAAGATATATTGTACAGTTTGAAAATATTCGTAAACTTTATGTCTCCAACCACTGGCTGGAAAGGGAGCTAGAATGTGGGAAGTTTGATTTTAACTACAAAATTAAAATTAAGTTGGATAAAATAAAGACTACTCCAAACAAGCACAAAGAAAGGTTAGTGTTTTGTGTGTAGTTGTTTTGGGTTTTAAAAATTTATTTTTTGGTGCTATAATTTAAGAATTGGAAATACGCAACAACATATCCAGTCTAATTTGCAAAATATTAGAAATTGTGTTGACTTATGCATTAGCTTAATATCCAAAATTTAGACAGTTCTGACTATAAACATTTTGTGGATATATATTACTTATTATATTACAGTGAGAGGTGGTTGAGAGGGCCCCAACAATATTGGAAATATGGCAATTATAACAGCGGGATGGTAAATAAGCTTGCATTTATTTATTTTTTTTAATCCAACCGTAATAGTGAATTTGGAAATGCACTTATGCATTGGGCAGTAACATATTGCAGACAAATCGGACC
This sequence comes from Allygus modestus, assembly GCA_963675035.1. Classification (NCBI taxonomy): domain Eukaryota; kingdom Metazoa; phylum Arthropoda; class Insecta; order Hemiptera; family Cicadellidae; genus Allygus; species Allygus modestus. The sequence goes on from OY776111.1 coordinate 341,613,506, forward strand.
ATAAATATAAAAGATAGTTTTAGGTTGTGGCAAAACAACCTATCGACTGTATTATAGGTGGAAATAATATATGGTAATTTTAGATATAATAGTTGGGGGCTATAACATATCAAAAAATAAATCGGACAATAAATAAAGAAGATGGCAATTGATAGTATATTTTTCAAAATAATTTTTTTAATTTGACTGTAGTATTTGGGAAACGTAGGGGGAATTTTTTTAAGCATTAGCTTAGGATAGTAACATATCCAAAAATCAGTCAAATCGGACCATAAACACGAATTTTAATTTTGTATGGATTATATATAAATATATATATATATATATATATATATAAACTATACAAAGTATAAAATTTGGAACTTAGATATGATAATTATACACATAATAGTTTAAGGCTATAACATATCCAAAAATCTGTCAAATCGGACAGTAAATAAAGAAGTTGGATATTGGCAGTATTTTTCAAAAATATTTTTTAATTTGACCGTAATGGTGAATTTGGGAAATGTAAGTGGAATTAATTAAAACACTTGCCAGGACAATAATATATCCAAATTACAGACAAATCGGACCATAAACACCAAAGTTAGTTTTTTATTGATTATATATAAACTATACAAAGTATAAAATTTGGAACTTAGGTATGGTAATTATACATATAATAGTTTAAGGCTATAACATATCCAAAAATCAATCAAATCGGACAGTAAATAAGGAAGTTGGCAATTGGCAGTATTTTTCAAAAATATTTTTTAATTTGACCGTAATAGTGAATTTGGGAAATGTGGATGGTGTGTCCATATACACTAGCATACAACAATAACATATCCAAATTTTAAACAAATCGGACAGTAAATAAAAAAGTTGGCAATTGGTAGTATTTTTCAAAAATATTTTTTAATTTGACTGTAATAGTGAATTTGGGAAATGTAAGTGGAATTTATTAAAACACTTGCCTAGGAAAGTAACATATTCAAATTTTAAACAATTCGAACAGTAAATAAAGAAGTTGCCAATTGGTAGTATTTTTCAAAAATATTTTTTAATTTGACCGTAATAGTGAATTTGGGAAATGTAAGTGGAATTTATTAAAACACTTGCCTAGGACAATAACATATCCAAATTGAAGACAAATCGGACAGTAAATAAAGAAGTTAACAATTGGCACTATAGTATTTTTCAAAAATATTTTTTAATTTGACCGTAATAGTGAATTTGGGAAATGTAGGTGGAATTTATTAATGCATTAGCTTAGGACAATAACATATCCAAATTGCAGACAAATCGGACCATAAACACTAAAGATAGTTTTTTAGCCTGAATTTGAAAATTAATTTTTAAAAATATAGAGGAGGGATGGGGATTGGGAAAATATATTTAATATAGGCAAGGGTTGGACATTAGTAAAGGCTAACAAGGAAACTTGTATAGGGCGGGAGCCGGTGTCGGTCCAAAAACGGCTGCCCATAAGAATAACATGGGAAAAAGTGCCGAAAGTGGCTTCTCCCCCTGTTCTCCTCTACTCCTCTAATAATTGTAATAGCAATCAAATACTAAAAATAACAGTTAAACCCAACATACACTAAAGTGAACTGAACTAAGACAGAACAGCGTTCATGCGCAGTGTAAGGGTGTGATGACTAATAATATCACGTGGACACAGTAGATGCGTGGTCAAACTCCCGTTCGTTCCCATGGTAACGTGACGTACGCACCATTCTGCCTGCACCTCGCCGCCCCCTCACTCGAGCTACCGCTGTTGTAGGGATTTGATACATTCTGAATCTTGACGTTTGCCGGAACCCACACCCTTTACGCGACGGTGGTTTCGCGGGGGAAAAGGAGGCAGGGTGTAAGGGCAGTAGAGTAGTTGCGTTAGTACAGACAACTGTCAGGCGTCATCAGAACGAAATTATCACTCCCACTAAGTGTTTCTATAAGTTCCACAACTTAAGTATGCATACAGACAGTTTAGAAAAGTAACATATGATGGTTAATGCATGAATTTGATTAGCAATAAAGAATTAATCGCAACACATTTAACCAGATGCAAATTACATAACTGCACTATTTGTATATAATATATAACAAACATTTCTGAGCTTGAGGGGGGGGGGGTCGGTCACCCCCCTCTGACTAAGCTGGAAGATTATAGATCATTGTGCGGAATATTGATTCAATGTGTGTTTTTAAGAGTGTTTTTAAGTGGTCAAACTCCGTTATGCAATGCGATTCAAGATTTGTATTTGCCATAAACAAATACATTGAATGGGCATCGTCAGCATACAATACAGTTTTCATTAATCAAAGTTTCTTGCTGAAACACAAAATGAGAAAATTCTTATAATATAACTGTAAACATTTTTAATTATAAATAAAACTAGGACCTTGGGTAGGTAAAATTATTAACACTGTAATACCCCTTATCGGCAAGGAACTCTTTTAGGCTTTTGCGGAATTTTTGAAAAGGTAGCTCCACCTTAAGATCTGCTGGCAAAGAGTTAAATAGCTTTTCACAGTTATATGAAATGTTATGCTGAAAAAATTATGTGTGATGTTTTGGAACTGGAACATTTAAACGTGTCCAGACTGAGTCAAGAATCAAGAATCACGATTGTTTATTGTCATAAAACTATATACATATCATGGACAATCGTCAACATTGTTACTCAGTAACAAAGGATTTAAAATAAAATAAACTACAGCTCTAACTGAAAATTAACATTGTCAGTAAAATACCCCTGGACGCTATAGTACCCTTTACCAACCGAAAATGACCTAAGCCTGCCCCTGAACCTTTGAACGTCTAACTCTGATTTTATGTGTAAAGGAAGTAACTTGAACTGTTTTATGATGGTGAAGTATGAGTGTTTTTCAAAAGAAGCAGTGTTGTGATGGGGAATGGTTAGTGTAGATGAAGCATGCCTGAGATTGTAGTGCCTACTGTTACGAAAATAAAATAAGTGTTTGTTTTTAATGAATAGTGAGTAGTTATAGAATGTTCTGATAGCAGAGAATATAGATGAATTACTGTTGGAAATGCCAGTTTAAATAAGTTTGAAATATATATACGCTATAGGAAATGTGAAGATTTTCTTCTGACGGAGGATTGATTTACAGGATTAATTTCTTTTTAGGTGGATTACAATACGGAGGCCCTTTTTCTGAAGCCAAAATATATACTTTGCTCGTAAACTCTCAGAACCCAACATTTGGAGAGAGTATATCAGATGTGGATAAACCCGAAATAAAGCGTCAACATAACATCAGAGTTAGCATGTGAGCCAACTCCCGGAGGGGAAACAAGCAAGAACCTTCCCCGTCCTTATTTATGTGATTGGTAAAACTTCAGGTTTGCATCAATTTTCAGTCCAAGGAAGTCCACAGAATCTATACATAAAGTTATTTCAGCCTCAACCACTAGAGGTTGAACAGGATCTGAGTTATTGTTTCTAAAAGAAAAATTAAGAAGATAGGTTTTGCCTGTGTTTACGATAAAACCATTTGCTCTGAACCACTGAAAAAGGTAATTTGAATCGATAGAGCTATTCATTTCCATCTCAGCCATACTTTTTTCTTTCTCTGAAAAGAAGTGTAGTGTCGTCTGCAAGTAAACAAAGGTCAGACCTATTTACACATCTTGGATATTATTAATAAATGATAAGAACAGAATCGGGCCCAAAACAGACCCTTCTCCCATCCTCCCATCCTGGGCTGACGTCCACTTCGTGGCTGTTACGGTCCCTCGAAAACAGTCCACTTCGTCCGGGGGACAGGTTGTATAAAAAAGGTCATTTACCAGAGCTCCATCGGTGGTGCGAAGACCTTCCATTCGTCCGCGTCGCCCCGTACCTTTCCCGCCCCAGCGGGTTGCGGCAACCCATCAACCCATCCATGCATGCATGTTATATTAAACTATACTTATCTGATAATATATATGTAAGTACTTACGAATTCCTCTTTATCGTAATTCTCCCGTATGCTTAGTTTAACCTTTATAACCAATACGGTATGAAACTATATTTTTAGGCGGCTTCTATATCCTTGTTGAGGAATCAAAGTTGTGTCATAGTTAATACGTCAAAATTTGTATAACAGTTAGTAGTTTTTTGTTGTTTTTATCTATACCATACTTGTTGTCGAACTGAAATTAAATGATTGGTCGTGATTTTAAGCAGGCAAAACATTAATTAATTAAATTCTACTGGTTTGTGTTTTGCGGCCATTTTAAATAATACTATTTATTTCAAACTCTTTGTATCTCATTCATTGTAACTTACATAGAATTATGTACCGGTAGTACTGTATTTATAATTTACATTTAAGATTCACATTTTAGTGAAACATCAACTATTTTAATAATAATATTTCCCTATATTGTTATATAATAAATGTTACAAAAAGTTAGTGAAGCTAAAAATAGATTTGCCAACAAATTACTTAGTTTTAAATTGGTGTAGTAGTAAGGCCGCGCGCTTGGGGTCCAACATTGGTCTTATGGAGAATAGATTAACATGGGGTCTTATGGAGAATAGATTAACATGGACTCTTATGGGAGAATAGAATAACATGAGCTCTTATGAGGAATGGAATTAGGGTGTAATTGCTACCCCCTGTGGCTCTTTTGCTACCCTCTGTGGTTGATTATCTAACCCTCTGTGTTTAATTATCTACAATTTTGGTAATTGTTTGACCCTTGCGTCCTTCACTTTCTTCTGTGTATCTAACTACAGATCCTGTCTCTCAGCGTACTGTAGCTGGCGGGTGTAACGTGAACATTTTTAAGTAAACTGATGGGTTGAAATGTTAATTCGTGTCCTTCTGTTGTTAATCATCTAGCCTTCTGTGGTAATTATTTTAACCCTCTGTGTTTAATTATCTACTATTTTTTGGTTAAGTAAACTGATGGGTTGAAATGTTAATTCGTGTCCTTCTGTTGTTAATCATCTAGCCTTCTGTGGTAATTATTTAGCCCTCGCACCCTTCTGTTGGTAATCATCTAGCCTTCTGTGGTAATTATTTGAACTACGTTTCCTTCTGTTGGTAATCGTCTAGCCTTCTGTGGCAATTATCTGACCCTCGTGTCCTTCTGCGTATCTCACCTCCTTCTGCATATTTAACCACAACATCCGCAACAAGTCTCTGTCAGCAAACTCGTTGTAACCTGTGGGCTCTGTGATTTGTTACAATAAAGATGTATTTTATTAGCCGTAATTAGGCGTCCTGCCCTCTGATTGGTCCATACACCCGCAACAAACAACACTATTGCATCAGTCACCTCCCCACCACCCCCAATTACCGCTATTTTCCTCTCACTTTGCTCTCAGCTTTCATTGCGATCAGACGTGTACCCGTGTTGCTCCGTTTGCTGCGTTTTGCAAAGATTAATCTTGAGCGTTTGCTTACCCTATCTTACGTGTAACATAACCTTACTTTTAATTTGTATTATAATAATTTTGAGTAACATAACCTCACTTTTTCTAACCTCAATCTTTACACTCCAACTTTACTGTATTATATTCCAGGCATGGTGTACTTAATTTTATTTCTGTGTTGTATTTATTGTCTTGGCTAGAGTAGTGTTGTTTTGTGTTTAATTGTTTGATTTGATAGTTTACAGTAAGGAAGTAAACAAACCCTCACTTCCTTGTGGATAAAGTAGTGTTGTGTTGACTGACATAACCTCCAGTAACCTTATTTTTTTGCCCTGGTTCTTTTGAACTGTAAATTCACCTCAGTAACCTCACCTTCTATTCTTGTTCTTTAAAACAGTTTTGGTTAGAACAGTTTTTGTATGTGTTGACTAACAGTAACCTCACTTTTCCGAGCCGCTGAGCGAGGAAAGAGTAAGAAGAAAATTTTCCCGCCAAATTTGCGCGCCAAAAAAAATTGGCACCAAACCTAACCTCACTTTTCATCCCTCCAAAGTGTTACCAACTTAGCAGAGCTAATGTACCATACATAATTATATGTATCATATATAATTATATGTACCATATATAATACTACAGTGTATAATCATATATGTACCATAATAGCGTATAATATACCATCACCAGAAAGGTAAGTGGCTATCTAACCTCACTTTCTTGTTTGATTTGACTATAGTAGTGTTGTGTAACAGTAATCTCACTTTTCTTTAATGCAGTTTTGGTTAGTGTTTGCTACCTTCATACTGGTATATTACTGGTAACTTCTTATGTTGTCGTTTTCTGACTTTTGGTAACTTGTAGTTCTGATTTGACTCACGTAGTGTTAGTGTTTTTCTGACATGCGTAGTACAGGGGTACCGTGCTCTTTTGTAGATCCTCTGTACCTGTTATTTTAGAGAACTTGGTCAGTGACTTTAAAGTATCAGTTCTAGACGTAACCGTTCCAATAGTAACAGTTACGTTCTCTATCTTGTTCATGTTATAACATTGGAAACTGCTACAAAGTAACGGTTCCAAATGGTTACAGTTCCAACAATGTAACAGTTCCAGCAGTACTCGTTCCAACGGTTCCAACAGTAACCGTTCCAAAAGTAACAGTTCCAGTAGACCAACCAGTGACAAAGTAACAGTTCCGTTCTCTATATAGCTCTTACAACAAGCTCCAGTTCTTCAGTCTGATGTCAGTCGTCACACTGGTCGGAAGTTCTTTTGCACTGCTCTTGCGTAGGTGTTCGTGTTTTAAACCTTCATTGGAGTTAACTTTCGATAACTTGTAGTTCTGGTTTGACTTGCTTAGTGTGTGTGTATGTTAGTGTTTTTCTGACTTGCGTAGTGATACAGGGGTACTGTGCTCCCCTACATACTATATATCTCTTACAACAAGCTCTAGTTCTTCAGTCTGATTTCAGTCGTCACACTGGTCGGACGTTCTTTTGCGCTGCTCTTGCGTAGGTGTTCTCTTGCACAGATTATTATTGATTCTGCGTAATTCAGTTGTATCCGTGTGAGTTTGACTCTGGTCGGTGTGTTTTCTCTTTTAAGCGTTAGCACAGTTTAGCTTGTTTTCAGTATTTAATTGTTTGTTGAAAGATGGACGTTTCTAAAAAGAACCCTCAAAACCCGATAAATTTAATTAGTAAAAATCAAACCTATGTTAAAAAATTCAGACTTTACGGGACTAATATTGTTTTTAAATTTACTAACCCTCCCAATGGTATCTCTGAGTTTGATTGGATTCGTAAGGGTCTCAATCAAATTGTTGAAAAAGCTAAAGCCGATGCTGTACCCACCGATTATCTAGGGTTTAAATTACAGTCAATAAATTTAAAAAGTGCTGAACCGGGGTACGTAGATTATAGACCGGTCTCTGAAGTTAGCGGTGATGTACTTTGGCAGGTTTTTGGAGGTATTCTTCAATCAAATTCAGAATAAATTAAATCCACTGATACGTTTAAAGTAGACGTGTCACGAGTTAACGTTCCAGTAGGTTCTGGGAGGGTAAGGCCCGGCCTGTATAATACATTTGATGAGGAATCTAAAGCGAGACGGGGAATAGTTGTAATAAATAACAAAGACAATTTATGTTTGGCTAGAGCGTTGGTAGTAGGCAAAGCGTATGCAAAAAATGATCCTCAGATCTACGCTATTCGAAAAGACAAGGGGAAAAGACAAACTTTCAGAGCTAATAAGCTCATAGCAAAAGCCCGTGTAGAAATGCCGGAGGAAGGCGCCGGTATCCCCGAGCTAGAAAAATTCCAGTCCCATCTTAAAAAATACAAAATTACCGTCTACAACTATGACAGAAAAGGCCGGGATGTCTATTTTGAGGGAGGTAATGAAGACGCTAAATTTAAAATAAACCTTCTGTTTCACAATGGTCATTATAATGTAATTACAAACTTAACTGCAGCGTTTGTTTGTAATTTCTTTTGTGAAGCCTGTCATATTCCCTATAGCAACAGACATGAGCATCGTTGCTCTAACAGATGTTCGTCCTGCCATACTATCTCCCCACCCTGTAAATTAGAACACGGAGGCATTACATGCCGTTTTTGCTGTCGTTTCTTCAAAAACGAGCGGTGTTTAATAGCCCATCAAGGGCAAGTTTGTAAAACTATAAAGTTCTGCCGCGACTGTAACAAAATGATTTATCCAAGAAAACGTAAGACAGCTCACGTATGCGGAGAAGTTTATTGTGAACCCTGTGAAGCGTTCAAAGACCCCGCACATCAGTGTTTCATGAGGGTAGATAGGAGAACTCCCAAAGACCGTGATTTTTTGTTTATTTTCTTTGACTTGGAGACTCGCCAAGACGAGTCTCTCCCCTCTGACCCTGAACAAAAAGTACATCAAGTTAACCTGTGTGTCTCACAACAGTACTGTTTTAAATGTATTAATGGGGGTGAGTGTGAAACTTGCTCGGAACGGCAAAGGGTATTTGAAAAGGAACCGGTAAAACAGTTTATGGACTATGTGATGCAAGTTCGAAAAAAATTTAAAGATGTTTGTGTAATTGCCCACAACGGGCAAGGTTTTGATTTCCAATTCATACTACAATATATTATGGAAGAAACTAAATTTACCCCAAAAATAACTCCTCGGGGAACTAAAGCTATTTTGATGGAAATGGACAACGTCAGATTCATCGACTCCCTAAGCTATTTCCCCATGGCCCTCTCTGCGCTCCCTAAAGCCTTCGACCTGCCTCCCGAGAAAAAGAAGGGCTACTTCCCGCATATTTTCAACACTCTGGCAAACCAAAATTATGTAGGCCCTATGCCCGATAAAAAATACTATTGCCCCGAGTCTATGTTTGAGAAACCACACAAGGCATTTGAGATTTGGTACGAGGAACAAGTCGCTGAAGACTACGTGTTTGATTTTAAAAAGGAAATTTTGGAGTACTGTATTTCAGACGTAGAAATCCTAGCTCAAGCGTGTATTAAATTTAGAGCCTTGCTTCTTCAAGAGTGTAACGTAGATCCTTTTCTCGAGGCTATCACAATAGCCAGCGCGTGTAACCTGGCCTTCCGCCGTAACTTCTTAAAAGAAAATACTATTGGACTTATACCAAAATCAGGGTACCGACTTGCAGACAATCAGTCAGCCGTTGCTTTACAGTGGCTAAGCTGGGAAGAGGAGGAACGGGGAGTGAGGATTGAGCACGCTGGCCGGGGTAAAGAAGTTAAAATTAACGGGGTAAAAGTAGACGGGTTTGATGGTGAGAGAATTTATGAGTTTCACGGGTGTTACTGGCACGGGTGTCCAAAATGTTTTCCTTACAATCGAGAGGAACCTCTGCCGGAGGATCCTTCAGACAGTTTGCATCTCCGTTACGAGAGAACCAAGTCCAAAATGGCAAGATTTACTAGCTATGAGGTTGTAGAGATGTGGGAGTGTGAGTTTAAAAATTTGAAGAAAGATAAAAAATTAAATCACCTGAACCAACTATCCATTCTAAACACACTTCCACTTAATCCTAGAGATTCCTTCTTTGGAGGCAGGACGGGTAATACTAAAACGTATTGTAAATGTGAAGAGGGAGAAACAATTCAATACGTTGATGTCTGTTCCCTCTACCCGTATGTAAATAAATATTGTAAGTATCCCGTGGGTCACCCTACTGTTTACGTTGGAAATGAGTGCCGAGAGAGAGGTCTTGAAGTAGAGGGCTTGTTAAAATGTAAGATTCTACCTCCTTACAACTTGTATCATCCCGTACTCCCCGCAAAAATGAATAATAAATTGATGTTTGTGTTGTGTAGAACCTGCGGGGAAACTCAAAACCAAGGGGAATGTTTTGATGATAGTGAGGAAAGGGCAATGGTAGGAACATGGACTATGGGTGAAATTAGAAAAGCTGTAGAGAAAGGATACGTTGTGCTTGATATGTATGAGTTGTGGGAGTACGAGGTAGCTACATACGAGAAAGGGGGACTTTTTACCGATTTTATTAATAAATTCTTGAAAGTAAAGCAGGAAGCTTCAGGGTATCCCGCTTGGTGTAAAACAGAGGAGGATAAAGAAAAGTATGTTTCTGATTTCTTTGAGCGCGAGGGTATTCAACTGGACACGGGCAAAATTGCTAAAAACGGGGGTTTGAGATCGGTAGCCAAACTCATGCTAAACAGTTTTTGGGGCAAGTTTGGTCAACGCGAAAACATGACAAAAACTGCAATCGTGAGAGACTCTAAAGAATTGTTCAATTCGTTAACTCAACCAGGAACAAAAGTAAAGTTTGTTGAGATAATTAACCAGGAGGTTTTATTAGTTAATTGGCAGAATGTTGATGAAGCTAGTGAGCCTCTAAAAACTGTAAATGTTGTAATTGCGGCCTACACTACAGCTCATGCGAGACTTAAACTGTATGAACACTTGGAGGCTTTGGGCGGTCAAGTCTTGTATTATGATACAGACTCGTGTATTTATTTATACCGGGAAGGATTGTACAGGGTCCCTACGGGGGATTACCTCGGTGAAATGACCGATGAATTGGCAGGTGACTACGGGCCCGGCTCTTATATCGTAGAGTTTGTTTCTGGGGGGCCTAAAACTTATGCATACCTTGTTTGGTCAACCAACAAACAGAAACTAGAATCTGTGTGTAAAATCAAAGGCCTCACCCTCAATTTAAAAACTTCCGAAACGCTAAATTTTGAACAATTGAAAAAGATGGTCCTTAGTGAAGCTGCTGAAATTTTAGAAATTGAAGAAAACAGAATCAGGAGAACAAAGAGACGAGAAGTCGTTACAGTAAGCGAAGTTAAAAAGTTTAAAATTACAGGACCCAAGAGGAAATTTAGTGATGATCACGATACCTTGCCTTTCGGCTTTAAAAAACAAAGAGTTGCTTAACGGAGCTATCACTCACACGGGTACTGTGTGCATATACCTCTAAACATCAGCTCTATCAAATCATTCTGTTCTGAGACGCGGTAGTGAACGGACGTGCCTGTACTGTTACTGTTTGTCTCTTCTTGTAGAATGTCTGCTGAAAATAATACACCCACTATTCAAGCGGTGTTTTTAAAGTTTATATCTAAAAGAAAGTTAAATGAAAATTCAAAATTTCGCATTACATGCTCAGAGTATGAGTTCTTTCTTACTGGGCCAATAAATGCATGGGAATGGCCTTTGATGTTCTCGGAGTATATAGTAGATAAAATAACGGAGGACTCCTCATCAAACACCTACATTGGAGTAGCAATAAAGTACGGTGATGTTTCGGGAAATATACCGTTTCTGCCTTTAGGGAATTTAACACCGTCAGTTTTTGATGATCACTTTGAAGAAATATTTTGTAACGTTGAGAAACTATCTGGTGTTTTACGTCTTGAAGTAACACTTGTCTCAATTCCATGCTGCTACCTTCGATAAAGGTAGCACCTTTCCCTACGGAGCAGCGTTACTCTTGTATATACCAAATGTCACTAGTACAGTTTCATCATTCTGCTCCAAGTCGTGGTACTGATCAGACGTTCTTTTGCGCTTCTTTTTCCTGTACTATTGAGTAAATTGTGACATGGCTGCCAAGTTCTATACATTCAATAACAAACCCGTATTGGTTCTGTTTGATAATGAAGGAAAGCCATGGTTTAAAGCTAAAGACGTAGCTACTGCTCTAAAGCATGTTAATTGCTGGAGTGCAATTCAGAAACATGTAGATGACAGTGATAAATTAACTGTTGGAAGTTTTACTGACGCCCAAAAACAGGGAGTTGGGCCTATTGAGAAAACAACGGTTTTCATAAATGAAGCCGGGTTATGTTCTTTGATGTTAAAATCAACTACTCCTGAGGCAAGACTGTTAGTAAAAAGTCTGTTGCCGGAGAAGTTTTACCTTACTTACACAAATATGAAGGATGAAAGTTAACTTTAAATGTAAATTTTCTTTAAAATCACAAGTTCCCACTGTATGTGTGTGTGTGTGTGTGTGAATGAAGGTCACTGGCGCGGGTGACGAAAAGCCCCGTAAACCTGAATTAAGGTCACTGGCGCGGGTGACAAAAAGCCCCGTAAACCTGAATGTGTGATGAAGGGCTTAGTAGATTGAGGCGTCGGGCTAACACCCCGACTACTCCTTCGAACAACCCGGTGTGAATGAAGGATCTTGTACACTGAGGCGCCTGGCTAACAACCAGGCTACTCCTTGGAACGGTCCGTACGGTGGGACTTGTAAGAATAAAAATGAAAACTGCGCCTTGATGTCCGCGAAGTACTACGCTCAAAAAATATTTTCGAGTGGGGTCTAATAAAAAAAAAGACCCGGCAGTCGCTCACCCATCAGGCAGGGCTAAACCCTTTGTAAGTCCAGGGGTGTGGGGAGGTTGGTGTAAAAAACCGTGAAACCGTTTGTTGTAATCCTCCGACTGTCAGGGAAAACCGGATGGAAAGGCGCAACAAAAAAAAAAGATAAAAATAAAAACCAAATAAAAAGTATAAAAGCAAAAAAAACAAAAAAAAAATAAATAGGAGGTAGCATTTTGTTATGGAGTGGCTACCACTGTGAGAGGCGATGGTTGGGGCCTCTCACCCCAGAGGTTAGGCCTCCAGGGGAAGCTCTGGGTAACCAAAAAGAACGCGCCGACGCTCCTACGGCCTAGCCTAAAGGCTTACCGTGGTGTGGAAACGTGAGCGTTCAAAATTATTTCACTGGGGTTAGAAGTGTTTAACCGATAAATTTTAAAAAGATCCCCGTTAAAGTGAAATGTAACACATTATAATGTAGCTTCAGCGGAGGCAGGAGTAAATGACCGGATAAATTTAAGAAGTTTCGGCAAATTTATGGCACTGCCCCCTTAAAAACACCTTCAAGCTGAATTTGAGGTATTTGACGGAGGAGTTACAGCGTAAAAATACGACAGATCCGCCGTTTTACAGGACTTAAATGCAAATAACCAATCAAGTTTAAAGACTCGGAGCTAAATACTGTATAATTTCTGCCCTTCTAAAGAATGCATTTTATGCTTGTTGTCTTTTAATATGCACCCATGGTGTGTAATTTTTTGCCAACTCTCTGATATTGGTGTTGGTTACAATCCTTTTACTAGTAAATTCAGTAAAATTATATATTGATTCAGTTTGTTACAGAGTTTTACAAGCAATCAACTACAACAAAAAGACAACTCTGTATTTGTTTGACTTTACAAAATACCCTACTGTCACCAGCCTCTTCTGCATTAGTTTTAATTCTTAAACAGTGGGTCCTGAGGGTCCAACACTTAGAATCATGATAATTGAGTTGGGACCCATTTTGGGTCCCAACTACTTCCGGTGTAGGGTTATCAAAGGGATTCGTTCCCCCTTGGAGTGGGGGGTATAGTTTTATTATCTGTCCATTTCTGCTAGTTTTTACAAGCCTCTTCTCTCCTTTTAGTTAATATAACCTTGAGATTTCTAAACAGTTCAATACATGTAAAGTTTCCCAAAGTAATTCTTAAGTAACACTTAATTTACAGACATACACAACAGCTACAATTATTCAATCATGAAGCTAAAACCCAGTTAATATACTAACAATCTAATAAAAGACAGAGACATGACCCAAAATAACAGCTAAAATACACAAAAAACAGCTAAAATACACAAAAAAACAGCTAAAATACACAAAAACAGCTAAAATACACAAAAAACCGCTAAAATACACAAGAACAGCTAAAATACACAAAAAACAGCTAAAATACACAAAAAACAGCTAAAATACACAAAAAACAGCTAAAATACACAAAAAACCGCTACAAATAGCCAGAGAGCCATTTTAGCAAGGGGAAGTATTGACCCCCTTTACCTTCACCTTAAAGAATCAGTCAAAGAATAATTTATTTTGTGTTGGTTTCTCACCAGTTTTCTTGTAGTTTGTGTCAATCACATGTATTTTACATTATCATGATTTAAGAGTGGCTGAGGTATATGATAATGTAGAGAAAACCATACCGGAAGTGGGGGTGAACGTTTTGTTCACCCCTTTGACCTATCAATCCCAAATAGTTTAAATCAATGAACCATGGCTTTACTATATTTAACATAAAAAAAAGAAGCAAACACCCTGAAAAAACTAGTACAACAGAGCTTGTAGACTGTCCAATTTTGTGATGTTTTTTCTTAACATAGTTTAAATTGTAGCGTGGGTTAATAAGTAGCGAACTGCATTTCGATTGTCCCAAAAACTCTCAATATATTTAATTTTAAAGTATAGCTCCTTCAATTGTTTTGATACTTTCCCACAGTACAGAGTTTAAGTTTTGGTAAATCTTAGCGGAGATTAACAGGTACCTATATACCAAGTTTCATTAGAATCGGCCAAGCCGTTCTCAATATATTAAATTTTAAAGTTTTACACCCTCCATCATCCCTTAAACAACCCTTTTCTACCCTCCAACAAAATTGAAGGTTAGAGGATGTTAACAAGTATCCACATGTCAGGTTTCAATTATATCGTCCCACCCGTTCTTAAGATATTGATTTTTAAAGTATGACTCCTTCAATTATTTTTATACTACCTGCAGTACAGAGTTTAGGTTTTTGTAATATGTAGCGGAGGTTAACAGGTACATACATGCCAAGTTTCGTGAAAATCGGCCAAGCCGTTCTTGAGATATTTAATTTTGAAAATTTGCCCCTTCATTTTTTGAGATGCAACCCGCAACATTTTAGTTAAGACTTTTTATATGGGTAGATACCCCCCTGGAGTGCCTACACTACGTAGTAGGCAGTTTTCCGGGGTCAAAATGACCCTAGGACTTACCGTTTTCGAGATATTAGCAATTTTAAGAAAATCTGACTCAAGAAAGAGAAGAAAAAGAAGAAAAAAGAGAGAAGGCGTGGTGAGGGGTAGAGGGGAAGGTGAGGGGAGTGACAGTAACAGAACACACAAGATAAATAAAAGAGTGGATGGGTGAGGGGGAGAGGGGAGGGGAAGGTGAGGGTGAGAAGAAGAAGAACACGCAAGTGCTAACAGAAGTGATCAGTAGGGTTCCCGAGAGGATGGGACCGGAAGTGAAAGTTTATAAAAGTGTCCATGGTCTTTTGTATATCTACATGGTCACGTTAGAGTGATGTGAGTTGGCAACAGCTGCTTTTTTCTTAAGTTGTCAACATATATATTTTTGTTTGCAGTCTGTTGTATTATAAATGTCTGTGACTTTACTGTTTTGAATGTCCGTGACTTTCTTACTTTAGTGTCCGTGAGCGTGACGTAATGGCTCCATTATTCATAAATCAATGATTTTATTTTCTTTGGTCACGCTCTTTGGTTTAACCGTCTTTGACGTAACGAGAATCTGGCAGGGAAGAAAAGTGAGGTTAGGAAATCTGGCGGGAAGAAAAGTAAGGTTAGGTTTGGCGCCAATTTTTTTTTGGCGCGCAAATTTGGCGGGAAAATGTTCTTCTTACTCTTTCCGGTATAACGCGCTCTAACCACTATGCCATTTCCGGTTCTAAATCATTGGGAACCCTACTGATCACTTCTGTTAGCACTTGCGTGTTCTTCTTCTTCTCACCCTCACCTTCCCCTCCCCTCTCCCCCTCACCCATCCACTGTTTTATTTATCTTGTGTGTTCTGTTACTGTCACTCCCCTCACCTTCCCCTCTACCCCTCACCACGCCTTCTCTCTTTTTTCTTCTTTTTCTTCTCTTTCTTGAGTCAGATTTTCTTAAAATTGCTAATATCTCGAAAACGGTAAGTCCTAGGGTCATTTTGACCCCGGAAAACTGCCTACTACGTAGTGTAGGCACTCCAGGGGGGTATCTACCCATATAAAAAGTCTTAACTAAAATGTTGCGGGTTGCATCTCAAAAAATGAAGGGGCAAATTTTCAAAATTAAATATCTCAAGAACGGCTTGGCCGATTTTCACGAAACTTGGCATGTATGTACCTGTTAACCTCCGCTACATATTACAAAAACCTAAACTCTGTACTGCAGGTAGTATAAAAATAATTGAAGGAGTCATACTTTAAAAATCAATATCTTAAGAACGGGTGGGACGATATAATTGAAACCTGACATGTGGATACTTGTTAACATCCTCTAACCTTCAATTTTGTTGGAGGGTAGAAAAGGGTTGTTTAAGGGATGATGGAGGGTGTAAAACTTTAAAATTTAATATATTGAGAACGGCTTGGCCGATTCTAATGAAACTTGGTATATAGGTACCTGTTAATCTCCGCTAAGATTTACCAAAACTTAAACTCTGTACTGTGGGAAAGTATCAAAACAATTGAAGGAGCTATACTTTAAAATTAAATATATTGAGAGTTTTTGGGACAATCGAAATGCAGTTCGCTACTTATTAACCCACGCTACAATTTAAACTATGTTAAGAAAAAACATCACAAAATTGGACAGTCTACAAGCTCTGTTGTACTAGTTTTTTCAGGGTGTTTGCTTCTTTTTTTTATGTTAAATATAGTAAAGCCATGGTTCATTGATTTAAACTATTTGGGATTGATAGGTCAAAGGGGTGAACAAAACGTTCACCCCCACTTCCGGTATGGTTTTCTCTACATTATCATATACCTCAGCCACTCTTAAATCATGATAATGTAAAATACATGTGATTGACACAAACTACAAGAAAACTGGTGAGAAACCAACACAAAATAAATTATTCTTTGACTGATTCTTTAAGGTGAAGGTAAAGGGGGTCAATACTTCCCCTTGCTAAAATGGCTCTCTGGCTATTTGTAGCGGTTTTTTGTGTATTTTAGCTGTTTTTTGTGTATTTTAGCTGTTTTTTGTGTATTTTAGCTGTTTTTTGTGTATTTTAGCTGTTCTTGTGTATTTTAGCGGTTTTTTGTGTATTTTAGCTGTTTTTGTGTATTTTAGCTGTTTTTTTGTGTATTTTAGCTGTTTTTTGTGTATTTTAGCTGTTATTTTGGGTCATGTCTCTGTCTTTTATTAGATTGTTAGTATATTAACTGGGTTTTAGCTTCATGATTGAATAATTGTAGCTGTTGTGTATGTCTGTAAATTAAGTGTTACTTAAGAATTACTTTGGGAAACTTTACATGTATTGAACTGTTTAGAAATCTCAAGGTTATATTAACTAAAAGGAGAGAAGAGGCTTGTAAAAACTAGCAGAAATGGACAGATAATAAAACTATACCCCCCACTCCAAGGGGGAACGAATCCCTTTGATAACCCTACACCGGAAGTAGTTGGGACCCAAAATGGGTCCCAACTCAATTATCATGATTCTAAGTGTTGGACCCTCAGGACCCACTGTTTAAGAATTAAAACTAATGCAGAAGAGGCTGGTGATAGTAGGGTATTTTGTAAAGTCAAACAAATACAGAGTTGTCTTTTTGTTGTAGTTGATTGCTTGTAAAACTCTGTAACAAACTGAATCAATATATAATTTTACTGAATTTACTAGTAAAAGGATTGTAACCAACACCAATATCAGAGAGTTGGCAAAAAATTACACACCATGGGTGCATATTAAAAGACAACAAGCATAAAATGCATTCTTTAGAAGGGCAGAAATTATACAGTATTTAGCTCCGAGTCTTTAAACTTGATTGGTTATTTGCATTTAAGTCCTGTAAAACGGCGGATCTGTCGTATTTTTACGCTGTAACTCCTCCGTCAAATACCTCAAATTCAGCTTGAAGGTGTTTTTAAGGGGGCAGTGCCATAAATTTGCCGAAACTTCTTAAATTTATCCGGTCATTTACTCCTGCCTCCGCTGAAGCTACATTATAATGTGTTACATTTCACTTTAACGGGGATCTTTTTAAAATTTATCGGTTAAACACTTCTAACCCCAGTGAAATAATTTTGAACGCTCACGTTTCCACACCACGGTAAGCCTTTAGGCTAGGCCGTAGGAGCGTCGGCGCGTTCTTTTTGGTTACCCAGAGCTTCCCCTGGAGGCCTAACCTCTGGGGTGAGAGGCCCCAACCATCGCCTCTCACAGTGGTAGCCACTCCATAACAAAATGCTACCTCCTATTTATTTTTTTTTTGTTTTTTTTGCTTTTATACTTTTTATTTGGTTTTTATTTTTATCTTTTTTTTTTGTTGCGCCTTTCCATCCGGTTTTCCCTGACAGTCGGAGGATTACAACAAACGGTTTCACGGTTTTTTACACCAACCTCCCCACACCCCTGGACTTACAAAGGGTTTAGCCCTGCCTGATGGGTGAGCGACTGCCGGGTCTTTTTTTTTATTAGACCCCACTCGAAAATATTTTTTGAGCGTAGTACTTCGCGGACATCAAGGCGCAGTTTTCATTTTTATTCTTACAAGTCCCACCGTACGGACCGTTCCAAGGAGTAGCCTGGTTGTTAGCCAGGCGCCTCAGTGTACAAGATCCTTCATTCACACCGGGTTGTTCGAAGGAGTAGTCGGGGTGTTAGCCCGACGCCTCAATCTACTAAGCCCTTCATCACACATTCAGGTTTACGGGGCTTTTTGTCACCCGCGCCAGTGACCTTAATTCAGGTTTACGGGGCTTTTCGTCACCCGCGCCAGTGACCTTCATTCACACACACACACACACACATACAGTGGGAACTTGTGATTTTAAAGAAAATTTACATTTAAAGTTAACTTTCATCCTTCATATTTGTGTAAGTAAGGTAAAACTTCTCCGGCAACAGACTTTTTACTAACAGTCTTGCCTCAGGAGTAGTTGATTTTAACATCAAAGAACATAACCCGGCTTCATTTATGAAAACCGTTGTTTTCTCAATAGGCCCAACTCCCTGTTTTTGGGCGTCAGTAAAACTTCCAACAGTTAATTTATCACTGTCATCTACATGTTTCTGAATTGCACTCCAGCAATTAACATGCTTTAGAGCAGTAGCTACGTCTTTAGCTTTAAACCATGGCTTTCCTTCATTATCAAACAGAACCAATACGGGTTTGTTATTGAATGTATAGAACTTGGCAGCCATGTCACAATTTACTCAATAGTACAGGAAAAAGAAGCGCAAAAGAACGTCTGATCAGTACCACGACTTGGAGCAGAATGATGAAACTGTACTAGTGACATTTGGTATATACAAGAGTAACGCTGCTCCGTAGGGAAAGGTGCTACCTTTATCGAAGGTAGCAGCATGGAATTGAGACAAGTGTTACTTCAAGACGTAAAACACCAGATAGTTTCTCAACGTTACAAAATATTTCTTCAAAGTGATCATCAAAAACTGACGGTGTTAAATTCCCTAAAGGCAGAAACGGTATATTTCCCGAAACATCACCGTACTTTATTGCTACTCCAATGTAGGTGTTTGATGAGGAGTCCTCCGTTATTTTATCTACTATATACTCCGAGAACATCAAAGGCCATTCCCATGCATTTATTGGCCCAGTAAGAAAGAACTCATACTCTGAGCATGTAATGCGAAATTTTGAATTTTCATTTAACTTTCTTTTAGATATAAACTTTAAAAACACCGCTTGAATAGTGGGTGTATTATTTTCAGCAGACATTCTACAAGAAGAGACAAACAGTAACAGTACAGGCACGTCCGTTCACTACCGCGTCTCAGAACAGAATGATTTGATAGAGCTGATGTTTAGAGGTATATGCACACAGTACCCGTGTGAGTGATAGCTCCGTTAAGCAACTCTTTGTTTTTTAAAGCCGAAAGGCAAGGTATCGTGATCATCACTAAATTTCCTCTTGGGTCCTGTAATTTTAAACTTTTTAACTTCGCTTACTGTAACGACTTCTCGTCTCTTTGTTCTCCTGATTCTGTTTTCTTCAATTTCTAAAATTTCAGCAGCTTCACTAAGGACCATCTTTTTCAATTGTTCAAAATTTAGCGTTTCGGAAGTTTTTAAATTGAGGGTGAGGCCTTTGATTTTACACACAGATTCTAGTTTCTGTTTGTTGGTTGACCAAACAAGGTATGCATAAGTTTTAGGCCCCCCAGAAACAAACTCTACGATATAAGAGCCGGGCCCGTAGTCACCTGCCAATTCATCGGTCATTTCACCGAGGTAATCCCCCGTAGGGACCCTGTACAATCCTTCCCGGTATAAATAAATACACGAGTCTGTATCATAATACAAGACTTGACCGCCCAAAGCCTCCAAGTGTTCATACAGTTTAAGTCTCGCATGAGCTGTAGTGTAGGCCGCAATTACAACATTTACAGTTTTTAGAGGCTCACTAGCTTCATCAACATTCTGCCAATTAACTAATAAAACCTCCTGGTTAATTATCTCAACAAACTTTACTTTTGTTCCTGGTTGAGTTAACGAATTGAACAATTCTTTAGAGTCTCTCACGATTGCAGTTTTTGTCATGTTTTCGCGTTGACCAAACTTGCCCCAAAAACTGTTTAGCATGAGTTTGGCTACCGATCTCAAACCCCCGTTTTTAGCAATTTTGCCCGTGTCCAGTTGAATACCCTCGCGCTCAAAGAAATCAGAAACATACTTTTCTTTATCCTCCTCTGTTTTACACCAAGCGGGATACCCTGAAGCTTCCTGCTTTACTTTCAAGAATTTATTAATAAAATCGGTAAAAAGTCCCCCTTTCTCGTATGTAGCTACCTCGTACTCCCACAACTCATACATATCAAGCACAACGTATCCTTTCTCTACAGCTTTTCTAATTTCACCCATAGTCCATGTTCCTACCATTGCCCTTTCCTCACTATCATCAAAACATTCCCCTTGGTTTTGAGTTTCCCCGCAGGTTCTACACAACACAAACATCAATTTATTATTCATTTTTGCGGGGAGTACGGGATGATACAAGTTGTAAGGAGGTAGAATCTTACATTTTAACAAGCCCTCTACTTCAAGACCTCTCTCTCGGCACTCATTTCCAACGTAAACAGTAGGGTGACCCACGGGATACTTACAATATTTATTTACATACGGGTAGAGGGAACAGACATCAACGTATTGAATTGTTTCTCCCTCTTCACATTTACAATACGTTTTAGTATTACCCGTCCTGCCTCCAAAGAAGGAATCTCTAGGATTAAGTGGAAGTGTGTTTAGAATGGATAGTTGGTTCAGGTGATTTAATTTTTTATCTTTCTTCAAATTTTTAAACTCACACTCCCACATCTCTACAACCTCATAGCTAGTAAATCTTGCCATTTTGGACTTGGTTCTCTCGTAACGGAGATGCAAACTGTCTGAAGGATCCTCCGGCAGAGGTTCCTCTCGATTGTAAGGAAAACATTTTGGACACCCGTGCCAGTAACACCCGTGAAACTCATAAATTCTCTCACCATCAAACCCGTCTACTTTTACCCCGTTAATTTTAACTTCTTTACCCCGGCCAGCGTGCTCAATCCTCACTCCCCGTTCCTCCTCTTCCCAGCTTAGCCACTGTAAAGCAACGGCTGACTGATTGTCTGCAAGTCGGTACCCTGATTTTGGTATAAGTCCAATAGTATTTTCTTTTAAGAAGTTACGGCGGAAGGCCAGGTTACACGCGCTGGCTATTGTGATAGCCTCGAGAAAAGGATCTACGTTACACTCTTGAAGAAGCAAGGCTCTAAATTTAATACACGCTTGAGCTAGGATTTCTACGTCTGAAATACAGTACTCCAAAATTTCCTTTTTAAAATCAAACACGTAGTCTTCAGCGACTTGTTCCTCGTACCAAATCTCAAATGCCTTGTGTGGTTTCTCAAACATAGACTCGGGGCAATAGTATTTTTTATCGGGCATAGGGCCTACATAATTTTGGTTTGCCAGAGTGTTGAAAATATGCGGGAAGTAGCCCTTCTTTTTCTCGGGAGGCAGGTCGAAGGCTTTAGGGAGCGCAGAGAGGGCCATGGGGAAATAGCTTAGGGAGTCGATGAATCTGACGTTGTCCATTTCCATCAAAATAGCTTTAGTTCCCCGAGGAGTTATTTTTGGGGTAAATTTAGTTTCTTCCATAATATATTGTAGTATGAATTGGAAATCAAAACCTTGCCCGTTGTGGGCAATTACACAAACATCTTTAAATTTTTTTCGAACTTGCATCACATAGTCCATAAACTGTTTTACCGGTTCCTTTTCAAATACCCTTTGCCGTTCCGAGCAAGTTTCACACTCACCCCCATTAATACATTTAAAACAGTACTGTTGTGAGACACACAGGTTAACTTGATGTACTTTTTGTTCAGGGTCAGAGGGGAGAGACTCGTCTTGGCGAGTCTCCAAGTCAAAGAAAATAAACAAAAAATCACGGTCTTTGGGAGTTCTCCTATCTACCCTCATGAAACACTGATGTGCGGGGTCTTTGAACGCTTCACAGGG
The DNA here is from genome assembly GCA_963675035.1 of Allygus modestus. NCBI lineage: Eukaryota > Metazoa > Arthropoda > Insecta > Hemiptera > Cicadellidae > Allygus > Allygus modestus. The sequence continues at coordinate 341,635,663 of OY776111.1, forward strand.
TTCACAATAAACTTCTCCGCATACGCGAGCTGTCTTACGTTTTCTTGGATAAATCATTTTGTTACAGTCGCGGCAGAACTTTATAGTTTTACAAACTTGCCCTTGATGGGCTATTAAACACCGCTCGTTTTTGAAGAAACGACAGCAAAAACGGCATGTAATGCCTCCGTGTTCTAATTTACAGGGTGGGGAGATAGTATGGCAGGACGAACATCTGTTAGAGCAACGATGCTCATGTCTGTTGCTATAGGGAATATGACAGGCTTCACAAAAGAAATTACAAACAAACGCTGCAGTTAAGTTTGTAATTACATTATAATGACCATTGTGAAACAGAAGGTTTATTTTAAATTTAGCGTCTTCATTACCTCCCTCAAAATAGACATCCCGGCCTTTTCTGTCATAGTTGTAGACGGTAATTTTGTATTTTTTAAGATGGGACTGGAATTTTTCTAGCTCGGGGATACCGGCGCCTTCCTCCGGCATTTCTACACGGGCTTTTGCTATGAGCTTATTAGCTCTGAAAGTTTGTCTTTTCCCCTTGTCTTTTCGAATAGCGTAGATCTGAGGATCATTTTTTGCATACGCTTTGCCTACTACCAACGCTCTAGCCAAACATAAATTGTCTTTGTTATTTATTACAACTATTCCCCGTCTCGCTTTAGATTCCTCATCAAATGTATTATACAGGCCGGGCCTTACCCTCCCAGAACCTACTGGAACGTTAACTCGTGACACGTCTACTTTAAACGTATCAGTGGATTTAATTGATTCTGAATTTGATTGAAGAATACCTCCAAAAACCTGCCAAAGTACATCACCGCTAACTTCAGAGACCGGTCTATAATCTACGTACCCCGGTTCAGCACTTTTTAAATTTATTGACTGTAATTTAAACCCTAGATAATCGGTGGGTACAGCATCGGCTTTAGCTTTTTCAACAATTTGATTGAGACCCTTACGAATCCAATCAAACTCAGAGATACCATTGGGAGGGTTAGTAAATTTAAAAACAATATTAGTCCCGTAAAGTCTGAATTTTTTAACATAGGTTTGATTTTTACTAATTAAATTTATCGGGTTTTGAGGGTTCTTTTTAGAAACGTCCATCTTTCAACAAACAATTAAATACTGAAAACAAGCTAAACTGTGCTAACGCTTAAAAGAGAAAACACACCGACCAGAGTCAAACTCACACGGATACAACTGAATTACGCAGAATCAATAATAATCTGTGCAAGAGAACACCTACGCAAGAGCAGCGCAAAAGAACGTCCGACCAGTGTGACGACTGAAATCAGACTGAAGAACTAGAGCTTGTTGTAAGAGATATATAGTATGTAGGGGAGCACAGTACCCCTGTATCACTACGCAAGTCAGAAAAACACTAACATACACACACACTAAGCAAGTCAAACCAGAACTACAAGTTATCGAAAGTTAACTCCAATGAAGGTTTAAAACACGAACACCTACGCAAGAGCAGTGCAAAAGAACTTCCGACCAGTGTGACGACTGACATCAGACTGAAGAACTGGAGCTTGTTGTAAGAGCTATATAGAGAACGGAACTGTTACTTTGTCACTGGTTGGTCTACTGGAACTGTTACTTTTGGAACGGTTACTGTTGGAACCGTTGGAACGAGTACTGCTGGAACTGTTACATTGTTGGAACTGTAACCATTTGGAACCGTTACTTTGTAGCAGTTTCCAATGTTATAACATGAACAAGATAGAGAACGTAACTGTTACTATTGGAACGGTTACGTCTAGAACTGATACTTTAAAGTCACTGACCAAGTTCTCTAAAATAACAGGTACAGAGGATCTACAAAAGAGCACGGTACCCCTGTACTACGCATGTCAGAAAAACACTAACACTACGTGAGTCAAATCAGAACTACAAGTTACCAAAAGTCAGAAAACGACAACATAAGAAGTTACCAGTAATATACCAGTATGAAGGTAGCAAACACTAACCAAAACTGCATTAAAGAAAAGTGAGATTACTGTTACACAACACTACTATAGTCAAATCAAACAAGAAAGTGAGGTTAGATAGCCACTTACCTTTCTGGTGATGGTATATTATACGCTATTATGGTACATATATGATTATACACTGTAGTATTATATATGGTACATATAATTATATATGATACATATAATTATGTATGGTACATTAGCTCTGCTAAGTTGGTAACACTTTGGAGGGATGAAAAGTGAGGTTAGGTTTGGTGCCAATTTTTTTTGGCGCGCAAATTTGGCGGGAAAATTTTCTTCTTACTCTTTCCTCGCTCAGCGGCTCGGAAAAGTGAGGTTACTGTTAGTCAACACATACAAAAACTGTTCTAACCAAAACTGTTTTAAAGAACAAGAATAGAAGGTGAGGTTACTGAGGTGAATTTACAGTTCAAAAGAACCAGGGCAAAAAAAATAAGGTTACTGGAGGTTATGTCAGTCAACACAACACTACTTTATCCACAAGGAAGTGAGGGTTTGTTTACTTCCTTACTGTAAACTATCAAATCAAACAATTAAACACAAAACAACACTACTCTAGCCAAGACAATAAATACAACACAGAAATAAAATTAAGTACACCATGCCTGGAATATAATACAGTAAAGTTGGAGTGTAAAGATTGAGGTTAGAAAAAGTGAGGTTATGTTACTCAAAATTATTATAATACAAATTAAAAGTAAGGTTATGTTACACGTAAGATAGGGTAAGCAAACGCTCAAGATTAATCTTTGCAAAACGCAGCAAACGGAGCAACACGGGTACACGTCTGATCGCAATGAAAGCTGAGAGCAAAGTGAGAGGAAAATAGCGGTAATTGGGGGTGGTGGGGAGGTGACTGATGCAATAGTGTTGTTTGTTGCGGGTGTATGGACCAATCAGAGGGCAGGACGCCTAATTACGGCTAATAAAATACATCTTTATTGTAACAAATCACAGAGCCCACAGGTTACAACGAGTTTGCTGACAGAGACTTGTTGCGGATGTTGTGGTTAAATATGCAGAAGGAGGTGAGATACGCAGAAGGACACGAGGGTCAGATAATTGCCACAGAAGGCTAGACGATTACCAACAGAAGGAAACGTAGTTCAAATAATTACCACAGAAGGCTAGATGATTACCAACAGAAGGGTGCGAGGGCTAAATAATTACCACAGAAGGCTAGATGATTAACAACAGAAGGACACGAATTAACATTTCAACCCATCAGTTTACTTAACCAAAAAATAGTAGATAATTAAACACAGAGGGTTAAAATAATTACCACAGAAGGCTAGATGATTAACAACAGAAGGACACGAATTAACATTTCAACCCATCAGTTTACTTAAAAATGTTCACGTTACACCCGCCAGCTACAGTACGCTGAGAGACAGGATCTGTAGTTAGATACACAGAAGAAAGTGAAGGACGCAAGGGTCAAACAATTACCAAAATTGTAGATAATTAAACACAGAGGGTTAGATAATCAACCACAGAGGGTAGCAAAAGAGCCACAGGGGGTAGCAATTACACCCTAATTCCATTCCTCATAAGAGCCCATGTTATTCTATTCTCCCATAAGAGTCCATGTTAATCTATTCTCCATAAGACCCCATGTTAATCTATTCTCCATAAGACCAATGTTGGACCCCAAGCGCGCGGCCTTACTACTGACGGTATCTACTTAAATGGCAGATATATTTAAAAATTATTAAGTTCGTTACTAAACTTTTAAATTAATCAATTTCTCGTAATTTATTACATAATAAATTTCGAAATAACAAACTTTATTTGCTAAAATAATTGGACTTGTTTGCTAAACTATTAAATGAGTTAAAATACTTTTGAATCTTGCAAAAGGCGACGAAATGATCACAAACATATTGTTATACATAGCTTTATTTACTACGTTTTCTTGGAGGCAGCCCGTCGTTATGGAACAATTCCTTCATAGTATTAAAAGTTATAGCTATTCCTATCGTGGATGTGGAATAAAGATATCGCTATGGACAACGGTTTGCGTCGTGTTTTTGCGGGATTTCAGTTTTAAATTTCAGTGTTTGTGAAACAGTTATTGATTTACCTACTTTAAATCACAACCAATCTTTTAATTTCAGATCGACACCACGTATGGTATGAATACAACAACCTACTAACTGTTATGAACATTTTGATGTCTTAACTATAATACAACTGTGTTTCCTTAACAAGGATAAAGAAGCCGTCTAAAAAGATAGTTTCACAATAAAAATGTATATGAAAATATATGAAAAGTCACAATAATCACGATCACAACAATGTTTGCCCCTCCAATCAAAATACAGAAATTATGTTTATGCACATCAGTATGCTTTGGTTAGTGGATGTTAAAACATCACCGGCTCATTAAAATGTAAATGATAAGAACCTAATCACCGTATATATATTTATCGTCCCTATATTTTATATACTTACATATTTAATAATGAAATCAACTACGGCGCGCGAAGGCGAAGACCGCCGGTGACTCAACTTCAACATTTTCTAACTAAAGAAAATCTTACCGTTTGGGCATATCATAAAATAGGTATGATTCACCAAACCCAAGTGAACACAATTACATAACCATCAATATGTCCACTCTGATATTGTAAAATATATTTAATAATTAAATCAATCACGGCGGTCAAATTAGTTACACCGCCACGGTTGATTTTATTATTAAATATATTTTACAATATCAGAGTGAACATATCAAGGGTTATAATTATGTTCACTAGGGTTCGGTGAATCATACCTATATTCTGATATGCCAATATGGTGTGATTTTCTTTAGTTACAACATGTTAAAGTTGCTTTACCGACACGATGATCTCGCGGTCGACCACCGCGATTGATTTCATTATTAAATATCTTTTACAATATCCTTGTTGAGTGGGCATATTGTGGGTTATGTAACTGTGTTCTCCAGGATTTAATTTCATCACTATACTAGAGTAAGTAGCGATCCATTTCAACATACAGTAGTCTCCTAATTATTCGATTTTCAAAAGTTATCGCGATCGTTTAACTCGTACTACCAGCTTGGGCGTTAGGCGAATTTAATGTCTTCATAACTTTTATAATTGATCAAAATAAGGTTTATTCAGATTTTTTTAAGAAGAATATAGTGTTTAATTTTAACGTACAGTAGTCTTCCAATTGTTTGTTTTTTAACAGTTATCACGTATTAAACTTTGTGCGGTTGTGGATTCTCGTCGGCGATGCCGATCTTCAGACAAGGTTTACCTTTATAACTTTTGAACTAAGGAGGTGATCAAAATGGTGATTATATTTGTCCTTTGTTAAGGAGGATATTGGTAGGTATTCATTTCAGCATAAATATACTGTAATCTCCTGATATCTTGAAAGTTTTTAATTACCATGTATTAAACTCCATGCTCCACTGAATTCTCATCGACGACTCCGGCCTCCAGTCATGGCTATCTCATGACACTATAACTTCTAAAATAAGAGTGGGGAAAACAGGGACTACACAGGTTTGATAAAAAGGATATAAGAGGTTTGGGGGGGTGATTAAAAAGGGGGGGTGGTGTAGTCGCCTATGTTGACAAGCTATTCCGCCTAGAGGTCAGGCCAGTCGCTGCTCACTCACACACATGCAGAGCCCTGCCTGCTCACGCACACACACGCAGAATCATTAAAATCGACAGAAAAAATATTCTAATTTAAATAATGTTTTAACTATACAAACTCTACAAACTGTACGTTGCTTAACCGTTGTATCATTGAATATACGGAGCAATGATTGTAGGTGTTATTGTATGTATCTATAATTAAATTGTAATCAGTAAGAGATCCAATACAAAAAACTGTGGAGTTATGCAAAAAACTGCATTAATTATTTGCCGTTTTAAAGATTTTAAGCTTTAAAAAGTTGAAATGTCCGCCATTTTCAAATGAATAAGAATAGAAAACTAAATTAAACACCAAATTAGCCATAAACAAGTATAATACACATGCCAAGTTTCAAGTAATCGGTGTTTGAAGAAGTTTGCTTTTCCCTCGTGAATCATCACTTGCATTATAACATACGCGTTTAATAATCAGTCCGTGCTTGTAATATTTTTGTGCACCGATAATAATTCCAAGTATGCGAGGGTTTGAAAAAGTTTGTACATCAATAAAAATGTCAACTAAACAATGTTTGATGGAGTTTGCATTTTCATTATCACACAAGCTACAATCTTGGGTTATGTCAACCCACGAAAATCAATCAGAGATCATGTCAGAGAAAAACATCGCATAACTCCACGGGAAATAGAGATGAGCGAATCCAGCACCCCTTTGAAAGTTCAATTCCACGCAGTTTACATCAGTGAACCAAGACTAGGTATTTGAAGAAGTTTCGACTACCATTCGCAAGTATAGAGAGTACATACCTAGAAACGAGAACCTGTGTACGGAAACCCAGTCCATGATTCACATTTTTGCCTGAACAGACCTCTAAAGTGTTACAGAGTTGTCTGACTTCGAGCCTTTCTCGTATGTGAGTTAGTTTTAAACACTTAACTTGTACATTGACGAATCGAACACCCTTCTTGCTTAAGCCACAATGTGCATTATGGTGTACGTGGTGAATGGAACTAACAACGCTTGAAGTAAACTGCACACATGTGTTGTGATACGTCTTTGCACAAGATTCTACCGTATCGATACCAATGGTGGTGACAGTAGTATTACTAGTAGTAGTAGTAGTGGTCATCGACACATCGATCACTCTTCTTGTTTCAGTCACAATATGCATTATGGTGTACTTGATGATTGATACTAACAACGCTTGAAATAAACAGCGCACATGTGTAGTGATGCGTCTTGTCACAACAGGTTAGATGTATCATTTTCTCATTCAAGATCAATTGAAATTTGATGTGTAATCTCATTTCATCTGCTGGGAATTATGTCCACGTTAACTGATGTACATCCTCACGTGGTTCGCAAGTGCGCAAGTGTAATGAGTATTCAGTTTTTGAATTAAACTTGACGGTCTTTTTTCTTTTTGTTTCATATGCTGATGCTGACGTTTCATATGGAATTCGCTTTCTCGTATGTTAATACGTTAAAACGTAACTTGTTCATTGATGCATCGATCACTCTTCTTGTTTCTGTCACAATATGCATTATGATGCACTTGATGATTGATACTAACAACGCTTGAAATAAACTGCGCACATGTGTAGTGATGCGTAATCTCATTTCATCTGTTGTGATTTGAGTCCACGTGAACTATTGTTCATCCTCGCGTGGTTCGTAAGTGTAGAGAGTATTTAGTTTTGGATTCAACTTAACGAACTTTTTTATTTTTGTTTTCTTCATGCATACGATTCAAATGGAATTCGCTTTCGAAAAATACGACTCTTGTACCTTCTAGCACTTGATTGCGAACCTTTATCTTATTTTAATTCCTTTAAAACATAATTTGTTCGTTAGCGCATCGATCACTCTTCTTGCTTCAGTCACAATGCGCATTATGTTTCAAACAAGCCTTAAATAAAACAAAGGAAGAAGGGTTTGAAATTTGCTACTTTAGAGAAAATTTTCCCAACGGTATGAGTATTGTAAATAAAGCAATCGTCACTTGCATTGTAACATACGCGTTTAGTAACCAGTTCGTACTTGTGATATTTTTGTACACCAATAACAATTCCATGTAAGAAGTTTGTACGTCGATAAAAAAATCCAATTAAACGATGTTTGAAGAAGTTTGTGTTTTCACTATTACACAAGCCACAATATTGGGTTATGTCAACCCACGAAAATGAAAACCAGCAGCATCACGTCGCTGTGTTAGGTTACGATAGGTATAGTTAGGTTTATCAAGACTGTTTCCAGTTAAAATTGGAAACATGGCCAGACGTATCTCATCGTTAGGTTACGATATGCAGTGTAAAGTTAGGTTCGAGCACAGAAATAGACAACGTGGTCAGTCGTTTGCGAGATTTCGCAAAAAACCCGCCACACCCGCCACACGCAGAACCGGCCAATACACCCTACTTAGGTTACATTATCATGTACCTAGCTTCCTACCAAATTTCAGCACCACCATTCCAGAATTATACATTTGTTACTAAACATAACTACGTATAAATTCCAGTGGGTTAGAGCCCCATAGAACTTTTGGAACGGGAGGAAGACATGGTTTGAGTGGAATTTCAAGACCATCTATTCTGTAGTTGGTTGTGATAGTTAACATGGGAATAATAAAGGCCAGAGGGGTGAAGCCCTAAATAATTTGTTATCAGGAGTGGACCTATGACTGATTTGAGTTAATTAGCCATCTTCTTACTGAACTTCAGCCCTATGAGTCCAGTAGTAGGTGTGAGATGGTAAACATAACTTTAAAGTGGGGTGGGGTCCCAAAGGATCTTTGGATTGAGGGAACATCTACTTTGATTTTGGTGTATTATTTATTTCCATACAAAATTTCAGCTCCACCGATTCAGTCTTGGCGTATAATGATTAACTTGGGTATATTTAAGGACTTGTGGCAAAGTCCTAAAGTACAAATTTTACCAGAGGTAGGCCTATATCTGCCTTGAGCTATCAGCTCTCTTTCTATTGACTTAATCATTATGTAGCTTCGCCAGTCAATTAGTAGATGCATTATGGTTTGAGTAATTATTTTGAAGGTCAAGAGGACAGAGCCCTAAAACATTTGAGGAACAAGGGAATACAAAATATTTAATACTACCTATAAGCCTAAGGAACCTATAAGTAAGGATGGGGAAGCCATCGATCACGAAAACATTTATTTTAAATGTTAGAATACAACAAATAAAAATAAATGATTCGTAATTCGCAGGGTTTTAATTGTATATTAAGATTAAGGGAACAAGATTAGATTAACAGAAGACCACCAAAGCCAGCTTCAAGCAGATCTTTATCAGAATGTGTCAGTCAGATGTAACAAGATGAGAATCAGAAATTATTTCAACTTTATTTTCAGAGTCTCCATACAATGTGAAGCAAAATTAGCATGCCATGAATTACGTTACGAATTTTATTAAACCTTCTTTATTCTTAATGGTATTTTATCCAAAATGTGTTAAAATTTTTCAAAACCCAGCAGAGAGTTAACACATTTTAGACCTAAGAGTATGTATTTACAGCAAAGAAAAATAGCCAATATCAAGTAAAAAGGTTTTGAAAAAGAATGAGTTATTATATATTTGGAAAATTGTTGGCACATTTATACACAATCGGAATTCCAAAATCCTGAGTTGCCACAAGCCCATCTATTTAATAGTCTGTGTCAAGAAGGACTGAACTATCATTACAGATAATAATATTGATACAATTCACGCTCATCAAAGCGAGATATTGCTCGATTTCGAGCAATGGGTTTACTAGTTTGTTTATATAACAACCAGTCAGCAGTTAAAGAAACACTCACTGGTGCTTATGTGGTTCCCTGAGAACATTGACTAGTTAAATTGAATGTAAATTGCATTTCTATATCAAATCTCCAATTTCATACTGCAAAGATAGTTCTTATCATTTCATAGTATACGCTTCTTTTTTCATGATACTTTGCCGACACCCCTTCATTTTTGTTCATTTTTTTATGATTACGCATAAGATTCACTCAACACCTAAAGAAATCATCTTTTGACTTTCCGTGCCTCTGCCTTACCTTCCCACCTACGGTAATGTTTCTTGCCAATGTGAAAATATGCTTAAAAGGGGGCTCCAGACAGCAACTATTTTCGAGTCTACCAGCCTCTCCCAAGGGGACAATGTTAACTTTCAAAGCCCCTCCCTCCTTAACGGATTTACAGATAACGTTGATACATGGCTAATTTTAAAGACAAAAAATCAAGCGATTTCAATGAGCAAAATGTCGGTGTCACAAATAATGATGGTTCAACATAATTCCAAAATATTTAATATTTATGATTTCTTTATGGATGAACAGTTTGTGGTATCGACATTCTGCCCACTGAAGTTGATAGGTATTTTTTTCTTTTACATGAACCATAGATAAACAATTTCGGGTAACCCGTTGAGGAGGGACGGGCTTTGGAAGTTGAGGAGGGACGGGCTGTGGAAGTTGAGGAGGGACGGGCTGTGGAAGTTGAGGAGGGACGGGCTTTGGAAGTTGAGGAGGGACGGGCTGTGGAAGTTAACTTTGGCCTTATAGGAGAAGCGGGTAGAAGCCGGTGACTGGAGGCCGCTCTTAGACTTATAAGGCCTTAGTCGTGTAAAATTTAATACTAAATAGATTCAGTTGGAGTATTTAGTATATTTAGAGTCTGGTCTCAATTAAATATCTACTAATCTTAAATACAGATATCTTTTAAATACAGATATGGATATTTACATCTGAAATGACACTTCGTGAACACGGATCACAAGAAATCCAGCGTGGATACAGACTTAATTTGTATTGGGGGGATCATAATACTTAGAATATATATTACTACGAGTTGAGAGATTTTTCTAATTTCAAAAAAGTAAAGTCGAACTCCAAACGAGTCGGGAATAACGATTATTTAAATTTTTTATTGTACATAAAACTACGATTTTTGGCCGCTTCCCAATTAAACTGCTAAAGACTGATAGTCAATAACGTGTTTAATAAAATGAGATACTGTTTATCGTAAAATATATTTCTACCAAACTTTTAAAATATGTCATTCATTTCCATCACAGCAAAACAATAATTCGAAATATTTTATAGAAATTACAGTCCACAACAAGTATAGAAAACTATTAATGTTTCATAAAAGAAAATATTAACAATCATTAATCTCATATTGTGTTTTTAAGTGATCCTGGATTTTTTCAGAATCGCTTGACTCGCATGAATCATAGTTCCATAGATAAAATTTCTATTAGCCTTTATAACCCCTGTTGTTAAAGGACAGTTTACCACCTGGTAAAAAATTAATCTTTCAAAAGGGGCCCAAAAATTCAATCTTCATCACACAACTGCCACCATTACAATTTTCCAACAAATATTGAAAACCTAAGGGACATCTTATCTGGAGTAGTATTGAAATTGTAGTAACAGAATTCTTACTTGGAGGTTATTTCAACCCTAAATGTTGGACTCGTTAAAAACATGTTTGATTTGAAATGTTATTTAGATAAGAAGAAATGTTTATATACCTTAAAAAGATCAAATAAATGGACACATTTTTCAAGAATTCTGCACATTTTTAATCAAGGAATAAGGCATGTTCATATGGTCAAAACGAGTGATAGAATTAGTTACATGGACATGAAGGATTATGTATTTGCGTTTGTTTATGAATAGAGGGAAAATGGCAGTCACCATGTACAGGCTTCACTTATTCCTGGAGATTGTCATGTGTTTCGTGTTTGTACACACTAGATGTATTAAGCTCGTTGATTAAACACCATAGTCATTTCCTATAGTAAAATCCCAGATTAAAACCTGGTTTAACCTGCACCATATTAGAAGATTTCCTGATTGCTGACTGTGCCAGCCAGCAACTGGTACAAAAGGATATATTTTATTTATTTCTACCATTTAAAGAGATTTATAAAAATAAATTACAATAAAAAGTAAAGGCCCGTCAATTAAAATACCCCCGTCGCAGTAAACCTGCGTACTCAGCGAATTTACAATGCATAATATATGTCTGTCTAAATACCACATAAAGCCGCATACCAAGTTTCATAAAAATATATTCACATATAAGCGATTTTAATTATTCTCCATTAGAATAACATTGGTAATGAGTACGTAGGTTTGCTGAAACAAGGAACACAAACAATTGTTTTTTATGCAAATATAAATAGAGTTTAACCAGGCGAAGCCACATACCAAGTTTCATCAATATTCAATCATAAATAAGCGCTATATAACATTCTAGTTATTCTCCATAAGAATAACTTAGGGGCTGAGTACGCAGGTTTGCTGCTACGGGAATAATCAACAAAAAATCATTTTTTTGTGGAAATATCAATATACCAATACTTCATGAAGCCACATACCAAGTTTCATCAACATACATCCATAAATAATCGAGATATCAAATTTTATTTATTCTCCATAAGGATAACATTGGACAACGTACTGTGTTTAGCACTTTGAATATCTCTGCAACGGTTGGGCGTAGAATCACAATTTAAACATCAAAATGATTGTTTTGTGGAGCTGAACAGATTGGGAAAAGCAAATGTGAAGTTTACATTAAAATGAACTTAGGAAAAACCAAAAACCGTTTTCCCGTAAGATTAACATGGGAGATTTTATGAGTAGGTTTTTTTGGATTTTCTCCGCAACCACTCAACCTAGGTTAATAATTCAAAAAACTATATTATTTGTTTTTTAAGCTCAATAACATGGTCAAAATCAAAATTAAGTTATTTAACATTTTAGGGTGAAAAATGCAAAAAACTGATTTTTGGAAAATTTAAAACCCCCATAAACCCCTCTTCCCATGATCCGATTTTTCTGGTTTTCGAACTTAAAGTCATGAATGTCATTTTTCACATTTGAGCCAAATTTCATCAAAATCAGACCTTTTTTACTCAACTTACCGTGTTAACGGACACACACATATATATATATATATATATATATATATATATATATATATATATATATATATATATAAATTTGAACGAATAGTGTTTTTGTCATCTGGGGACCTCAAAACAAAAATTTATCATGGTCTCGGAATTAAGTCTACCATGAGACCTACGGTAATAGCTTCTTCCCTATAGGGGAAAGTCGCTAAAAATAGAAAACAAATTAGATTTTTATTTTTGGTAGAATAGATTAAACGGACATACTGCTACATAGGGTATTTGTTCATTAATATTGTTACCATTCAATTGCAATAAACTTTACAATGAGCAATGTTATAAATATACACCCGTCGCAGCAAACCTGCGTACTCAGCGAATTTCCAATGCATATATATGTGACTCACTACTACATAGAGCTATTTACCAAGTTTCACAAAAATACATCCATAAATAAGTGATATATAGCATTTTATTTATTATCCATAATAATAACATTAGGGTTGAGGACGCAGGTTTGCTGCAACGAGGAAGATAAGTAATGTGTTTTTTTGCAATTATCAATACAACTGAACCAGGTGAAGCTATATACCAAGTTCTCTTAATGTAGGTTCATAATTAAGGGAGATATACAACTTTACTTATTCTCCATATGAATAACATGGGGACCGAGTATGCAGGTTTGCTGCTAGGGCGACTATCAACAAAAAACTTGTTTTTTTGTGCTAATATCAATATACCACAACTAGTTGAAGCCACATACCAAGTTTCATCAATATACATTCATAAATAATCGAGATATAGAATTTTATTTATTCTCCATAAGGATAACATTGGACAAAGTACTGTGTTTAGCACTTTGAATATCTCTGCAACGGTTGGACGTAGAACAACGATTAAAACACCAAAATGTTTGTTTTGTTGAGCTAAACACATTAATAAACAGAAATGTGAAGTTTTTAGTAAAACTATCTGGAAAAAATCTAAAAACATTTTTCCCATAAGATTAACATGGGACACGTTTTTTGGGGTTTTCTCCGCAACCACTTAACCTAGGTTAATGATTCACAGTACTATATTATTTGTTTTTTTAAGCTCTATAAAATGGCTATAATCAAAATTGTGTGTTCTTCACATGTTGGGGTCAAATTTGCAAAAAACCGATTTTTGGAAAATTGTAAACCCCGATAAAACCCCCTTCCCATAGTGCGACGATCTGGTTTTCGAACTTAAAGTCATAAATGCTACTCTCCACATTTGTGCCAAATTTCATCAAAATCGGGTGTTTCTTTCAAAGGTTATCGTTGTAACGGACACACACACACACACACACACACACACACACACACACACACACACACACATATATATATATAAATTTGAACGAATAGTGTTTTTGGCATCTGGGGACCTCAAAACGAAAAGTTATCATGGTCTCGGGCTTAAGTCTTACCATGCCACCTACGGTAATAGCTTCTTCCCTATAGGGTAAATTCGCTAAAGACAAGATCCAAGTTTTGGGGGGCATAACCACCATGACCCCCGCCCCATCATATCCCTGCCTGAAGAACACCTGGCCAGTGGTAATAATAGGCTACAATCGCTATCGGTTGAATTGTACTGGATAATATTTAAATTTATTTAACCACCAGTGTCTATGTTTGACATGTTCTCAAATCCAAGATAAATTATATTAATATAGTTAAACTGTTGTTACTTGTTGCAAGTTACACGTTGTTTAAGGTGAATGTTTCTCGCCGTTGATTTATCTACACATATTACTAGATGTTTTATAAAGAGAATAATAGAAAAAAATTATCACACAAATCTACATTTCCTATATTACTGTTGGCCTTGTTAGGGAGCCTGAAGATAAACTGCAAAAACAAGGTCAATTTTAAATATAAAAGAGTTCGCACGCAGCACGCTGACGTGAGGGAAGTGAATTTCCACATACAAAACTTTTAAAACTCAAAACCAGTGTAAAAACATAAATTTATTCCAATTTTATTGAAATCTGAAAACATTGATTTTTTTGGCTGTTCTGATGCTCCTGGTTTCATTTACCTGCAATGCTAGGAATACAATTTTGCGCATTATAAGGTTAGGAGAAGGTCCAGTCAGGCTTGAAAGTAGGCGCGAGGTTGCTGGGGTTGATACAAATACACCAACAAATGAATAACATGCTTTTCTAATGTAAAAACCCCATAAGACAACGTACTGTGTTTAGCCGATATACATTAGTAGGGTGGCAAGGGGCACCCTACTTACATTTTCTTTAATAACTCGGTAAACATTTATGCTAGAATGACGAGAGAGGGCTTAAAACTTTCGCTCCACAAATTCCCATCTTAATTTAAGCATTAATTTCATGTCCGGGGCTTTTCTGACCTTTTTGGGCCCAAATACTCAAAATTTGAAAGAATAATCCCCAAAAAAGGGGGTTAAAGTTTTCCGATTGTTTTTCCCAACTGATTATAGAAAGGAACATCCCTACCAAATTTGAAGTAAATCGAACAAAAAATGCTACCGCTAGAGTGCATACATATATATATATATATTAGAGAATCAAATTCACAGAATAGGGTTACTATAAGAGGGTACTCATAGTTATTTTCATGTTTTTATGCTTATATATATACAATTTTGAACGACCCTCCAAAAGGTGTTCAGGGGGTCACGTTAGGAACTTCTATGGTGGTCCTGGGCTTAAGTTTCACCGTGCGGGTCATGCTAATAGTTCACTTTTCCATAGGAAATTCACTAAAAACTAGCGTAATTGAAGACTTTTTGGCATCTTTAATTTCAATTCATATATTTTTTAAGTATTTTAACTTTGTCATATCTTAACAACAAGATATGACATCGGTCTATGAGCAGACCGATTTAGGATACCAGGAGAGATTATTCTCGATTATTGCACTCCCGAGAGTCCAGTTAGTGTGGAGTAACTGACCTTGCCAGTTCGAAATCACCTTGGTAGATCCTATGCGTGTTTTTGAGCATTATATCGGTTTAACTATGTCAAAAAAAAGAACGTAAAATGTATAGTATGTTTTGTTCATTTAGGATAATGTAAAATATATGGTCCAGCTGAATTAACTAAACTTATTAAGATGATTTTGTAGTTCACTCAAATCATATTATGATTTGCAACTCTTCAGTGCCCCCTCCCTCAACATCCGAGATTATTCGCAGCCCTACATTTGCATTTGTAAATAACGATATTTCATGTTCATGGAATATCGGTAATATTTTTAAACAGATGATATAAGTTCCTGAGGCACGTTGCTTCTGAGGCTGCGGTGGAGGAGGTGGTGGCAAGACGCGCTCCGACGAGCATGACGACAGCCAGGACGGAACGAACGAGCGATCGTCAGCCAATGAGCAATAAATGCGTTAACAGCCAACGAGCCTAAGTACATAATAGGCCATATTGCCGTTATTGATCCGCCAGTGATTGGAAGCGCGGTCGAGCGCGGAGCCCCCCACGCCTGTCTCCACCGGCCCGTTAATTATGCCTCAGAACAATGCGACAGCGTTTATGGAGCGAATCGGCGAAATTGAATTTCTGTTTTAGCGTTTAATATTCCATATCAGTTGGCAGAACCGATATCGAGTTTTACGCCAGAGGTCGATTCAAAGTTAATGTTTCCTGCAGATGATAAGATTGTCACCTTCTCGCCTGTTGTCATAGCGATAACGCTAATGAAAGAGTTTAATGTTACAGGTACCGATGCACTCCGCTTTTGAAGTGTATCGGCTCGACTCTTGCATCTGAATTCACATCGTTTGTGTTGTTGTACAGTCGTGAATAAATTGAGTGAAGCCGAAACGTCATGGATGATTGTCTACTCATTATTTACCTTTTCAGCTAGGCCATGTAAAACAACATGATTATTTCGAATGAATAAATTTTAATGTTCGTTTAAACATAAAATTCCAAAATAAATCATAACTTACTACCACAATAATTTCACAAAGTTGTTCGAAACTCCATTTCACACGGATACACTCAATGTTGTCTACATTTATGTCTACATTTACATACTGCAGCGTTACACCCATTGAAACCCAACATATTTACTTCTTTTTTAGCGAATTTCCCCTATAGGGAAGAAGCTATTACCGTAAGTCTCATGGTAAGACTTAAGCCCGAGACCATGATAACTTTTTGTTTTGAGGTCCCCAGATGTCAAAAACACTATTCGTTCAAATTTATATATATGTATGTGTGTATATATATATATATATATATATATATATATATATATATATGTGTGTGTGTGTGTGTGTGTGTGTTCGATAACACGATAACTTGAGTAAAAATCGTCCGATTTCGATTAAATTTGGCTCAAATGTGTAAACTGACATTCATGACTAAGTTCGAAAACCATAAAAATCGGACCATGGGAAGGGGGGTTTATGAGGGTTTTAAATTTTCCAAAAATCAGTTTTTTGCACTTTTCACCCTAAAATTTTTAAAACACTCAATTTTGGTTTTAAGCATTTTATAGAGCTTAAAAAAACAAATAATATAGTATTTTTAATTATTAACCTAGGTTAAGTGGTTGCGAAGAAAATCAAAAAAACCTGCTCATAAAATTTCCCATGTTAATCTTATGGGAAAAAGGTTTTTGACTTTTCCTCAGTTCATTTTAATGTAAACTTCACATTTGCTTATACAAATCGATTCAGCTCTACAAAACAATCATTTTGGTGTTTAAATTGTGATTCTACGTCAAACTGTTGCAGAGATATTCAAAGTGCTAGACACAGTACATTGTCCAATGTTATCCTTATGGAGAATAAATAAAATTTTATATCTCGATTATTTATGAATGTATATTACTGAAACTTGGTATGTGGCTTCACATAGTACTGGTATATTGATATTTGCACAAACAATTGCTTTTTTGTTGATTATCTCAGGTGCAGCAAACCTGCATACTCAGCCCTAATGTTATTCTTACGATGGAGACTAAGTAAAGTTTTATATCTCCCTTAATTATGAACATAAATTAATAAAACTTAGTATGTAGCTTCACCTGGTTGAGTTATATAGATAATTGCATAAAAACACATATTTTGTGTTCCTTGTTGCAGCAAACCTGCGTACTCAGCCCTAATCTTATTCTTATGGAGAATAAATCAAATGCTATAGAAGACTTATTTATTTATGTATTTTTATGAAACTTAGTAAGTGGCTTTATGTGGTAGTGAGAAACATATGCATGCATTGGAAATTCGCTGAGTACGCAGGTTTGCTGCGACGGGGGTATTGTATATGTATTCCAGTTATTAACTGGAAACTCAATTGATAACTCATTGTTCCCTGAGGAATACACATTTCGTATACACATTTGATTAATTTTTAATCTTCATTAAGTGTTGTTTGTATAGTCACTGTTGTCAGGAAACTATATGTTGACACTTGGGGATATTTACCATCTAGAATGCATACGGTAGGAATCATGCGCAGTTTTGATACCGGTCTGCTTTGTTTGGATAATAGTTACGTCACCTTGTTCACAAAATTTCCTTAATAATTGGGAGTTGGGAACGAAGTTTTAATTTTGGATTCAAATAGTACAACCATCACAGAAAACAATCTATAATTCCCTGTGCTAAAACAAATACCCCCGTCGCAGCAAACCTACGTACTCAACGAATTTCCAATACATAATATATGTCTTAATGTGTAATGTTATAAAAAAGAGGTGGTTTCTGTTTGTCTGTCTGTCCGTCTGTCTGTCTGATGTTCCGGGTGAACGCAAAAACTACTGAACCGACTGGGCTAAAACTTTACACATAGGTAGATCTTGAACCCATGCAACACATAGGCCTATTCACTTCCTTCAAATCCCCACGGGCTACGCCCCCTGAACGTTCTAAGTTTCAATTTTTACATTTCGAAGAAAGAAAACATTCAGAAACTGTAATGCGGACAGCTGAGGACACTTCCATTTGACAGCTTAAAGAGCAGAAGCAAGAACAGCTGTTTCAAGCTAACTAAAATGCAAATTTCATTGGCTATAAAACGGGTAAAGACAACCCCTGTGCGAAGAACAGGTACATCAGCTAGTAGAATTTAACTAAGCGGAGCCACATACCAATTTTCATCAATATTTAATCATGAATAAGCGCTATATAACATTTTAGTTATTCTCTATAAGATTAACATGGGAGCTGAGTAAGCAGGTTTGCTGCAACAATGAACCAAAAAATGAGGTTTTGTGCAATTATCAATTTAACTCAACCAAGTGAAGCTACATACCAAGTTTTATTAATTTATGTTCATAATTAAGAGAGTCATTACATTTTACTTATTCTCCATAAGAATGACATGGGGGCTGAGTACGCAGGTTTGCTGCTACGGGAATAATCAACAAAAAACCATATTTTGTGCAAATATAACAGTACTACGTGAAGCCACATACCAAGTTTCATCAATATACATTCATAAATAATGGAGATATCAAATTTTATTTATTCTCCATAAGGATAACATTGGACAACGTACTGTGTTTAGTACTTTAAATATCTTTGCAACGGTTGTATGTAGAATCACGATTTAAAGACCAAAATTATTGTTTTGTGGAACTGAACAGATTGGTAAGCAAATGTGAAGTTTACATTAAAATGAACTGAGGAATAAACAAAAACCTTTTTCCCTTAAGATTATTAACATGGGAGATTTTATGAACAGGTTTTTTTATTTTCTCCGCAAGCACTTAACTAGGTTAATAATTCAAAATACTGTATTTTTTTTTGTTTAAGCTCTATAACATGGTCAAAAACAAAATTAAGTTTTTTTTAAATTTTAGGGTGAAAAATGAAAAAACCCGATTTTGGACAATTTAAAGCCCCCCGTCCCATGGTCCGATTTTTCTGGTTTTCGAACTTAAATTCATAAATGTCATTTTACACATTTTAGCCAAATTTCATCGACTTCGGACGCATTTTACTCAAGTTATCGCATTCACGGACACACACACACACACACACACACACACACACACACACACACACACACATACACACACACACACACACACACACATATATATATATATATGCACAAAAAAAAATATATATATAATTTTGAACAAATAGTGTTTTTGTCATCTGGGGACCTCAAAACAAAAAGTTATCATGGTCTCGGGCTTAAGTCTTACCATGAGACCTACGGTAATAGCTTAAACCTATAGGGTAAATTCGCTAAAACGAGTTCGCACGCAGCACGCTGACGTGAGGGAAGTGAATTTCCACATAATAACTTTTAAAACTCAAAATGAAAGTAAAAACATAAATGTATGCCAATTTCGATTGAAACCTGAAAACATTGATTTTTTGGCTGTTCTGATGCTCCTGGTTTCATTTACCTGCAAAGCTGGGAATACAATTTTGCACTTTATAATGTTAGGAGAAGGTCCAGTCAGGCTTGAAAGCAAGCGTGAGGTTGCTGGGGATGATAAAAGTACTGTAACAAAGGAATAACAGGCTTTTCTAGTGTAAAACCCCCATAAGACAACGTACTGTGTTTAATCGAAACACATTTTCTTTAATAATTCGGTAAATATTTATGATAGAATGACGAGAGAGGGCTTAAAACTTTTGCCTCACTAATTCCCATATTTTTAGATGCTTTAATTTTACATCCGGGCTTTTCTGACCCTATTTGGTTTCTGACCCTTTTCTGACCACTTAATCTAGGTTAATAATTCGAAATCATATTTTATTTGTTTTTTAAGCTATATAACATGGTCAAAACCAAAATTAAGTGTTTTAAAAATGTTAGGGTGAAAAATGCAAAAAACTGATTTTTGTAAAATTTAAAACCCCCATAATACCCCACTTCCCATGGTCCAATTTTTCTGGTTTTCGGACTTAAAGTCATGAATGTCACTTTACACATTTGAGCCAAATTTCATCAAAATCAGACGCTTTTTACTCAAGTTATCGCATTCACGGACACACATATATACACATATATGTATATGTGTATTTATATAAATTTGAACGAATAGTGATTTTGGCATCTGGGGACCTCAAAACAAAAAGTCATCATGGTCTCGAGCTTAAGTCTTACCATGAAACCTACGGTAATAGTTTCTTCCCTTTAGGGGAAATTCGCAACAAATAATTTACATAACCTAAATAATGTCGACTTATGAAAATGTTTCAAATTCCCAAGTCAAGTAATTAATGGAGCTTTGATTTAATCATACTAGTGGTCCTGTTGCTCAAATCCGAGCAAGTTTGTACCCAATGAAGGTTACGTCAGTTAAGCAGATATATCATTAAAAATATTAAATCTATAATTATAGTGTACCAATTTTAATGTTTGACACGTCATTGCAAGCCTCTGATCACACAAATTTGTGTGAAATGTCACTAACGGTGTTTACTGTGTTTTAACTAATGATATATGCGTTAAAATTATTAAAAATTAGTGTTTTAAAATGTTCGTTTAAAAATATTCCACTTGTTCAACTTTTGAGTTGGTTTTATAACTTTTTCAAGTTATGCTCTTCATTACTTTGTAGTAAATTTTCCAAGCCTAACGAAAATCACCATCCACTTTGGTTGGTTTCCTCACAGTTTTTTAACTACATGTAAAAACCCTAAACGACCTCAAAATTGCTGACTAGGCTTATGTCTTCTGAAAATTATAATTCGTGTAAGGGGTACCTTTGTACAGCCATTGGACGGATTTTAATATTAGACTCCTCATTGGAAAATCGTAATTTGTAGATTGACAAATAATTATGAAAGTCTGACATATTTTGTAATTTATGGAGGATAACCCTAAAATATTAATCAACAAGAAAAACATTACAAATTTGTTAAAAAATTACTTTTTTCAGTTATCCCTTGCATTTGCTTCATCAGTTCTGTCAACTTTAGTGTTCCACAAAGATTTAATGGGAATTTCACAATCTTCAAAAATATAACATCTATTGTGATCGATTAGTCCGCCGTTTTTGAGATAGATAAAAATACAAACAATCTCCAAATTCATAATCATCTTCATCAAAAAAATTCATTGCTATCTTTAGCAATGTAAAATGAGTGTAAGGATATTTGGACGGATTTTAATATTGAACCCCTCAAAGGAAACCCTCAATAACATAGATTGTGAAATAATTACGAAATTTCTAACATTTTTTCATTTACGGAGGAAAAAGTAAAAAATATTAAATTGTAATAAACACTTAGAAATGAATTAACAAATTAGAGTTTTTACCAATTAAACCATGTTTTTGTTTACCAGTTAGTGAAGAAATGCTTCATATGGATTAGTAGAAAAATGCATAAGATTCAAGAATAGTTTTTAATTACAGATAATAAATCAAAACAACCTCCAAATTTGCAAACAATCTTTGACAATATATATTGCGTGTAAGGAATATTGCTGTATACAACTGAATCTGGAGCTCCACGAGACCGATTTGAATATATAGGCCCTCATTGGAAACCATTAGTTTGGATTTTGAGATAATTATGAAAGTCAAAAATTCGATTTTAATGAAAAAGGTAGAAAACTACAATATTCCCTTTTAAAAAATTCTGTTAAAATAATAAAAAATTAATAATTTGTTTATTGTTATCCAGCTTTCAGCTCAGTCTTATTAGTATGTTTTAGAAGTTCATAATAGCATGTTGTCGAGGATCTCCTGAGCTTCATGAATAGTACCTTTCACTATTGATATATTTAGCAACTTTTATCAAAATAACTTTTAAGTTTGAAATGCATTTATTTTCATACCGTTGCATTTGTCATACAACGGACTTTGTTGCATAATATACGTACCACCTTTTTATCCTACCCTATAAACTATCCTACTCATGTCAACACCAACCTTTGTATTATGAGGCATTTAAATTTAAATTTTTAAATATGATACATGCCTTGGAAATGCTAAATATGTTAAGACTAATGCGTTTAAAATTAAATGTGATTTAAATGGAATATTGTGTGACTTTTAACTTCTTTTAACTTGTTTACAATGTTTTACAATTTTGGTATAAAGATTGTTGGCGTTCATGTAATAAAATATGAAGTAATAAAATTACAAAATTAGGATAAACAATTAATTAAAATTAGTTGTCAATAGTTTAAATATTAGTACAAAGTATAATAAGCAGACTAAAATATATTTTCAATTTTCAAGTAAAACACTATTATACTATTGTCACCAGAGTAAGGCTTGAAATATCTACTTTATATAGTTTTATAACAAATAAATAAACGTTTATGTGTATTTGTGTGTGTTTGTGTACAGGGCCTTCCAGCGTATCGTATAGAAAAAAGTTATTTGTCTAAAACTGTTGCCAAATGTTGGATTTTTTCATGTATTGTTTGCAAAACAAACGTTGTTTTGACATTTTATGCGTTGGATAAAGCGCCCCTCATGGAGCCAAGGAAAAATAATCAGCGCTATAAAGGAGATACATAAAAGGTTTTTACTTTATTTATTTAAAATTTTTATAGTTTTCTTATGTTTTACTCATTTAATAGTGAGTAAATGTACTTTAAATTGTGTTTATTGTATTATTCAAGCCAAGGGCTTTTATTTGATACCATCCATTACTAACCTCGGTGAATATATTAAGTGACTTTTGAATCAATTATATTACGATTTCCAATATTTTTATGACGTCATATCTCAAAATGCTCAAGGGTACCGAAGTGGCACCCGTCATATTCGGATTCAGCACAATTTTTACATTCAGAATCAGCAAAAAAATCTTATACACTGAAATTGTTTACTTTCTTAAGAAAGGTATTCAGTGGGCACCGGACTATAGCGTATTAATGTATAGATTAAATACATGTTTACAAATAAGTTCCTAAGGGTAGTTCACGATTATCCTCATAGATTGCCGCATTACAGCACATTAAATTTTCCATCCTGTAAAAAAATCTGTTTATCATCATCTTCTTAAAAAATAAGGCGATTTTCGTGATCGGGCTACCGGCGAAACTATTAGGTTTAAATTATGGTTGATTCGCTATTTGAATGCCCTTGGCGTCTAGGTGCCTTTTGGAGGTTTAGAAGATATACACCTTCAGGGCTTTGACCACTGGGCTTTCAAAGTTCCAATATTAATCTTATGGAAGAATAGAAATAAATGTAATTTAACCTTTAAGAACAGCTGTTGATACTAACAAACAGCATAAAAGAAAGATCAGCTGTTTTAAGAAAACTTCTGGAATTGCATCTCAATGTAAACTAATAAGACGGTTTATATATGAGCTGAATATCTCCAAAATGGAAAAAAAACAATTTGCTCGAATTTGAGGAACTGGATTAGCTGTTCTATATTTAAATACCCCGTCGCAGCAAACCTGCGTACTCAGCGAATTTCCAGTGCAAAATATATGTCTTAATACCACATAAAGCCGCATACCAAGTTTCATTAAAATATATTCACAAATAAGCGATATATATACAATTTTAATTATTCTCCATAAGAATAACATTGGGGATGAGTACGCAGGTTTGCTGCAATAATGAACAAAAAATAATGGGTTTGTATGTAAATATCAGTAGAACTCATCAAAGTGAAGTCACAAACCAAGTTTCATCCATATACATTCATAAATAAGCGATACATAAAATTTTAATTATTCTCCATAAGAATAACATGGGGATCGAGTACCTAGGTTTGCTGCCACGGGAACCATATGCGAAAATTTTTTTTGCAAACAACAACAAACCACAACCAGATGAAGCCATATACCAAATTTTGTCAGTGTATGTTAATAAATAAGCGAGATATAAAATTTTGATTTTTCTCCATAAGAATAGCATTAGACAACGTACTGTGTTTAGCACTTTCAATATCTCAGTAACCAATTGACGTAGCGTAATGATCAAAATACCAAATTGTTTGTTTTTTAAGCTGAATTCAACGGTATAAATTAAAATTTGATTTAAATAAAAATTACATGTGAAAACCCCCAAAAAAAACATTTTTGGGGTACAAAACCCCCCAAAACCCCCCTTTGGATGGTGCGATTCGTCTGGGTTTTCGAACTCGTTCAAATAAATGGTGCTATACACATTTATACAAAGTTTTATTAAGATCGGACCTTTTTTACGAGAGTTATCGTGCTTACAGACACACACACACATATATATATATATACACATATATATATATATAATATATATATATATATATATATATATATATATATATATATGTATATATATATATATATATATACATATATAAAAATTTGAACGAATGTTGGTTTTGGCATCTGGGGACCTCAAAACAAAAAGTTATCATGGTCTCGGGGTTAAGTCTTACCATGAGACCTACAGTAATAGCTTCTTCCCTTTAGGGGAAATTCGCTAAAAGCTAATTTTGGAATATATGTAATTAAATGAAAAATCCATGTGCTATTTGAAGGTGTTTTCTTGGCACACCCCCAATATGGTAAGGCCACGATCGCAGATAATTATTGTCGAGTGAAGACTTGTAAAAATATTCGACGTAATCACGCTTATTGGATCTTTTATAGCGTTTACATATTAAATCCAGTCGGTTTGTCTAAAACTGTTGCCAAATGTTGGATTTTTTCATGAACTGTTTACAAAACAAACGTTGTTTTGACATTTTATGCGTTGAATAAAGCGCCCCTCGTGGAGCCAAAGAAAAATAATCAGCGCTATTATTTACTCTCAGCTCAAGGAGCGAAACTAAAAATTAATAACAAGGGATTCATTACTTAAAGGGTTATATATATATATTGTAGATTGTGTCAATTAATATACCGTAATAATTTCAACATATGAGAACAAATATTATCTTCTTCTTTGGGTCAGCCTGAATCGACTTCAATAATTGCAATATATGTGATGCATCATTGAAAGATACTGGCCACTAATGATTTTTTCTAACCCGGCTGATTCAATTTGCCACAACCTATAACCATGCTATAACTATTTTGTCTGTTCTTAGATACACAGTAGGCTATAGGAGTTTTAATAATCATCTGGTTAGAGAAACTTAATGTAGTGAAAAAAAGGGTTTTAAAAAGTCTTGTTTTATATTCTAAATTAAATTGTATCAAAAATGTAAGTAAATTGTGCAAATATAGAAAGGTTAATCTTCAATTTAAAACAAACCGCATGTAAACCGGTTCAGTGGAAACCTCAAATGAACTGATCAAAGAGGTGCCAAGTTTTACCCCGCGTTAAATTGCCATAAGAAAATTTTCATTTCATGTTTTAAATTGTTACCGACCAGATACCAAAATTTAAGGCAGAAAATATATCCAATGTGAAAATATAGGGGTTATTCCCTTTCGTTTGACACCACCGTGTGTAAATTGGTCCAGTGTAAGTATCACACTTTCTTCCGGAAAGTTTTTAATTTTGTGTTTTAATATATAGGATTTCAATTTACATATCCCTCCCCATGGATTGCATTTGCATAAATGTTTTACAGTTGACACTACTCAACAGTTAAAATACTGAACACAAAATTCACCAAAAAATCTGTTTAGATAAATATTCATATATTTTGATAAATTTTGATAAACTCCATGAGGTATCAAACAAAACAAAATAATTAATATTCTTGAGGTAGGACCTTTTAAATAAAACAACTGTGTTTCACAATTAAAGGAAATAACTTCAAATTTATACGTTGAACAAATTTGTATATAGTAAAATAAAAAGGTGCTTTCGTTCAGTGGTAAATTATATCAGTTTCGTGAAAATTGTGTTAAAATTAATAATGTTAATCTTAAAATAAGTGTCTAATATTTTTCCCGCTAGAGTGCAGCTTCAAAGCGTTTTAAATATACGTTAACCGATGTTGGTTTTTGTACTGCCAGTTTATTTGCTTGGAAACAGTTATACAGAGAAAATACATAACCATTCATTGATGGATATTTTATTAAAAGTAAACAACACATTTCTTATACGTTTAAATGTAGGTTAACATTAATACTTGCAGGCCGATAACATAAACTAGTTGTCAGTGCCGTCCTTGGGGCGGCGCGGCGCGACAGGCGCGACAGGTGCGGCCGCACAGGGTCTCGCGCCTACGAATACATGTTTGAGGAATGGTTTACGTTTGTTAGCTAACATTTACTAACTACGCGAATTTTAGTAATGCAACCTTTAGTTAAATAATGTGCATCTGATATAGTTTTTCTGAAAATCATTTGTAAAAACTCCATTAAAAAAAAATAATTTCGTGTGAATGAATAGTAAAATAGTCATACAGAACCTAGAAAAACAACTAATGCTACTAAAGCTTTCACAGAAATTCAAATTCAATTCTGATCGGCTTTTACATTGAAATACGAATGTATTTTATTACATTAATGTTAATGCAATTTGTATCACTGTAGCATCCACTTTCCATGTTATTCATTTATTCATAATTTGTTCATTTAAAAAGTAAACAACAATTTATATTACAAAAATTAAAAACTTAAATTGTTTTTTCGTTTAGGTATGTGTCAGTTTCGGTTCTCGATTTCATCAAGTTTTAGATATAAACAAGAAACTGAGAACCGATCTATATACATTTTGGTTTCTTCGTATCGACAGATAGATCAGTTATAATTGGCGGTAATGCCCGTAATTGACGATCGCAACACGTGATATTGGCCGTTAATAACAATTGTAGGCCTACCGCTTTAACCTACACCGTACATTACGATCGCACAACACTATATCGGACATAATGACGATTGCACTGTAATTCTTCTTAAAAGACGACCGGACCGTGATAGACAACAAGACCACATGAATATCGTAATTGATGATCGCACCACAATCGGTCGTAATATATTCCTGACCTGAAATAATCCCAAAGTAAATTAAAACCCGCCCAAAAAACGGGATTACCCTATACCGAAAATTTTCTGAAATTTCGGATCCCGGCCATCTTTGTTGTTTTTTTACATTGCGAAAATATGATTTTTTAACGCATTTTCTCTCGTTTATTTTATTGCAATTTGTAATTATTACATATTTCCCTCGTTACCGTTCCAGGCCCCATTGCGGCCTGGGCCCCTTGGCAATGGCCCTAGATGATTACATAGTTTACTGCATAAACATTTTCTGTTACATAGCCTAAACGGTTTTAGTGATATTGTTTACGCAATAATAAAATTGTGTTCTAGTAAGGGTTGAGTATTTTTCCTAACGTAACGTATAATACGTAGTGCAGGGACGACGTTTTGTGACCGGTGCGGTGGGTGATGAAAGGCAGAAGTGCGTGGAGGGGGTGGTGGAAAAGGGAAGGGTAGTACGGGGGTATTTAAGTAATTACCTGATGTAAACAAACCATAAGATTAGAATGGGAACGTTGAAATCCACTATAATACCGGACAATTAAGTTGCCAGTTGAGGGCGTGGTTTGCCAGGCTATCAACCAAGATCAGTCAATTGTAGACGTGCTGAATTGCCAAAACGCCACATCTATTATTGGCTACAGCCAAACTGTCAACTTAATTGTCCGCTATTTTAGGGCGAAGAGTAGGATACCCCCCGATATAGCAAGCCAATCAGAAGCCAGCATTTTGGTCACGTGACTTTTGACGTCATTAGGCTCCGCCCCCAAGATGGCTGCACCCATGTCGGCTTCACTTTTTCCGCCAAATTTTCTAACCTAACTTTTTTTCCCGCCAGATTTCCTAACCTCGCTTTCCCGCCACCACGTTCCCTCCAGATTTTTTTGCAGTGTTGCCAACTTAGCAGTGTTGCCAACCTATGCTCTATGGCTATTATATATATATATATATATATATATATATATATATATATATATATATATATATATATATATATATATATATGCTCTACGCTATTATATATGCTCCATGCTATGGCTCCACTATTATATATGCTCTATGCTATTATACTATCATATTCTCTACTATTATATATGATCTACGGCTACTGGTTTATACGGTTATTACTATACTCTATGGTCTTAGCTCTATGCTATTATATAATACATAATTATACATATACTCTATAGCTACACCATTTATTATTTATATAATAATATATCATCTTCTTCCTCCATGCCTCCCTCCTCTTCTTCTTACTCT
The DNA here is from genome assembly GCA_963675035.1 of Allygus modestus. NCBI lineage: Eukaryota > Metazoa > Arthropoda > Insecta > Hemiptera > Cicadellidae > Allygus > Allygus modestus. The sequence goes on from OY776111.1 coordinate 341,664,301, forward strand.
GTGCTGCACTCATCAAACGCCGTTAGTCAGCTAAAATATCCAGTTTCAACCTGTTAAAATATTGCTCCGTGATTGGTCGGAATAAGCTCGCATCCCATTGGCTGTGTTAGGCGCGCAAGCCACAGCCTTCCTCCGTCAGCTGTGACAGGAAAACACCAAGGTTAGCCGCTGCTTTCATCTTCTTCTTCTCTTTATTGAGTCTGATTATCTTAAAATTGCTAATATCTCAAAAACGGTGGGTCCTAGGGTCATTTTGACCCCAGACAACTGCCTACCACGTAATGTAGGCACTTCAGAGGAGTATTTACCTATATGAAAAGACTTAAACAAAATGTTGCGAGTTGCATCTCAAAAAATGAAGGGGCAAAATCTAAAAATTAAATATCTCAAGAAGGGCTAGGCCGATTTCAATTAAACTTGGTATGTAGGTACTTTTTAACCTCCGCTACATCATACAAAAACCTGAACTCTGTATTGTGGGAAAGTATCTAATAATTTAAGGAGCTATAATTTAAAAATCAATACCTTAACAACGGCTGGGCCTATTTTAATGAAACTTGGTATTTATGTACCTGTTAACATCCTCTACATTTTACTAAAACCTAAACCCTGTACTGCGGGCAAGTATCACAAAATTGAAGGGATATTGTTAAATTCCTTAAATCTCGCAGCATAATCGGGGGGAACGCAGTGGCCTAGTGGTTAGCGTCTTGGACTACGGTTGAGGAGGTCCAGGGTTCGATTCCCTTCCTATGCTAGGTACCCTTCATCAAAGGTATTATACAGGCTGGCTCGTACCCTGCCTTTACCAACAGGGACGTTAATCCCTGCTACATCGACACTAAAGGTGTCGCTGCTGGTAACTGACTCAGAGTTACTTTGAATGATGCCCCCAAAAATCTCCCAAAGGACATTGCAGGGAACATAGCATGATCTAAGCTAAGTAAGGCAAACTCCCACAGGGGGAATATTTTAAAAACTACAAACTAACCTGTAATAGAACAATGAAAAATACAAGTCAGAAGCAGTCACAATAAATCCGAGAGGATGTGGTGGCGATTAGATCGCCCGAGCCTTAGGCAGTCGCTATGGCACCATCACTCTATCAACTGTGTCTTGAACATATATGTAGTGCATTTCCAAACAAACATCAGCTTTTAAGTATTGTAAGTGAGCCCGAGCCCAAACCTACAGTGAAAGACTTGGACGAAAAAAACCAGAGCAAGTGCACTAGACTGGACCACAGCACCTATATGACATAATTTGGAGGTGTTTACTGTTTTCTTTGTATAACGATAATAAGAGATACCATACCAGACACGTTTTTTCTCTGGGATCTGAGAGGGTACCAGAGAACAACTGCGATTAATCTGGTTTTACACTGCGATGCTTGAGGGGTCATCGCAATATCAATCTTGGAGAGATTGTTGCTGTTAAGGTAAGATATTTATTTATACTATTAGTTAGAGTTTTCTACCTCCCCTGGGGAATAATATACCTTTTACGTTGTAATAACTTGAGAAATTTATCCAAGTCCGCTGAAAACTGTCCCGGGGACCACGATGTTCTTGGCCCGGAACGTTTTAAATACTCCGGTCAAATACTTCGAAGTAGAACGTTTTCCTGCGGCTAGTATTCCAGCCTCGATCCATCGAGTCTCCACAGCTACTGACTAGGATCTCAGGGCATCCCGCATGGCATGATTTAAAAGTAGCTGAGATAATGTCGATAAAACAATCCCTGGAGTCCGGGGGAGCGAAAATCTCCCCCTATCTTATAATGGAAACCATACCGGAAGTGGGGGTGAACGTTTCGTTTCGTTTCGTTCACCCCCACTTCCGGTATGGTTTCCATTATAAGATAGGGGGAGAGTTTCGCTTCCCCGGACTCCAGGGATTGTTTTCTCGACATTATCTCAGCTACTCTTAAATCATGCCACTGACATGGTTGAGCAGTTTATACAAACACTCACATACAAGAAAACTAGCTCTGTGTTAAAATTAGCGAATAAAGACCGGGCTCGTTAAGAAAGATTGTATGTTTCTCATTATGGGTTAGGGGGGACGTTTCGCCCCCCCCGTACTTCCAGTGTTGTTTTGCGGTGTTTTTCTCTTACATGGGTACGGATTACGTGTTTTGTGTTAGCGTACCCAAGATTTGAGCAGTCTCTTTAGTTCAGTTACAGTTGTCAAATACTTGTGATTGAAAAATATTAAACATACAAGTAAACTGGTTACAAACCAACACAAAATAAATTATACTTTGACTGATTCTTCAATGAGAATATAAACTAGTGAAGGTGTTGAAAGTACTGAAGATCACGGTGGGGTCAGTCGTCTGGCCCCCTTCAGAGAGTATATTTACAGAGTTGTAGCTATTACAATTAAGGTAATTATTGTTAAATATGTTGACTTTTTAGCTGTTCTAATGGGGTATGTATCTGTCTTGTTTATTAGATAAATAGACCAATAGCTGGGTTTTAGCTGTTGAGTATGGGGTAGTGTATGCAAATTAAAGGAATACTTGTAATGTTAAGCAGGATATAGCAGGATTACTTTGGGCATCTTTACATGTATTGAACTGTTTAGAAATTTCAAGGTACTATTAACAGTAACTTAAAGTAGAGAAAAGGCTTGTAAAAACTACGAATACGCAGAAATGGACACGAAAATTGCAAGAAAGCTATACCCCACTCCATGGGTCCGTTAAACTGTTTGCCGGGGACTATTTTTGGGTTCATCAGGCTCTGTCTTTTTATTAGGTCATTAACTGGGTATAAGTCTTGAGTCTGTAAAGGCTAGCATGTGGGTGTTGGGAGCTGTAAGTTTTAACTTCTGTTTTATGTGTTAAATGAAATGAATAAAGACCGGGCTCTAATCCTGGTTCATTGATATAAATTGTTTGAAATTTAAAATTCAAAGGGAGGAACGTTTCGTTTCTCCCTTCTTCAGGCATTGTTTTACGATATTTTTCTCTGACATGATCTCTGATTGCTTTTCGTGGGTTAGAGTAGCCCAGGATTTGAGCAATCTCCCTGGCTTTAAACCAGGGTTATCACTTTTGTCAAATACATGTGATTGAAACAAACAAACATACATAAAAGCTTGTCTGAGAGACAAACGGGGACCGTGGGGTACTTTGACCATGTGATTTCTCGGTCAATTATGTCCAAGTCCGCTGAAGTTAATCACTGTCAAATACACGTGATTTAAACATATTAAACAAACTAACAACTCACAAGTGAACTGTTGTGAGACAAACCAACACAAACTAAATTATACATTGACTGACTGTTTAGCGTGAGTATAAAAAGCTCTCTGGGTATTTTTACAGAGTTGTAACTGTTAAAATTAAGGTAATTATTGTTCAAATATGTTGACTTTTTAGTTGTTGTTTTGGTGTATTTTAGCAGTTGGGTTCATCAGGCTCTGTCTGATAATGTTTTTATCAAGACATTAACTGGGTATAAGTCCTGAGTCTGTAAAGGCTAGCATGTGAGTGTTGGGAGCTGTAAGTTTTAACTTCTGTTTTATATGTTAAATAAGTGAATAAAGACCGGGCTCTAATCCTGGTTCATTGATGTAAATTGTTTGAAATTTAAAATTCAAAGGGGAGGAACGTTTCGTTCCTCCCTTCTTCAGGCATTGTTTTACGATATTTTTCTCTGACATGATCTCTGATTGCTTTTCGTTGGTTAGAGTAGCCCAGGATTTGAACAATCTCCCTGGCTTTAAACCAAGGATTATCAAATACTGCTGTCAAATACATGTGATTGAAACAAACAAACATACAAGAAAGCTTGTCTGAGAGATAAACCAACACAAAATAAACGATACTTTGACTGATTATACAACGAGAATATAAACCAGTGAAGGTGTTGAAAGTACTGAAGATCAAGGGGGTCAGTCGACTGACCCCTTCAGAGAGTATATTTACAGAATTGTAGCTATTACAATAAAGGTAATTATTGTTAAAATATGTTGACTTTTTAACTGTTCTAATGGGGTATGTATCTGTCTTGTTTATTAGATAAATAGACAAATAGTTGGATTTCAGCTGTTGTGTATGGGGTAGTGTATGTAAATTAAAGGAATACTTGTAATGTTAAGCCGGATATAGCAGGATTACTTTGGACAACTTAACATGTATTGAAATGTTTGGAAATCTCAAGGTAATATTAACTGAAAGGAGAGAAGAGGCTTGTGAAAACTAGCAGAAATGGACAGACAAAAAAACTATACCATCCACTCCAAGGGGTGAAGGAATCGTTCACCCCTTTGATAACACTACACCGGAAGTAGGTGGACCTCCACTTTGGGCCCAACCTGTTAGGATTGTAACCAACACCAATATCGGAGAGTTGGCCAAAATTACACACCATGGGTACATATCAGAAGACTACCAACAGTGAAATACGATCTTTAGTATGGTAAATTATATGGTATTTTCTCCTCGGTAATTTATTTATGATTCCCATGAAACCAAGGGCAGCATTTACCTTTGACGATGTAATTCCTTGGCCATATGCGTCCAAGTTTGTTAAAACGACGGTTGTTCTACAGTTTCAGGGTGTGATTTCTTAGTCGAACGTTTCCGAGTCCGTTGAAGTTACTTTATCGAGGGTTACATTTAACTTGACCATAATGTCTTAAACATCTCGGCCAAACGTCTCCACGTCCGCTGAAAATACTTCACCGGGGGTTACATTTAGCTTGACAGTAATATCTTAAATTTCCCGGCCAAATGTGTTTACCTCCCCTGAAAATACTTCATAGTGGGAGCAACATTTACACTGCCTGAAACTTTTAAAATTGCCTGTCAAATGGTTTACAAGTCCGATAAAACTATAGCCAGGGACATTATTTTAGCTACCACTGGACCGTTAAAAATTATCCGTAATTTATTTCCAGGTCAAATGACAACTGTTCACCGAGAACTGTGATGTACTTAGCCCGGGATTTTTAAAATTATCCAGTCAAATATTTATAACCCCGGTGAAATAATTTTGAACGCTCACGTTTCCACACCACGGTAAACCTTAGGCTGGGCCGTAGGAGCGTCGGCGCGTTCTTTTTGGTTACCCAGAGCGTCGCCAGGGAGCCCTAAACCTCTGGGGTGAGAGGTCCCAACCATCGCCTCTCACGGTGGTAGCCACCGACGATTTAATACCTCCTTTTTATTTTTCATTTGATTTTTTTATTTATTTTGTTACTGTTTATTTTTATTTGTTGTTGTTTTTAGTTTTTTACAAGTCCCACCGTACATGCCGTTCGAAGGAGTAGCCTAGGTGTTAGCTAGAAGCCTCAATCTATTAGACCCCTCATTCAGGTTTACTGGGTTTTTCGTCACCCGTGCCAGTGACCTTCATTCACACACACATACATACAGTGGGAACTTGTGATTTTACATAAAAGTAACATTTAAAGTGAACTAGAAAGTTCATTTTTTATATTTGTGTAAGTAAGGTGAAACTTCTCCTGCAACAGACTTCTTACTAACAGTCTTGCTTCAGGAGTAGTTGATTTTAACATCAAAGAACATACTCCGGCTTTGTTTATGAAAACTGTTGTTTTCTCAATAGGTCCTACGCCCTATTTTTGAGCGTCAGAAAAACTCCCAACACTTAATTTATCACTGTCACCTACATGTTTCCGAACTGCACTCCAGCAATTAACATGCTTAAGAGCAGACGCTACGGCTTTAGCTTTAAACCATGGCTTTCCTTCATTATCAAACAGAACCAATACCGGTTTGTTATTAAATATATAGAACTTGGCAGCCATGTCACAGTTTACTCAATAGTACAGACAAGTTACAAAATATTTGTTCAAAGTGATCATCAAAGACTGACGGTGTTAGATTCGCAAAAGGCAAAATGGTATATTTCCTGAAGTATCAGCGTGCTTTATTGATACTCCGATATAGGCAGTTGATAGGGGGTTCTCCGTTATTTTATCTACTATTTACTCCGAAAATTCCAAGGGCCATTCCAATACGTCTATTGGCCCTGTAAGAAAGAACTCATACTCTGAGCGTGTAATAGGGAGTTTTGAAATTATATTTATCTTTCCTTTAGATATAAACTTAAAAAACACCGCTTGAATACTTTACCGGGGGTTAAATTTAGCTTGAAAGTAGCATCTTAAATTTCCCGGCCAAAAGTTTCTACCTCCCATGAAAATACTTCATAGTGGGAGCAAAATATACATTGCCTGAAACTATTAAATTTGCCTGTCAAATTGTTTCCAAGTCCAATAAAACTATTACCAGGAAAGTTATTTTGGCTATGGCTGTACCGTTATAAAATAACCCCGGTGTCAACAACTCATTAAGTGACTGGTTTTCTTTACACATTATATCGTTTGCAGTTTTAAATTCTGAGTTAATGTGAGTGAGCTGTTGGTTAGTTTCCATAACGTTTGTAATTTCTCGCACGAGTTGAGAGTTGTGATTTTTAACTGATTATTCTCCTGTTTGATTTGATACACTCCATACTTTCTAATGGAAGGCATGACTTCTTCAAAAAACCAGTATTTAAATGCTTTAGCTTCTGGTAGTTTAGAGGAAAAATCAACTCGTATAAACCCGGTTCTGATATGAAAACTACTTTAGAATCATGATAATTGAGTTGGGACCCATTTTGGGTCCCAACTACTTCCGGTTGAGTTGATTTGTATATTTCACTGATATATGTGCTAGAAGAGCTTTTTTAGGGTTAGAGTAGCCCAGGATTTGAGCCACTTATTTTCAATATCTTGGTAACCAATTGACGTAGAGAAATGATCAAAATACAAAATTGTGTGTTTTTTAAGCTGGATCGAATGGTAAAAACTAGCATTTGACTATTTCAAAAACTATATGTCTAAAATTCAAAAAAAAACATTTTTTGGATACAAAACCCCCCCCAAATACCCCTTCGGATGGAGTGATCTAGCTGGTTTTCGAACTTTAAGTCATAAATGTTGTTTTACACGTTTATACAAAGTTTAATCAAAATCGGATAATTTTTACGAGAGTTATCGTGCTCACGGACACACACACACACACACACACACACACACACACACACACACACACACACACACACAGTTTCGAACGAATGGTGTTTTTTAAGTCTGGAGACCTCAAAACGAAAAGTTATCATGGTCCCGGGCCTAGGTCTTTCCATGCTGACTACAGTAATAGCGTCTTCCCTATAGGGGAAATTCGCTAAAACAAAGTAACAATTCTTTAATTGAAACGAGAGAACGTATTTTACAAAATTATGAAATAGAGTTGTTAATAACGAACTTGTAGGCTACGTCGCCATAATATTATAGGTTATGATTTCTACTTTTCAGTGGTCAAAACTTGTCTCTTAATAGGCCACATCTAATCTGTTCGAAATGTAATATTGCATCAGTTGAACTGTATTCATGCAAGTTAAATCGGTTCTTTAATATATTTTACCGTTTATTCAATTGTTCATTCAGAAAATAACAGTGATTTCTTAAATTTATAATTCAGTAAATACCGTTACTTCTTTAATACAGCCTTAAGGCCCCTCCTTCGGCCTAAAACTCAACAGCTTTATGCAATGTTATTCAAAATCATTTGTTCTGGTCCCGATAGGTTTTCCTTACCGGTACCTCCTCAGAAAACACAGCCGTAATAAATATTTTTCACTCATGACCCCCACTAAAATGATAGTCTGAATCCGCCACTTATTAGTGCTCTGACAAAATCGAGAGACTTAATATTGACTTTAAGGGACCAATTCCCTCGGTTACAAGGAACAAAATATATTTTTTAATCCGTGTTCCGGCAGTGAGCTTCGTGCTGCGAGGAGCGGCCACATCAGTCGATCAGTCTGAGGATCGAGCTTGCTTCGGTGACCTTCTTGTCGCCATGTTGCATATGAAGCGTAGTTTGGAATCTAGCGTGAATCCCAGGTATTTCACTATGAGCCTCCAGGGGACCGGGTCGCCCTCCAGCTGAACTTCAGGGGGGGGGTCTGCATGTGTGGTATCCTTGTCTCTTCCTGAAATAAATAGCGTTGCTTTTATCCGAGTTGACTTTGACGCGCCATTTTTCGAGCCATGGGAACAAGTTGTCCATTTGGAATTGCATCACCCTCGCTACCTGGGCTGGCTCCGCGCTCCTGCAATGCAGAATTGCATCGTCTGCGTAGAGTGACAGAATCACACCTAGAACAGTGGGCATGTCATTTGTGCACACCAGACAGAGGACCGGTCCCAGGACGATGCCTAGGGGTAACCCAGCTCCCACCGGTCGTACTGTGGACAGCTTTCCCTCGATTCAAATTTGAAACGAACGGTCCTTTAAGTAGGACTTCAGCAGATGATAGCGACTGCTGGGAGGGGTGATTCACTCAGTTTGAAGAGGAGACCCTCGTGCCAGACCTTGTCAAAAACGTCTTGCTGACGTCCAGAAGCACTGCAAACTGCAACAGAGTAGAGGTTAGATACAGAGCTCATTGGGTTACTGCAGACAAACTGTCTGCTAACTGCGGGTATGCCAACTTTTGTATTTGAATGTAGAAATTAACCTCGTCGCTCACAGAAGAAAACTCAAACATTTGAAATTTTTCAAGACAACATTTATTTTATTGAAAAATCTAAAACCCGGACCGGAAACCGTGCAGAGCCTCAAAACCCGGACTACTATGGTAACCCTATATAATAAGCTATAGCGCCAGATTTAGGAGCCGTAAGCCCCTAGGCTCAACCATTGACGTCCAGATCCAAGTTGGTGATTTTTTGTTTGCTTGTATCAGGGCTTGGTTTTTGCATGTGGTTCTGTGCGGTGCGGGCCCCTTGGCATGCGACTATGTAACCTATACTTAATTCTGGCCCTGGTAAGATATGCAAGTTGGGAGGGAGTTGCAAATTTGACCTTTGCTAGGTCAGTAAACGTTTTTGCTCCGGCCCTGCCTCCGAAGAAAGATAATAGCAGGAATAGAAGGGTCCATCATTTCCTTTCAGTCCACACTAGTGATAAGAAGGTGGTATTGCGGCCTATTATAACCCAAATTACTTACCGAACGGGGAACTTAAGTAAGGGTTACTAATTTTAGAACCATAAACAATAGTCATATAAGAAAAATATATATGTGAAAAAATAAAAGCACTTTCAGTTATTTGATTGTGTCTGCTTTGCTAACAGCATTGACTATATACATGAGACTAGACTCATATATATAGTCAATAGCAGCCTGTAGTTAAAGGCAGATAGGAGACATGTGTCACGTAGTGTTGTTTTTTGTTGGACACAACGACACTGCTACATGACATAGACTTTTTACTGTCACGAAAGTATGCCACCCTTTATACGAAGGCCAGTGGGTAAATATTTTCCCACCATTTTCCCACCAGCTTAGAAAAAGCGCTTTGCGTGTTGGGAAAATTAACAATAATTTTGCCTTTTCGGTATATGCATATGAGGCACCTAGTGATGTGTGGGCCACATTTTTGTAAAAATAACTTTCGCGTTTCTTTCCTCTTTGTGAGAGTGAGAAGTGTGTTTTTAGATACTGCGCTGGTGTGGTAATGATGTCATATTGTCGTCATGTGTTTGTGTTGGATATAGACGAGGAAACTTCATCTCTTCATATCATCTAAACAACTTCTGGCCTTTCGTTTTGTTTAGGGGTTTGAATGTTTAAATTGTTTATTTTGTCGATTAAATTTAAAGATTTGTTTATCAACGTGTGCATTTGATCTGCGGAATGGGAGACAAGGTGAGTTAGTTAATACTTGTTTACTAAAGTTATGTAGTCATTGTTTTATTACTGCAGTGTAATTTTAACTGATAACATGGTTAGATTTGTGTGGCAAGTGTGGTGAAATGAATAATACGTTTTCATAATGGGGTTTAGCTACGTTAAACCTTAAAATATGTTTATTCTTGATAATTGACTCATTGTCAGTAATTTTTTTAATCATATTGGCATAGGCAAATAATTCAATATTTTATGGTTAGGCAATGCACCTCAATTTCATGGTCGACCTATAATACGCCCTTAACTTGGGGTAAGGTACAGTATGATAAGCAACCATCACTATTAACTACTCAATTACCATGGCGTACTCTAAGCCTATAATATTAAATTAGACGCTGATGTACTTGTGCGTTTATAAAGTTGATTTTCAATTAAACGAGTGTAGAGTGAGTGATAAGCCGGCAGAAGTAGGCCTAAATAATATGACTCCCTTTTGCTACCATTATCGGGTAACTTACGGTATGGTTTCATCAGCAGTTTTGAGTAAGCCTACTTTTTTTATTTCAATACTAACTATACATATCATATAGGGTATATATATCGTATGGCTTACACAGCTGCCTTCTATCTCGGAGTTATCCCTTCCGTGGTTTAACCTTCAGCGGGGTGGGAATTACTGTCGCGTATGCGACAGTAATTCCCACCCCGCTGAAGGTTAACTACTGTCGTGATTGCGACAGTTCGTAAGCTCTCATAAACGGGCGCTGGGCGCCTTAATTTTCTGTTAAACTACTTTGAATCGTTGTACTCGGCAGATTACAAGCATTCCGCCGATGTCTGACGTCGTTCCTAACTTTGAAGGGTTGCACTTCCACAGACGCCCGGTGGAACAATCGAATGAAAATAATCTACATAAAATATCGACATATATACTGATATAGATAATTGGATTACAGGTAGGCCTATTTGTATTCGGTTAGGGGCCTATTAACATTTCACTGTAAATACAAGTAGATTTATCATACATTTATCAACTTGAAACTACAAAAAAAAACTTAATACAAACAACATGAAACATTTAACATTTTAATTTCCCGGATATACGCTTCTAACTGTTTTTAAAACATGTAGAAATATATCTTCCCCTGACATTCTCACTTCTCTTATAGAGGTATTCTGATAAATGATCTGCATTATTTGATGATTTTAAGCCAGTTTTTAATGATTTTTTAACTGCCCTCCACGATGATTCTATGGTTTGGGTGTTAGCGGATGTTAATGGATCAATGAAATATTTACTATGATTGACGTGAAATAGATAATAAGTCAGCTGCATCGATTTGATACTATATACTTAAATCGAAATATGAAAACATTAACGTGTTTATTGATATTTTATATAGATTATTTTCATTTGATTGTTCCACCGGGCATCTCGGAAGTGTAACCCTTTAAAAAAAGATGTTCCTCCTATGTTTTTGGAATCCTCTGGTTGGGATCTTTTGAGTGGAAGTTCTGACAATTACAGTCCTCACAAAGTGAACTGGATAGGTACTTTAGAACGAGAAGATCATGGAGGCCTAAATGAAATAGATCAACCTGAAGAAGACCAGGTACTCCACCACGACCACCTCTCATTCTTGCACTTCTTATTAGATCCATGGGTGAGGTTTATCCTCCTGAACCAGCACTTGACTTTACTCCTTAGTTCAGAGTTAGGCAAACAGGTCCCAAAGACTTACTCCCTAGAAATAGTCATCTTATTGATTATTTGTCTCTGTTTCTGACTGTTCCTTTCCCGCAGTTTTTAACTCAAGAAACAATGCATATGCCAGCAAGGTTATTGCTGAGAAATGTGATACATTGAGCCCGAAATCTCGATTTAGGGATTGGACCAACATAACGGTCAATGAAATGAAAAATTCCTTGTTCTTCGAATAAACATGGGCCTAAATGTAAAAAAGAATGTAACTTAGGCCTAAGACACTTTTGGAACTCAAGGGAATCACAAAGCCCGTTGAAAGCAAACACATGACTGTTAACCGCTTTGCCCTGAACTCATTTGTACACATTACCTCCAGGGCCGTATTTAGGATCGTTGTGGCCCCCGGTGGCTCACTGTTGTGAGACCCTTATATTATTTGTTTGTTTTAAGATTAATTTGTTAGGTACTGTTACATTTTGATTACAATTTATTTTAGATTTATACTGTTTTCATGGAGTTTCATAAAATACTTAGCTCCTCTCATTTCTTATGCAGCTTTCATAAAGATGTCAAAACTATTTTTTTTTCTCAACGTAGGATCCAAGAGGATCTAACACTTTAGCGGACACTAAAAATGTGACGGAGGGTTTTTGCAAAACTTTGTTGATTTCCAGTACTATCACGCCGTTCACTAGATATTTTTTTTGGATTGAGTCGAGTAGTGCCAAATATTCTTGAGTTGCGAGTATTTGCCATCAGCAATATACTGTTGTTGGTAGTTTCAAATGGTAAGTATTGTAATGGTATTTGAATAACACATTCAAGATTTGATAGTTTAAATAACATGGTTTCTAACTAATAAATGAGTAGCAATACACACTTTTGGCCATTACAATCAATATGGAATATGTATCGTCAAACAAAACATGCTTTGACTGTTGTTTTCGGGCGGTAAAACACAGTCCGGCTCCATTTTCCCAATATCACTTGGTCTGAACTTCGCTTAAAATCACTTTTTGACCGACATTGTATTTTCTGCCGTAATTTACGGCCGATGTTATGCGGTCCAGTTGCTATCTGTGACCGACATTTGTCGCGAAATTCTCGCTCAAACTTGTAGAGTATTTTTCAAAACTTGTTGAGTTTTTAAACAAATTTTTTAGTAACACCACTACTAACTAATGAATAATTCAATCTTAATAATAATTTTAAAATTGATTTATGAGGTAAAAACAGGAAGCAGAACAAATGTATGAATAATATTTTTTTCATAACAAAGTTTTCTGAGGGAAATTGTTTTTTTTTCAACCGAAAAAGATATCAAGTGAGGCCCCCCCCCAGGCCGAGGCCCCCGGCGGCCGCCGGGTCCGCTGGTAGGGTAATACGGCCCTGCTTACCTCAGCTTGTGATGTCCCAAGATAACGCCCCTAATTATGACCCATGGTTGAAGATAAGATGGCTGTTGGACTTTACAAATGCAGCATTTAAAAAGCATTTCACAGCATTGTATTTTGTAACGAATAACTATTTATTTGTCCTTCTGAATTTTTGCTATTTTTGTAAGTAGGTTTAGTACGTAATCTCTCATATGTGTTGCATTGTTGTGTGCATGGAGAAAGTGAAAAAGGACCGGCATGAACTCTCCCATAAATTCTTTTATAATTAATTGAATGCTACATTGTAATTGGGTGCATGGCCGTTTTGTAGTATTTTTTCAATAAATAAATAAATCACAGGATGTTAGTATTGATGAGAGCCTTATTGGCATGAAGAACTGCTGTGCTTTTATTCATTAATTGCCTAAGCTGAAATACCCCCGTAGCAGCAAACCTGCGTACTCAGCGAATTTCCAATGCATATATATGTATCTTAATACCGCATAAAGCCACATACCAAGTTTCATCAATATACATTCATAAATAAACGATATATGACAGTTTAATTATTCTCCATAAGAATAACATGGCGGCTGAGTATGCAGGGTTGCTGAAGCAAGGAACACAAAAAATGGGGTTTTATACAAATATCAATATAACTCAAGAAGGTAAAGCCACATACCAAATTTTATTAATTTATGTTCATAATTAAGGGAGATAACACATTACTTATTCTCCATAAGAATAACATGGGAGCTGAGTACACAGGTTTGCTGCTACGGGAACTATCGGCCAAAAAATTTTTTTTAGTACAATTATCAATTGACCACAACGATATGAACAGTCTTCTTCTAATGGAGGTAAATCATGACAACCAACTGCCGATCCTTCCTCATCTAAAGAACTATGTGTGGAAGATTCGTCCTCATCATAGTTGTTTTCTGAAACTGGTGGGGCTATATGATGGGTAGTTGATGGTTGTGGTTGGTTGTCATCATTTGTATGTGGATATGTTTCCGTATCATCAGATTCAGAATTGGCATTACTCTCATCTTGATCTGTTCCAGTGTTACATGTGTCCACCTCCTTGTTGGGTTGTAGCCAATTTTTCAGGTGTCCTGAAAGGAGAACTGCAGTTCTTTCCTTTTCTTTTCTTAGTTTTTTAAATGCACTTCCAGATAGTTTTTTAGGTCCTATCTCTTTGTTGTATGAAAGGAAATAGTTTAACCTGGAATGAAATATAAAGGAAAATAAAATAAACCTATACACATAATAACAGTAGCATATGAATAATTTATAATGGGCCACACTCAAAAGAACCCTCTGGGAGATTCAGTTGCACATTCCCTCCTGTCAGCAATCAACAAGAGGCTCACCACCATTTTTTGTCCTTCACTCTTGCTAGGCGTGCTCGCTACCTTAGAAACAGAACGTACATTGATACAATGAATACAGAAAATATGTCAAGCGCAACCATCATGTTATATCTTTAACCCAGTTTTAATGTAATTTTAAAAGGTTAGGTGGGCCGCCCCAATGTAACGAAATTGTCACTGTCGTTGTCGTGGCAGGTGCAAGAGAGCAAAATAACAAAAAAATTCAGGAAAATATTCCATGAATTATAATTACATTTTAGATCTAAAATGGGAATCGTGAATAAAATTTATGAAAATGTATTTTGCAAGTTTTTAGGTAGTCAATACTATTTGACTCAAGTACTCTCCCCGGGGCAGGCCGAATCTAGACGAGTGCGAGAGTGTACATGGTGCGTTCAGCATGAACTGGTTCTACGTCGCTCTTGTAAGGCCTCGTGCTTCAAAATCCTCGCCCCCAAACATTTGGACAAGTCGGAATTGCCCTGACCTGGCGAGAGAATAATTAAGCCAAAAGGATCTATGTTTCTTCAAAACCTCTTATTTATTGATATTTTATTGGCAGATTCAAATTACTTAAATGAATCTGCCAACAAACAGCCAAATAGACATCGTGCGGATCTTCGTGAAGCCTGGGTGTTATTGGTAAAATGGTTTAAACCGGTTTTTTAGGGGGGGGGGGAGCGATTGATATCTATTCTTATACTATTGAATAAAAAAATCGCTTGTGAGAATCATCTGTTACATGCCAAACTAAAAACATTACAAACGCGAAGTGATTGTTAAGCAAAGATCGTATATAGGTTAAGTCTGTCCCACACATCTCGCGAACAGGCCTAAACATTCGACCGAACATCCTCCCGAATGTTAAATGAACATTCCTTCCCATAATCTTGCTACCAGTACACAATGGCCCAACAAAGGTGAACTAAAGCGAGCGTGATAGTTTACTCAGTGTGCTCGTGTATGTTCGGGGTGTATGTCCTCGCCATGATTCGTGTTTGCCTGTGCTCCGTTTTTGTCATGAATCAAAGGTGACGAGCGGAAGCGAATGGGCGAACATGGTATTGCATGGTATTGGGCGAGCGTGTACTGGTTCGTTCGTTGTGCACATTCGTTTAATTTGGTGCAAAATTTGTTGTTGCGACTCGTTCCGAACATTCGGTGGAGCATTCAAGTGAATCATACGGCGATAGTGTACTGATGCCAAAAAGTTTGTGGAGCTCCCACACTTCTCGGGATTACTCCGAACATTCGGAGTTCGGCCATATATGTGTTCGGGCGTATTTGCGAGAAGTGCGAGACAGCATTTATTGATTAGGCCTAACACAAATCAATTTCATTTGCTTTCAACCTAGCGAGTTCACTGCTGCGTCCATATATTTAAAAATTAGTTTAATAGGAAAAATATTAAAATTACAAATAAACAATCAGCAACAACAATAAACTTTTTTAAGACTAAAAAACAGCTGATAGAACAACAGTAAAAACGGATGTTTTAAACATAAAGTAGATAGAAAATACTACTGACTACTGCAATGGCAACGCTCAACGAAGTTAATACATATAGGGGTCTCGTCTGTGGTAAATAAAGTGAAGCCTGCATTTAAGACTATCAGTAAAAATACCATGTAAGACCTCTTCAGAAGGCGGGCAGCATCACGGGGTTTGGGGAGAGTCATTATTTGGCCTAACATGGCGGGTTGATACAACATCAGTGACAACATTTGGGGTGAGGAAAACCTGTCTGGTTTTGTCGGGTGCGTAAGGTGTAAAATACGTTCACTTTAGAAACTGTCTGGGTTTGTCGGGTGCATTAAGACGTAAAATCGGGACACTTTTATTTTTGTTCAGATGCGACAAAGTCTGACGACGACAAATCAGGGCTAAAAATGTGCCCGGATTTGACGCTCTCCAACTTTGGCACGGTCCCGTATATAACTGTCTTTTTTTTTTTTTTTTTTCAATTGAAGTGCCTAAAATTGTATATTTTCTTATGCCTTAAATATAGATAAATCTTGCCAGACCTATTCTGAATTTTTCATTACAGTAGAACTCCAATTATCCAAATTAATTGGGGATCGGGCCAATTCGGATATGCAGAAATTCGGATAATCAGGTATACCTCGGGAATTAAGCAAAAAACATCACCATACATAAAAAATCAGAATTTTATCGACAAAGTTATTATAAATGTAGTGAACAGAAAGTGAGCAAACTGTATCAAGAATATACGTCATAAAAATTAAATTACACGAGTTAAATTGAATACAGTATATACAGTTGCTCTTTTCAATAGGCCTACATACTGTACGTATTTCACTGTTCAATGTTGGTTATTTCACTTGAACATCTCGAGCAAAGTGAGTTTATCACTTAGCGAACGGACAACACGTTTACGTTTTGTACTCATTTTGAACGATAATCTTGGTGAAAGAACAGTAGCGACTGATGATGAGCAGGGCGGGAAGGGGGTATGACTCATTGTTCCCTGCGAAAATATCGTCCGGAAGGTAACAGCGCAGGCTTTTATTTTAGCGCTCACGGCGCATTATCGCTACACGCGCTCCCGCTGTTATTTTCTTGATTTTTATATTTCTATTATTTCACTCAAAATCGATTCGGATAATTGGATATTCGGATAATTGGGGTTCGGATAATTGGATTTCTACTGTATTTATAATTAACTTTACTTTGTGGAGGAGCAAACATTATAAGGTGGAAATTTGGTTTTATATTTTTTGAAATCTCAAGGTGATTAAATCCAACCTAACTAAATAAATTATTATCTAGTTGTACACAATTCAGTGTAGATTAAAATTATATATAATATGTTGTGATTCTTCCTATTTTTATAGTTGTCATGATCCTGATTACAAAAAGTCAGAAATCGCACCAAAAAACCGTGAACCTTAAGGGTAAAAATAATGAACCGCTGGAGGGTTAAGACAAAAATCGGTATGATTAACCTGCGTTACCAATTAATTTCAGGAAATAAATAAAAGGATCTCCCTTCACAGAGCTAAATCGTGGCGCGAAGCCACTGGAGTCCAGCCTCACTTGTTCCATGCAGGCCGGCCAATCCTTCCGGGAAAGCGCTCAGGGGACAGTCATTAACTACCAGTATATGGTCCACAGTTTGATGCTCCACCCCGTAGTCACAAGATTGATCGTGTGTCATACCCTGTTTACTTAAATTTCCAGTAATTGCACCTTCCCACTCCAGTATGAAGGCGATTGAGTTTTAGGCCCTACCTAAGTTAGGCCTATATTACAGTTGAATCAATTGAATTGATATATTTTCTCGATTGTAGGCTATGATATTTTTCTTAGGTACCATCAATAATGTAACCTAACTTAACCACTGGCAGCGTGCTATTTAAGTTGGTACTCTACACAAAGCAAAAACATTTCTCCATTGGAGGTAGCTCTTTTCCTCTCATAAAAAATATGGAAATATAAAATATCAGTGCGAACTGTCAAGTATTCAGACTACGCCTCTCAATTGTTATGCCCGATTCACAAAGTTAAGCCTGTCAAGTGTGCAATTTCAACCATATTACTTTTAGGTGAAGAAAATTAACTATCGATTTTATATCTGTTTTTATTTTCATTATATTTCTCTATTCACCAATGGCATATGTTATCGTTTGATAAGAGACTGACCCAAACAATGGTCTTACTATCTATTTTTGACCTTTTATTTTAAAGCATCTTTAATTAATAGCCATAATTTGCTATATGGCAAATGGCAGCAGCTGAGTGCAGTATCAAACCCTCACAGATGTTCAGATTTTGCTGAGGATCGATCAGGTGAACCTTCAATAACGTTATTAGTGTAATGTTATTAGTAATGTTCATAGTGTTTTTATTATATGGTACTCAGCCAATACAGTATGCGCTGTGGTGGTTGGGTTATCGTACATTAAGTAGATTCACAAGTTCCTGTAGAGGAAGTCTATGACGAGACTATGATAAGATAGAAGCAGTAAGATAGAAGATAGTATTTCCTATGATAAGATATGTTATCATATTTATCATAGATATGTGCTATATTGATCGGTCAGAATGTTGTTTCCAAACATTGAGAATAAGGACAAGAAGGTGGTATATAAGGCTCCTTTCACACTAGGCCACCAGTGACGACCAATTTTCATGAAACATTGTGTTAAATGGGAGCGTTCCCACTTGTCCACTGCAGTTGCCCATCGGGACACTGTGTCCGAGCAGTGTCTTCTAGAGCAACTGCCGTGGTGGACACTTGATGCAAAGCATTGGATCAGATGGGAGTGTTCACACTAGGATACTGGTTGCTGCCACTTCCCGGCTATTGTATGCGTGCACATCCCCTTTATTTGAGGAAGTTATTATTAAAATTATTATTTTTTGCTCTCCTTTTTATAGGCCTAAATGCAGTTACTTTTTAACATTTGTTTTTTAGGTATCTAGTGAAAGTACTACATCATTCGGATGTTAATTTATAAGGATGCTACGAAAATAAAAGTGTTAACGTAATAAAGCAAAACAAGTGATTGCGCATTATAATACTTTGCATTATCTGACTTTTTCATTTTCCCAGTATTATCATATTTACAATTAACTATAAACAATGTTGAATTTTCTAAGTAGATGGTCTTGTAGTTGTCTTATATTCATCCCAGGAATTAGTGGTTTTTATCATTTGAAGGAAATTGCTCAAACTCTTTTTGAGGTCAGAGTTGCAAAGAAGCAAGCAAGCAAACCTTTCATATTAGAGTATAGGTTTCGACCAATTATAAATTGAAATAACTATAATTATGAGATAAAAATTTTATTATTTACTGAGAAAGTAACAAACAAGTATAATCAACGTTTCATTTTTTAAATAAATGAAAACTAAAAATGTTTGCAACATGGATGAATAATTATAAAGTTGCATTTACCTGCAATACAAATTGCTTTAGTTTTAATATGAGTAATATAATTCCAATAAATTGCATTTAAAGCTGTCGTAATTTACATTGCAGGTGCAACTAATAACAGTTGTCCATTGAAATCTATCAAGTAAAAAACAAATGAGCAATATTTATACTATCCTGAATTTTATCATAGATTAAGAATACCACAAGGAGTATGTTTAATCTATGATTTTATGCTTAAGTTCGCAAAAAGGCAATAGTTTGTCTAGTTACCTATCGCCTAACTTACATGCCCCTTACTCTACCAGTATTAATCGTTATTTAACAAATTGTTTGTATAATGAATTGTTAATTTGTGAATACAACCTTTCAGTGAAAAAAATAGTTGATGACTCTTGGTGGAGTGGCTTGTCGGTTGCCCGTGCTGTCCACTGCAGTTATGTTGGCCGCCACCGGTGGCTGGACACCCGTGGCCTAAGTATAAAAATAAATTTATGTGTAATTCCTAAGTAGATCATGTTGGCTATGTTCTAGGATTTCATGATGGGTAATATTATACCAGGGCTTCGGCCATTCTAGTTTTCAGGGCTGGTCGATAGAATGGCATATTTACTTCTTGCTACATAAAACCTTAGCAATTTTACTTTGTTGCTTATGTTTTTATTTAGATATTGAGTAAATTGGTCAATCAAATAAAATTACTTTATTTCAATAGAGTTGGGCACTTTCATATAATAATAGGCTAGTAAGATTCAGCACAAATTTGTAATGAAACAGTGTGCTTTGCCTGGTTTTCACTGAGCATCCACACATTCCCTCCAATTGTCTAGTGGTAAGCAGTGCATTGCCACTGCCAACTGGCACCCTACAGTAGGTACTTGTCTACCATTGTTCTCACATTTGATCAGCTGTCTATCTCTAGCCAAATATGTATATTGAATAAAAACCAGTACCATAAGCATGTTAATAAAACTAGACATTGCAGTTAATAAGTTGTGACACAAATGTCAGTCCAGTGCCATGCACAGCTTTCATGGGCCCCTGGGCAGGAATATCGCAGGCCCCTTTTCACCCTCCCTTGCCCAGCACCCATTCCTATCCAACCAAAACAAAATTTAACTACATACAATCATAACTCTTATTTTAGGCACTGAATGTTGGTTAGGACAACTAATGAATCTAAAATGTTTTTTCCTAATAGCCCTAAATAAACTTAATTCTTTTTTAACTTACATTTGGAAACTTCTAGAAACATATCCAGTGATAGACCTAGCCTACATGATTAAATGTATAAGCAAACAATTATATTTTCACTAATCAGCCGCAATAATTTATTAACATAATAAAGTAAATGTTTCATAAAGTACTTAAATTATGTTATTAGCCCATATTGACAAATAATCATATTTTGCTATATTTCAAGAGTGGTATTTTTAACTCACCTACATTTTATCGCTCAAAAGAGGTTTTAAAGTTGATTTGAACGATATATAACAATTTGTATTCCTATACAAATTATTACCGGGGATACCGAGACTCGGTGATGTTTGATTTTTTTTGTGGGTTAAAAAAGGTGTCCACTCTATATGCAATCTTTATTCAATGGTTCTAATTACTGTTTAAAAAAAATTATTTCTTGATACCGGTATTTTACCTTGTGTAAGTGCTACTTTGACAGTTCACTGGTTAATTTATTCACAGCTGTTATAACTCTTGATTTTAAACTCCATAAGCCAAAAATGTTAAAATTTACAATTTTCAAATGAGATTTATAACAAAATATGAATTTGGGTTGAGGTTTTTACCAATCAATTTTTTAGGTCCAAAAAGGGCTTTAGGGCTAATTCTAAAGTTTTAACAAAATCGTTCCACTGGATTTCAAAGTAAATTTTGAAACAGACATTGCTTGTATTAGAGTATAGTATTCTATATATATATAGAAATATTGAAATATTCCCATAATCTAAAAAGGAAATTTTATTTGAATTGCATCAGTAACATTGTTATTGAATGATTGACATGCATTTCATATCAAAATGAGCCCGAGGGTGAAAAATTAATTTTATTAGGGCTAACTAATTTATAAGTAAGCAATAAATAAATAAGGAACGATGTAGAGAAATACATAAACCTTTACAAACATTTAAATTTTTTTCTACTTTTTTAAAGTTTTTATTACTTTTCTTAGCAGTCAGCATAATTGTATTTGTAGGGCCAATGAAGATAGTCAGGTTGGCAATAATCTTTTCATTGTTAAAAATCAGCTGTTCATTGTTGTTATAATATTAACTAGTTGTTGCCCGTTGAATCTCGACTGATACAATATTAAGGTTGAGTATTTTATGGTACCCTACGGGAAAAGACACCAACAATAAAATATACAGGGTGTCTCATATAAGGTGTCCCAAACCGATTGCATGCAAACCACTTGACTTAGAAGGATGAAATAAAACTATTTCCCACTAAATCGACCCTAAGGAGTAACGTACAAATAGTTTTAACTTGTGTAAAATACAGGCTGTTCCAAAAACTGAGGGTCACTAGTTCGAACCTCGGAATTTCCAAATGTAAACATAGATCATATTACGAAGTGACTACGTACACGTCCACGTAAGCCGCTACCACTTAGGTTAGGTTAGGTTTGGAGGTTTTCGTTTTGTGTTACTGGCTCTCAATCTGTTTTCAAAATCACAGGAAAAGTTACATACGGTGCATCATTTGGAAAGGACGTTAACATTAGCGGCTCACGTCGGACGTGTACGTAGCCTCTACCATCATATTATACACCATTTTAAAGCCCTATAACAGACAAACATGTTGGTGAAAACAGAACTCACTTATCTCAATCCGTTTCAAAATGGCGGCCATTTTTGCGAAAAATAGTAACATTTACGGAATACCCTGTATCTGCTAAACCAGAAGACATATTTTTATTTTTATTCAAATTTCTTACTCGTATTGAACTCAGCTTTATCCTGATATGCTACATGCTAGTATTTAAAACATAGTAAAAAATAATACAAAATACTCTTTTTGAAAATTTTTATATGCCCAAAATTCAAAGAAGTCAGGTATGTCAAAAAGTATATCACTTTAAAGGTCTTAGAAATCCTAAAAACGTTTGAATTTATATCAACCTTGTATCTCTTTTTGTTTTTCAGCAATCAACAAAAATCATCATTTCCCCATATGAAATACTTGTTATTTTTGCATAGCTCATTTATAAAAGAGACGTTGGAGTATTTGGAAGGGTTATGTAGAAATAACATGTATTTCATATGGGGAAATGATGCTTTTTGTGATTGCTAAAAAACAAAAAGAGATACAAGGTTGATGTAAATTATAAAGTTGTTAGGATTTTTAAGGCCTTTAAAATGATATTCTTTTTGGCATACCTTACTATTTGGGTTTTTTTTAATTTTGGGCATATAAACATTTTCAAAAAGAGTATTTTTTTAAAAATATTTTTAGTATGTTTTTAATACTGACATGTAGCTTAACAGGATAAAGCTGAGTTCAATACGAATAAGAAATTTGAATCAAAATAAATATATGTCTACTGGTTTAGCAGATACAGGGTATTCTGTAAATGTTTCTAATTTTCTCAAAAATGCCCACCATTTCGAAACGGATAAAGATAAGTGAGTTCTGTTTCACCAAAATGTTTGGTCTGTTATAGAGCTTTAAAATGGTGTATAATATTACCTATGTTTACTTTTGAAAATACCAAGATTCGAACTAGTGACCCTCAAGTATTTTATACAAGTTAAAACTATTTTTACATTACTCCTTATGGTCGATTTAGTGGGAAATAATTTTATTTCATCCTTCTAGGTCAAGTGGTTCGTCTGAAATCGGTTTGAGACACCTTACGCGAGAGACACTGTATGTAGTTTTAGCGAATTTCCCCTATAGGGAAGAAGCTATTACCGTAGGTCTCATAGCAAGACTTAAGCCCGAGACCATGATAAATTTTTTGTTTTGAGGTTCCTTAGATGCCAAAAACACTATTTGTTCAAATTTATATATAGGCATATATATATAATATATATATATATAAAATATATATATATATAAAATATATATATATATAAAATATATATATATATACACATATTATGTGTGTGTGTGTGTCCGTGAATAACACACACACACTAACTTGAGGAAAGAACGTCCTTTTTCGATGAAATTTGGCTCAAATGTGCAAAATGACATTATGACTTTAAGTTCGAAAACTAGAAAAATCAGACCATGGGAAGGGAGATTTATGGGGGTTTTAAATTTTCCAAAAATCAGTTTTTTCCATTTTTCATCCAACAATTTTTAAAAAACTTAATCTTGGTTTTGAGCATGTTATAGAGCTTGAAAAAACAAATAGTAGGCCCTATAGTTTGTTTGTATTATTAACCTAAGTTGAGTGGTTGCGGAGAAAATTCAAAAAACCTACTCATACAATCTCCGATGTTAATCTTATGGGAAAAAGGTTTTTGATTTTTCCTCTATTAATTAATTTCAATGTAAACTTCAAATTTGCTTTTACCAATCAGTTCAGCTCCACAAAACAATCATTTTGGTGTTTAAATTGTGATTCTACGTCCAACCGTTGCAGAGATATTCAAAGTGCTAAACACAGTACGTTGTCCAATGTTATCCTTATGGAGAATAAATCAAATTTGATATCTCGATTATTTATGAATGTATATTGATGAAACTTGGTACGTGGCTTCATGTTGTTCTGGTATATTGATATGTGCACAAAAAAATTTTTTTTGTTGATTATCCCCGTAGCAGCAAACCTGTGTACTCAGCCCCCATGTTATTCTTATGGAGAATAAGTAAAATGTAATCACTCCCTTAATTATGAACATGAATTAATAAAACTTGGTATGTGGCTTCACCTTGTTGAGTTATATTGATATGTGCATAAAAACCCATTTTTTGTTCCTTGTTGCAGCAAACCTGCCTACTCAGCCCCCATGTTTTTCTTATGAAGAATAATTAAAACGTTATATAGCGCTTATTTATGATTGAATATTGATGAAACTTGGTATTTGGCTTCGCCTAGTTAAATTCTTTTTATATTTGCATAGAAACCAATTGTTTGTGCTCCTTGTTTCAGCAATCCTACGTACTCTTCACCAATGTTATTCTTATGGAGAATAATTAAAATTGTATGTATTGCTTATATGTGAATATATTTTCATGAAACGGTATGCGGCTTTATGTGGTATTAAGACATATATTATGCATTGGAAATTCGCTGAGGACGCAGGTTTGCTGCAACGGGGTTATTTAAAAATTACCCGTTAATTTGTTTACAGTGTAAGATTTTTATAATCCTACATGCATAGTTTCTCGCCTAAAAATTATTTATGAGATCGTAACACACATTATACAAAATATCAAAAACGTCAATAGCTCGTAAACTATAAAGAATATGATGCCTGTGAAGTTTGGTCGTCGACCTTTGAGACACCCTGTTTAACATATCAAGCAAGCATTAACATACTATTAGAAAGAAATATTGCCTCCTGTCTTATCTTGATGTGCAGTTGTATGCTGCACAACTTTTGACCATTTATCACAAACTCGTGCACATGTTGTAGCGATGATTAAAAATAAACAACAAACTCAATAAATTGACAGGAATGATAGATAAAGCTACCCACGAACCATCACAGGAATAGTAACGTGATATCCTGCCAAATACTAAGCTGACACATTCTGCCAGCTTGGTTTTAGTGAGACCATGCCCCAATGCCGGAAAACCACTTCTTACCACCTCAGCGCCAGCACGGCTTTGGATGCAGCCCGCAACAGTAGATGCGAGCGCTCAGGAATCGTCGCCTGCCTTACGGGCAGTTCGCGATCCAGTAGTATTATAAACATCACTGACAGATTGCAGCATTGACTTGTAAACAAATTTCAACGTAATCACACTTATTGGATCATTTTGGAGGGTTTACGGACATATTAAATCCAGGCTGGTCTGAAACTTATTGTTGGATTTTGTTTTCATAACAGATGACAGTACATAACCTGTTTTTACTCTATTGTTTACAAAACAGACTTTGTTTTGAGATTTAATGGGTTGAATGAAGCGCCCCTTGTAGAGCCACAGAGATATGACTATGAATATCAGCGCTATATTTTACTCTGAGCTCAAGGGGTGACACTAAAAATGAAAAACATGGGATATCACTACTTAAAGGGTTATGTATTTATTGTAGATTGTGATATCGTAATTGCAACATGTGAGAGAAAATATTCGTAATTGCAACATGTGAGAGAAAATATTGTCTTCCTTGGGTCAGCCTGAATTGACTTCAGTAATTGCAATATACGCGATGAATCATTGAAAGGTACTGACAATAGTTATTTTCTCTAAGCCAGCTGATGTCTGTCCATGCAATAACTTCAACTGCTTCGTAAACCATAAATAATATCAATTTTACTGAAACACAAAACGCACAACGATGCAAACTATGTGACATTTGTGTAATTCGGGCTAATCACATGAAAACAGATGGCGCCAAATAGTAAGGTTTTATTTTTATCTTGGCAACAACAAATTTTCAAAAATATCAAAAACGTCCGTTCGAACTACCCTCAGTAAGGACTATTCCGATCTGGATTACTGAGAGCCTACTATATGATTGTACTGCCATTCTATGACCAGTTGATTAAAGGCATAAATTGTTTTAATAGAAAGATTTTTGTTATTATTTCCTAAATTTGTTGTGATCTAAAAAAAATAATTAAGGCCCCGGCTTGGGCCCCCCTGCCCCTACCCCCCATGCTCTGTCAGTCTTTTGGACCTAATGACCATTGTGATTTTTTACTGTCCGGGTAATTGTATCATGTTCATATGACTATTTAACATGTTATTGTTTGAGGTATGCCTGGTGCTAAAGTTCACCACAGAATAATTTTACCATGCCACAGGCAACTTAACTTTAATTTGTTTTTGTTTTTTCAGGCAGAGGGAAATCAAAATAAAGGAGATCAAGAAGAAACAGAAAAAATATATAAGGAAATTCAGTGTATATTTGGCTGGATTGATACTTTGGACAGACCTGCATTGATAAGACATTTAAAGAAGTATAATCAGAACCCAAATGGATCTGTTGAATGCTTGAAGAAACGTTTAAAAAATTATTTAAGAAAAAAGAAATTAGCTTCATCTAATATATATTGTGGCAACGATGTAAAGACTTTGTTTCCCTATTATGTTGTTTTGGATTTTGAAGCTACATGTAATGAAGTAAACCCACCTGATTTTCCGTGAGTATTTTTATAAACTAGTCAGTGGTATTTTACCAAGTGAAACAAAAAATAAACTAACTGAATCATTGCGCTAATGTATAATTTTAAAAAAATGAACCAACACAAATTTCCTAAATGAAAAATGTTAACCTCAGTTGTGAACTTGTATTAGGCCTAATCATATAAAATACAGAAATCCTAAGTTTCAATTTTAGTCCTTCCGAAAGTGCAAGCTAGTAGAGTTCTGGGCCACGTCACTTTCGGCTGAAATAGGCTCAGTTCATCAGCTAATCAGCTAATAGATAGTGAGCAGCCACATCACTAGATCTACAGACACATCAGCCATTATGCTATGGCAAGGCTGGTGTTTGGGAATGGATGAGGGATAGACAGTTGATCTGAATTCAGTTGTCTGCCCTTTTGTTTTGCTTTTGACGAGTTTAAAATCTAAATAACTAATTGCTTTTTTACCCCTTTTAGCGAATTTCCCCTATAGGAAAGAAGCTATTACCATAGGTCTCATGGTAAGACTTAAGCCCGAGACCATGATAACTTTTCATTTTGAGGTCCCCAGTTGCCAAAAACACCATTCGTTCAAATTTTTATATATGTATATATATATATGTGTGTGTGTCCGTAAGCACGATAACTCTCGTAAAAAAGGTCCGATCTTAATGAAATTTGGTACAAATGTGTAAAGTACCATTTATTTGAACGAGTTCGAAAACCAGATGAATCGCACCATCCGAAGGGGGTTTTTTAGGGGGTTTTGTACCCCAAAAATGTGTTTTTTGGGGTTTTCACATGTAATTTTAACTGAAATCAAATTTTAATTTATACCATTGAATTCAGCTTAAAAAAACAACAATTTGGTATTTTCATCATTGCTCTACGTCATTTGTTTACCGAGATATTGAAAGTGCTAAACACAGTACGTTGTCTAATGTTATTCTTATGGAGAAAATGAAAAATTGTATATCTCGCTTATTTATGAACATAAACTGGCGAAATTTGGTATATGGCTTGATCTGGTTGTGGTTTATTGTTGTTCGCACAAAAAAACAATTTTTCGCCTATGGTTCCTGTAGCAGCAAACCTAGGTACTTGATCCCCATGTTATTCTTATGGAAAATACTTAAAATGTTATATATCGCTTATTTATGAATGTATATGGATGAAACTTGGTATGTGACTTCACTAAGATGAGTTCTATTGATATTTGCATAAAAACCCATTATTTTGTGTGCCTTGTTGCAGCAAACCTGCGTACTCATCCCCAATGTTATTCTTATGGAGAATAATTCATATTTTAAATATCGCTTGTTTGTGAATATATTTCTTATAAATCCTGTTAAGTGTTTTAATGTGTTATGTTATGTTATGTGTTATTCATTGGAAATTCGCTGAGTATGCAGGTTTGCTGCGACGGGGGTATTTAATTAATAGCATTTCCCCTATAGGCTTAAGAAGCTATTACCGTAGTCAGCATGGTAAGACCTAGGCCTGGGACCATGATAACTTTTCGTTTTGAGGTCCCCAGATGCCAAAAACACCATTCGTTCAAAACAGTATATAAAAACATGAAAATAACCAAATAAATATTAGCACTGTGATCTCATGACTTTATGTCGAAACATGTTAGTGAAAATATAATTAAAAAATGTTTTTAACAGGGTACTCATGGTTATTTTCATGTTTTAGCGAATTTCCCCTATAGGGAAGAAGCTATTACCGTAGGTCTCATGGTAAGACTTAAGGCCGAGACCATGATAACTTTTCATTTTGAGGTCCCCAGATGCCAAAAACACCATTTGTTCAAATTTTTATATATGTATATATATGTGTCCGTAAGCACGATAACTCTCGTAAAAAAGGTCCGATCTTAATGAAATTTGGTACAAATGTGTAAAGTACCATTTATTTGAACGAGTTCGAAAACCAGATGAATCACACCATCCGAAGGGGGGTTTTTGGGGGGTTTTGTACCCCAAAAATGTGTTTTTTGGGGTTTTCACATTTAATTTTAATTTAAATCAAATTTTAATTTACACCATTGAATTCAGCTTAAAAAAACAAACAATTTGGTATTTTGATCATTGCTCTACGTCAATTGGTTACCGAGATATTGAAAGTGCTAAACACAGTACGTTGTCTAATGTTATTCTTTTGGAGAAAAAGAAAAATTGTATATCTCGTTTATTTATGAACATAAACTAGCGAAATTTGGTATATGGCTTGATCTGGTTATGGTCCATTATTGTTTGCACAAAAAAACAATTTTTCGCCTATGGTTCCTGTAGCAGCAAACCTAGGTACTTGGTCCCCATGTTATTCTTATGGAAAATACTTAAAATGTTATATATCGCTTATTTATGAATGTATATGAATGAAACTTGGTATGTGACTTCACTAAGATGAGTTCTATTGATATTTGCATAAAAACCCATTATTTTGTGTGCCTTGTTGCAGCAAACCTGCGTACTCATCCCCAATGTTATTCTTATGGAGAATAATTCATATTTTAAATATCGCTTGTTTGTGAATATATTTCTTATAAATCCTGTTAAGTGTTTTAATGTGTTATGTTATGTTATGTGTTATTCATTGGAAATTCGCTGAGTATGCAGGTTTGCTGCGAAGGGGGTATTTAATTAATAGCATTTCCCCTATAGGCTTAAGAAGCTATTACCGTAGTCAGCATGGTAAGACCTAGGCCTGGGACCATGATAACTTTTCGTTTTGAGGTCCCCAGATGCCAAAAACACCATTCGTTCAAAACAGTATATAAAAACATGAAAATAACCAAATAAATATTAGCACTGTGATCTCATGACTTTATGTCGAAACATGTTAGTGAAAATATAATTAAAAAATGTTTTTAACAGGGTACTCATGGTTATTTTCATGTTTTAGCGAATTTCCCCTATAGGGAAGAAGCTATTACCGTAGGTCTCATGGTAAGACTTAAGCCCGAGACCATGATAACTTTTCATTTTGAGGTCCCCAGATGCCAAAAACACCATTTGTTCAAATTTTTATTTAGTGTTCCTTATTTCAGCAAACCTGCATGCTCAGCCGCCATGTTATTCTTATGGAGAATAATTAAAATGTCATAAATCGTTTATTTATAAATGTATATTGATGAAACTTGGTATGTGGCTTTATGTGGTATTAAGATAAATTAATATGCACTGGAAATTCGCTGAGTATGCAGGTTTGCTGCTACGGGGGTATATATATATATGTGTCCGTAAGCACGATAACTCTCGTAAAAAAGGTCCGATCTTAATGAAATTTGGTACAAATGTGTAAAGTACCATTTATTTGAACGAGTTCGAAAACCAGATGAATCACACCATCCGAAGGGGGGTTTTTGGGGGGTTTTGTACCCCAAAAATGTGTTTTTTGGGGTTTTCACATTTAATTTTAATTTAAATCAAATTTTAATTTACACCATTGAATTCAGCTTAAAAAAACAAACAATTTGGTATTTTGATCATTGCTCTACGTCAATTGGTTACCGAGATATTGAAAGTGCTAAACACAGTACGTTGTCTAATGTTATTCTTTTGGAGAAAAAGAAAAATTGTATATCTCGCTTATTTATGAACATAAACTAGCGAAATTTGGTGTATGGCTTGATCTGGTTATGGTCCATTATTGTTTGCACAAAAAAACAATTTTTCGCCTATGGTTCCTGTAGCAGCAAACCTAGGTACTTGGTCCCCATGTTATTCTTATGGAAAATACTTAAAATGTTATATATCGCTTATTTATGAATGTATATGAATGAAACTTGGTATGTGACTTCACTAAGATGAGTTCTATTGATATTTGCATAAAAACCCATTATTTTGTGTGCCTTGTTGCAGCAAACCTGCGTACTCATCCCCAATGTTATTCTTATGGAGAATAATTAATATTTTAAATATCGCCTGTTTGTGAATACATTTCTTATGAATGCCATTAAGTTTTTTAATGTGTTATGTTATATATTCATTGGAAATTCGCTGAGTATGCAGGTTTGCTGCGACGGGGGTATTTATACTTATCTTATAGTAGCCCTATTCTGTGAATTTTATTCTCTAATATATATATGTGTGTCCGTTGGTGCGATAACTCTTGTAAAAATGTTCCGATTTTGATGAAATTTGGTACAAACATATAAAGCGACATTTATGACTTTAATTTTGAAAACCAGCCAGGTCACTCTATCCAAAGGGGTATTTTGGGGTGGTTTTGTACCCCAAAAATAGGTTTTTAGAGGTTTTTACATATAATATTTTAGTAAATCAAATTTTACTTTTCACCATTGGATTTGGCTTAAAAAGACGAGCAATTTGGTGTTTTAATCATTTCTCTATGTCAATTGATTACAGAGATATTGCAAGTGCTAAACACAGTACGTTATCTAATGTTATTCTTATGGAGAATAAGAAAAATTATATATCTCGCTTATTTATCAACTTATCCTGACAAAACTTGGTATATTGCTTTATATCGTTGTGGTCTATTGATATTTGCACAAAAAACTATTATTTTGCCGATAGTTCCTGTAGCAACAAACCTGCATATTCAGCCCCAATTTTATTCTTATGGAGAATAAGAAAAATGTTATCTCCCTTAATTATGAACATAAATTAATAAAACTTGGTATGTGGCTTTACCTAGTTGAGTTATATTGATATTTGCATAAATACTCATGTTTTGTGCTCCTTGTTTCAGCAAACCTGCATACTCAGCCGTCATGTTATTCTTATGGAGACAAATTAAATATCCCAGTCGCAGCAAACCTGCGTACTCAGCGAATTTCCAATGTTTTAATACCACGTAAAGCTGCATACCAAGTTTCATAAAAATATGTTCACAAATAAGCGATAAATAAAATTTGAATTATTCTCTATAAGAATAACATTAAGGATGAGTACGCAGGTTTGGTGCAACAAGGAACACAAAATAATTGGTTCTTATGCAAATATCAATAGAACTCATCTAATTAAAGTCACATACCAAGTTTCATTCATATACATTTATAAATAAGCGATATATAACATTTTAATTATTCTCCATAAGAATAACATGGGGACCGAGTACCTAGCTAGGTTTTCTGCTACAGGAACCATAAGTGAAAATTTGTTTTTTTGTGCAAACAACAACAAACCATAACCAGATGAAGCCATATACCAAGTTTCGTCAGTTTATATTCATAAATAAGGGAGATATCAAATTTATTTTTCTTCATAAAAGAATGGCATTAGACAACGTACTGTGTTTAGCACTTGCAATATCTCAGTAACCAACTGATGTAGAGCAATGATCAAAATACCAAATTTTTTTTAAGCTCAATTCAATGGGATAGCTAAATATTTGATTTAAATAAAAATTATATGTGAAAACCCTTTAAAAAAAACCTTTTTGGGGTACAAAACCCCCCTTCGGATGGTGCAATTCATCTGGTTTTCGAACTCGTTCAAATAAATGCTACTTTACATGTCTGTACCAAATTTCATTAAGATCGGACGTTCAAATAAATGCTACTTTACATGTCTGTACCAAATTTCATTAAGATCGGACCTTTTTTACGAGAGTTATCATGCTCACGGACACATAAATAAATAAATAAATAAATATATATATATATATACACTTATATACAAAATTTGAACGAATGGTGTTTTTGGCCTCTGGGGGCCTCAAAACGAAAAGTTATCATGGTCTCGGGCTTAAGTGTTACCATGCCACCTACGGTAATAGCTTCTTTCCTATTGGAGAAATTCTCTAAAATGTGATAAATTGTTTATTTATGAATGTATGTTGATGAAACTTGGTATGTGGAATTAATATACATGTATATGCATTGGAAATTCGTTGAGTATGCAGGTTTGCTGCAACGAACTCGATGAAATTGTTACAGTTTTATTTTCTTTGAAGTCGACAACAAAATAAGTTCATAAATATAATCTGTTTGTTTTTTAAGATTTTTGTAGCATGACATTTTCCTTCTCATTAATAATGATATATATCTGTCAAGTATATTTTAGAATGCCTGTTTAACGTCTAATGCTAAAAGCATATTTCTTTGTTAATTCTTTGTTTAAAATTCATTGTTGGTGATGCTGAGTATGTTATTTAAGAGATTATTGCGGACATTTTCCATCACTGAAGTTTCACGACATTTCGGGATCTGTAATCTAATCCCGTCTTCAGGTGAGTAAAAAACCTAGAACATAACAAAATTACGCAAAATATTAAAGGCAAAATCCAGATAAGGCTGTAAAAAACACAAAAAGCTAAAACAGAGAACTGTATAAGTAGTCAAAATAGCAAAAGGAAAAAATCAAACCAAACATAAAAGCCAAGCACAAAACAACACACGGTGCGGTACAGGACTGCACGGCGCGACTATGGTAGCACGGCGGGGGGTCCGGGCCACGTGACTAGGCGCCTCACTAGTGCTCAGGGCGTGCGGTGGTAACAACCTGAAACAGAGAACAAAGACGATGAAAAGTTCCCGGCCGTGTCGGTATGTCTGTTTGTGACTATTTGTTTACCTGATGACTCTCTCGGGCCTTACTACGGGTTAACATAATGTGTGAATTTTGAGGAGTGTTAAATGTTTCCCTATTTACTGAGGCTATGTTCCCTAGTTTTCAATTCTTTGTTAAGAGTAGGCAGCCATAATGGCCTTAATTCAACTGAGGATTGGCTTGTGGGTTGGTCTGCTAGTTTTATATACAAAGCTATTAATTTTCTTTTGAAAAAATGAGGTTCTCGGTGTACTATTTTTGATTCTTCAAAATTCATGTGGTGATTTTCAGACCAACAATGTTGGAGGTATGTCGAGGACACCTTCGTGGTCTTCCCGCATGGAGATGATAAAAGAGTTTTTAGGGCACTTAAATAGTATTTCTCCTTCCATCCGCCCAACAATAGAAGAATAAGTCCAAAACAAACTAGCTTTTTTGGATGTGTGCGTAGAAAAAGATAGGAATGTACTTAGGACAACTGTTTTCAGAAAAAAGACATGCACAGGGCAGTACTTAAATTTTGATTCAAACCATCAAACTTCTGTCAAAGAAGGGGTCACGTACTCCTTGTTTGACAGAGCAAAGAGCTTTTGCTCGAACCAGGATGGGCTAAAGGGGAAATAAAAAAAAGTAGATTTGGCTAGTAATGGATACCCTCAATCCATCATAAGAAAGTGCCAAAATCCTAGGGCTAAACAAAAAGAGTCGGAAAACAGCACAGAAAAATGTGTTCCCATGTCGATCCCTTTGTGCCGGGATTATCGGAAAAACTCAGAAGAGTTGCTAGGAAATTTAAAATAAGAACCGCGTTTAATACACTTAGGCAAAACCAAAAAATGGCACTCAGGGCTCTAAAAACTGTGTTTACAGAATAAATTGCAGTATTTGTTCTAGGCCCTATTACGGTGAGACAAAACTACCACTTAACACTAGAATCAAAGAACATAGGGAAGTCACAAGAATGGGTTTAGTAGAAAAATCAAAAATTGCTCAACATTGCTGGTCTGAAAATCACCACATGAATTTTGAAGAAGCAAAAATAGTACACCGGGAACCTTACTTTTTCAAAAGAAAATTAATTGAAGCTTCGTATATAAAACTAGCAGGCCAATCCTCTGTTGAAATAAGGCCATTATGGCTGCCTATTCTTATAGCCCAAGCAATTAAGACCAAAATAAGAAAAATAGAAGAACAAACCTATGTATTCCCAATTTTTTCAGCAATGTGTCGGGGAAGGTCCCCTAATGAATATATGATAGGTGAAAATAAAATCCCCTTCTGCTCTGGGAGGGGGGATGGGTAAACGCCCCATTTTGCGGTTTTTCGCTCAAAACTCGAAAACGTTGCGCCCTAGGTTAAATTGGTTTATTTTGGAAGTTAAAGCAATTTGCAACAACTTTGGTCCAGTACATTATCAGTGAAAAACCCATAATTTCAGAGATATCCGCGTTCAAAAAGAGATAATGTTCAGTAAAATCGTTCGTATTACATTTTTTGTTAAACTCTTACTTTTATCTCCTTACTTGTTATTTTCTCAGTTATATTGATCGAGAAACAGTTGTAGAGCATTAAATTTACTTCAAGAATATATACACATACCGTATGTAAATATATTTTACATATGTCAAAAGTTACAGCGTTTTTAAGATTAAGCAAAATATCATGATTTACACAAGTAATTGCAAAGTCTTATTTTTCATCATTGCATGATTTGTATGGTTGCTTATAATTGTTTGGGCCAAACATAAGTATATTTATTAAGGTATGAATAGGAACAGTTATGCAAATAATAAGGCGATGAAATAAAAAGGTTACGTATTTATTACGATGATAAAAATGTAAACAATTCAGGCTTACAAAATAAATTCATGTGGTAATAAAGATTGAGATTATTCCTTTTCACTGTCTTCCTCCTCATCATCTTCACATTGTAGAGCAATTGTTGCATGATTCAGGCAAGCTCCCTCGCAGGTGCATACCTGGGAACAGTGGATGCCGGCTTTCCTGCAGAAGATCGATTCCTGGATGCTGGAAGGAGCAGGAGCGTCCACAGTTTTCATAGGGTTGAGAACTCCACTTTTATCTCGAAGAAACTTGCAGACACAAAGCAATCTAATAAGAATACCACGCTCTCTTTGTCTGCTATGAGCACCACCATAAAAGTCAACAATGAGTCAGCAGTCGTTTTCGAGCCATTGATGATTTTCCTGAGATCCCTTACCAGCAAGAAAAGTGATGAAGATGTCGCTAACCTCCTAAAGTATGAGTTAGCCCCGAATCCAATGACTCTTTTTGATGAGGGGGTTTTGATGCGGACAAATAAAAAATCAGCCCCGTACGATGCCTTTCGTTTGTGCAGCAGTTCAGTCAACCTGAAAACCAGTTGTACTGTTGTGGATGGTGGCTTCCTTCTTCATCGCGAAAAATGGAATAGGCTATTGGTGACAACTTTTATTCAATCTGCGAGCAGTATAGAAATGATGTTATTAATCATTATGGTAACAACTTAGCTGTTGTCTTTGATGGATATGAAGACATCAATTCCACTAAGAGCGCCAAACAAAAACGAAGAGGATTACAAAAGTCTTCTGTAGAGGTAAACGTTTCTTCCAATGTAAGAGCCACTACCAAGCAGGAGAACTTTCTTGCCAAAAAGAAAAACAAGACTAGGCTGATTTAGCAACTGGTCAGGAGCTTGACTGCAAGAGGAAAAAAAGGCTGATTGAGCTGCTGGTCAGGAGCTTGACTGCAAGAGGGATAGGGGCTAACACCTGCGCTACAGGTGACGCAGATCGTTCCATCGGCATTTGTGGACTGACCAAGGCAACATATCATTCCTCTGTAGTTCCTATCTTCTGTAGTTCTCTGTAGATCTTCTTGTCCTGCTTGCCGCACTCACACCACTTGACAAAAACGTCTATTTATTTAAGCCTAGAAGGAGTAACTGTGAAACGAGTTGTTTGTTCTCCTCCAAACAACTGCAGGAGCTTCCCCTCATCAAGTGTATACTTTTTGTGTGTGGATTCTCAGGGTGTGACACCACCAGTGCCATTGCTGGCAAAGGTTAAGTTATAAATTCTTAATTAAAGCTTTCCAAACCCAACAGAAAAATTGGAGACCATTACCCAAGATTTTTACGACCCATATTCAAGCCTTGCTGCCATAACCAAAGCTGGAGAAGACATGTTTCTTATTTTGTACTGCGCCCCACCACAGAAATGGGACCTAGAACAACATCGCTACACTTCATTCATCAAATATTCTGCTAAAGCGAAAAGTAATTTATCAACCTTGCCTCCATCCCAACCCTATCAAAACCGTGGACCCTCCTGCTCCTGCCAGCATCCTGGAATCGATCTTCTGTTGCTGCTCTACTGGATGTGGATCCAGGTGTGGATGCAGGAAAGCCGGCATCCACTGTTCCCAGGTATGCACCTGCGAGGGAGATTGCCTGAATCATGCAACAATTTCTCTACAATGTGAAGATGATGAGGAAGAAGACAGTGAAAAAGCATAACCTCAATCTTTATTATCACATGAATTTATTTTGTAAGCTTGAATTGTTTACATTTTTATCATCGTAATGAATACATAACCTTTTTATTTCATTGCCTTATTATTTGCATAACTATTCCTATTCATACCTCAAATATACTTGTGTTTGGCCCAAACAATTATAATCAACCATACAAATCATGCAATGATGAAAAACAAGACTTTGCAGTTACTTTTGTAAATCACAATTTTTTGCTTTAATCTTAAAAACGCTGTAACTTTTGGCATACGTAAAATATATTTACATATGTATATATATTCTTGAATTAAATTTAATGCTCTACAACTGACTCTTGATCAATATTTCTGAGAAAATAACAAGTAAGGAGATAAAAGTAAGAGTTTTACAAAAAATATAAGGCGAACAATTTTTTCCGAACATTATCTCTTTTTAAGCGCGGATGTCTCTGAAACTATTCGTTTTTCACTGGTAATGTACTGGACCAAAGTTGTTGCAAACTCAATAAGCTTTAACTTCTACAATAAAACAATTTAAGCTAGGGCACTCCGTTTTCGAGTTTTGAGCGAAAAACCGCAAAATGGGGCGTTTACTCCCTGCCCCCTCCCCCCAACACCCAGAGCGACAGGGTAATTTTATTTTCACCTATCCTATATTCATTAGGGGACCTTCCCTGACATATTGCTGAACAAATTGGAAATACATAGGTTTGTTCCTCTATTTTTCCTATTTTTCTTGGGCTATTAACAAAGAATTGAAAACTAGGGAACATAAAGCCTCAGTAAATAAGGAAACATTTAACACTCCTCAAAATTAACACTTATGTTAACCCGTAGTAAGGCCCGAGAGAGTCATCAGGTAAACAAATAAGTCACAAACAGACATACTGACACGGCCATCGTTTTCCATCGTTTCCATCGTTTTTGTTCTCTGTTTCAGGTTATTACCACCGTGCGCCCTGAGCGCTAGTGAGGCGCCTAGTCACGTAGCCCGGACCCCCCGCTACGCTACCAGTCTCGCTCGAGTAGTCGCGCCATGCAGTCCTGTACCACACCGTGTTCTGTTTTGTGGTTGGCTTATGTGTTTGGTTTGATTTATTCCTTTTGCTATTTTGACTGCTTTTACAGTTCTCTGTTTTAGCTTTTTGTGTTTTTTTCCACCCTTGTCTAGATTGTGCCTTTAATATTTTGTGTAATTTTGTTATGTTCTAGGTTTTTTCTCACTGTGAAGACAAGAGCAGATTCCAGATCCCGAAACGTCGTGAAACTTGTTTTTACTAATCATTGTTAATATTACAACAGTTGTTCCCCCTGCTATAGGTTAAATAAAATAAGGTTAAAGTACTATTGTTTTCGTCCAAATTTTTGAAATTAAATTTTCAATGTAAATTTGTGTTATGATGTTCCCAGAGCCAAAAAGGCTTTTTTTATGGTGGTGACTGTCTGCCTATCTGTGTGGATGTATATAAAGCTAGAGACCACACCAATAATTTTAATAAGAAAATAACATACCTGCAATTCTAATAAAATTTCAGGTCAAAGGTAATAAGGCTCGAAAGTTTTTGAAATTTTGTTTTTGTATTTTGTATAAAAACTACGTATTTTTATGAAATGTACTTATCTCCAGTAAAAAACCTCAGACAGTTAAATAATTTAGCATCAGGCATTATTATGTTATGCCTACAGCCATTCCAGGATAAATGAGCCTTAGTGATAACAAATAAAAACAAAACCATTATGTTTATTTTAACTAACAGTGATTCTAAATTACTTTAATAATTGTCAAAACCCAAGGTAATAGTTTTCCTCAACCTCAAAATTTTTACTTAAATGGATTTGTTAGCCTTTCAAAGATCATACACTAAGCCTTGTCGTAATGAAACGTTTGTATCCTTATTTTGTCACCCCCTGATTAAACAGTTTTGTTTCCTCCAGGTGATAAATTATTAAATACACCATGTGGTTTGGGTACTGTTGGAACCATTCAGTTAAGACAAATTTAGGAGTTTAAAGCTGTCGTGGTGTCCCCGTACGGAACCAAAAAAGTGTATAAGTTCATTTTTACATTTAATAATAAAAAAGATGTATTTAAAATCAACAGGAGTTAGGTATAGCCTATATTATAATTTTAAACACCAATAAATGCAATTAAGCTATAAGAAGTATATCTTTAAAGAAAACTAGGTGCTTTATAGGACATTCCTGTACTAAGCCTTAAGATTATACGTTCTTAATGATTAGACACTTTTTGTCTAATCAGCAGGAGCAAGCCAATAGGCTACTAACTAAATTGTTCATAGTAGCATAAAATTATAGAATTTATAGCACAATATCCTCAAAGAAACATCCCCACCACAATATCATCAAAAAATGTGTCAACAATTATTATGTGCTCAGAATAAAGTGTACAATATAACAGGCTAGATGAATGTTGTAAAGTTGTTAGTGTAAGTGAAAATTTTAAATTTCACAATGTAGGGACTGCAAATTATCTTATTCATGAATCTTTCATCGAAGTTTAGTTAATTAAGGGGCTTAAGCATTCATATTTTGCAATCTACAAAGAAAGATGAACTATTTACATTTGATGAATCGTTTGAAAGTAACGTCTCAGTGGATCAGATTGTTCGAATCCTAAACTAGCCTGAAGAAGTGAAGAAAGGGGAGAGGGTGCACAATAAATTTGTTTTAACTGATGGCTGGCTTAATCTAAAACATAAATATGTAATGATTCTTATATTTTGTAAAAATGTTCGTTTTGTAGATTAACTATTAAGTACAATTTTATCTCTAATTTGACTATATTTGAACAGAAAGTACGCAAGGCAAAGAAAGTGTATTACTAAGTGATTAAATTTAAGTGTTATAAATTAAACTTTGCTTAATTTAAGCCCCACAATCCACACATGTTCCGTACAAAACTTTTGTATGTCCCATAATGAATCAGAAAAACTTGTATATAACATTGAATCAGAGTATAATAAATCTAACATTTTTGCAATAGTGGCTTAGAAATATCTTTCACGTTGCATTGTAAAAATGTGAGCACACTAATATAAAGAGAATCACAGAGTTTTACATAATAAACGGTATCAGGAAACTGACACATACTTTCTCCCTTTTAGCCAAACTTTAATGACAAAAATATTTGTTATTTACTAAATATAGAATATGAAGTATAGATAAATGTACAGAAAATTGTCTAAAATAGTTGTTTTCAGAAATATCTACCCAAATCCCTTTTTGGGAGGCACTATAGAGTCCGTTGCTACACACAGTGGTTTTAAGAGGGGAAATGCCCCCTTGCCCCCCAGGGTTAAATAGCAACATATTTCGAACATCATCTGTTCGTCAATGCTAACTTGACCTGCATATCAAATTTTAATGAAATTGATCAGTAAATAAGAGAGAAATAGTTATTTTTGTATTCCCCATAAGAATAACATTGAACAACGTACTGTGTTTACCGCTAAATGAAAATTTCAATTTTCTCCGCAACTAGCAATCGTAGAATAGTAATTTAAAAGACTAATTTATTTAGTTTTTTGAGCTCTTTTTAATGGTGAATCGTAATCTTTTTTAACATTTATGATTTTTTATGAAAAATCCAAAAAACTGAATTTTGGATGTTTTAAGTCCTGTAATTTCTGAAGCCGAATTTTTCCAGAAATGCGGGTGGTGTCATTTTGTTGGAAACCTAAAGTTCTACAAACCACGAATGTTTAATCAAAATCGTTAGAGCCGTTTTTAAGAAATTTGGATTTTTCATGTTTTTTAGCAGTTTTTGAGGGATAATTACCCTTAAAAATCAAAAATTCAAAAAAATGAAAAAACGCCTGGAGATATCGTGCATTAGTACCTATATACCAAATTTCATAAAAATCGGCCCATAGGTTAGGGCTCTAGCTCTGTACACATCCACACAGACACACACACACACACACACACACACACACACACACACACACACACACACACACACACACACACACACACAGACAGACATCACGTAAAAACCACTTTTTTGGGTTCAGGGAGCACCAAAACGAATATTTCCACTAACAACTCAAATTCGAAAATTTTTACGAAAACAATACTTTCTCCATATACTATCTCCTATATACCATATAGGGGAGAAAGTAAAAAGGTTAACATTTCAATTTAGATAACCGTGTGATGTTCTGTACGGAACCAGCTTTCAGTTGGATATTTCTAGATAAATCAACGCTGAAAAAATGTTCTAAAGTTTAGAAAATCTAAAATGATAATATATGATTTGGACTTTTTGATCAAATGAATATAAGAATGTTTTAGACCCTATGCAATGATCAAAAACAAAGTTAAAATTTCCGATACGGAACTTGGAATGGCTGCCTAGTGGTTGCAGAGAAAAAGGAAATTTTCAATTAGCGGTAAATGTTGTCCAATTTTTTTGTTTTCTTATTGAGAATAAATCAACTGTCATTCCTCTATTATTTTATGATCAATACCATTGACCAAGCTTGAGGAAATTAGGAACACATTGCCAACCACCCCTAAACAAATACTGTATGTGTGATTGGCACCATTACTGTACTTGATGTTCATTTAAATAAAGAGATTGCGATTTGATTTGACAAATGACTCTAATAATTTTATTTGGGTGAACTTTTCTCGAAAAATAGTTTACTAGAGGATTTTTGTTTAGGCTACCTTACTCTATATTATATAGGAATTTATTGATTAAAAGAGGGAGAAAGTATGTGTTAGTTTTCTGATACCATTTATTTTCCTATCAAGTTATTGATGTTATCCAGGATTTTCTGATTTCGTAGAGGGTTTTCCATGTTTCAATCACCCAGTGCCACTCTAATTTGCATGCCAGAAGTTTTACTATAAAATGCACTGTAATATTAGGAAATAAGAACATCAAACATGCGAATCATTCAACCTGTTTTATTTCTTTTTGCTTCATGTAAATGAGGCTTTACATGTACAATTATTTTTTTCAGCCATGAGATTATAGAGTTTCCAGCCGTGCTCGTTAACACTGAAAAGCTTTCAATCGTTGACCACTTCCAAGCATTTGTCAAACCCATCATCAATCCAATATTGACTCCTTTTTGCAAAACTCTCACTGGCATTGAACAGGTTTGTGCCTCATATTAATTATTTTTATAAGTTTCTTTAATTATTGATTTGGATTTTTGGTTTCCTGCAATAAAATTGTATCAAGTTAAAATTGTTTTGGTGGTCTGTTTTTTATTATAATGTTTTTACCAAATCTTTGTTTCCAACATAAAATTAAATTGAAACGCTAAACTATAAACTACTCCGAACTACCAGCATTCAGTTCAACACTCACATATTTCTAAATTTTCATGTTAAGAATTGTATTAAAGTTATATCTTTTGAATAAAATACTGCTATACATGTTTTTTATCCTGTATTGTTTAACCCATTGGATACTTAGTTTTTTAATGACTGCATGGCCCTAGAAACCCAATTAAATTTCAATATTTTGCAGTGTTTTAGTAAGTAAACTGTACAAAACTTACTTCTACTAATTGGGCAAACATAGTGTTTTTCTTGAATCTGGATACATTTTCTTTTTAATATGCTAATAGAAAACAAACATTTAAACAATCTTATTTAAAACATTTTGTTATAAAAATAAAAATAAATGTCTAATTAGTTGTCTAGTAAAGTGCAAAAACTATTCCCTTACTTAAAACTTTTTTACTTTATCTAAAAAACCAAATTTGTTATGATTTTTTTGTAAAATCACATTTATCTTGAATAATTTATATTTTTACACGTTTGCCAAAAATAGATCACAATGCAATATTTTACCTATAAAAACCATTCATGGATATAAGCTTAAAGTAAAAACAATTACAAAAAAAAATTAAAAAAATAAAAAATTGTTGAAAAAAACATATGGTATTACATCATCACGGAACCACTCCGTGTTAAAGATTTTGGGCCAAAACAGCTATCACGGAACCGTTCCGTGAAAAGTATTCGATGGGTAAATATGTTACGGTAATATAATTTAAAAATGGTCTTTAATTATTTTTAATGAAAGTCTGACATTTCATTACAATATTATATTCTATTGTTATTTCAAACATTTGTATGGTCCGAACCACTTCGAGAAAACATTCAGTTAATGTAACCTGCCTGTATAATGAATCAATATTCACCTAGATTAATTATTGCCTCTAGTGGTGGATATAACATTACTTTATGTGACAATAGACTCAGAGAGTAGTGGAAGGCAGCAAACCAGTAAAAATATGAATATACAGTAGACTCACGATTATCCGAGGTAGTTAGGACTGAGACCACCTGGGATACAGGAAAACTAGGATGACCTTGAGGTAAAGAGTTTGTGGTACAAACAACGAAAGAACGTATGAAAATATAAAAATTGGTTGACTCTTAATCTTTCTGTAAGACGCGAACACAATTAGGGCATATTTTAAGGTGAATATGGATGAATGATAAGTTTAGAATGGGTGAGATGCCTTGTAACAAACAAAAAGAATAAAACAAACTGTGGAGGTGTCTTTGATGTGTTAGGTCCTAGAGTAATTTGAGTTTTTCTAAGTTAACACTACCGGTACTTTTTAAATGGCCAAGTTTTACAGCCCACAAT
The DNA here is from genome assembly GCA_963675035.1 of Allygus modestus. Classification (NCBI taxonomy): domain Eukaryota; kingdom Metazoa; phylum Arthropoda; class Insecta; order Hemiptera; family Cicadellidae; genus Allygus; species Allygus modestus. Next base: position 341,707,320 of record OY776111.1, read on the forward strand.
GTGATTGGTTTTTTAATGCAGGAACAAGTCGACAATGCTCCAGAGTTTCCCGAGGTGTTGGCGCAGTTCGAGCAGTGGCTCAGCAAACACAAGCTCGGCACAAAGAATAAGTTTGCGATGGTGACGGACGGGCCGTGGGACATGGGGCGCTTCTTGTATGGACAATGCATCGTGAGTACACTGTTATACTGTCAGTCTCCCTTTAGAGTCTGTTAAACCTGTTAAATAGGTTACAAACCTGTCTACTCTGCTACCGAGTTCTGTGGTCTCTTGTAGTTCACTCTGCATTTTCATTCTGTTCGGATTTAAAACATTCCCCTTCGACACCTATTCGCCTCTGGATCATGGTGTGTGACATCTAGCAGTGAAGGTGTTAACAATTTTATTTTATGTTTGGTGAGTGAAAAAATAATTTGGTGGTCATTTTGGTTTTAATATAGGAAATATCCTTTTTTGTCCACAGTCACTGGCATTATGTTTTGTCTCATAGAAAACTTTCTAAGTACGTACTAAACCAACAAATGTATTTTTTAATCAGTTTGCTTGTAAATTGTGGTATTTTTTTTCTGAAAATGTAAACCTTGTGAACCATTTACAAGTAAAATAATTGGATATTGGTTTACCTGGTACACGGGTGATTTTGGTTTTCTTTATAGTTGTATTTTTAGGTCCATGCAGAATTTGTAATCCCTTAACGAAAGTTATATTTTGACTGTTGTGTAGCTGACATGGTTAGCTGATATCTGACGCTTCTGTCTCGTGCTGCTACCCACCAGTGAGTGGCCAATGTTGGTACTGAAGGCGCTTGGTTGGGTTCTTTTTGTTTCCTGTCCTTTTCTTGTTTGTATTATATATCTGTCATCTGCTAGGGTTAATGTACTTTTTCTTGCATTAATAAATGTTTCCAATTTGAACCTTTTTGTATGCCCATCATTTGTATTTGCTACTTGCAATGTTTACAAACAACGATTATCGTTATAACCATAAGGAATAATTATATATCGTAATATTGTAAAATAATAAATAGTTTAATACGTTACATAATTATATTTTTAACCAAATATACCTTAACACATCCCCATTTTTATAACCGACAGATAGAATAGAGAAACAATGTATAATAGCTCAACACATTCATCAGAACTGTAAACTGGAACAGGGAGCAGAAATCACAGTTTGAAAGGGCAGTGAAACGATGTAACAAGTCGTTTTATACACCGGAACCATAAATGTTGACACTGGAACTGGTTACAGCAAAATCACTGTTTTTCACCGATACCAATTGAATGGGTCCGCCGCAAAACGTTCTAAGCGATAGAAGTACAGTTTTAAGACATCTCTCAAAGACTACCAAGATTGAAAATTTGTGTAAACCAGAATACTTTTTCTCTGTATTTTGTTATATATACATGTATAATTTCATAATATACTACTACATCATACGTTGACAAATTACTATTCATTTTAACAGTTTTATCATGTTTTTCAGTGGTTAAAACGTTCTCAGCAACGTCGGTTAATGTTTTTTCACGGACTCTACCGAGGCTTTAAACTAAAACTATCATATTTTTAATCTTTTTTAAACTGTAAAAACACTATATCTATAATATTATAAAGAAGAGATGGTTTCTGTCTGTCTGTCTGTCTGATGTTCCGGGTGAACGCAAAAACTACTGAACCTACTGGGCTGAAACTTTACATAAAGGTAGATCTTGAACCCATGACATATAGGTCTATTCACTTCCTTAAAATCCCCTCGGACTACGCCCCGTGAACGTCCTAAGTTTTAATGTTTACATTTCAGAAGAAAGTAAACATTCAGAAACTGTAATTCGAACAGCTGAGGACACTTCCATCTGACAGCTTAAAGAGCAGAAGCAAGAACAGCTGTTTCAAGCTAACTAAAATCCAAATTGCATTGACTAAAGAACGGGTAAAGAAAACCCCTGTGTGAAGAACGGGTACGTCAGCTAGTAGTAAAATATAGTAAAACTATTTTAAAACTATAAATACTATAGTAAATTTAGATATCATTGTGGCTTGTATAATGGTATACAAGCGTTATAATGGTACTAGTAGCCAGTCGCAGCTTCGCTCGCGATCACAACGTGATATTATACTGACATTCCTGTATACATATTATGTTACCGTTCCAAAGCCAACATGGCCTGCTGATTAACTGTTTTTGCTCTATCCAGCTGATTGCTTAAAACTTTGTTATTTCCCAATGTTAAGCTTATAGGAAAAAACTCAACTTTAAGGGGCCTCAGGGCCTCACTCACAAATTATTTCTCTATTAAAAAAAGTTTCTGCACAACTTCACGTTAGGCTCTTTCCAATGACACCAAAAACATGAAAACCGGTTCTGTAGTTTAGGAGGAGTGATTGTCACAAAAAACCTGCTCGCCTATTAAATAAGTATAGATATAAACGTTCTAAGTGCATCCATTCTCTGGTGCTTAGAACGTTTTTCGTCCAATAGCCCGTCGAGTCATACAATTTCCGCCAAGTTTGACAGACAAAATCAGTGCTACCAGCATGAAAAACTTCAATGCCAAATGTCCCTGGTTGTAGAGAATGTCGTTTAGAACCTTTTTCACCTGAAATCTCCATTTCCGAAATTTTGTCGCTTAGAACGTTTTGCGGTGGACCCATTCAATTACAGTAGACTCTCAGAAATCTGGATCGTACTTATCCAGACTCACGGTTATCCGGACTGATAATCTTGAATTTCTTAAATTTCTTTTACAAATAAAAACAAAAAATGTAACTTCATGTTTTAGCGCCTTCAGTTTTCACGTGATTATCCCGCATTACACAAATGTCATGGAGTTTGCATCGTCACGCACACTAACCCGACCTCGGATGTTCTGAGTCCTCACTTTTGTGGGTTATTGTTCACGTTTCCACTGCGCTGCTCCATTCAGTTCTTCTCCTGTTGATGACTCATCACTTTCTTCTGGAAGCTCACTATTGTATTAGCACATATAGGTAAACGCATATTGTCATAATTGTTCATTACAAAGGTGGAATTGATGACCACTTCCGGGAAATTCTGATTTAAAAAAAATCCAGACCGGATGTCCGCCACATTAGTCCGGGTTTCTGAGAGTCTACTGTACTGATATTTTACAATCACCGTATCGGTTTTCATTGACACTACATAGTGACACTCGACTGATATGTTCATTACTACAAGAAACAAAGTACCTATGTAAAACAGAAACCACCATCGGAAACACTCGAAACAGTATAGCTATTAAATAATACTGAATTCATCAATCGCCTGAGGTACAAACAGCCCCCAGCGAGCTGAAGGTGAGTCACATTGTACTAATTGAAACTGTCTTAACAATATTAATTACGTTACGGTAATAAAAACTTGTCTGGAATGAACTTTAAAAAAATAACTCAATCCAGGAGAACACAACTTGAACACCCCTACTACTTATTACGAAAACTTTTACTTATTTAACTAATCCTTATTTTATTTTTCAGTTGTCAGAGATTGACTATCCTAACTTTGGAAAGAAATGGGTAAATTTAAGAAAGTGCTTTTCATCATTCTACAAATGTGATAGGGTGAGTGAGACTTGATTTGTATAGTTGTTCTTTGTAGAATATTAGAAGAGGGTAGTAGTAGCAAGTTTTCTTGAGAACGTATGTTTTATTGAGTTTGGAAATAGTCTGTTGTTCGGTTATAAATTTAGGTTATAAACAGTATTTTTTGTCAGTTAAAGCTTGATTTTATATTCCAGGTTTTTCGGCATAAAATTAAAAAAAAGAAGTTCAAGGTAAGGGATTTAAATCAAAATGTTGTCTTTATTAAATTTCAATTTAAATCAGTGCTTGAACCCAGATGTTCAAAGCTTCACCGAGTTGTGTGAAGGGTAGTTTAAAGTTTAAAAAACTATATTCCAGCATTAATTCGTTGATTAATAAAAATTATGAATGGTATATATGTGAAGGTAAGTATCAAGAGTCTTATAGCATTATTATTAGTGTTTTGTCATCTCATCTCTTCTTACCTGGCCTCGTTTGTCCCAAACAAATTCTATGATGATTAATCATAAAACGTCATTGGCTAATGTCAAGTTCAGTGATATTTTAATCAAGCTGGCTGGGTGCAAAAACCTAGCTAACAAAACGACTACCAACTTCACAGATTACCTAAACAAATAGAAAAATAAATATCCCCTTCGCAGCAAACCTGTGTACTTAGGTACATAGGTAATTTCCAATGCATATATATGTATCTTAATACCAAAATTCTTAAATTCTTAATATTAAACATCCACAGCAGATTATGAGCAATACAATTATTTTGCATTGCTCGTAGGATTGAACCCGGGCTGGAAGTATTGTGCATTCATGCACTATCGCCTGAGCCACCACATATGTTAAATATCCTGTTAGAAAAGACACCCATAGCTATTCAACCAGAAAAAAATACCTTATTGACTTAGTTTCAGTTAGACTGGAAAAAACTAGGAATAGCCATCTCTACATGAAATCAAATTATTTAATAAACTGCCAGAAAGTATGTGGTATGTACCCTTAAAAAAGTTTGAAAATGTAATAAAATTTTGGTTGAGGGAGAACGTATTTTATGCTGTAGATGAATATTTGGCCTGTGATACTAGTATGTTAAGGATTTAGATTTGTGTTTTGTTAAGTTTGATCAGTTTATTTATTGAACCAATAATTTATTACTTATATTGTTATTAACTTTTATAGTTACCATTATTGTTGGTTTTTTGAATTGTTGAAATTAACTTAATAACATCCTTTGTATTTATGTACAGTTTATAACAGTAAAATTGTAGATTAATTTATGACTTTGTCAATTGCACAAATTTGTGTTTAAAGGCAATAAAATTTCTTGATTCTATGTCAGATCAGGCACTAGGGCAAAGATATTAAAAAAGTCAGGACTTTTCTTTCTCACGGACAGCCAAAAGTTGACCAAGAGGGTTTTTCTTTGTTATGTAATGTTTGTAATGTAAATGGCCTTACTGTTCATTCTTAGAATAAGTTCAGTTTAATTTGTTCTTTGAATACTTGCAATAAAACTAATTTAATATCAATACATGTTTTGAACAAGAATTAATTGTGGAACAACTCAACTCAGTTTCATAATCAAGTTATTTACATTAAAAAAATGTGTAAAAAACATAGGCCCTACACATAATTTAATATAATATCTTTTCATTTTAAATACATTGCTGATACATTGTTGATACAACAAAGAATAAGTCAACTCGCTGGAAAATAATCTACAAAGGCTACTTACGATTTACAGTGTTAAAAAGGCGAGTCAGTCCGTAGTATACCTTGGCAACATTTATAGTCCTTATGCCTGCTTACTACAAATATTTATCAACTATAATATTGGTACACCTGATGCTCAGTATTTTCACCACATAAATGAATGCACCTCGACGCGGGGTACCTGTAGCGAGCTCGCTCTGATTGGTCAAGCAATTTTGACACCTCCTGGAGATAATTGCCGGTTCAGCACTATACCGGTAGGATGGCTCCATATTTTTATCCATTTTGACTACAACTACGTGTTCTACAATTAAATTTGACATGTAGATTTGAAAATAGGACAGCAGTCCCGAAACTCGTAGATGACTCTACTAGTGTATACAGGGTTGAAGACAGATAACCTATTACTTCAAGGCATGTATTCTCTTTTTAAAACTCCTTAACTGCATAGCGACATACCAGCCAAAAGTATAGATGATTCTATAATCTGTCAATAGATTCTTCGAAAACGTGTGTAGCTTTTGATATTGCTTGGTTTATCTCTGCTTTGCTTTACTGTTTTTTAAGCTACAAAATCCCCATTTGATGTGGTCTAGTTAATTTCTTCAAAATCAGTAATTTCTACTTCATTAAATTCTGGTCATTATGGTCAGTTTATTTTAACTTCATCGTATAGGCCTATCCACTTATTTTCTATCTTCTTTACTTTCTGCGTCACATTATTTTGCCAGTATCACCTACAAAGTCACATCCTCGTCCATTTCCTTCTGGAGGGTACTCTCAACTCAACTAAACTGTCCCAACAATGCCCCAGTATATTTTTCATGTGTGAAGAGTATCTGCGAGTTTCTCGATGCTTCAGCTGATCCGAACACACGAGAAGACTCAACACGCAAGGTGCGACCCTTGGAGAGCTCATGCTACTCTTGGACATTGTCGGTGACATTTCTCTCGGCATTTAAAACACTTGTATTACTTGCAAAAACTCTCCGAGGGTAAAAAACTCTCACTTGTATCCCGGTTTAGAGTATCAAAAAGTAAAGAGGAAACGCCAAACACTAAAATCATACACATTGAGTACCAGTCTCGCTGAGTCCTCGCACTTTGCAGTTGTTTTGTTTGTTGTTTGATATTGATAACGGGTCGAGAGGTCAGGAGGTTTTAGGATACATGAACCCCTTTAGTATTGGAGCTGTAACACATTTGTCAAGGTATCATTGTAATCAGGCTATTTTCCAACTTGCTGGTAACAAAGTGTTGTTATACCGGTCCCATAAGCAAAATTGGCTGAAGTATATGTTTCACCCCATAACCTTTCCCCGTCTTGCCTAGTTTCAAATGCTACTTTTATAAGAAAAATAAGATGAATGTTTTGAGTGTTAAGCTAATTCTTTATGTTTATTTATTTATTTTAAGATCGTTATAAAATATTTTCTAGTATTAAGAGTCTTCATCACCAGAAGTTGCCTGATGCCATCTCAGAGTTTTTGATAAGACTAATGTTAACTTTGTGCCTCCATTACTCCTCTCCTGATTCTCACGTACAATTCAATGCGGTGTAAAATTAAAGGTTTCGTCGTCCTCTAGTGAAATACAATTTAGAAATTAGAATTTGTTCACAAATTAATGAGGAACTGTACAGTAATACAATTGAAAATAAAACAATTTTTTTTAAAATCATAATGTCCAAATTAAGGAAATCAAAAATATTATTCCCTTAAGAACCACTACACCTGTATTTTGACACCTAAACGAATGTTTTGTTGAAATCGGGTAAGTAGTAACGAAATCGGGTAAGTAGTAACGAAGGCACAAAGTTAACATTGGCCTTATGGAACCAAACTACAATATGGCGTCCCTGGCAACATCGAGTGATTCTTCTTAAGTCTGAAGAAAGTTGTCTCATGTAGAGTTTTAACCCTTTGCACTTGGGAAGGGTCTTTTAAAATGTTTCTCTGGGATTGTATGGCCACTGTCAGTGGCCGCCGCCATTTCCCTATCAGCTGGGGTTTGTTTCTGCTGCATTATTTCTCACAGCTCATATGGCCACTTGTGGTGATCAGTATGAAATTCCTTGATCGCTTGCATGGCCACTGTGAGTGGCCACAGTAAAATATGACTTAAAATCTATTTTACCTTGTCTGTATGCTGGTGGTGGCGAACTAAATAAACTTATCTAATGTCCCAACATGCAATTCTAAACTGTGTTTACATTTGTTTGCTTCTGTCAAAGCCTAATAAATAACCTCTTTCATTGTGCTGTTTTTTCACGTGGTGATTCTTTGTTTTTATAAATGTTAACTGTGATTATTAGTGTGTTATTAATTTAAACTGGATGGAGATTTATGAAATCCGAGATGTGCTCAAAATCGGCTTAACCGATTTTGAAAGCATTTCAGAACTTGAGAGTGATATTGACTTCAAATTTGCTTTTTTGTGTTAAAAGTAACTGAAAAATAGTTAAACATGTTTGGTTTGGCAATAATCAGAAATTAAATATAAAATAAGTATACAAAGAGTTTTAGTAACCATCCAATATACCCACCAATATCACTTTTGAGACTACAATCATCAAAATAAATATAAGCTGGTATGGTTAGAGGGCCGAAATGGCTGCCAGGCTGACAAAGAAAATGGCACAGCCACTCAGAGTGGCCATACGACCTGAGAGGACTAAGTTGGCAGGAATAAATGCAAGCTGTTATGGTGTAGGCACTGGCCACTGGGAGTGGTCTTTCGAGTGCAAAGGGTTAACTTTGAAGGAGGCTGGATAGTATAAATATTATTGTTGTTGTTATTATTATTATGACCTAGTGTGATGGACAATTTGTGTTGCAGCTAAGACTGCAGCTGATGCTGGAAAAGCTGGGGATGCAGTTTGAGGGTCACCCACACTCAGGCCTGGACGATGCCACGAATATCGCACACCTGCTGATCCGCATGATTAAAGACGGGGCGGCTGTGGACATCAACGAGCGGATCCAGCTGCGGCACAAGCTCGACCCTCGCCCCGCCACCTCCGCTGCTCCCGCCCCCGCCAACGACGAGAACCAGGTAGCTGAAAACGAATTGTTACTTACCTTTTATCAAAGAAAATTTTGCCTGTAAACAGTTCTGGAAGAGGTGACCAAGTAGTGTAAAAAGTGTTTTAGATGGTTAAAAGAATGAATCAGTTCCTTATATCAACGGACATCCCATGTAAACACTTTGACTGGATGCCTCCTCTTAGACAGTGGTTGGCCCATTTCACTCTCATGCCATGAGTGTAGGCCTACATTAGTGTTGCATATTATGAGAAGGTCGGGTGATTTTTTGTCAGCCTGGAGCTAGGTTTTCTTGTGTTCTTATAATATAATTAATTTCCAGAGTTCATAATTTGTCTGAGTACATTGGTTCTTTTTTTTCAATGGTTCCATAAGGCTATCCAAACAAAAACAAAGTGATATTGAAAAATGTTAAGGGTCTGTAATTAAAAATTGTTCGTTGAAAATTGTCTTAATATGACATAGACGCTCGATTTATTGGTAATAAAGATGTTCTATAATCGTATACTTCTTTAAAAGTGCCTAGTTTTCGAATAACCTCTAAATAAAAGTTACCTCCGTATTTTCAGATGTAGCCTAGGTCCCATTGAGTTTACTGTGTGTGTAAAATGTGATAGTACACTGACAGACTCCAGAAGTAATTGTGAATTTAAATCAGGGCTAATCCTAGACAGGGGTGAGAGGGACGGCTGCCACGGGCCACGCACTCGCAGTTCCAGTTTTTGGACAAAATATATTACGTTCTTGAACTGTCAATTATGACAGATTTTACACAGGTTAATCCACATGATCTGATTGGTATGCAGTCCTATATTATGTGTGGTTCGATTGTATTTTCCAGCAAACATTACACGGTTCTATTGTAAATTAATGATAATCCATCATTTGTGACCGATATTACATGGTCCGGTTGTCGTAATGGCCAAAATAACAAAGTCCGGTCAGTCATCATTGTCGATATATCAGTCATTCATTGTCAATTTAGCGATATACTATGAATCACCGGCAAAACTCAACATTTTCTAACTAAAGGGTAATTATTCCCCAAAAACTGTTAATAACATGAAAAATCCAATTTTCTCAAGAACGGTTCTAAACAATGTTAATTAATTTTGGTGGTTTGCAAATGCTGAGGTCTTTGACATCAACAAAAAGAGCAGCTCCTGCATTTCTGGGGAAGTTCAAGATATGAAATTGTAGATCTTAACCCTCCGAGTGATGCAAAAATGTTACCAGGTGTGCTATCGGTGATGCACAGTTTTCCCAGAATTTCCAAGGGTTTTTTTTTAATTCACAGCTAGGCAAGGAATAGTGGAAACTTATTGAACCTCATATTCGTTTTATTTGGAAAAAAAAGAGAAATTTGAAAAAAGGAAAATAAAGATTTTCAGGCGGATAATTTTTGAAATAAACATAAAAAATTTGAAAAAAAGGAGTTCTTTTTGTTTGAAAATTCAAAAGTAAATGAAACGTCAAAAGTAAACTCGTACTACATCTATGCTGATTTTGTTATGGTAAAGATATTTAATTTTGTTTATCTGTTTGTTTGTTTACGAATCAGGTTTGTTCCGCGTTTTAAAAAAAAAGACTGAACCTAATGAAATAAAACCTTTCGCTCATTTTCGTGTGGGGCAGGAAACTTTTATGCTTCTGCAAATCATTAAGTACGTCATTAGGGCTCTGCCCATTGGTCACTGCTCCAAAGAAGATCTCATGGGTACAGGTTCCTCAACCTTTCACTGTAGAATGCACCATATTTGTTCTAACGAGCATTTAGTAAGCTAATTTATCTTTTACTACAGCATAGTGCTTTACTAACTACTCCACAATGGTATACTAAACAATATTAATAAAGGCACGGCAACGAAACATTGGATAGGGAACACATAAGCCCTTGCAACATTGTATTTCAAGCTCAGATTGTCTCTGTAGTCATTGTGATTATAATGCTGAATTTTTTATGAGTGTTTTAAGCCCATCATGCACAAACTACATGAATTGTTGAGCAGATATTTGGAAGAAGATAGGTATATCCCAAAGATCAGTTATGAGCCTGTTCCAATGAGGCTCGGCCCTATTAATGACCATCACAATTTCCATGTTAATCATATCCTTACTAGACCGATTGAACAAATAATTGGTATAAAGACAACAGGAAATGGGAATGTACCATAAGCTGAAATAGGCCTATACTTTCCAACCCTTATGTCCTTTGCACCGTTATAACACTCACTTGGTAAAGTGTCATCATTTGATTTTTGTGAGAATAGTGATTAGAACCAATATATACATAAATTTAATGTGTACATTATTAGGTTATGTATACATTTTACATTTATACATTGAATATAAAGCTGACTTATCCAAAATAAAACAAAACGAGCAAATAAACAAAGTAAATGTGCTCGCCTTGGAGAGGAACCGTAAAGATGGGCATTTTGAACAAACTGACTGGCTTTTCAAGCAAAGTTCGGTCCCCCAGGTGATGAAGTGCTTCAACATATGTATCTATCTATTCAAATATAATATTACACAATGATCGTGAGCGAAGCCGCCACGGGCTACTAGTTATTATGATTCTTTGTTCATTTACATTCAAGTAAATATATAGTTACGTATAAATAAATCTAAAAATAAAATTATTATCACATACTTTATAAGAAAAGATTGTTTATAGTAACAATCCAAATTTAGTAATATTTACGAATAAATAATTCAATAAATATTATTACTGGGGTATACACTACACTGTACTAAACATATTTTATAACACATACCGGGGATTTGCTCCTAAAACTCGAATGATCTGTACAAAATAAATTCAGTTACACCGACACGCGCGTCACATCACTATGGAAACAACATCGACTCAATTTCCGGTCAGCTGTCAGAGTGGTCTAAATTTTTTTACCGGGGCTACCAACCAGACAAATAGTGATACTACTTCTTTCTCTCTTTCCAATGAATATAAAATCAATATATCAAACAGATGTTTCACATATATAAATCGAGTTTTACCGATCAACAGCTGCCGTCGGTGATATCAAGTCCAGTAAACGTAAAAAACTACTCATTTCTCATTTTACCACAAATGTATCTAAAGGTATTTTGTCATTATATCGTATACGACGAGAAAGTAAATTTCCTAGTCATTCCAGTCCTACCACTCGCTTTCGGATAGAAACAAAATTTATCTCGCTCTGATTTTTTTGAAAACGTTATGTGTTTGGCGATTTTGCAACACAAACAAGGCGTAGTCGACTCGTGCGCAAATTGTCATTCAAATGTAACGCTTAATTGCGTTGATATATTGCTGCTAGAAGATTCATTCATATAATAAAATGGAAGTTTAGAATGTTATCTTTCGATCCGTATGTAATTTATCTGGTTTTAAGTGCTTTTTCTATGTTTTTTGTTCATCTGAAAAAAATCTGATGGATATCGACGGCTGCCGTTGCCTATCAATCCAACGAAGCACCTGGATATCGGCGGCTGTCGTTACTCATCACTCGGAGGGTTAAATAGTTCAAAAATCCATTTTTCAGGATTTTTAATAAAATAATCATCAGCATTACAAAAATTCAAAAACTAAATAAATTAGTATTTTAAACTATTATTCTACAACAATAATAGGTAGTTGAAAATTTTAAATTTTTACTGTAAATGCAGTATATTGCACAAAGCTAATCTTATGGAGGAAAACAAATATAATTGTAGTGCCCCAATAAAGTGATTTGGGGGTGGACATTTTTAAAAGACTAGTAGATTTTGTACACATTCTGCCATGCTTTATGTTCTTTATTTATTAAATATAAAGGGTTTATTTATTAAATAGAGCTAAAAGAGAAAAAGTATGTGTCAGTTTTCTGATAGCCTATTATTTAAACATCACATGTAACTATTTAAAAATTCAATAGAAAATTAGATGTTTCCAGTATTTGCACATCCTGCGTTCAACAAATTCACTGTTGCATTAAGATGCACCACTGTTGTACATCTTCACTGTTGCATTAAGATGCACCACTGTTGTACATCTTAATTTTGGCAATGAAATTGACAAGTTTCCTAAAAAAAATCTAAAAAAGTAATTGTTTTACAACAAGTTTTAGCTGATGTATATATGTTCAATTTGCATATGTTACTTTCATGTTTTATTTTTTTTCATATCTTTAGTATATAATTTAAATCTTGTTTTCTTTGAGTGTTTTAACTATGTGACAATGTTTGAAACATTAAATTGTTTAAAAGATTAAAATGTGTATATGTTGTTTTCATGGTCAACAATGAATAGACGCTGATTTTTCTTTGCTCAAATTGTGATCCAACAATACAAATAACTTAAAACAGATTTTTCATACCCCAAATGCAGCAAAACTTTGCAACTCAGTTAAACTACCGACACTTATCATTGATTAAGGCATTTTATCGACAGTCCCCAGATTGACACGAGCAACTTCTGAGTGAAGAACAGTCAGATTTTGAACCCCACACTGCTAAAGAGCTCCACATGCAAAATTTGCCCAGGCAACTGCTAGATGCAGCCCCGATTTAACATTCACTACCCATAAAAAGATGTATTTTGAATGTGGTTAGTGTGGTTGTTTTAGATTTTATGGCACTCACAAAATGACAGTTTTACCATGGTTTCTTTGATTCAGATTTTTTAAATTACACAGTAGGGGAAACAGGTTGTGTGAGAATATTGTAATTTGCCAAGCAACAAAGATTGCAACTAAAGGTGATAAAAGTAGAACAGGAATGTTTTTAAATTGGCATACTAATATGAAATTATCTGTGACAGTCATCGTCGTGGCCAGTGAAGCCTCTGCACACGAGCGCCCACTCTAGGACGTACTCACAAGCTCTCAGCGACAAGCAGGCTGCTGCGGAGGTGGAGACCCAGCTACGACAGATCACGACCTCCAGTTGATCCTCTCTCTAAACCTTCATTGTCATCGTCATCAACAAAGCATCCCTTTTTTACTGTTGAAAAATTATTTAAAATCTATAAAAAAATTGATGTTATGTTATAAGAATAAAAGTACTATATTTATTTCAAAAGAATAAAAAATTCTGTAAACATTTATCATGTTTTTTTTTACCTTATATTCCCTATTTAGTTTATACATTGTATCTTTATGACAATTAATGTGATTTGAATTCCTTCTAGCCCTCTATGCTAGCATGTACCTCCTTAGATACAATTACATAGTCTGTATACTTTGGTCATTTAACCCTTAGCGGTCGGAAGGCCTCTACGTGTGGCCACAAGATCCGTAACGGGACAAGGTGTAATATATATACGAAGTGACGCGCCTACAGCTCGGAAGGGCCACTCGTAGTGGCCCCGCGTCACTGCGTAGTTTGGCCGCCATTACTACTTCTCTTGTTTACGTCTTACGCTTGGATTAAATACCGTGTGGCGAGCCTTTTAACTCCAAAACACTGATGTTTAACCTAACATTTGACTGTAAACTCGGTCATCATTAGGATTCAATTATGTACACTCGTATTTAATAACAACTTTATTACTCAAATATTAAAACGTTTATAACAATTAAATTATTAATACTCTTAAATAAAATAAAAAAGTAAAGTATCTTTTACGGTTAAAAAAGTATCTTTTACGGTTAAAACTGATTAAAAAACAATGAAAATGGTTCATTTGCAATAAAATATTAAAAAAGAACTACAAATCTAAATATATTTGACAAGTTATATAATTATCATACAGTATTATTCAAATTACCAGCTTTATTATGAGTTTACTGAAAAGTAGAAAGAACATAGATAATATATAATATTAATTTAAAATCTTGGTACTGAAACAAAATAATATTAAGAAGTATATTGTATATAAAACCATTAAAAGAACTGCAAAAAGCTTTACAAAACTAAATTGAAATCATTATTGCCTAACATTTACACATGAAGAGTATTATAAAGAGTATTATAAATCCCGTATAGTATCGGATGTTAAGTCACTATTTGAGGCCATTTATTAATCATAAATATCAATTTATTAAAAATTAAAAGCCTTTAAAAGGACTGGTGCACAACACAAGCAAATAACTCACCAATGACAAACGTGATAATATTGTGATCAGCTAAAAATATACTGTCTTGTTGTTGTCTCCAGATAGTTCCGATGATTGCCGAGGGAGCACAGCACCTCCCAAGCAGAGAGAATTGAAAACAAAATTACAATGTTAAATAATATGAAGAGAAACAGGGGGCCACTACGGGGTGGACAGCCGAGCTGAACAGGAAACGGGTAGAGGGCCACCACGCGTGGCCGGCCCGAGCTGTGGGGCTACCTTCAGCGCTGACAATGTCGCGTCATTAGACAGAATGAGAGGGCCACTAAGTGTGGCCTTCCCGATCTGTAGGGAAGGAAAAGAGAACGATGAATACGACCGCTAAGGGTTAAGGTGTAATCAAATAAAAATTAAATTCCTATTGTATTGATGCTAATTTTACTAGAGTCATAATCCCGATAGTACCGGTAGTGTCTTGTGTGGGTAGTGGTCAAGGTGACACTCTGAAACTATGGCAGCGGTCCGACATGAGTTTGAATTCTAATCTTGGTAAGAAAATTGTAAAAGTACTATCTAACTTCCCATAACATTGTACCATAACAGCTTATCCTTGCTTTGTTTTCTATGTTCACCCAGGCCTGTAATAAGCCAATGTGGACAGGGAAAAAAGTTCATTAACCTAAAGAAAAGAATATTTTGTTCAATCGGTATACAGTAAAACCCCACTTAACTGAAATAATGGGAGCGAATTATAACTTTAGTAAATGACACAACATAACCACAACAGTACCTGCGTTGTCACCACATGCAGGTGTGAGAGTCACGGAACACTGATCCTTTACTGCGATAATGGAATGTGGGGAATGCAGTATGGGTCATCCCCCACCCGCTCGCGGGCGGATCAGGTATGTGGCAAAACCCGTCAAAACAACCCCTAAGTTCAGTGACCGCCATGGCGGGCGGTCTCTCGGTGTGCCATGTATTATATGCCAGACTTTTTCTATTATTGATTTTCCATTTCTTGTAGACCGTTCCGGTTAACCCCGGTTTCGGTTTAGCGAGGTCCGGTTAAGCGGGGTTTTACTGTATTCAATTTAAGGTGTTAAATGATCAAATAACTTTGGAATTAGACCCGGGCTTACCCAAAATGGCCACAGAATTCTATCATCTGGTCCTCCTTGATATTCCACAGAATGACACGAGGTGCCAGCTGAATCACCATTTACTTGTGTTTTAGCTTCTCCAAACTCCAAAGCCCCTATCCTGTTAACTACCTACCCTGTTGAAAATATTAAATTGGGAATTCCTTCTAGAAGCAATAGATGATTTGGACAGCAACAAAAAAATATATTTATGATTTGTTTGTTCATTTATTGCTCTCCTTATTCAGTGAGTCCAATCATCAGACCAACAAATATACAAATGCTGTAAGGTAACCTGACCGAACATCATCAGATTCCTTCCTAATACCAGATAGTGGTGTTTCAGCCGTGCTGCTCCTAGCTAAAAACACCTCAACTACATCCCCCTTTACTCCCTTTACTCCTCCTTACTCATGTGAATTTTGGCTTTCTGAAAGTTCATTAGTTTGTTTTGTTTAAAATATAGTGTTTTTTTGACAAACTGAATATTTGAAAGCCTGACTTTGGTTCCTCACTTCATCCATAAATGGTATGTGGCTACACACTTTTTATGCATAACTTGGGTGTGCGCGCCAATAACATTTGTATGTTTAAAAATTAAATTAGAAGCTATTCATCTATAACTTGACATTTTGAAGTGTTATTTATGTAGTTGACCTTAATTAACTTAATAAATCATCATACAAAATTTAACTTTTAAATTTGTAAGTCTTTTTTATAAATTATATCATTGATATGGAAATTTAGCCAATTAATCAATAATCTTTAAATATCTGTAAAACCAGCACTTTTTCTAATTTTGTACAAAAACTCAATGGCTGCCATTTTAGTGTCCTGCATTGATTTTCAAGTGGCTCCCTATTTGAAAAGTTACCTTTTGGCATCAACTATGACCACAGAAAGTACCATATCTCAATTAAAATGTGCCGCTTTTTTGGTATAACCGACGTACTAATAACTCAAAAATCAGCAACACTTTTTTATTATTATTGCAGTATCAGTAACACATATCGTGTTAAAAAATGAATAATCTCATTTTAAATAATATTATGAATTTAATTTTAATTTGTAGTCTTTATATGTAACATTACTTTTATGTTTATATTATTACTTATGTTGTGACAGCTTAAAAATTAAATTAAGTACCAGTTTCTGACTGTTAATTCATGTTAATAATCCTAAATCCTCATTGAATTATATTTTTGTTATTAAGTATTTCACTTTGTTTTTTTTTTGGGGGGGGGGGTTAAATAATTATCTTTTATTAAATATAGTTACTGTTACAAAATGCTGGTGTCCCAGTGGCATCTTCAATGAAATAAACGTCAATGTGAAAAGATGAAATGCCAAATAAGAAATTAAATATTAATGATAATGTAAATAAGTCCAAACATGTTTGTACAAATAATTTGTTTTGTTGTTATTAATAATTTTATTACACTTAGGTTGTAAGCAGTAAGTTATTAATAAAATGTGTGTGTATTTCGTTTATAGTTTAAGTTTTACTTTGATAAAATACACAACAACAAAATTGGCTTTTGTTAAGGCTCTTCCAAAAAAATCAACTTTCAACTTGATAAAATAATTAAGTTTAATTATCATTATTACTTTCCGTTAAATTAAACTAACGAAATATCAACACAAAATATTTTTGTTAAAGTAGAGTAAATTATGATTTTTTCCGATTTCTAAATGGTATAGCTATTGAAAAGAGTTTAGTGAAAACATGCATTATTCAAATTCCTTCCGCCATTTTCCAATATGGCGGTTTTTAACTGAGTTTTGATATTTTTAATATTTAAAGGACATATTTTCTCTATTACTTCAACAATGTCAGTGGGTTGTAGATGTTCTTAAGCACAAAATCATAGTGGTAAAAACTTATGATGGAATGGTAGGTGTTTGTTCTTCCACTCTTGAGTTGTTTATGCTGAGTAAATCAGTAGACTTTAGCGCTTGGTGTTGACGTTACTTTAGGCCAAATCTCATGTATTATATATGAATATTGTGCGCAATTTAACTGTCTTCAACTTTGTTAATAGGTAAAATTTGTCTATTTTGAGTATTGACCACGGAAAATCCAAAAGAATCGAAAAATGTCATATTTTAAAACTGAAAAATCAAATTTTAATTTTAATTACTACCGTTAAATACAAAATATCACTACTTAATATTATATTATTGTGTTGATATTTTCATAGTGAACGTTTTGAAATATACATGGTTTTATCAAATGGTTTAGTTATTAAATTATACCGTTTTAAGCAAAAGCTTCCATAATTATATACTTTTCCCGCCATTTTCCAAGATGGCAGATTTTCCCAAGATGGGAATTTTTGGGAACATTCAGGAAACAATGAGGGATATGTCAGAAACACATCCCAGGAGGTTTCATACTTTTAACTAATTTGTTCCAAGTGAGGGAATTTTTTTGCATAACTGTCCTGTACTATTGATAAAACTTGGTATGTTGCTTCATCTCGAGGTGATCCATTGGTATATGCATAATACCCCCGTAGAAGCAAACCTGTGTACTCAGCGAATTTCCAATGTATACATATGTACCTTAATACTACATACAGCCACATACCAAGTTTCATCAATATACATTCATAAGTAAACAATTTATGACATTTTTATTATTCTTCATAAGAATAACATGATGGCTGAGTATGCAGGTTTGCTGAAGAAAGGAACACAAAAGATGGGGTTTTATACAAATATCAATGTAACTCAAGTAGGTAAAGCCACATACCAAATTTTATTTATTTATGTTCATAATTAAGGGAGATAACACGTTACTTATTCTCCATAAGAATAACATGGGGGCTGAGTACGCAGGTTTGCTGTTACGGGAACTATCGGCCAAAAAAATGTTTTTTAGTGCAAGTATTAATAGAGCACAATGATATGAAGCAATATACCAAGTTTGATCAGGATAAGTTGATAAATAAGTGAGATATACAGTTTTTCTTATTCTCCATAAGAATAACATTGGACAACGTACTGTGTTTAGCACTTTCAATATCTCAGTAATCAATTGACGTAGAGCAATAATTAAAACATAAAATTGTGCGTCTTTTTAAGCTGATTCCAATAGAAAAAACTAAAATTAGACATTTTCAAAATTTGTATGTAAAATCCTCAAAAAACCCCATTTTTGGGGTACAAAACCCCCCAAAATACCCCTTCGGATAGGTCGATCCGTCTGGTTTTCAAACTTAAAAGTCATAAATGCTGCTTTACACATTTGTACCAAATTTCATCAAAATCAAACCTTTTTTACGAGAGTTATCGCACCCACGGACACATATATATGAAGCAAAATACCAAGTTAGATCAGGATAAGTTGATAAATAAGTGAGATATACAGAGTTATATACAGAAACTGTATATATATATATATATATATATATATATATATATACAGTTTCGAACGAATGGTGTTTTTGGGGTCTGGGGACCTCAAAATGAAAAGTTATCATGGTCCCGGGCCTAGGTCTTACCATGCCGACTACGGTAATATATGAACTTTTGTTTAGGCTTTTTATTTTTGTCATCCCTGGTAATAAATGAAAGTAATACCGTTAAGATAAGTGGAGATGGTTGGTAATTGTCTGTTCAAAGCTGTATCGTGGTGTTGGATAAATACAGGGAAATTAGGCTAGCTATTGTTTGAAAAATATATGAAAATTGGGAGTTTTTAATTATATATTATAGGTGATAGAAGCCTGTTTTACTATCAAGTGACTATGTTTCGTGCTCCCAATTTACGGTGAATATGCTGGGTGTATTGAACTGATATGTGTTCGTAATTTATTCCCAGATTGTCTATTCGGAGTACATATTGACAACTGTAATAACAGATATGATTATGGAACTTGAAATATTGTACGAAACCTTCGGTTCCCATTCCACTTAGGTTCAGGTAATTTTGACAAAATAAATTGTGACATAAATACAGAACTTATCTAAAAACCCAATTTAAGAAAGAGATTTATAGGGAATTTCATCTAACTAAATACTGTCATTGTTTTGTTTACAATTGTTCTACTCTCTTACTTATTTTGCATTATTTAACTGCAAAATCTTTAAGGGTAGCAGCTAGTTTTTTATTTAAAAATATTTTTTACTTTCGAACAATAAAGTATATAGTTTGCGGGCTCTAAAATTAGTTTTAAAGTCCCCTCTTCTTGTCTTTTCCTGTGGCCATCACTGATTGAATCAGTATTTCGTCCAGCGAACGCCTGAGGTCAATCACTGGGGGGAAATATGTGTTTATTGGGCTTTTCCTGCCGTGGTGGAAATTAGGGAAAATTATAAAAATTGTGTAGTTTATAGGCAGTCAGGTTTTCTGGTAAAACTGAAAATGAGCTTATAACATAATGCTCTTTAAGTTATGAAAATGTATTAATGCAACCTAGTACCAGCACAACAACTTTTAAAGCACAATCAACAGTGAACTGACAAATGGTCCAAAAATATACTTGTTCCACATAACGACTTGGGGTGTTACCTGACCCTGGACTGGCGTAGGTAGGTAGGTGCGTCTCAGGGATGCGATGAGTCACCGATACGAATTATTCAGGAGCATTAAAAGTAAGACCCTATTTATTCATTTCCTGAGAATATAATCATTACTGAATCACCTTATTCATTATTGCGTTGTAATTAACCTAAAAGTTGCCGTGGTCCATGTAATTTATTATTAAAAGGCAATATTTGCGCGTATAAAATCTGCGCACTAATAAATTGAACTAAATTTCCAGGATTCACAAATTATTTTGATCTTGGGTTTGCAACACAACACTGCAAACACACAAGCTCATTGTTTGACTTTACATGAAAATACGACATGATACATCATACAAAATAATTTTGTATGGGGCGATTTCGGTCAAAGTTTCTTTTTTGAACTAAGTTAACAGGAATCGTTGCCCGATATTGCCTGGAACATGAAAAAATACTTCTTTATTAGTAAGTTTTGTAGCTCTTTTTAAAAAGAGGTCTAAACTTTTAGTACATATTTAACTATCAAGAATTTGAACTGCAATTATCACTTATGTTGAGAATAAACCCATATTATTGCCTTATTGAAATGGTTAGATATTTATAATTGTATTTTAAATTCGCTTAGTATACAGGTTTGCTGCGACGGCGGTATTTAACACTCTTTCCGTTTGTTATTAATTAGGTAGAGTCAAAAGTATAATCTGATGATAACTAATTTATGCTAACAAAGTAATTCATACACTAAAAGGTAATCCAAAAATAACTGACCACACTGGTGCATATCAAACATATAATTTATGCTCGTAAGAGTGAAACCATCGATACACAAGTATTTCGACACACGAATAAAACTCTGCCGAGAGCCGGGAGTGGTAGCCGGTAGTTTCCAGCAAAAAATAAAAATAAAACAGAGTAGGAAAATGCTTGACTTTGGCCACTTCCGTATGCTCGCAAAATATGTACACACAAGACATATGCTCGCAAAACATACACAAAGGATATATGCTCGCAAGTTCTGATTTATAACACATTTACAGAAAGGTGCATCCGTCAGCGCAGCCCTGGTGAGTAACTGTCAAACTAGGCGGACCAGTTCTCAACAGTACTTGTGAGCATAAAATAAATTATTAAATTTCCAACTGTCCTGGGCTATTTTGAAGGCGCTGAAGCTGAAAATGTAGCTTAAACGATGTGAGCATATGCTCGCAAGGGTGGATATTCTCACAAGTGGTGTTTATAACTTGTAAATATTCTCACAAGTATAGTCATGTCAGTTCACACACACACACACACACACACACACACACACACACACACACACACACACACACACACACACACACACACACACACACACACACACACACACACACACACACACACACACACACTCACTCACTCACTCACTCACTCACTCACTCACTCACTCACTCACTCACTCACTCTCACACACACTCACTCACTCACTCACTCACTCACTCACTCACACACACACTCACACACTCACACTCACACATACCCGCATGCGTATCTTAGTCGGGACACCTGAATATAACACACTTGTCGGACTTTCAAGCTGAAACATATTTAATGTTCATCCTTAAGTACAGATTCCTTATATGTGGTCAGATTTTTGTTACACTCCATTTTGTCTGAGTGAACTAGGAAAACTTACTGTCGGGATGTCCCGACAAACACTATAGTGTGTTTATTGTCCCGACAAACATATAGATCGAGGACATGTCCGTTTGTGTGTTAAAATACGGTGAATCGTAGCCAGATGAGTCATCCCAGTGTTGCCATATCGCCCTGGAGCTTTGCGCGCTTGGCTTGGAGCTGGAGCTTGGCGCGCGGCAATAGCAGCCCCATGGCCACCGCGTTTTCAGCGAGGTCTGCTCCTGTAGGCCCATACCTTACTTACCCCACCCCCCTCACCGGTGATGTGTATGGGGGGGGTCAGGGGGATATATTCCCCCCTTGAAACTTGAAAAAATTACAATTTATATCGTCCTGAAATAAATCTTATGTTTTTTATTAAAAAGAAATGCTGTTACTGAAAAATACAAAAAAATGTGTGCAATATTTCTAAACTAAATTTTTATTGAATTACCTATGGAAATTTTAACTATTAGCATGACCCGCAAGGTAAAAATTAAGCCCTGGACCACTATAGAAGTTCATAACGTGACCCCCTGAACACGTTTTGGGGGGTCGCTCGAAATTGTGGGTATATATATATATACCACACGCCCCCTATATATATATGTGTGTGTGTGTGTGTGTGTGTGTGTGTGTGTGGGTGTGTGAGTTTGCATTCTAGCGGTCGAATTTTTTGTCCGATTAACTTAAAATTTGATAGGGACATTCCTTGTAATAATCAGTTGGACAAGTTCGTTGGGCAAAGCAATAGAAAAACTCTAACCCCCTTTTTTGGATTTTATATTGAACATTTTGGGGTATTGGGGCCAAAAAGTCCCGGATGTAAAATGCAAGTAAAATGATGGAGATTTTTGAGGCAAAACTTGAGAGCCCTCTTTCGTCATTCTAGCACAAATATTTACCGAGTTATTAAAGAAAATGTATGTGGACTAAACACAGTACGTTGTCTAATGGGCGTTTTACATTAGAACAACCTGTTATTCATAAGTTGGTGTATTTTTATCATCCCCGTAATCCATACACCTACTTTCAATCCTGACTGGACACTAGCCTAACCTTATAATGCGCAACATTGTATTCTCAGCATTGCAGGTACAGTAAATAGAACCAGGAGCATCAGAACAGCCAAAAAAATTATGTATTCACTTTAAAATAACACAGCATGGCCTTCGGTGTCTTTTTAAAGAGAGATTAAAAAATTAACAGCATAATACACTACTGTATTAGAACACCTACTTATTGAAGTATGCTTATGATTTTATGAAAAATTCTTTAACCTTACCAATTTCATAACAGATTACAAGCAGGAAGATGATTGTTATTATTTCTAAAACCAAACTGGTAATGAAATAAATATTGTACAGTTTCAATTTATTAACTCCTAAAATGTTCCCTATGAGAGTTGTATTGTCGGCTCAAAAAGTAAACTGTAATGCAAGGTAGCACTGGTAGAGAGTATGAAGAGTCAATCTTAACTTAAATAATCCAAACCCTTGATTTATTTTGAATTGTGCTAAATAAAAGCAGCTTGCAGTGTATTTAATTCTTGTATACTGTGATAAACATAAGGCATTTCTTCCTTGTCCTCATATTCTTTCAATGGAATAAAGTGGCATAATCTGATCAGCAGGGAAATATAAGTATATCCATAGATCATGTAGTGATCCATGGACAGATTCCTTATGTGTGGTCAGATTTTTGTTACCTCCATTTTGTCTGAGTGAGCTTAGACAAAACTTTTCAAAATTTTAAATTTGAATTTGCAGTTTCTCTTAACATTAATTAGGACTTAAAAAGTGAAATTTGATTACCTGAACTGGACAGACAACTGGATCTCAATTGTTTAGGATGATTGATTTTTTTTATTACAGAGGGAGAATCAGGAAGTAAAATGTAAGTGTTAAATAATGCAGATAAATTTACATATAGAAAAAGTTTATTACTCTACAAAATGAAAATAGTCATACAACTAACAATTTTAAAATTGTGTTTTATATGTTCTAGTGTAAAATATAGGTTTTACAAAAACTTCAACTAAGTTCATATATTCAACAATATAATAACTATAAACAAGGTAAAACTAGAAAATATCCCGAATTTTTTTTAAGACAAACTATACTTTATCACAATCATACCAGGGAGAAGAGCGGATGTTAAAGGGCATGAAAAAGGGATTAACATCGGTGTTGTTTCTCTTGTAAGTAACCAGTTTAGTTATTTTCCAGCCTCACTTTTTAATTCTTACAATTTTAAATATATGAATAGGAAAATCAGAGTTTAAAAAATGTTAATTTAGGTGAAGTGTGGTAACAGTAATAGTGGAGAATATGTTTTACAAAAATTAATTTTATTGATAAAAAATCTAAACAAATACACTATACCGGGTGTCTCAAAAGTCCCACCCCACATTATAATTTTATTTTGTATTAATGGAGGTAAACTACTTAGTGGAATTTTTATGTTACCAAAGGGACTTTCTTAAGTATACACATTTTCAACCCTATTTTGTTAAAAACATTTAAAATTTGTGGGTAAGCCAAAGATTTTAAATGCAAACCCCTACCTTGTGATACTTAATTTTAAAGCTCTTGATAAAATAAGAAGAATGACACAATTTAGAGGTCTGTATGTTGACCCTATCCAAAATGACACTAATTTAAAGTTGAAATTTTTTAATAAAATTGACAATAAAAAGCATTTTAAAGGGGTAAACCCCACGAAAATGTACGTGAATTGCATTCAAGTTAGGTACCTGAAGATTAATGGATAGAATCATACCCAGGACTCAAATCAGGTCGTAACTCAAATTTTCATTATTTAGAAAAAAGCAAAATAAGGTAACATTTAGGAAATTTAGGGTATGGTATAAAGTCCTGGATGTGATTCTGTCAACTCGAAGTCACTTTGGGTACTTTGAGTGCAAATTACGTACATTTTCGTGGGTTTTATCCCTATAAAATACTATTTAAGGGGTATTGCATAGAAAATCCCAAATTGAAATGGCCACCATTTTGGATAGGAACAACATAGAGTCCTTTAATTTGCACTATTCTTCCTCTTTTAACAAGGACTTAAAAGTGATGATCACATGTAAGGGGTTTACTTTTAAATTGTTTACTTAGACTTGCCCCCAAATTACCCCATTTCCAAAATAGGGCTTGAAAATTGTATACTAGAAAAACCTCTTTCTTCGGTCACATAAACATTCCTCACAGTAAAGCTTTCTATCTCCATTAATAAAAACATAAAACATAATATGGGGGAGGGGGGAGTTTTGAGACACACTGTGTATTTATTCCATTATATCAGTTTTAAAATGGTTTCCAAATCCTTTTGAAATATTTTTTGGTTTATTCAAAAATGTAGGCTATGTCTATTTTATTTTTGGAAAGGTTAGGAAGCTGTTTTTACTTTTTCAAGACTGATTTCCTGATTACAACACTCCACTTCACCCTAGGTTAAATTAAGACGTAAGATATTTATTTTTGTAAAATAGTCTTAAACATATTTTGGATTTGTAAAGATTGTTTACGACATTAATATAAGTCTCACATTCATATGTTAATATATTAATACAAAGAGAGAAAACCATAATTTTTTCAAAGGTTAAACCATCGATCAACGATCTCATTCGAATTTGAAAATTGTTTTAGCCAAATGTAGGAAATTTCACGGTGGATTCTGGATTCTGGAAATTATAGTTTTTTTAGCGGAAAAGCTAGGAACACCCTGGAATATTAAAAAATCTCGTCGAAAATTGCACATGTGGATACACGAAAATGATACCGGGACAGCGAGTAGATTAAGAATATCAACGAATTTGTCCGATTCGACGTAAAACAACGGATATATGGCCGGAAAAGTGTAGAGGAATTCTGGAAAATGGCTCAAAAAATTTGTTTGAGGGATGGCATGTGGGTAGTCAAATAAAACTGCCGTTCAACGCTGAACCTAATCATAATATTATTTTTTGCATCCGACCTATGTTTACCCTAAAAATACAGGAAAGGTTATTTTAGGTTAGGTATTGTTAGGTTAGGTTTCTTAGGTTGGAAAAGGTCAGGTAAGTTTAGTTTACCATATCAAACCTTAAAAACCCTAACCCAACGTAACTTTACTTCCAAGGATGCCGGATGGCCGGAAAAGTGTAGAGGAATTCTGGAAAATGGCTCAAAAAATTTGTTTGAGGGATGGCATGTGGGTAGTCAAATAAAACTGCCGTTCAACGCTGAACCTAATCATAATATTATTTTTTGCATCCGACCTATGTTTACCCTAAAAATACAGGAAAGGTTATTTTAGGTTAGGTATTGTTAGGTACTTTTCGTTTTGAGGTCCCCAGACCCCAAAAACACCATTCGTTCGAAACTGTATATATATATATATATATATATATATATATATCTATATATATATATATATATATATATATATATATATATATATATATATGTGTGTCCGTGAGCACGATAACTCTCGTAAAAATTATCCGATTTTGATGAAATTTGGTATAAACGTGTAAAGCAGCATTTATGACTTTAAGTTCGAAAACCAGCCAGATCGCTCTATCCGAAGGGGTATTTTGGGGGGGTTTTGTACCCAAAAAATGGGTTTTTCGAATTTTTTACGTATAATTTTGGAAATAGTCAAATTTTATTTTTTCCCATTGGATTCAGCTTAAAAAAACACACAATTTGGTATTTTGATCATTTCTCTACGTCAATTAGTTACCGAGATATTAAAAGTGCTAAACACAGTACGTTGTCTAATGTTATTCTTATGGAGGAAAATAAAAATTTTATATCTCGCTTATTTATGAACGTATACTGACGAAACTTGGTATACGGCTTCATCTGGTTGTGGACCATTGATATTTGCTCAAAAAAACAATTTTTTACCCAAGGCTCCCATAGCAGCAAACCTGCGTACTCAGCCCCATGTTATTCTTATGGAGAATAAGTAACGTGTTATCTGCCTTCATTATGAAAATAAATTAATGAAATTTGGTATGTGGCTTTACCTACATGAGTTATATTGATATTTGTATAAAACCCCATTTTTTGTGTTCCTTACTTCAGCAAACCTGCATACTCAGTTGCCATATTATTCTTATGGAGAATAATTAAAATGTCATAAATCGTTTATTTATGAATGTATATTGATGAAACTTGGTATGTGGCTTATTTGGTATTAAGATACATATATATGCATTGGAAATTCGCTGAGTACGCAGGTTTGCTGCTACGGGGGTATTTAAGTTAGAGGATGGCTGCATAAGTTACAGCTTATAATGGCTTTAAGCTCAAGGTTTGATAACATCACATTTATTTTCTTAGCAATTTTAAATTGGCACTGGTTTCAATTAAACGGCTTTAGCACTTTTCACTGTCATTTAACTTTAATAATTAAGTTTAAGAACTGATACCTAGAAACTATAAAACTTCAGATGAAATAATAAAGAGAGCCAATAAATGATGTACATTTACAGACAGATCAACCAACATTGCCAACTACAGTCTAGCCTAATAGACAGTAATTCCAACAGAGGCCTTATGTTTGAGCTTTTAAGTTCAATCTATATTGTGTCTAAGTCAATCAAACACACTCCATTATTAATTAAGTTTAATAGCCTACACTAATGTTTGTGATTTATTGTAATACTTTTATACACACTGTAATGAATATTATATTAATTTAACAATACATTTTAATGTTATAAAGCAGATAACTTAGTGTTTAACCACATAACTCTAAGATAAAAAAATTCGAATAAGGTTTATTCTCACCTTCTATGAGGTTTATAATGTAACTTATTCCCTTTTGGGGAATAATAAAAAATAAATCGGAACCTAGGTACTAGGTTAGCCTTCTTTAGAGAATTTGAGAGGAAACTTGGTAACTTGGTAGATTTTTACAGAATAGCCCTACAGGCCAAGATAAAAAATTAACTTGCTTGCTACATTCTTCTATGAAAATACCGACTTAGAAGAGAGCAAAAATAATTCTAATTTTTTACACCAATAAACCTGACAATATTCCCTCCAACTAAAAAAATATTGTTTCTTTGTGAACTTTGAAATTAGGTTAATGAAAATACTACGGTTACTATCAGCAAGTTTAAAATATCAACAAAAAGTAACATTATTAGAAATTAATTGACCAAATACAATCTCAGAGCAAAGATTTATAGCCTGTAGGTGTTCAGTGTGTTCATTTTTAGCGAATTTCCTCTATAGGGAAGAAGCTATTACCGTAGTCGGCATGGCAAGACCTAGGCCCGGGACAATGATAACTTTTCGTTTCGAGGTCCCAGACCCCAAAAACACCATTCGTTCGAAATTGTACATATACATGTATATGTGTGTGTGTGTCGGTGGGTGCGATAACTCGCGTAAAAAGGTCCGATTTGATAAAATTTGGTGCAAACGCGTAAAGAAACATTTATGACTTTAAGTTCGAAAACCAGACAGATCGACCCATCCAAAGTGGGATTTTGGGGGGGTTTTTGTACCCCAAAAATGGTTTTTTTGAATTTTATACATATATTTTTGTTAAAAGTCAAATATTTGTTTTTACCATTGGATTCAGCTTAAAAACACACAATTTGGTATTCTGATC
Source organism: Allygus modestus (assembly GCA_963675035.1). Classification (NCBI taxonomy): domain Eukaryota; kingdom Metazoa; phylum Arthropoda; class Insecta; order Hemiptera; family Cicadellidae; genus Allygus; species Allygus modestus. Next base: position 341,735,604 of record OY776111.1, read on the forward strand.
ATTCCTCTACGTCAAATGGTACAGAGATATTGAAAGTGCTATACACAGTACGTTGTCCAATGTTATTCTTATGGAGAATAAGAAACATTGTATATCTCACATATTTATCAACTTTTCCTGATGAAACTTGGTATATTGCTTCATATCGTTGTGGTCTATTGATATTTGCACTAAAAATAATTTTTTGGCCGATAGTTCCCGTAGCAGCAAACCTGTGTACTCAGCCCCATGTTATTCTTATGGAGAATAATAAAAATGTCATAAATCGTTTATTTATGAATGTATATTGATGAAACTTGTTATGTGGCTTTATGAGGTATTAAGATACATATATATATGCATTGGAAATTTGCTGAGGACGCAGGTTTGCTGCTGCGGGGTATTTTGTATCTTGAAAATAAGATTTTTATAAGCAATTTTTGTTATTGGTCAAAAATGTTTTTTTGAGCGTAGCGAACGAGTTTGGTGGAATATTTTTGATTTCTTTTTGCCATTTTATTTAGTTTTTAGTTACGCACTACTTTACTTGTTTAACCTTCCTTGTAACTATTAAGGTTTACGAGATCCCAATAGTGAGCATAAATAAACGGTATCAGGAAACTGACACATACTTTTTCCCTTTTAGCCCAACTTTAATGAATAAATTAGTTTTGATTTAATAAATATAGAATACAAAGCACGATCAAATGTACAGAAAATCTTGTAAACAAGTTGCTTTAAAAAATATCCACCCAAATCCCTGTTTAGGAGGCACTACAGAATCCATCACTACGCACGTGGTTTTAATAGGGGAAATGCCCCCTTTTCCCCCTTCAGGTTTATTAAGGGGCAAAATATTTTGAATTTCCTCTGTTGGTCAATGCTAACTTGACTCGCATATCAAGTTTGAACGAAATTTATCAATAAATAAGAGAGAAATAGTAATTTTTGTATTCCCCATAAGAATAACGTTGGACAACGTACTGCGTTTACCGCAACTATTAAATTTAAATTTTCTCCGCAACCAGTAATCGTAGAATAGTAATTCAAAATACTAAATTATTTAGTTTTTTGAGCTCTTTTTAATGGTGAATAGTAATATTTTTTTATAAAAAAATGAATATTTGATATTTTAAGTCTTGTAATTTCTGAACCCAAAGTTTTATAGAAATGCGGGTGGTGTCATTTTGTTGGAAAACTAAATTTATACAAACGACTAATGTTTAATCAAGATCGGTAGAGCCGTTTTTTAGAAATCTTAATTTTTCATGATTTTTGGCTGTTTTTGGGGGATAATTACCCTTAAAAATAAAAAATTCCAAAATGAAAAAAACTGCCTGGAGATATCGTGGATTAGTACCTACATACCAAATTTTAATAAAAATCGGACCATTGGTTTGGGCTCTAGCTCTGTACACATTCATACAAACAGACAGACACACAGACATCACGTAAAAATAACTTTTTTGGGTTCAGGGAGCACCAAAACGAATATTTCAACTAACAACTCAAATTCAAAAATTTTGACGAAAACAATACTTTTTCCATATGTATAAGGGGGAGAAAGTAAAAAATTAACACACTGTATATAGGCAAAATCATATCCATGACATGTAATTAATTATCAGTAGTGTAGTAGGTAATTACGTTGCATTACTCACCTTACAACAGTGACGACTGACACTGGCAACTGCCCAACTGGCACTTGACATAAGCAAAATTTCCAATTTCCAATCCTTCTCAAGGGAATAGATCGAATTGGCAACGCTGTATTACGTAAAGAGTTTCCAACCAATCACAAGCGTTTATTTAAGTCAGCATTTGAAGCGAGTGTCGGGCCACACACTCTAGTTCGGGTAGTTCGCCGCAACGCCACTGGCGCGCCACTGTACAGTGATATTTTGGGCCCGACAAAGATATGCAAACGTGAAACCGGTTTCGTACAGAGCTTGTCGGGTCATTTTCAAATTTTGTTTCTAAGTCTTTCTGGAGACCAACTAAAACGTTTGATGCAGTATTGGTTGTCGGGACGTGTGTGAGTCCCGACAATTGGGTGTTTGCCCGACTGTCTGCTCTCATGCAGGTGTGTGTCCCGACAAAGATACGGATGCGTACACACACTCACACTCACACTCACACTCACACTCACACACACTCACACTCACACTCACACTCACACTCAAACTCACACACGACAGACAGACAGACAGACATCACGTAAAAACCACTTTTTTGAGTTCATGGAGCACCAAAACGAATATTTCCACTAACAACTCAAATTCGAAAATTTTGACGAAAACAATACTTTCTAACAATACTTTCTCCATATACTATGTATAGGGGGAGAAAGTAAAATATATTTTTTAAACTTTTTATATACTTGGTGGAATAAAGTAGTTTATTCATAAAGTAATATTACAAATTAAAATGCACCTGTATTTTCAATTTTGTACTTTGTATACAATGGTTTACAATTTACCGAAAACCATTTGGCCACATCACTTATACTACCTTATTTGTATTAAATAAATCATTTAGACCAATTTATGTCACTTACAAGCTGATTTATGAGAATATGATACAGAATTATTACATTTACCTTGCGAGTGATTTACAATGTGTAGAAATATACTGACAAATTAATTTGCTTTTGGTTCTTTTATAAAAATGGCCAAGTTCTTTTGTTTTATAAGTAATAATTGATTTTTACTCAAATTTCTCAACTAGGAGGCTTGAAATTCCTTCTTTTGGCTTTCAAAATTATTGGGGTGTCTCAAAATTATTAGGCATCCCCCCTGTGAGATGCCTAAATCAAATGACTATTATAACGATAAAGTAGTATGCAAAATACGTTATAAGAGTGTTGTTAATTCGATCAGAAGAAAGGGAAGAACATTAGCTCGAGTTCGAGCAGTAGGTCTTGGTACTCAATATAGTCTCGATTAAAGTTCCAAAACAACACTTGAGCCGATTATGATAAAGCGGCGAGAGTAATGTCCTCTTCAAACGCTAGACTCGAGTCTCCAACAATGACCGAGTTTGTTTACAATGGCGCGACGATGGGAGGGTGTGAGGCGCATGACTGCACACTCGACTTGAACTCAACTCCAACTCCAACTCCAGTCTACTCCGGTAGCTGCAGCACGGCGGGTTGAAGAGGACCAAAACCCAGTGCCTTCCGACCATGGTCTAGCCCCTCGCGGCGGTAAGTGCCCTACAATAGACGCAGATGATCAATAGGTTATTTCCAGAGCTGATAAGTTGTGCGTTGCCATGCCGACAGTCCAAACACTCCCCGGCAAACAGTCCGCCGCGGCAACGCGCTCGGGTTATTTGCGACTTTTACTTGTTTAAATATTTGATAATTAGATTGAAGACATAAAAGGGTTTTAGCGTTCGCCAAACTAAGCGATGGACTAGTTTTTGATACAGTACATCCTTAAAAGCTTATGAACTAAAAGTAGGTTCACGCGAACATCAAACAAATGTGTGCGGCTGGCGGTCAGCTTATGCTACATTCGTTTGTTGAATCCCTGTTCAAATGTCTTTAAAGTTCCCAATCCTATGTACAATTCACAAAGAATCTTGCATTTTATTAATAAGGAATTAGTTATTAAATTAGTTATTAGTTATTATTTTCAGTGAATTAGATAAACTTTGTTGTAATGCCCAAAATAATATATCGTAGTATCACGATTGATTAATAATAGTAGTCGCCTGTGTGTTATAATATGGTTTTGAGATTTTAATTTTAAATTAAACATACAGTATCTGTTGGGAAATTAACTTTGATATGAGACTCGTACTATTTGAAAACTACACAAATTTTTCTACTGTCGTTCACAAAGAAATAGAAAAATTGATTAAATTTAAATAAAAATAGGATGTTCAAATCTATTCAAATTAAACCAAGTAACAACTTGTTTGGCCTCAAAGATTTGTTGTTACCAAATTATCTTTATTTATTGGGAGAATTGTTCTCTTTTCAGCAATCATTAGGATAAACCCATCTAACCTAACATAAGCTTCTCAACATTGTATATTTTATATATACTACGTATGGCACGGCTACAGCCGAGCGTAATTCGACAATTCCAACGCCGCGCGCCGTTGCAGCAATTTTAATGCAAATAAAAATAAGTGTTTGTGTCATGAAAAAACCGTTCCTATTTCACAGATAACATCAAGTATTATGCGGAATATATGAGCTTCTTGATAGAAGGTACAATTTTACTTAAACGTAAATAATTTAGAATGTAGACGTATGGACTGGCATTGTGTGATTTTATTGTTGCTAATAGCTAAATTATTCTATAGCGATTGGCAAAATGATTGACATTAATTCGTAAGGAAATGCGTTGAAATATTAGTAAATAACAAGAATCTATACTATTACCTATTTATTTGTTATTGTAGAAAAAATAAGTTTTTTTTAAATTTGGTATTCAGTACTTGTGAATTTTATAACGACAACAACAATATTCTTAAAGCATAATTTATGTTATGTCAATACCCAGAAGACACGCCTTTATTTTTGCGAATTTTTTGAATTTTGTGCTTCGGTTCATCCCGTTTAAATATTTCGACCACATAGCATTAGGGCGATTAAGTAATGAAGTTGTACCATAAAACTCACCCTGAAATACAATCTACAATGTGCTTTAAAACTTTTGTTTCTTGTTGCTACATGCATAATTAATTAGGAAGTAACTTTTTAAATATGGACCCATATTTAAAAAGTATTTTATTTGTATTATAACATTGACTAAACAACTTATTTTATTTTAAGAAAAACAAAGATGATTTGTATTGTTATTTGTTGTGACGATTGACTCCCAAAGTGAAAGTTGTTGAAAGGTCAAATTAAGTTCATCGTGCACTTTTCCAATGAAAGAAACCTTTAATTTCATTATCAGGCTCAACCTACAGATTCTCAGGTTTTCTAATTAAGTTAATTGAGAAAATTTAAGGGATGAGGTATGGATTTTAAATTTAACAATTTATTTTGGATAGTGCATTACTCTTACACAACATTATAAATGTATACAAACAATATTTCTAATGTATTTGAGGTTCAATTTATTTAAAATTTACTAGCATCCTTCCTTTCTGTCCGGGCATTTTCATGAGGCGAACAGCGTTGTTACCCTAACGATGTTTTACAATTTATAAAGATTTTTGTTTGGGGACAACGAAAGGTTAAATAAATACTCGATTTAGTATACTGTCAATAGAAATCATTGACAATTAGTATGACGTATATTAAGAAAAAACAAAATGTAGGTCTTTCAAAGGCACAGACGGTTCAGAATCCAGAAAAAGCATCACACTTGAATTGCCAAGGTTTTGGTTATAAACTCGGATAGTTTTCCTAGTTTTTTCTACTAGTGTTTCATGTAAAAACTGCGGGTTTTAAAAAGTAGTTTGTGTATTTGTAGTGCCCTCAGTCTGACGCGGTCTCTCGTTTCACTCTACGCAGCCAACTCGTTTGCCCTGGATTTCATGGACCTCAACCAATAAATCGAATCAAAAGCGTTTGGTTCACAAAATATACGTATTTAAAAATATAATGCCACAAAAATGGTAAATTTATTATACAACTAATTCTATATATATACAGGGTGTCCCGTAAGTAAGTACAAAAACTTTGGGAATAGGTTATATGGGTCAAAATAAAAATAAAATCAAGAATAATGTTTTTTCTAAAAACGCTTTGTTACTGATATATCCGTCATTTTCTATTTTTTAAATAACAATTTATATCTCAAAAACTATTAAATATTACTTTATGAAACTTGGTATAGTGTTTAAGGTAGAAATTAAATAATTGCAAAAAAATTTTGTTAAAAATATTTTTCCGTTTCAAAATGGCGGCCATTTTAATTTTTCAAACTAAAATTACTAAAAAACAGCTGATTTTATGGAAAAAATACAAGAACACTTTTCTTTAGTATTTTGAATTTTCTATCAAACGACACCAAGTTCAGAAGGATCGGGCAACAAATAGCTGAGAAATAACAATTTTTAGTTGATTTTTAGCTGATTGTCGCAGACAATGAGGAGAAGTTGCCAGGGTGCGCCTGGCCTGTACAACTAAAAATCGTTATTTCTCAGCTATTTGTTGCCCGATCCTTCTGAACTTGGTGTCTTTTGATAGAAAATTCAAAATACTAAAGAAAAGTGTTCTTGTATTTTTTCCATAAAATCAGCCGTTTTTTAGTAATTTTAGTTTGAAAAATTAAAATGGCCGCCATTTTGAAACGGAAAAATATTTTTTAACAAAATTGTTTTTGCAATTATTTAATTTCTACCTTAAACACTATACCAAGTTTCATAAAGTAATATTTAATGGTTTTTGAGATATAAATTTTTATTGAAAAAATACAAAATGGCGGATATATCGGTAACAAAGCGTTTTTAGAAAAAACATTATTCTTGATTTTCTTTTTATTTTGACCCATATAACCTATTCCTAAAGTTTTTGTACTTACTTACGGGACACCCTGTATATTCTATATATAGTAAGTAGTACTGTTGTTAAATTTATGGCGATAAATGCTTACTTTATGGGTAAACTATGCCTGTGCACGAGTCAAATTATTATTGTGTCGACAAGCTCAAGAAAAAAAATTTAGAATATTTAATATTTGTATTGGGAATTAATTATACTCGTTCAGATACAAGTTAAATGCTGTTGTGGAGGCAGCGCGGTTATTGACACAACGACATCTTACCAACATGACAGACAATACAAGTAGATTAAACGGGGACAACTCGATTGGTTCGACGGTCAGTGTTCGCCTACGAAAGGGTCGAAATTAGGCTTAGGTACAGTCTCGCCCAGAACCATCTCAAAAGCTAATGGGACGATTGGTACGGTATCGTGGCTCCGAGAGAATCTTATACATTTATGTGAGAAACAGCAAAACTCGCCAATGAAATGCAGACCGTTGTCGCGGCTTCATGAGAAAAGCTGAGGGGGAAAAATACATTTATTTTTGAAACATAGCAAAACTGCCAATGGAATATAAACCGTGCATAAATGTAAGCCATTAATTTTTCAATACTTATTAGTAGTAGCAGAGTGCCTAATTCTGTTCATAAATTCCTTCCTGTTCTTTTATGATGTCAAATGTATACAATATAGCATAATTAAAACGTTTTGAATGTTATTTATAACATTTCTTCAAAGATTGAGGTGATAATACTAACGTAAGGAAATATTAATGCATATTTTAGGTTACAGTGTTGCGATTATTATTACTGAGGTTACTGTAAGAAGGGGGACAAACTTAAAATTATGATATAATTATGTAAGGAGACAGTAACAAAAATTTCAATGCAATTGTTAAAAGCATCATGCAGCTATAACATACTATGGGTCCCTGTGAAGAAATGTCCTGTAGTCCGCTTGACTGGCGGAGCGGCCGCGCGGCGACCGAACGTTCTATTTCATAACCTCGTGGAAACAAAAAAACACAGGGTTAGAAAATTTCAATAAAAGTTATTTAAATAGTTAGTTAAACACGTTTATAGCACAGTTTTAAAATATTTTGTATCTTATTCCAAGAGTTTATGTTGATAGTTATATTTTGTTTAAACAAATTACAATTAAAAATGTCTCAATTCGTGTTTAAAAAAATATAACTATCAATATAAACTCAACGGAGTAAGGTACAAAATATTTTTTTAAATTTGCTATAAACGTGTTTAACTGACTATTTAAATAACGTTTATGGGAATTTTCTAACCCTATGTTTTAAGTTTTAAGTTTTAAGTTTAAGGTTATGAAATAAAATGTTCGGTCACCGCAAGGCCGCTCCGCCAGTCACTTTCTTTCGATAATCGGACAATGCAACACTCTTCATGTAATGCGGGTGGGGTGAACCGACGACGGCAAACGTAATATAGGCCTTGCCGTACTGATAAAAATGACCTCATTTCTGAAAATTACTGTAACCCCATTCGCTTGATTGTGCTTTGGCTAGACCGCCGCCATACCAACTGAGATACGCCCGAATAAATGCATATTCGTAGAGGTCTTATCTATACCCGGATGTGACGAACGCCTCGGCTGCATGCCTCCCAATTTCGATCAGCCAATCTTTAATTGTTTTATTGTGTCACTATGTTAATGATAACATAACAACGTAAGTTTAACAATTCCGTAATAAAAACTTTGCTATGCAATGCAAATTAGTTACTGAAAATGTTGTTTAATTTATCAACACGAATATTATTATGTACAACTTTGTTAACTGTTCAACATAATGTCTACATACAAAAAACGAGTTCGCACGCAGCACGCTGACGTGAGAGAAGTTAATTTCCACATAAAAAACTATTAAAACTCAAAATAAGTTAGAAACATGCATTTATTCCAATTTTTATTCAAATCTGAAAATATTGATTTTTTTGGCTGTTCTGATGCTCCTGGTTCTATTTACCTGCAATGCTGGGAATACAATTTTGCGCATTATAAGGTTAGGAGAAGGTCCAGTCAGGCATTAAAGGAGGCGTTAGGTTGTTGGGGATGGTAAAAGTACACCAACAAATGAATAACTTTTCTAATGTAAAACCCCCTAAGACAACGTACTGTGTTTGGTCGATACACATTTTCTTTAATAACTCGGTAAATATTTATGCTAGAATTATGAGAGAGGGCTTAAAACTTTCGCCTCTCTAATTCCCATCTTTTTACATCCACTTATTTTACATCTGGGGCTTTTATGACCCTTTTTGGGCCCAAAAACTCGAAATTTGAAACATTAATCCCCCAAAAAAGGGGTTTAGAGTTTTCCGATTGTTTTGCCCAACGAACTTGTCCAACTGATTACAGAAAGGAACGTCCCTACCAAATTTTAAGTAAATCGGACAAAAATTGCGACCGCTAGAGTGCAAACACACACACATATATATATATTTTTTTTTTTTTTTTGCGGTCGCAAAAATTGCGACCGCTAGAGTGCAAACACACACATATATATATATATATATATATATATATATATATATATATATATATATATATATATATATATATATATATCATTTTGAACGACCCCCCAAAACGTGTTCAGGGGGTCACGTTAGGAACTTCTATGGTGGTCCCGGGCTTAAGTTTCACCGTGCGGGTCATGCTAATAGTTCACTTTCCAAAGGAAATTCACTAATAATATTAGACTAGCCAGCAGGTGCCCCGTTCACCGCACGCGAATCTCGCAGGTACAGGGTCGGATGCTTTAAACTGTATTATAATCAGCTGTTTGACTTGGCCTAGACAAAGTATAACTCCATAAGACTAACATTGGAACTTTAAGAGCCAATGAGGCGGAGCCCTGAAGTTGGATGTTTTTCAAACCCCCAAAAGGCACATGTAGATGGTAAGAGCTTTCGATTGATATCAAATATGTATATAAAATAATAGTTTTAGGGGTATCGCTGAACCAAAATCATGAAATTCTTTTAATAATATAGATTAGCAGGTGTCCCGTTCTCTGCACGGGGATGTAGCAGGCATATAGCCAGAAGTTTTAAATGTTGATTTACATTATGATCAGCTGACTAACTAAATAAAATATAACTCCATAAGAATAACATTGGAACTTTGAAAGTCTATGGGGCGAAGCTCTGAAATTTGAGGGTTTTAAAAACCCCAAAAGAAACATTTTGAGAGTAAGAAATTTTCATTGATACCAAAACAAACATGTATATGGTACAAAATAATAGTTTTAGAGGCGAAAATCGCCGAACAAAAATCAAGAAATTGTTTTAATAATATAGATGTAAGTTAAATAATATTGTGAAGGCCATTCAGTCTCCACCAACACAACCTACCGACCTACCGCCACTGCCACTAGTTGTGCCACGGCTGGCACCGGTAGGGCAGCTGGATCGAGATATCGACCGCGAGGCAGCAACAGATCGATATCGCGTGCGGACCTTGGACTCACTCTCATTCTCGGGCTACGATCATGTTTTAATAATAGTTCATTTATGGTACCTTGCGAAAATAAAAGTGCCACAATTAAGTACTGATCTTCAATTGAAGGTTGCTGTTTTAACAGTCCTACAGTCGAGAGTACAGTTTGGGTACTTTCAATCCAGGTGGTTTGTAAGACACGCCATGTAGGAAAACAAAGTCGCATATAGCAGCCAAGTTTGTAGATCGTACAATGGGAATATCCGAGATTAGATATTTGAAAGTATAAATGGAAAGCTCCATGACATGTTGCTGTACCGCTCTTCGCTAAAGTGTTTTTTAGTCCGGGTGACTGGTGAAATTTTGCAGTTTCATAAAAAAACGTATCATAGTAATCTAAAATCACAGAATTTTTTCTAAATTTGAATAGTTTAAAATTAAACATTTTTCGTAAAACAATGCAAAAATCCCAAGGAAAACAAAACAACATATTTACTTTTTCATGTATGCCTATAATTTCATGTAATTTTACCAAGTGTTATTTATCAAATATTAATTTATAGACGAGACCACTACTACAAATAAATATGGCACTACCTGCCAAACTTTCAATCTATTATTGGCGATGAAGGATTTGCCGAATAACCTTGTTAACTTCTGAGTTTAACATTATAGAGTTCACACAGGATATAATATGGCCGTGTTGAGCAAGTAGGGCAGAAACTCGTCACCGTCGGATTCGTGGGCGTGGCTTCTCACTGAATACTTTCAGGTTAATGAACTACATGACACAAGCACAAATGTGACGTATTTGTACCTCAGCCACAACAACTTAGGTAAATATTAGGACAAGTTTTCAAAACTGTACCTACTAACTTATTGAAGTAATAGCCCAAACAATAACCTAAATGTATAATAAAACACTCTCACGACATTTTTACGTATCCATAGGTTGAACCGACATACGGCCCCTCTCAAGCAGGGCCTACGCCGCGGTCGGGCAGGGCGGTATCGAGCTATTTACGGACACTTTGGCGCGGCCAGCCTCCGTGAACCGAGTAAACAATTACGAAATCAAATTTCACGAGGAAGTTAAAATCTTCAAAGGAAACTGAAATATTTCTCAGAACGAATATTTATGTACAATGCTCGAATATAAACTGGCTAAGGATTTTTTAGGAGCGAATATCTTACAGGTCCCTCCCTACCTAACAGTTGTTTTAGTCAACAAATAAAGTATAACCATTCCCTAATGTGATAGAACAGTTTTAAAAATCATGACTATAGTTTTGTATTACTGTAGTGTTATTCTGGGAATAACTCAATTTAGTTATAAATATGTGTCTTATTAAACATGCAAAATAAATCATTTAATATTATTTTCGTTTTAAACTGCTAATAAAACAATAAACCACGGCACAAAAGAGTACAAGCATCATATGAATAAAACACTTCTGGAACTGTATACAATCTATCTTCTATATTATTAAAAGAATTTCTCGATTTTTGTTTGGCAATTTTTGAACCATAAGACTATTGTTGTTTTATTTACATATTTGGTATCAGTCGAAAGCTGTTACCCTCTAGATGTGCCTTTTGGGGGTTTGTAAAATATCCACCTACAGGGCTTCGCCCCACAGGCCTTCAGTGTTTCAATGTTAATCTTATGGAGTTATATTTAATTTAGGAAGTCAACTGATCATAAAGTAAACTTTTTAAAACATATTATAGCTCTACGGCTGTTAAGATTTCCGTGCGGAGAACGAGACATGCGGGACATAAACTAGTTAAACCGTAAAATACTTTAATTGCATTTGTTTTTTAGTGAATTTCCTATGGAAAGTGAACTATTAGCATGTCCCGCACGGTGAAACCTAAGCCCGGGACCACCATAGAAGTTCCTAACGTGACCCCCTGAACACGTTTTGGGGGGGTCGTTCAAAATGATATGTATACATACATATATATATATATATATATATATATATAGTATATATATATATATATATATATATATATATATATATATATATATATATATTAGTTGTAAGCATAATTTAAAATACCCCGTCGCAGAAAACCTGCGTACTCAGCGAATTTCCTATGCATGAATATATTTCTTACTACCACATAAAGCCACTTTTAAAGTTTCATAAAAATACTTAAATAAATAACTGATATATAGCATTTTATTTGTTCGCCATAATAACATTAGGAATGAGAACGCAGGTTTGCTGCAACAAGGACGATGAAAATATGGTTTTTTTGCAATTATCAATATAACTCAACCAGGTGAAGCTACATACCAAGTTTGAATGATTTATGTTCATAATTAAGGGAGATATAAAGCTTTACGTAATTCTCCATAAGAATAACATTAGGGATGAGTATGCAGGTTTGCTGCTAAGAAGATAATCAACAAAAAATCAATTTTTTGTGCAAATATCAATATACCAGTACTAGGTGAAACCACACGCCAAGTTTCATTAATATACATTCATAAATAATCGTGAGATCAAATTTTATTTATTCTCCATAAGGATAACATTGGACAACGTATTGTGTTTAGCACTTTGAATATCTCAGCAACGGTTGGACGTAGAATCACAATTTAAACACTAAAATGATTGTTTTGTAGAGCTAAACTGATTGGTAAAAGCAAATGTGAAGTTTACATTGAAATGAACTGAGGAAAAGCCAAAAACCTTTTTCCCATAAGATTAACATGGGAGATTTTATGAGCAGGTTTTTTTGGATTTTCTCCGCAACCACTTAACCTAGGTTAATAATTCAAAATACCATATTATTTGTTTTTTTAAGCTCTATAACATGGTCAAAACCAAAATTAAGTTTTTTAAAAATTGTATGGTGAAAAATGCAAAAAATTGATTTTTGGAAAATTTAAAACCCCCATAAACCCCCCTTCCCATGGTCCGATATTTCTGGTTTTCGAACTTAAAGTCATGAATGTCACTTTACACATTTGAGCCAAATTTCATCGAAATCGGACGTTTTTTACTCAAGTTATCGCATTCACGGACACACACACATATATCTATATCTATATATATATATATCTATATATATATATATATATATATATATATATATATATACATATATATAAATTTGAACGAATAGTGTTTTAGGCATCTGCGGACCTCAAAACAAAAATTTATCATGGTCTCGGGCTTAAGTCTTACCATGAGACCTACGGTAATAGCTTCTCCCCTATAGGGGAAATTCGCTATAACAGAGTACCCTTTTTGGTTTTAACATAATATGTTTTATTAGACGACTGGTTTCAAACCTTTAGGTCATAGTCATGTCTTACATTATTTTTGTAACCTCACATAGTTCAAATTGTTCAAATTATTAAATAATTATTTAATAATTTGAACAATTCGGTTTACTTCAAATTTGGTGAGGACGTTCCTTTCTATAATCAGGTAGTTGGACAAGTTCGTTGGGCAAAACAATCGGAAAACTCTAACCCCCTGTTTTGGGGATTAATCTTTCAAATTTAGAGTTTTCGGACCCAAAAAAAGGGATGTAAAATTAATGAATGTAAAAAGATAGGGAATTAGAGAGGCGAAACTTTTAAGCCCTCTCTTGTCATTCTAGCATAAATATTTACCTAGTTAAGAAAATTAGTATCGAGCAAACACAGTTCGTTGTCTTATTACACACGTTAGAAAAGCCTAATTAGTTGTTTTACATTAGAAAATCATGTTTGTTATTCATTTGTTGATGTAATTTTATCAGGCCCAGCAAACTCACGCCTACTTTCAAGCCTGACTGAACCTTCTCCTAACCTTATAATGTGCAAATTTGTATTCCCAGCATTGTAGGTAAATGAAACCAGGAGCATCAGAACAACCAAAAAATCAATGTGTTCAGATTTCAATAAAAATTGGAATAAATGTATGTTTTTACACTGATTTTGAGGTTTTAAAGATTGTTATGTGGAAATGCACTTCTCTCACGTCAGTACGTAAGTATGAGTAGTACCAAACCAACCTCACTTTATTTTTAAACATAGCCGTTTACAAATGGCTGCCATCTTTGTCAGTCTCCACACTCTTATTTTGATGTTTGTCGATGTTTACGCAAAACCATATTTCTCTGGACTGGTTGATCATAGAGATTTGAAATAAAAACCATTGTTTTTCTTAAAACGTTCCCTATCTTTTTTGTCTTATTCACAATTGGGCTCAAATGTAGTTAAATACTATAAAACTGAACTTGAAGTTTCATATTTTTATTTTACGAGTGCATTAGAACAGCCAAAAAATCAATGTTTTCAGATTTCAATAAAACTTGGATTAAATTAATGTTTTTACACTGATTTTGAGTTTTTAAAGTTTGTTGTGTGGAAATACACTTCTCTCACGTCAGCGTGCTGCGTGCGAACTCGTTTTCTTTATTAGTTAATTAATATTCTCTGTACTCTTGAACTGAGGGAGAAGGTACGAAGCTTAAGAAGGTAAACTAAAATATTTTACAGTTTTGGTTCAACAAGAAGTGTTTTTCATCGAGATGTGCCTTTTCGTTTTTTGCAATATACCCAACCGTTGGGGTCAAGTCCCATTGACAGATTCTATGGGATTGTTATATTCAGTTAGATAACTGAATTAGATTAACCTGTGTAGTAACAGTTAAAGGTGAATAGGCGAAGCCAATCTTTTCTCTATGCTCTGAAAAGCAAATTAGCTACATTGCTTTTCAGAGCAATCTTAGCTGCATTACAATGAAATTAGGACGAGCGAAACAAATCTGTTCTGCTCATTTAGAGCCTCATCCCAAATAGCATCCAGTTGCAGTGGTTCCTAGATGCCCCTGGACTGCAACTTACGGGACCCCCGGCAAACTAACAAGTTACTCATTGACGGACTATTCCCCACTATCGCCCTCAGTTTAACTTCTTGCCAACTCAACAATTTGTATTATATAGACATAGATTCATATAAATATTTGGCTCTTTATCACCTATCATCAGAAGTGCACAAAATAAAATTGAGGAGCTTTGCACATCTTGGCGTAAGCCTCCATAGATTCATTGATACAATATGAAACACTAATGCATAATTCAAGAAAACAGTTATTGTATGTTTTTCGGAGATGAAATATACATTTTCTAAACATTTACAATCCTAACACTAATCTTTCAAAAAATATATTTGAACTTTTAATCTGCAAGAGCTTGTAAAGCCCCCAACTAGAGTCACCTATAAGGCGTCCGAAGAATTGTTAGTTATGTAGTTGAAACTAAATTAGATGCATGTCACCCGGGTTTTTGTCAATCTTTGTTCAGCAGTTTGTCTGTCTGTATAATGAAGCTCAACAATTTGTATACAAAATATAAATTGTAGTAGAGGAAAATTTCACATAATAATAATAATCATATTTTATGTTCCTAAAGAATTTAATTCATTTTCAATTCAATTTAAAACATAATTTTACAATATAAGTAAAAATTAAATTAAAAAGTAACACGAGTTCGCACGCAGCACGCTGCCGAGAGGGAAGTGAATTTCCACTTAAAAACTTTTAAAATTCAAATCAGTGTAAAAACATACCTTTATTCCAATTTTTATTAAAATATGAAAACAGTGATTTTTTGGCTGTTCTGATGCTCCTGGTTTCATTTAACTGCAAAGCTGGGAATACAATTTTGCGCATTATAATGTTAGGAGAAGGTCCAGACAGGCTTGAAAGTAAGCGTGAGGTTGCTGGGGATGATAAAAGTACTCTAACAAAGGAATAACAGGCTTTTCTAGTGTAAAACCCTCATAAGACAACCTTCTGTCTTTAGTCGAACCACATTTTCTTTAATAACTCGGTAAATTTGTATGCTAGAATGACGAAAGAGGGCTTAAAACTTTCGCCTCACTAATTCCCATCTTTTTATTTGTATTAATTTTACATAAGGGACTTTTCTGACCCTTTATGGGCCCAAAAAATCGAAATTTGAAAGATTAATCCCCAAAAAAGGGGTTTGGAGTTTTCCGATTGTTTTGCCCAACGAACTTGTTCAACTGATTACAGAAAGGAACGTCTCTACCAAATCAAATTTGAAGTAAATCGAACAAAAAATGCGACCGCTAGAGTGCAAACACACACACACACACACACACACACACACACACACACACACACACACACACACACACACACACACACACACACACATATATATATATAAAATTTTGAACGACCCCCCAAAACGTGTTCAGGGGGTCACGTAAGGAACTTCTATGGTGGTCCCGGGCTTAAGTTTCACCGTGCGGGTCATGCTAATAGTTCACTTTCCAAAAGAAATTCACTAATGAGGTTACAATATACAATGAGTAAATCTTTATTATCAGGCGACATTACCTCACATACATATATTTATTTTTTGATAACAAAACTCAATGGCACGGCATTGTGTTTTTGCTTTCTTCTGTGTCGAGAAAAATCACCACCAAGAAAAAATCTGAGTGGAGTTACACACTAGGTAAAGATTTATTAATGCGGTTAAGCCAATCTCAAGACAAGAAATAGTTATTCATTAGTTAATAATTAATTAAGTGACAAAAACGAGAATGTGGTCGGAGACTTTCCAGCTACATCCTTAATGGCCATCTAATTTTGTATTTTTTTAATATTTGCTAAGAAATTCCTTTAATAATTATTTATGAAAGTACCATTATTTGTCCCAATTTGTCTTTCTTTCGTTAATTCTTGGACCTTTTTTATTTTTTCTTTACTCTTTTACATATTGCAATATCAATCCATGACTTTAATTTGACGATTTTTCTGAATTTACAGTCAAATTTACTTCTATCCAATGTAGCTAGTTGCATCCCTATACACTTCACTCCACTCTGCATTGGCGAGTATTGTTGGTGTGACTGTCCGTGGTGCAGCGCCACCGACTGTGGCCAGACCAGCGAGGTCACCAGGGCAGCAGTGGCTGTCTGTGTGACTGTCCGTGGTGCAGCCCCACCGACTGTGGCCAGACCAGCGAGGTCACCAGGGCAGCAGTGGCTGTCAGAGTGACTGTCCATGGAGTAGCCCCGCCGACTGTGGCCAGACTAGTGAAGTCACCAGGGCAGCAGTGGCTGTCAGAGTGACTGTCCATGGAGTAGCCCCGCCGACTGTGGCCAGACCAGCGAGGTCACCAGGGCAGCAGTGGCTGTCAGAGTGACTGTCCATGGAGTAGCCCCGCCGACTGTGGCCAGACTAGTGAAGTCACCAGGGCAGCAGTGGCTGTCAGAGTGACTGTCCATGGAGTAGCCCCACCGACTGTGGCCAGACCAGCGAGGTCACCAGGGCAGCAGTGCCTGTCTGTGTGACTGTCCCTGGTGTAGCCCCGCCGACTGTGGCCAGACCAGCGAGGTCACCAGGCCAGCAGTGCCTGTCAGAGTGACTGTCCATGGAGTAGCCCCACAGACTGTGGCCAGACCAGCGAGGTCACCAGGGCAGCAGTGGCTGTCAGAGTGTCTGTCCATGGAGTAGCCCCGCCGACTGTGGCCAGACCCACCAGGCCAGCAGTGGCTGTCAGAGTGACTGTCCATGGAGTAGCCCCGCCGACTGTGGCCAGACCCACCAGGCCAGCAGTGGCTGTCAGAGTGACTGTCCATGTAGTAGCCCCACCGACTGTGGCCAGACCAGCAAGGTCACCAGGGCAGCAGTGGCTGTCTGTGTGACTGTCCCTGGTGTAGCCCCGCCGACTGTGGCCAGACCAGCGAGGTCACCAGGGCAGCAGTGGCTGTCAGAGTGACTGTCCATGGCGTAGCCCCGCCGACTGTGGCCAGACCAGCGAGGTCACCAGGGCAGCAGTGGCTGTCAGAGTGACTGTCCATGGAGTAGCCCCGCCGACTGTGGCCAGACCAGCGAGGTCACCAGGGCAGCAGTGGCTATCAGAGTGACTTTCCATGGAGTAGCCCCGCCGACTGTGGCCCGACCAGCGAGGTCACCAGGGCAGCAGTGGCTGTCAGAGTGACTGTCCATGGAGTAGCCCCGCCGACTGCGGCCAGACCAGCGAGGTCACCAGGGCAGCAGTGGCTGTCAGAGTGACTGTCCATGGAGTAGCCCCGCCGACTGTGGCCAGACCCACCAGGCCAGCAGTGGCTGTCAGAGTGACTGTCCATGGTGTAGCCCCACCGACTGTGGCCAGACCCACCAGGCCAGCAGTGACTGTCAGTGTGACTGACTGTAGTGTAGGCCCGCCGACTGTGGCCAGACCCACCAGGCCAGCAGTGGCTGTCAGTGTGACCGACCGTGGTGTAGGCCCGCCGACTGTTGCCAGACCCACCGGGCCAGCAGTGGCTGTCAGTGTGACCGACCGTGGTGTAGGCCCACCGACTGTGGCCAGACCCACCAGGCCAGCAGTGGCTGTCAGTGTGACCGACCGTGGTGTAGGCCCGCCGACTGTGGCCAGACCCACGAGGCCAGCAGTGGCTATCAGTGTGACCGACCGTGGTGTAGGCCCACCGACTGTGGCCAGACCCACCAGGCCAGCAGTGGCTGTCAGTGTAACCGACCGTGGTGTAGGCCCGCCGACTGTGGCCAGACCCACCAGGCCAGCAGTGACTGTCAGTGTGACCGACCGTGGTGTAGGCCCGCCGACTGTGGCCAGACCCACCAGGCCAGCAGTGGCTGTCAGTGTGACCGACCGTGGTGTAGGCCCGCCGACTGTGGCCAGACCCACCAGGCCAGCAGTGGCTGTCAGTGTGACCGACCGTGGTGTAGGCCCGCCGACTGTGGCCAGACCCACCAGGCCAGCAGTGGCTGTCAGTGTGACCGACCGTGGTGTAGGCCCGCCGACTGTGGCCAGACCCACCAGGTCAGCAGTGGCTGTCAGTGTGACTGACCGTGGTGTAGGCCCGCCGACTGTGGCCAGACCCACCAGGCCAACAGTGGCTGTCAGTGTGACCGACCGTGGTGTAGGCCCGCCGACTGTGGCCAGACCTACCGGGCCAGCAGTGGCTGTCAGTGTGGCCGACCGTGGTGTAGGTCCGCCGACTGTGGCCAGACCCACCAGGCCAGCAGTGGCTGTCAGTGTGACCGACCGTGGTGTAGGCCCGCCGACTGTGGCCAGACCCACCAGGCCAGCAGTGGCTGTCAGTCTGACCGACCGTGGTGTAGGCCCGCCGACTGTGGCCAGACCCACCAGGTCAGCAGTGGCTGTCAGTGTGACCGACCGTGGTGTAGGCCCGCCGACTGTGGCCAGACCCACCAGGCCAACAGTGGCTGTCAGTGTGACCGACCGTGGTGTAGGCCCGCCGACTGTGGCCAGACCTACCGGGCCAGCAGTGGCTGTCAGTGTGACCGACCGTGGTGTAGGTCCGCCGACTGTGGCCAGACCCACCAGGCCAGCAGTGGCTGTCAGTGTGACTGACTGTGGTGTAGGCCCGCCGACTGTGGCCAGACCCACCGGGCCAGCAGTGGCTGTCAGTGTGACCGACCGTGGTGTAGGCCCGCCGACTGTGGCCAGACCCACCAGGCCAGCAGTGGCTGTCAGTGTGACTGACTGTGGTGTAGGCCCGCCGACTGTGGCCAGACCCACCGGGTCATCAGTGGCTGTCAGTGTGACCGACCGTGGTGTAGGCCCGCCGACTGTGGCCAGACCCACCAGGCCAGCAGTGACTGTCAGTGTGACCGACCGTGGTGTAGGCCCGCCGACTGTGGCCAGACCCACCAGGCCAGCAGTGGCTGTCAGTGTGACCGACCGTGGTGTAGGCCCGCCGACTGTGGCCAGACCCACCAGGCCAGCAGTGGCTGTCAGTGTGACCGACCGTGGTGTAGGCCCGCCGACTGTGGCCAGACCCACCAGGCCAGCAGTGGCTGTCAGTGTGACCGACCGTGGTGTAGGCCCGCCGACTGTGGCCAGACCTACCGGGCCAGCAGTGGCTGTCAGTGTGACCGACCGTGGTGTAGGTCCGCCGACTGTGGCCAGACCCACCAGGCCAGCAGTGGCTGTCAGTGTGACTGACTGTGGTGTAGGCCCGCCGACTGTGGCCAGACCCACCGGGCCAGCAGTGGCTGTCAGTGTGACCGACCGTGGTGTAGGCCCGCCGACTGTGGCCAGACCCACCAGGCCAGCAGTGGCTGTCAGTGTGACTGACTGTGGTGTAGGCCCGCCGACTGTGGCCAGACCCACCGGGCCATCAGTGGCTGTCAGTGTGACCGACCGTGGTGTAGGCCCGCCGACTGTGGCCAGACCCACCAGGCCAGCAGTGGCTGTCAGTGTGACTGACTGTGGTGTAGGCCCGCCGACTGTGGCCAGACCCACCGGGCCATCAGTGGCTGTCAGTGTGACCGACCGTGGTGTAGGCCCGCCGACTGTGGCCAGACCCACCAGGCCAGCAGTGGCTGTCAGTCTGACCGACCGTGGTGTAGGCCCGCCGACTGTGGCCAGACCCACCAGGTCAGCAGTGGCTGTCAGTGTGACCGACCGTGGTGTAGGCCCGCCGACTGTGGCCAGACCCACCAGGCCAACAGTGGCTGTCAGTGTGACCGACCGTGGTGTAGGCCCGCCGACTGTGGCCAGACCTACCGGGCCAGCAGTGGCTGTCAGTGTGACCGACCGTGGTGTAGGTCCGCCGACTGTGGCCAGACCCACCAGGCCAGCAGTGGCTGTCAGTGTGACTGACTGTGGTGTAGGCCCGCCGACTGTGGCCAGACCCACCGGGCCAGCAGTGGCTGTCAGTGTGACCGACCGTGGTGTAGGCCCGCCGACTGTGGCCAGACCCACCAGGCCAGCAGTGGCTGTCAGTGTGACTGACTGTGGTGTAGGCCCGCCGACTGTGGCCAGACCCACCGGGCCATCAGTGGCTGTCAGTGTGACCGACCGTGGTGTAGGCCCGCCGACTGTGGCCAGACCCACCAGGCCAGCAGTGGTTGTCAGTGTGACTGACTGTGGTGTAGGCCCGCCGACTGTGGCCAG
The DNA here is from genome assembly GCA_963675035.1 of Allygus modestus. NCBI lineage: Eukaryota > Metazoa > Arthropoda > Insecta > Hemiptera > Cicadellidae > Allygus > Allygus modestus. The sequence goes on from OY776111.1 coordinate 341,756,441, forward strand.
ACCCACCAGGCCAGCAGTGGTTGTCAGTGTGACTGACTGCGGTGTAGGCCCGCCGACTGTGGCCAGACCCACCGGGCCAGCAGTGGCTGTCAGTGTGACCGACCGTGGTGTAGGCCCGCCGACTGTGGCCAGACCCACCAGGCCAGCAGTGGCTGTCAGTGTGACTGACTGTGGTGTAGGCCCGCCGACTGTGGCCAGACCCACCGGGCCAGCAGTGGCTGTCTGTTGCATCGGTGCATCTCCCCACTCTGACAGAGCTGTCGTGCAGATGTGCAGTTAAGTGATCAAGTGATCACTGCGTAACTACACGTATCACCATCCCTTCCTCATTTAGAAGTAAGTTTTCGTTTTTATCATCACTAACCCTCAGGTTTTGAAATATTCAGTTATTCGAATGTTTTCTGAATTTTGACACATCTATAAATTAGAATGATTTTTTTTTAAATATTCAATATGTTGTTATTTTATAGCGATTGGGATGGCAAAGTTCCCATTTGCTTATATGCATTTAAAAATTAGCGTTTTAAATGTAGATGCTTAGTGACCATTTTTGAAGCTATTAGGTTTATTTAATAACTAATAAACTATATGTTAACCCATCATTTTTAGAGTGCTATCAACTGTTAGTTGTATATACAAATGTACTCTGCTGATAAAATGTCTTCGAAAACAATAATCCCCCCCCTACTCACTACTCACTACTCACTACCCCCCTACGCGTAAGCCCCCTACTCACTTTTTTCTTCAATACAAATAAATGCTGGATAGGAATTTGAACGAATAGTGTTTGGCATCTGCGGGTCTCTTGGGCTTAGGTCTTCCTTGCCACCACCTAGAGCTTCTCCCCAATAGGAGAAAGCACCAGAATGCCTAAATCGTTACATTTTTACTGCAACCTACTTTATAAGATTAGTTTAACACTTAGTTTTAGCCCTTTTGTTGTGGAAAAGGGCAAACACTTTCTCACGACAATCAACAATGAAGCGTTGACTGAGTTGGGTTTAAAAAAATCAAAGGACCCGGAAGCAACAATGCCCCACTAACACACATTCGGCCGGTACGTCTGTAGCATTGCATGTTTGATGAGACCTTTACGAATGAAGGAACCTTTGCTATTGGCTCTCACTACAATATTGACAACTGGAAGGTCATACCGCAATCTTTCCACAAAAATCCACCCCATCACTTCTATCGAAAACCGCGTGCAGAAATATTGCAATTAAATCTAACTATATAGTTTTTTGTTTGAATGTTGACTGATTTCTCAGATAAACAAACCATAATGAAATTAACTTTTGAGATTTTAACTCGCTTTATATGTGTTGCACAATTTAACAATACTGTATTGTGTCTTTAATTTTTAATTTCATAAAATTGTAGCTTTGTTTAACTCTTGAAAACATATTTGATCCACAATGCATGTAGAGAAAATAATGTGGCGGTCGAAGTAATTAATATGAACAAAGAGATAATAATTTTCAGGTATCATCTAGGAAAAAATTATAAAACTATTAATGTGTGTTTGTGTTAAATTCTAATCAGTGTATTTTCTATACAATAAAAATCATTAAACGACCCGTAATTACTAGTGCACGCTGAACGTAAAAGTAAACGTGCATGGCTATTAATGCGAGAGAATAACCAAGCAGGGGAGAATAGTTTAATCAGTTGAATCAGTTGTATATTCATTTAAATCTAAAATATTTGAATAGCCGCCACATCACTTTTAAAAAGCGAGATATTTACAATTGTTTGACAATATATAATTTAAAAGCTCCCGTTAAACTTTAAAATATTAATTATTATAGAAAACAAATAAATAAATGCGACAGCAACCCCCGTAAGTTTTGGCAGACGGTGAATGAAATTGTTGGACATAACGCAAACTCAAGTTTCTTTTCCATTGAACAATGTTTCTACGGTACTGACTGTAACATTCTCGACCAACATTTACAAAAGATACAAACAAAAATAATTGCAAAGGATTTTAATGATTTATTTTCTACAGTGGGTTCAAATTTAGCTCTGGCTATGACTAACAGAGGTAAACTAGCGACAAACTATTACCCTACGACAAACTATTATCAATTAACACTAGCTGCACTACGCACTGTCACTTAAAAAGGAAATGCAACATTACATAACAGTTTACAAGGTCCTGCATCAGGTTGCAATGATACTTTCGCTTCCATTTTAAAAGTTAATGTTAAAGTTTTGTTAAAACCGTTATTACATATCACAAATAGTAGTATTGCAGTAAGAAAATTCCCATCCAATTTATAACCGCTAAAGTAATCCTCTTGTTAACAAATGACATAGGAAATAAAAACAAGTAACGTCCTATCTCCATGTTTAAGCTTGAGTTTTAAGGTGTTTAAGATTGATTAAGTCCCAATTTGTAAGTTATATAGAAAACCATTCAATTTTAACCCCTTGCCAATAGCGTTTCAGGGTTGATGTTGGAATTTCAGATGATTTTTTTATCTAACTACTGTAGAGGCGTAAATAACATTCTCATTGACAATAGACGGTGCCTCATTAAATTCCTAGACCTAGACCTACCTTGTACGTAGAACCGGGGACGATGAAACTGCCCCGATATTTTAGGTACGTTTGAAATGATGAAACTCTCAAGAAGGGTCGCCTCGCCACTCGCCAGACCAGAAATGCTGAAATTGCCCCGAGCCCCGAGCGCCCGGCAAGGTAGCCGCTACGGGTCTGGGGAAAAGGGAATTATTTTTGTCCCTGCGTCCTGTCCGTGGCTGCAGTCACAGTCTTCTAATAACTGCCACCAATATCAGAAATTACTAGCTGATAAACTACCGCTTCGTTGGGCTTTAAAAACAATATAGTGATACAATCTGTGTTTAAACTTAGGAACTCAGGAGAAATCGTCAAATTAAATGAAAGTCGCAAACCGAATCATATTTCCACTTACAGAAATAAACTTAGATAAAATTTAAATGGTTTTGTTCCGAAACCTAATATAACTCGTTTAAAAACACTGAATATTAAGGGCCAAGACTGTATAATAATTTGACTAAACAAATAAGAGAAGAAAAATTATGTCTATGACCGGCTATTTACTTTAGAAAATAATTTTGAAAACATGTTAAGGATGTCACTGCGTGACAGGGAAAGCAGTTCTAGAAGACAGCAGACACTGACAGGACGCAGGGACAAAAATAATTCCCTTTTTCCCCAGTCCCGTACCGACTACCTGGCCGGACGCTCGGGGCAATTTCAGCATTTCTATCTAGTCTTGCAAGGCGACCCTTCCTAATTCTCTTTAATGAGCGGGGCAGTTTCATCGTTTCAAAATTACCCAAAATATCGGGGCAGTTTCACTACGCCCCGTAGAACCTGTTGATAGGTTCGAATGTTCGAATGCAGAACAAACTTCTGCGTAAATTGAAATTATTAGGAGGTGTAAAGGAATACTCTTGTTCGTTGTTTGAAAGCTATCCCAACCACAGAAAGCAAATTGTTTATATTTCTAGAATTAATGGTGGTGAAAAATATGCTGACTTTGGGGTGATTCAGGGCAGCAAACTGGGACCTATTATTTTTCTGTTACATAAATAACATTGTTAAATTCAAGTTTAAGTTTATACGGGGCAAAACTATTTTTGTTTGAAAATGATATCGATGACATTTTTGAAGGGAAGGACTGGAAGGAAGTACTTCAGAAGGCTGAGAGGCTCTCCATTATAAAACAGTGGTTTGATCAAAACTATTAACATTACTAATTTATTTTCAAATAGCATTGTGATCTGCATCTAATATTTTCATAAATAAATTTCTCTTCGGGTGCTGTTTTAAACATGAACTGTCCAATGTAAAAACATTGATAGTATTGATTCGAATGAATTTATTTATTTAGGCCTGATAATTAACAACACGATGCGATCGTCAGTCCAAGCAACGAATCTGAAAAGTAAACTATACGCCAACTTATACTTATTTTTAGAGAGCTCAAGCGATTATTAAAGCTGCTTTAAGTCGAGGACGGAGGTACCCTACTGATGCACTTTTTGATTACAAAACAGTCCTTCGGCAGCTTTATGTTAAATCATTAACAGCCTATTTGTATAATAATCATAACATCCTTCAATTCGCTAACCACCAATATTTTACCAGAAACAGAAACGTTACTTCACCCCGTATAATACAAAAATTATCTGTATTTAATTCTAGCTATTCAATTAAGATTTTTACAAACATTTTCCAAAACAATTTAAAACAATATAATAATGTTTTCATTCAAAAATAAAGTTAGTAGTTGGCTCTTCGATATAGGAAGGGAGGCCACGGAGCAAATAATCGCATCGGGCTACAAATAACGCCAATTTCAGTACGGATAATTCTCATCTTGCCACCAAGTCAACTCTCTCTCACTAAATAGCTAAGACATCAAATGTTTCCATCAAACTACAACTAATTTGTCATTGACTACATCATAAATATCAGTGCACAAAAAGTCATAAATATAAATTATATACATTCCTGATTATATATATTACGTTCCTGAAGAATTGTATCGACAGATGTTAAAATTTGTGTTCTTTTAATAATTTTGTGAATTCCTCATCCGCTCTGACATCGATTCGTACCAAGTGCCCATTCGGACATCATTTACATATTTGAGATATTAATTTATTATTGTAAACATCTTTTTGTTCTTGCATTGTTGTATTTTGCACATTTGCAAATGTAACACTATTTTGGAATTAAAAATCATTTGAACTGAATTGAATTTCCAAAATTTTCTCAATTTTAATAACATTGCATGTGCAATGTGCATAAGGTGTATTATTAGTTATTTATATATTTATAAGATTCATATTATAGTATCTATAATTTCCTTAACCAGTATTGTACTATGTCTTATTATAAGGATATTGCATTTTTAATTGTGGTACATGTTTGTAACACTGACTCATGCCAATGCTGTTTACACTGTTTGATGGCAATAAAGACAATTTGATTTGATTATATTCAATTAGAAACTAATTCTGTAGTTTGTGAGCCGAGAGCTCGCCGACAGAACATTTGACGCCATAAGTTAACCAGCAGGACCGACTCACCGCATCAAAACCACATTAGCCTCTTATCGCAGGATGGATTGATCTTTAGGCCAATATTTACCACTTTTTAACCGTTGCCTTCAGCTCGGCACTAACCCGAACACTTACTCGTGTCGGTAGGCTACTTAGATTTGCTGAGAGAGGCGAAATTTACATTTATGAAGTAAGCATAAAATCAAGATATGGTACTTAACAGTTAAGTCCAGCTGGTATACCTGCACTTCAGGATTGTTGTATGAATTAAATTATGTATGGTCCTACAAGTCTCTGTGGTGCCGCCCACTAATTAAAAACTACGCTGCCTAAGTGTACACTACGTAACTACCTAAGTACGTAACTAAGTACCTAAGTACCAACGTAACTGCCTAAGTAACTAAAACTACGTATGTCTAAGTGTACCGGTACACTTAGACATAGTATATTTAATTATTAAGTTCAGGTTGGTCATCGATATATTCATAATATTAATTTTAAAGCACCCACAACAATAAATACATATTAAACATTCACTAACAAATACACACTAAACAACTCTTTAAAAATACATATAAAAACAACATTCTAATAACCAGATATTTAAAAAAGCATATTTGAGCTGAGTGATTAAAATTGTAACATTATTATTAGAACAGACATATTTGCACAGTTCTCCATGGTCAAATGATTGATCGCAAACACGTCTACAACACAACAAACACAGACAAAGGAATCTCGTTTCTCTGTGCTACAACAAAGGCTGTCCCCGTTGTGTGTGTTCGATTCTCGCAGAAACTGTAGCAAGACATGTGAGAGGGTACGGGTTACAGGTAATAGGCTGGTGTACTGCAGTTACTACTGTTAATTGATCATTACTATTTTCTGTTCCAGGCATGGTCAATTTCAGCCTCTCTGTCTATCCTACAGTCTATGTAATACTAGTGGCCTTCCGCATAGGTTTGTAAATACATGTTATATAGTATCCACACTGTCAGTTGCAAATTATTAAGATATTAAAATTATAATATTTTATATAGTAGTCAAACTCTCAGTATATACTAATCGTTTACGATTATTGCACGGCATAAATGGTTTCAAACTCAATCTTAAAAAGATAAATAAGATGTTATCATTTTATATAGTTATAGTTGTGTAACCTTTTAGCTTGAATTCGTAACAAGTGCAAAACTATGACAATGACTGATTGTGTAATTCATGTAACTTACATGGCGGGCTATCAACCACCGGAGGAATTGGAGCATGTTTGAAAATCTATTTCATAGGGTAATCATCCCAAGCCAAAGTGATTTAAAAAATTGTATAGTACATTATGTTTAATACTCTTCGTCGTATTGGTCGAATCAAATAATTCTGAAAATTATCACCACTATTAAGTAAAAAGCCTTTTCAATCCATCAGCAAAATAAACTAATTTGTTTCCTAAAATGTCCTAAAGTGCTTTGTCAGTTTTGTGAGTAAAAAGAAAACTGTAGAAATATGTTTTAATAAATTCACTATAATGTAAGCCATGTGTTATCCATAGTTTTTGATTATTTTATCAAATTTTGTAATGGTTAATAAGTTGAGATATTGCACGGTTTGAAAATCAATTACCCAGACGTGATTTAGAAAGTTAAACGTACTAGATAAATGTTTTATAAACCCCCAAAGAATATTAATTTATTCAAGTGAGTCTTATTGAATTTTATAGTTGTACACGAAAATATAATAAATACGCACACATATCGTAACCACTACCCACCTCCAATCTTTTACTTAATCAAATAACTTTGATTTTTTATCTTGTAAACCAATAAGAGAATACAAATTAAGATAGAAAAATTCAAATGTTAGGTACTGTAGGATGGCGCTGGCGGTGTGACGCATGCAGAGCCCGCGGCAGTGGCCCTTCACCTAGGCACGAGTACCATCACTGCTGGCTCCCTGTCCAATTATACTGAGACCTACCTCTAATTGGGACTTCTATTTCTTTTGTTTTCAAATTAAACATTTATAATTACAGTTATTGTTGTTTTTAAGTCACGTAGATATGCTTAAGCAGGATTTTTTCAATTCTAAGAGGACGTTTATGTTGTCAATAGCCGTATAAGTGAACGAGTCTAACAAAATTATCTCTTTGCTTGCTGTTTAGTTGGTTTGGTAAAACGAAAGTACTATAAGAATTTTAAAAGTTTGTAAAAAGCAATCTCGAACAACCGAATTTCGCAAATAAGAATTCTGTACAAAGTATATTATTTCATCTCTAAGTTTTTTCAGCTTTATATTTGATTATATATAAATCAGTAAATAAAACAAATATTTTAACATATAAATTGATTCGTACATAAGGGCTACTAATGTTAATAATTGTAATACATTATTTGCAGGAAAAACTTGTATTGTCGTGCCGTTATAAATTTCAACTTCAAAAGAGACTGTATTCAATGTATTAGTAAAATATTAGGCCTTCTTAAAAATATCAAAGTTAACAGACTCATTTTAGTTTACAAAATATTTCTTGGGAAGTTATATCATCGTGTGCACTGTGCAGGCCATCCCAATATTTTTCAATTAGAATTCCTAGTTATTTTGATACTGGGGGTCGTCTAAATGTAGGTAAAGAACTCACTTCCTAATCGGAGATTTTCTACAGCTTTGAGGACTAGTTGAATTAGTTGAATATCCGGCAGGTAGAGTAGAGTTGGAGGCATTTCAGTTGAAGAAAGATCAAAATAAACAATTACAATTCATAATTCATTTAGTACACTTTGCTAGTATTGATTAATTTTTAAACACATGTTTGTATTTTTTAAATTTGAATAATCAAACACGTAATGAACCTGCATTTTAAAACGTATTCTAAGGCAAAAGCGTAATTTCAGTATTTTGATTGGAGGGGCAAAACGTCTTAAACGTGATTATTGCGACTTTTCATCCAAATTATTGGGTCTATGTTCTAAGGTTGTTAATTTATTTAAAATAAATTATTGTTATATACGCACTTTTAAAATTAGATTCAAACCCCTACAAAAAATAATTGGATTTATTTTAAGCCTTGGTTCTTATTTAGTGTTAAGTTTGTTGATATCAAATGAAAGATATGATTAAATCATCTCCTCACTCTACAAATTGCATGACTGCAGTGGCAAAGGATATCGAGGAATGGATAGTCTCCCATGTGACTTATTAAATCACAACCTCAAGAAAATATCCAGAAGAAGAGTACATAATATGTCTATAATTATTGATGGTACTTTTATAACTCAATAAACAATGGTGACTCAAGTAAATTTGTTTTATTGATAGATGTGGCTATAAAAAGTTTTAGTTTATACCCAACTTCAAGGTTACGGACTTACGTATTAGCCAAGGCGTATAAATCATATAAATTATTTACTAATCTTGGAACATCTGTATATCTAACATTTATTTTGTAATAAATATGCCTTCAATGTTATATATGATATATTGGGTAGATTTAATGTACAAACCTTATAATAATTGTTCTTTCATTTAGAAACTAGCAAATCCAGCTGCTCGAACGCGAGCAAATATGGTTGTGTTAGTTTATATTGTGATGCCATTCCAGAAGTTAGCTTAAAGCAGTTGACCTTTCTTCTGTACTGTGTTTTGTTCCCTTCAACAGCTGTCAAATGATCAATTTCAATTACTACTATTCTTCTTTAAGATTAACATTGCAATTTTGAAGGCCTTTGAGTCGTAGCCCTGAGGGCCGATCTAAGTTTTAATGATTTTCTCAAACCTCACGATCGAGACCTTTCCATAGCTACTTCAATAATAAAAATCGATCCAGTGGTTCCTGGAGATCAGCGTGACACAAAATCTGCTTGCGTATTAAATATTAGGTTTACAAAATTTCCGGTAGAGCTTAGACCTCCAAACCCTAAAATATATACACCACTTCCCCTTGCTAATAATACACCAATTGTTTATACCTTTGTTGGTTCATTCCACTGTGTCGTGTCCCCTTGTTGGTGTCAATTCAGGTACTCTTCTAAGGTAAATAAATATGTAAATTCAACGGTTATTAAGTATGAAAATACCTATAACAAGCTATATAAGCGTATCGGTGCATACAAATATTTCATGAACACTCCGTTAAAATATTATTTGACCTTCAGCACTACATTTGCAAACAAAGATATACCACAAAGAAGAAGTAATTTCAGGATTTTTAAACACGAGTAATGTTCAAAATGTTTTTTTTTAACCCAAAGTATGTTAAAGGGTAGTAGTTTGTTTGTTTGTTTATATCTTCCATCAACTCTACAACGGAGTTTCGTGAAACACGTAGGACGTAATCAGCTGTAATTTGTGTCTCAAACTCATCGCTAATTCCATCGCCCGCCATCAATAAAACATCGCTCAGGGACATGGCTCACACCTCTGGCTGTGGCGCGGCGGTGTCGATCCAGTGTATATCCAGTGTGTATCCAGACAATAAACTTTAGTTTATGTATTTAATATTATGAACACCGATAAAATACTACCCAGTTGTATTACATATCCTTCAGTCATTCTTGCTGAGGTTTATAGGCTAAATTGAACTATCTTTTAATTGACGTGCAATCATTTAACACTGTGTTAACTGCGGGAGTAGGTTGTATTTTAGGAGTTTTTAATGCTTTACAACTGTAACTTATGACTTACTCTTAAGACTCTCTTAGAATTCTTGGTAAAAGTAAAAATATTTATTTATTGGTCTAATATATATATATATATTTTGTACACAAGACTTTACAAAGAGAAGATCGCACACCCCACCCCGCCGTAAACGAACGTTCACAAGTAATGACAATGACCACCGAATTAAGAGCCCTAAATAATTACTTATGTTTTGAAGTTTTTTACGAAGTTTTACAAAGTTTGAAAAAGTAATTTCCCAACACAATGTAAGTCATGCATGCTCTGGGTAAGACACCTTCGGCGACGTTTTTTTAGGATGGAAACTATATATCCAGGCTATTATTGCCGCAATTAGGGGCCATTTATGTCGCTTACAAGAGGAAATCCCTGTAAATTGATGTTGTAATTCAATATAAATTTAAGTTGATACAAAATAAATAAACTAACTTATAACTGTCTTGGTTAACTAACAATTTTTCATCTTCAAAAAGATAACCTTAATGTGCAGGCTCAAATACATAGTACCAAATTCACGTCTTTTACCACTAAGACATTTCGTCATTCCTGCTCTTGTTATATTTATTACAAACTAAATTTTCTATGCCCGTATGCTTCGCAGTCTGTAGTTAGATATTCCTTATAAGAGCCGTTTATTATTTCAATGAATTGAATTAAAGAAAAAACCCATGTGACATAGCCTAAACCAAATAAAACTCTCCTCCAAATTAATAACAAGGGGACTTGGAAGTCCCGTGGGGCAGAGCCCTGAGGACTTTTCTAAACGACAATAGGTTTGTGACACCCAAAGTTTGTGGTTTCATAGACTACATTTGTGCAATACTTCAGCAGAATTTTTACAGTGGTTTTGGCGTGATGGAACAATTTACAGACATACACCACCTCATTTTTAGCGAATTTCCCCTATAGGGAAGAAGCAATTACCGTAGGTGGCATGGTAAGACTTAAGCCCGAGACCATGATAACTTTTTGTTTTGAGGTCCCCAGATGTCAAAAACACTATTCGTTCAAATTTATGTATGTATGTATGTGTATATATATATATATATATATATATATATATATATATATATATATATATATATATATATATATTAGTGATGTGTCAAAACCAAAACTCAAATCTCAAAACCACCAAAACTTTGGAAAAGTTTCGGTTTCGAGATTCGATCGGCGAGTTTCGAGAATCAAAACTCAAAACTGCCGAGATTTTTTGTGTCGTTTTTTTAACAGAAATCACGCCCGGGTGTTGATTAATAATGTGAAGGTCAAAAGCCTACTGTCATCTGTCGTCTACCTTCACCTTTTGTGGATTATTGATTTTTTATTTGTGAAAGAACAACTCTAACCAAAGTTTATAATTAAGCTACAAATAATTGGTTCACTAGTAGTTCTGAAACTAATATTTTTCTAGGATACTTCGAGAATGGCAGTAAGTTAACTGGTTTCTTTGGAGTAACTGGATTTATTTTTCATAACCAAAACCAGGCAAGTAAACAGGATTTTGAAATTTGACTTTCGAGTTTCGAGATTCGATTTTTTAAGTTTTGGTTTCGGTTTCGAGATTTGAAATTTCTGGTTTTGACCATCACTAATATATAGTACTAATATAATATAGTACTGTGTTTAGCACTTTGAATATCTCTGCAACGGTTGGACGTAGAACAACGTTTAAAACGCCAAAATGTTTGTTTAGTTGAGCTAAACACATTAATAAACAGAAATGTGAAGTTTTTAGTAAAATTATCTGAAAAAAATCTAAAAACCTTTTTCCCATAAGATTAACATGGGACACGTTTTTTTGGATTTCATCAAAATTTCATCAAAATCGGGCGTTTCTTTCAAAAGTTATCGCGGTAACGCGATATATTATATATGTGTGTGTGTGTGTGTGTGTGTGTGTGTGTGTGTGTGTGTGTGTGTGTGTCCGTTACCGCGATAACTTTTGAAAGAAACACTCGATTTTGATTAAATTAAGCACAAATGTGTAGATTAACATTTATGACTTTAAGTTCGAAAACCAGATTGATCGAACTATGGGAAGGGGGTTTTATGGGGGTTTTAAATTTTCCAAAAATCAGTTTTTTGAATTTTTCCCTCTAAAATTTTAAAAACACTCAATTTTGGTTATAACCATTTTATATAGCTTAAAAAAACAAATAATTTAGTACTTTGAATCATTAACCTAGGTTAAGTGGTTGCGGATAAAATCCAAAAAGCGTGTCCCATGTTAATCTTATGGGAAAAAGGTTTTTAGATTTTTCTCAGATAATTTTACAAAAAACTTCATATTTCTGTTTATTAATCAGTTTAGCTCAACAAAACAAACATTTTGGTGTTTTAATTGTTGTTCTACGTCCAACCGTTGCAGAGATATTCAAAGTGCTAAACACAGTACGTTGTCCAATGTTATCCTTATGGAGAATAAATAAAATTCTATATCTCGATTATTTATGAATGTATATAGATGAAACTTGGTATGTGGCTTCAACTAGTTGTGGTATATTGATATTAGCATAAAAAAATAAGTTGTTTTTAATAGTCCCCGTAGCAGCAAACCTGCATACTCGGCCCCCATGTTATTCATATGGAGAATAAGTAAAGTTGTATATCTCCCTTAATTATGAACCTACATTAAGAGAACTTGGTATGTAGCTTCACCTGGTTCATTGTATTGATAATTGAAAAAAAAACACATTACTTATCTTCCTCGTTGCAGCAAACCTGCGACCTCAACCTAATGTTATTCTTATGGAGAATAAATAAAATGCTATATATCACTTATTTATGGACGTATTTTTGTGAAACTTGGTAAATAGCTCTGTGTAGTAGTGAGTCACATATATATGCATTTGAAATTCACTGAGTACGCAGGTTTGCTGTGACGGGGGTATTATAAAATGTATTGATAAATGAAACGAAAGTGATGACTCTAAACCAATAGCTGTTTTTATAACGTCACTGGTTGAGAACCGGGGGTGATATTTCCTACCTGTAGAGTCTTTTATTTTATACCATTGTTCTACTTAACCATCGAAAAATAAAAGTATAAATTTGCCAATTCAATTATCATTCTTCATTCCGCTGTAATCAGCGTAATGAAGTTTTAGATTGTAGACGTATTGAATTACTAAATGGACTACTTTTGAAATCTTTGAGGATAACGCTGTCTGAAGGAGTCAGTCAGTAATATCAAGTAAGTTTTAAACTGTTAACTAAAGAGTTATTCTGTAGTCAAATAAACGACCTCTTAGAACGGCTCAGTATTGTTACCTCTCAATGTCAATTTCCACCTTTAAATTATAGTCAATACAATTCACAATTGACTATATATACTGAAATATTTATAGTCAATGATTACATAAATCTATTTTATACTTTGGAAAGAGTTGCTATTATAATATGTAGCTTTACACCTGCAGAGAAACCCATTTAACGACTATTAAATAACCCCCCCCCCTATTTTTTCTAAATTTCTTAAGATATTGACTCTGGACTGCCCCCGATCATTGTTGACCAACTTTACTTTAATTTGAGTTATTTAATAATTTTGGCCGCCATCTTGGATCCACCATATTGGATTCAACTATTTATTAGTGAATTTCCTATGGAAAGTGAACTATTAGCATGACCCGCACGGTGAAACTTATGCCCGGGACCACCATAGAAGTTTCTAACGTGGCCCCCTGAACACGTTTTGGGGGTCGTTCAGAATTATATATATATATATATATATATATATATATATAAATTACACCCAATACTGGATATTTTTCTGTTGCAGGATATTTTGTTTTTCAAAATGTAAAGGTCGGGTTGTGACCCATGATTTAAACTGTTTTTCCACACTGAAATCAATGCCGTAATCCTCTTTCAAATATCAAATTTCATTTTCATGACGTTGAAATATTTCTGTTTAACATTTCAAAAAGTGACAATATCATTAGAAAGGGATGTGATATTTGAAAACAAATTACGGCATTGATTTCAGCGTGGAAAAGCAGTTGGAAATCTTCGGTCACAACTCTAACTTTACATTTAAAAATTATCTTATTCCAAAATGGCGGATCCAAGATGGCGGCCGAAAATTTTAATTTGGTCAAAATGAAGAAAATGCTATTCGACAATGATTAGCAGTAGTTCATGGTAATTTGATGTAATGATGAGAATATGGACATGTTTTAAGGTTGGGACCTTTAAAACTCTCTCCAAAATCCATTGCTTTAATTCGCCAATATCTTGAGAAAAAATAATGATTTTCAAAAACAGATTGTGGAATTGTGTTCACCGTAAAAAAGTACTTCAATATGATGGATATGGATCACAACCCCACCTTTATATTTAAAAATAATTAGTTGAATCCAATATGGCAGATCCAAGATGGCGGCCAAAAATATACGACCGTCTACGCGCAGTCCATGCCGTGGAACAGTTACTGCTATATTTTAAAGTAACCGTTCCTTCCGTGGATGCCGCCAATGCCGAGTAACAGTTACTGCTATAGTTGAAAGTAACCGATTTTACGTACCTGTGAACTTGACAGCCACTGAGCCACTAATCGTCTAGCCCTTGGTTATTTTTTATATTTGATCATTGGCATCGAATGTTATACAATAAAAACTATTTTATAAATATGTTTATAAAATAGGCTCCAGGTTTTATTTAGTGTATTACCAGGTGTATTGTGCAGGATTCTCTTGCAACAGCAAACCATAATAGATATTTACAACAGCCTATTTAATAATTGTCAATAGAAAATGTCTACTATGAGTAAAAAACTTAAATATGCCTGCAACACTTATTTGTTTGAATTGTCTTCGTATTTAATTTGAGTAGGACTTCACAGTTTCAAAATGAATAGATACCATAAAGTATTATAGAACAAACAAGCTTTATATTTTAACTTCAAATAAAACACAAAAACTTTATATATAAAACTCACTTTAGGTAGGCCTATAAATATTGTTGTTTTTTAACTGCTAACTTGCCTAAATGTGTCTAAGAAATCATTTAAAGAGACACTGGTGGCAATTTTTGCAACAAAAGTATATTTAGATCAAGAAACAGGATGAAAACTTTGATTTGACATTGTATAGGGTAAAAAACTAGTGAATCTTGCAGACAACTAAAATTATGTTTCGCAACAACACCTTGATAAATAAAACAGAGAAGCATCTTAACAAAACGTAACTGTTACTTTATTCAACTGTGGAACGAACAAAGGAACAGGTAAATACTAGATGTAACAGTGACACCTATCCAACGCTGGTGCGCATGCGCAACAGCTTCGGCATGGACTGCGCGTAGACGGTCGTAAAAATATTAACTAAGTCAAAATGAAGTATAAGTTGGTCAACAATGATCGGGGGCAGTCCGGAGTCGAAGAAATGTAGAAACATGTGGGGGGACTCATTTAAAACTCACCCTGTATAACTTTCATTCGTATCAATATTTAAAAATGTATTTTTTGATGTTGCAGTTAATTCAGCAATAGACTGTTTCAAATGTGTGTCCCTGAACCACGGCAATCCGGCGTGCGATGACCCGTTCCACAACAACTACACGCGCGACATCCTCGAGTCGCCGTGCATGGGCGGGCGCAAGGGCCGCAACGGACTGTTTCCGGCCACCGCCTGCATCAAGCTTACCGGCACCTACGGTAAATCAATAAACCTGTAAAAAACCAATATGGCACCATAATAAAGCACCAAACCAACTGTTTGCAAACAGCGTTACGCCGACACAAAAGCTAACTTTTGCAATTGATTGATGGTCGATTGCGCCGTTCTGAGTAATACAGCATTGTTGAGAGGAACGTTGGGGATGTATCACACTTTCGCTGGAATTGAAGTGTGTCGGCCAGAAAGACATTTACTCTACTACTCTTGATTCATTGAACGGGTTATGTATACGATATTTTGAGCGATATTATGTATACGATACGAACTTTCTCTAGTTTGAGACGAGGATCTTTAACGATGTGTACAGTAGCACATAGTGAACGACCACAAAGAACATGAACGTGTACTTTAACTCGGCCCAGATCCCTGGGGATATTACTTACGACCTCTTGGCTACTGAGATCTGAGGTTCCAGATAGAATAAACAGTTTTTTTTTAGTACGCCGGTGACATTGAAGCCCTCATTGCTGCACGCAACGTTGAGTTAGCCCAGCTAAAGCTGAACCTAGTGATGCATGTTATAAGTAATGAGATGGCTGATCACGGTCTCTTACTCGCTTTGTGCAAAACGAATTTCGTTATTCTTACTCAAATAAACACCACTGAAATGATTTTGTCATCCAGACTACACGTGCTCCAAGGATCTTGGGGCTATGGAACAACAAGCTTAGCATGGTTGGACAATGCTTCTAGGAGCGTCCCTTTTCTTAGTAAGCTTGTGGCCTACGTCGATGGACCCAGATTCAGTAGAAGAAGATTGCTGATGTCTGAAGTCCAGTACGTGCTCGTAAACGGAGCTGAGGTGGGGGCAGATGCACTAAATAAGGAGGTTTACAGATTGACGCTCGATCTCTCAGAATCACATTCGCATATTGTCCTGGAAATCGCTGTAGTCATCACTGTCAAGCTTTTGGCAGCAGAGAGGAAGGCGATCTACCAGGGGCATGATAAAATCGGCAAGACGCGGCAAATGTCAAAGAACGCTCCCACTCCTCTCAAAAATTGTAGAAGAGCTGTAAACACGAGGACATTGGACTGCCAGACTCATTCCGAAGTCCAACCATGGGTGGAATGGCGGTTTGGCCGTACGGCTGGGCGAATTATTACCTTACGCAAAACTTTGTTGAGTCAAGTCTACTTCGGTTGTACCTGTGCGCAATGGGCAAGACCGATTCATCAGACTGCATCCACTGTCTGGTGTTTCCGACGGTGCGTAGCACACTTTCTACCGCTTCCCACATTGAGAAAGGTCTCACCTGAAGGCCACAAGGCAACTTAGTGTGATGTTGGTGGACACGATCTGTGCGCAGATGATGGAGGGCGAGGGTAACTGGAACTGAATTTTCATCCTTCACTCCACACAGAGAATGCAGACCTAGACCGGGACGTGGGATGGGTCTTTAAAAGTGTGTCGGCCAGAAAGTCTGCTCTTGATTGAATAATCTTAAAGTAGGTGATGACTTACTTGTTTGTACATAATTACTTGTAAACAGTTCACAGGTTAGAGTCCAAAAGAGTAGAGGAGGTTTTTTATTTGTCAATAAACTAGAAAAATCCAATGCTCTTTCTAACCTGGGTTCATAAACCATTTTTCGCCTCTCCCTTAAAAGGAGAAACAAATTACCTTAACGTTACCCCATGATTTAATTGACTGCTATCTTCATGGTGACAGGAAATAAGATAGAGGGGTTTTCACTAGATGTACTTTGCACGTAGATGGTGGTTCGCCGAATGCCGCAATATTGTTACTGTACCACGGCCCCCTACTACCCACCAAAACCAACTCCCCTCACTGCCTGCATAGTTAAAATAACTCGATTATAGTTTGTAATCCTTGTTGTAATATTACATTTTGTGTTTGTGTTCAAGACGATACTGGAGACCATATCATGGTGCGAGGGTGCGCCCTAGATAGCGGCACTCTCACCACGGACACCGAGATCATCCGTATGTCTCACTGCGGTGGTTTTTACTTCAATGATAGGTAAACAATTATTCAACTGACAAATACATAACATAACATATATTATGGCCCAATTGTGCTGTCCATTTAATTCGTTGTCCATACATACAAACTCTTGCAATTACAATCAAACTCAGTTTGAATTTGATTGTCTCGATCAACTATATACACACATATAACAGAATAATGACAAAATTACTCGTATAAGTTATAACATTATGTTAAATACGACCATCTACAACTTGTCAAGTTATTGATTGAGAAATATCAGTGGTAAAGGATAGATAGATGGAGAGGAATCACTGCCCCAACAATCACTAAAGTCAATTATATGTTTAATCATTCCGAACTTTTTTCTAAAAATGAGATAAAGCGGAATATTAGATATTAACTTCAAAACAAATATTTTTATTCGTACAATACCGGTATATCCAACATCCAAATTAAAACTCACGAAATATTCCTTAGAATACCTTACAATACTCAGTACTTATTGCTTCCAGATATGTCCGGGGTTGTCTACAAAGCTGTGACGACGGAGACGCCTGCAACAGGGGACCCAGTTTGGGAGCCCTGAGAAACCCCATATTTGTGACAGTCACGCTGGGACTGACGATGTATCTCTCCTAGCAATACTTTCGCACAGCAATCACTTCCACAACAACGACTTAATTCCGTCCCGTTATTAGGAAACTTTGAGACACTGAGTACTGCTGTGGAGGCAATCTCAAACAATGGAACATTCTTTGTACTTGCACCAAGCCTACTTAACTTATTTTCTTAATCGAAAATTGCCAAACACTACATAGCCACAAAAAATAAGTTTGAATAAACAAATGAATACAACTTTGAATTTATAGTAGCATTGAATCAGGCTGGTACCAAAAATTACTATCAACATTACAGTGAACCAACTCGATTTAAATAACGTCCTGCTGTGTATGGGAAAAATAACGTGTCTCAGGCAGTAGTGTTCAAGCAAATAAAGACACAAAGTCCGGCGCACGGACCCTGTGGTGGCATTCAGGTTCAGTTTTAATTTCCTGCAGTACTCGAATTACAAAGAGTCTCAAAAGTTTCCTTTTTGTAAATTCAGCTCTAAAATATGGTATGATGGCTCAGCAAAATCTGTTATGACATGTGTACCGAGTAAAGTTTTTAAAAGCAAACATTATTTGTTCTTCACTTTACATTATAAGATTCAGACTAGGTGGTCGGGACTCGTAGCCTCTTCTATTATAAAGTTAATTTAACCTTGGGTAAGGGGGAGTGTTCGTGGTGAGTAGGAGAAGGCATTGCAATCACCTATTCCCTTCTTCCTTCTCGCAACAAACGCAGCCATTGATCTACCACCACGCAAAAAGCTAAAAGAACTCTATTGCTGACCATATACTGTTTGTTATTGTCGATCTCCACCACCCTAGTAGCACACATCGTTGGCCCAACGATGGGGAATGGTAGGAATGGTTAGAAGTGGTTGGATAATGGTCGGTTGGCAAATCCAACCATAGGAGACGTTGGGCCAACGAATTAATCGTTGGGTAATCCGGGTTGGCAAATCCAACCATAGGAGACGTTGGGCCAACGAACCAATCGTTGGGTAACCCGCGTTAGAAAATCCAACCATAGCAGACGTTGCGCCATCAAAAGCTATGGTTGGCAAATCATACTATATTATATTATTATTATTATTAGTAATGTATGTATTATAGTATACCGTATTCTAAGTCATAGTATAGTATGACCGTAAGTCATATATTTTATTATTATAATTATATTAAATATATATATTAATTTGCGCATAATTTAGTTCATCATATTTCATAGCAAGAATGCATAGACACATAAATCAAAAGAACCAAATTACATTGTTCCAACTTTTATTCTCTTATTACAGAGATTTGCGCAAGTAGATTAATTTATAGAAGAATTAAAGGAAATATTTTCCAATGTCCTAGTCGTGTATATAGGTGTACACTATTGGTAATTTTTATATCCTAGTCCTTCCATTCACATATATGAGACAGAGTGGCCGCGAGGGTTAAGGCGAGTGTACAGTAATTCAATGATCGTAGGTTCGAGACTCGACCAGGACACAATATTTTTGCTATTCAAATCGTTTATAAAAATTTATATTATTGGTTTACTAAGCCAATTCAATGTGAAATTGTGTTTTTTTTTTAATACAAAATAACCATTATTTATATACACAATTATAAACGGTTGGCATTTGGTTGGGTGTTGGTTGGCATTGTTGGCATTTGGTTGGTAAATACAACGTTGGCCCAACGGTGCGCCAACGGACATTTCTTACCGTTGGCCAACGAACTATGCCAACCATTTCCCAACGTTGGCCCAACGATTTGTGCTACTAGGGCACCTGCCTTTATGCCTTTTGTCTGCTTCTTCGCCTTCTCGATACCTCTTTCCCAGTGTACAAGTATAGTGCTATTCTGATTCTATTACATTGAAAATAAAACATGTGAATATTTGTGATTTATATAAAAGCAGTGTATTTATTTTACCTTATTTCATAATTTGTTGAAGGATAAATACAATTTTTATTTATTTACAATATCTAAGACATTTATTTAATACCAAGGTACCTACACCAACACCTGTAGACCAAAAAACAATTGCATACGTGTAATATCTGTATGGTATTGATCAGTGGTTTCCAAATGACAATTGGTCGTGGACCCCAAGTAAATAAATTAAACCATGTGGGATCTCTGAACACGTATTCAATTGAAATCACATTTTTTGTAATGTCAGCAGGTTAGCAAAACGTTGTGTAATGTTTAAGTACCTGGGGGGCCGAGCTTTTCTCGGGGGAAGGCCAGTCAGTTTGTTTAGATGACTTGGAGTAATATTTCACCACTTCCCCCCTACTGATAATCAGATTTTTATTACAGGATGTAGTAAAGGACGTCTTATGCAACTTAAAAATATATTTAAATTTGTACTGTATTCGCATATCAGATAGTAAGCTGTAAATAAATGAAAAATAAGGTACTGTACAAAGTTATCGTATCGATGTCGACCAGTCACACACCGGCAAACCAGTGTGACTGGTCGAAATCGTGAAATCGATAGTCTGTCTGTACCATCTTTTACTCATGTATATGTTTACCACCTGATATGTGAATACACTATAAGTGTAAATATATTTTTAAGTTTTGTCAGACGATACGTCTTTTATTACATTCCGTAAATAAAAAGATAAACTTGGTGGAAGTTGTTGTTGTGCTTTACAGTCTTTATATATAATCAAACTTGTATCAACCACAAATATTGTATTTATTTAAATTAGCATTTACCGTGAGAAAACAAATAAATAAATCATGGCATTGATCATGCACGGGCAATGTGTACATGATCAACAGTCTTTTATTAACTTCCCAAAAATAGTTGGTGTTAAACAGTAACTTCTAAACTTTCCTGTGTTTAGACCGCAACGTCACCATCTGTTTGCCAATAATACCAATGTCAACCTGGCTGTCACTTCTTTTTGGCTGTCATTTAATTTAAGACTTGGTTATCTCATAATCACGATTTTTATTTCTAAAATAATATGATTTAAAACTTACCAGGCTACTAAATTACAATTTTTATAGTTATGCTATACTTATTCTGTAGAACTTAAAGGTGAGTCAAAACTATTTACTATAAATATATTTTAGCTTTAAGGTTAGGCGATAGTTATTGGGTCATAAAAATAACCTTTTATCCCGTATTAGTTTTTGATATATTCTTGATTTAATTATGATTGTTATGAACATAATTTAATAAAAATTGAACTAGACTATTACCCAAATGGTATGTTTCTTATCCCTATTTATTTTATAAATTTCCAATAATTTTATAGTTTTCCTTGTTGAGACAGACTACTGATTCTAATGATTTAGAAATAGTGTAGTTAAGCTCAGATTTAACAAGATTATTAATTAGTTTTAATTTTCTGAAAAAGACAAGAGATAGTATAGACCTTTATTATTGTAAAACAATTTGATTTAGGCTAGTATAAATGTCAGGCAAATCGGACCTGATGACAACACATTGACCTGACAATAATGTTGGTTATTTCACGAACCTCATAAAATATGTAGGAATTGTTTTAGGTACAAGTAGCCTGTCAAACAAAGGGAAGGGTACAGTGTGAAAAGTGTCCACCATTTATGTACTTTTCACCACTCGATCCATCGGGTTGTTGGCAGTATCATAAGTTTCAAGCTGTATCTGCAAATAAAATAAGTGTTCTATGACATATGAATCTGAAAAGTATGATGAACATTTGACAACATCCATTGCAAATCTGAGTATACAGTAACATGACAATATTTTCTGCCTTTATAGAGAGCAGTGGTGGATTGGGGAGGTAGTTGATATAAATTTAGATCACAATGATGTCTATGTACATTTTTTCCACCCATATGGACCTAGGACCTCTTCCAAAAAATCATGTGTAGTGATAAGGTTTGTGTGTCAATGAAAAATATCCACAAAGAAAGAAAGATAACCGCAGTTGAACTGACAACTGCCACTGGTACAAATCATGAAAAATTAAGCTTCGGTTGATGCCGTGTCTCTTGATACTTGAGGGTTTTATTGAGGAAATCTTAAGTCGTAGACGATACACAAAATTAGTCGGATCTTCTAAAGGTGCCAGTTTGGTTGTTGGGATGAAATACTCGCCGGGGAGGCGTAAAACTTCACCAAAAACCATTTCCGCAGACGAGGTGTTCATATCCACACGGAAAGCGTTTCTTATTCTAAGAAGCACTGGGGGTAAGGATTCGACCCATGTGGAGGCGGAGTGGCTCATGATGGCCGCCAAGTTGTCTGTGGAATCGTTCCACCATGCCGTTTGCACAAGGGTGGTAACTTTTTGTCCGTAATCTTGAAAATCCACACAAATTTCCTAACTCGGAAAAGATTGAAGACTCAAATTGTTTACCTTGGTCTGTTGTTATTCGCAAGGGAACACCATATCTTGATATCCAACAACTGAAAAGGGCTGACGAGACTTCTTTGGCAGAGATGCCTTGCATGGGGTGTGCTTCCGGCCATCTTGTGAACCTATCTACTACTGTGAGGCAGTAGCGTGGATTTACAACTTGAGGCAATGGGCCGATTATGTCCTCATGAATATGTTCAAATCTAAAATTTGGTAAAGGTACATCGTTGACAGGTGTTTGAACGTGACGAGTGATCTTGGAACGTTGACACTCTTGACAGGACAAGGTCCACTCTTTACAATTGTGATTTATTGAAGGCCAAATATATCTTGAAGTCAACATTTTATTCATGGATTTTATCCCAGGGTGACTTAAATTATGGATTGAATTAAACGCGTCCCTTCGTAAACATTTAGGGATATACAATTGTTGTCCACCGTTCTTCATATCGCAGTAGTCGGAAACATCAGAGCCAGGAACTTGAATTGGTTGAAGATTAAGTGAAGTACTGTTTTTTAAGATAGACTTAAGTTCCTCATCATTAGATTGATAATCTGCCAACTGATTTAGATCAATTTTACTATTTTTGTTGATAGAAATAGCTAGAAATCTTAGAAAAAAACTGTCTGCTACTATATTTGAAGCACCAGAAACATGTTGTATATCAGCCGTGAACTGTGGGATAAACGACAAATTATTAGTTTGGACAGGAGGTAGTTTGTCCTTTTGTTGAAAAACTAAATTGATGAGCTTGTGATTAGTATAGACAGTACAGGGGTTAGCTTCTAAAATATGTCTGAAATGTTTAACAGACGAATAAATGGCAAACAATTCCCTATAATAAGCTGGCCAACTGGCTTGCTTAGGTGTTAGTTTTTGGGAAAAGAAGGACAGAGGTTCCCATAAACCATCTTGATTTAATTGTTGTAGTACTTCTCCTACTGCAGTATTTGATGCATCACAAAAAAGTGCTAATTTAGCATTAGCGCTAGGATGACAAAGCAATGTAGCTTCGGCTAATAGATTCTTACATTTACTGAAGTTTTCAGTTAATACATCGGTCCAAGGGACTTTCTGATTCCCTTTTAATGACGCAAGGATAGTGTGGAGAGGGGCTTGAAATCCCGCGGCATGAGGAATGAACCTACGATAAAAGTTCAACATCTCCAAAAATCGCCTAAGACCTTTGGCAGTTTGTGGCAAAGGACAATTCTGAAGGGTGTCAATGCGATCAGCTGACAGGTCTAGTTCCGTCAGCTGTGACTTGGTAACCTATAAAAACTATTGAGTCAGTCTCAAATACAGATTTCTTTACATTTATAAAGACGCCATATTTCACTAACCTCCTGAACAGAATACGAAGATGTTCGTGCTCGACAGGATCCTTTGAGAAAACAAGGATGTTGTCAGTGTAGGGGAAACAAAAGCTGAGTCCCTCTACGACTTCATCAATAAACCTTTGAAAAGTTTGACCAGCATTCCTCAACCCGAAAGACATGAATGGGAACTCAAAGAGACCGAATGGGGTCGTTATTGTGGTCTTGGGCACGTCCTCTTTGTTAACCGGGATTTGTGGATTTGCCTTTACAAGGTCTATCACGGAGAAAACTTTACTAACGTATAAACAGTTTGAGAAGTCATGGATATGACGAACAGGGTAAGAATCTGGAATAGTGCAGGCATTCAATGCCCTGTAATCACCACATGGTTGCCACTCATCATTCTTTTTAGGTACCATGTGAAGTGGTGATGAGCATGGGCTTTTAGAACGGCACGCAGATCCACTTGCTACCATAGATTCGAACTCCAATTTGGCAATTTTAGCGAATTTCCCCTATAGGGGAGAAGCTTTTACCATAGGTCTTATGGTAAGACTTAAGCCCGAGACCATGATAACTTTTCGATTTGAGGTTCCCAGATGCCAAAAACACTATTCCTTCAAATTTATATATATAAAACAGAAGCTATTTATGTAATAGCTTAGTATGGGGTCCGTTAACCCGATAACTTGAGCAAAAAACATCCGATTTGGATAAAATTTGGCACGAAAATATAAAGCAACATTTATGACTTTAAGTTTTAAAACCAGAAAGATTGGACTATGGGAAGGGGGATTTATGGGGTTTTACAATTTTTCAAAAATCAGTTTTTTGCATTTTTCACCCTAAAATTTATAAAACACTCAATTTTAGTTTTGACTATTTTACAAAGCTTAGAAAAACAAATAATATGATATTTTTAATCATTAACCTAGGTTAAGTGGTTGCAAAGAAAATAAAAAAAACATGCTAATAAAATCTCCCATGTTAATCTTATGGGAAAAAGTTTTTTAGCTTTCCCTCAGTTAATTTTATTGTAAACTTCACATTTGCTTCTACCAATCAGTTCAGCTCTAAAAAACAATCATTTTGGTATTTAAATTGTGATTCTACGTCCAACCGTTAGAGAGATATTCAAAGTGCTAAGTGTTATATTGGTATTTGCACAAACAAATATTTTTTACCGATTATCTCCGTAGCAGCAAATCCGCATACTCAGCCCTAATGTTATTCTTGTGGAGAATAAGTAATGCTTTATATCTCCCTTAATTATGAACATAAATTAATAAAACTTGGTATGTAGTTTGACCTGGTTAAGTTATATTAATAATTGTATAAAAACACATTGCTTATCTTTCTTGTTGCAGCAAACCTGCGTACTCAGCCTTCAATGTTATTCTTATAGAGAATAAATAAAATGCTATATGTCGCTTGTTTTTTCATGTATTTTTGAAACTTGGTGAGTGGCTTTATGTGGTAGTGAGAAACATATACATGCATTGGAAATTCGCTGAGTATGCAGGTTTGCTGCGACGGGGGTATTATTTATCTGGAGCTAACCTGGGTCTTGATGAGACTGGTGGGCCAGGCGTCTTATTTATGTAATGTACTGTGTTATGAGGAATAAACCTTGGTACTCCTGAAGGTTTTGTAATTTCTGGAAATTCTGATAACAGTGGAAAGTTTGAAGGGTCGGAAGTAGTTAATTTAAGACTAAATTGCTGACTGTTCATGAACTGACATTTGCTTTTTAATTTTGTAATGTCGTCAATTAAGAAACCATTACAACAATCGGAAAATAGAGAATAGTGTGCTAGGAAGTCAGAGCCAATGATTGGAGTGCTCACTTTACCTATTATAAAATTCCAGACCAGAGTTCTCCGTAGTCCGATATTTAGGTTGAAGCAAAAACTACCATAAGTGGGTATTTCGGATTTGTTTGCAGCTCTGAGTTCTATCCCGGATGGTTTTAAGGGTGTTTTGACTAAGTCTAATAGAATACAGCTCACGTCTGAACCTGTGTCTATGAGAAATTTATAGCCTGAATTGTTATCAATTACCTGCAACCTGTTGCTGTGGTTGCTGTTAACTCTGGGTAATTCATGAGTATGGCGTCTAGGCAAATGACAACTAGTCGACACCGCATCTAGTTGCCTAGTTCGTTTTTTGTAGAAGGGTAAGTGAAAGGAGTCATGCATTTGGAGGCTCGTGATCCATAACGGTTATGATACCAGCAGTAGCTGACATTTTGGGGCGAGGTGCTACGCTGGTTGCTGGACTCGCTACGGCTTCGTGATATGAACTTACCAATTTTACATGCCTTCAAGTCGTCTGAAAACATTTAAATCTCTCCTCCAGCATTGAAAGTTCCTCCAAAATTGCCTCTAAACCTCTTCCTTGTTGAGATTTTCGTGACCATGTGAGGACTGAGGAAAAGTATTCATTGGCTTACCTTGGTTGGACAAAATGGCGTTGCTGCTTACCGCAGATGAACTCAAAGGTTGAACCTCCTGAATCTTATCCGCTGTAATGGCCAATGATTCGGTGCTGACCCCAGCGCCTCCTAACTGGGTCTGCAGGATGCCCTGTATATGCGCCTGAAGTCGCTGCATCCAGATGGTCCACAGCAAGTCATCTTGAACGCTGCTGCCAGCTAATGACTTCAGTCTTCTAAGAAAGTGCGATGGAGTATCTGTTCCGAGTTCTTCTTCTACGAGTAGCTGTTTAACTTTCCTCTATTCTGAGACTGATAATCTTTGTATTAGTTCTTTCTTCAGGCTCGTGTAAGTTTTTTCCAGATTTGGGTTTGAGAGTAAATCCTCTACTTCGGAAGCAGTCATCTCATCTAAGTGCGTCACTACGTGTGTGAAACGAAGACTCTCATCAAAAATGTGCCATAAAGAGAAAATTACCTCAATCTGTAAGAACCAAAGTGCTGGTTTCTCGCGCCAGAAATGGGGAAATTTTAGTTGTGGTTGTATTGGGGTTGTGTTGTCAGAAGTTCTTGAATTCACTGCATCGTTTCTTTCTTGAGTTTTCTGTTCTCTTGCATTACTGAGCTGGTGATAGTCGACTTTACTTGATATTGCATCTTCTTCTGTGTCATGGTTTTGGCTTGAATGTTCAGAGTTAACTCCAATGACATCATTAAGTTGTTTTCTGAGATGTCGGTTTAGCTCTTTCAACAGTTTTAGTCTTTCCAATACTTCTTCATTGATTTCAATGATATGTTCTTCATTTACTTGATTGAATAACAATAGTGATTGAACAATTGAATAATCCTTCAAATTCAAATCACATCGGGATCACCAATTTTGGTGGAAGGAACCTCGTATTAAAATTAGACCTTAATTATACCAGAATGATGGTAAAAGTGTACTTAGATTACTGTAATGAGAAGTCCAAAGATTGTCCACCAAAATAATAGATTTAATTGAACATACTTCTTTTTATAACAAACAATTAGTCAATACAAATAAATGAAAACAGTTTTTGTTGAGCAGCATAAAATCATGATGTAAGAACCAGACATAGGTGTGTTCCAACGCCGACCAAATTCGGAAACGTTCTGCGCATCCCCTGAAGTTGACATAATTTGTTTTGATTTTGAACATGTGTTAGTGAATTTCCCCTATAGGGAAGAAGCTATACCGTAGGTGGCATGGTAAGAGTTAAGCCCGAGACCATGTTAACTTTTTATTTTGAGGTCCCCAGATGTCAAAAACTCTATTCGTTCAAATTTATATATATGTGTGTGTGTGTGTGTGTGTGTGTGTGTGTGTGTGTGTGTGTGTGTGTGTGTGTGTGTGTGTGTGTGTGTGTGTCCGTTAACATGATAACTTGAATAAAAATTGTCTGATTCTGATGAAATTTGGCTCAAATGTGTAAAGTGACATTTATGACTTTTAAGTTTGAAAACCAGAAAAATCGGACCATGGGGAGGGGGGTTTTTGGGGGGTTTTAAATTTTCAAAAAATCAGTTGTTTGCATCTTTAACCCTACAATTTTTAAAACACTTAATTTTGGTTTCAACCATTTTATAGAGCCTAAAAAAACAAATAATATAGTATTTTGAATCATTAACCTAGGTTAAGTGGTTGCGGATAAAATCCAAAAAAGTGCTCATAAAATCTCCCATGTTAATCTTAAGGGAAAAAGGTTTTTTGCTTTTCCTCAGTTAATTTTAATGTAAACCTCACATTTGCTTTTACCAATCAGTTCAGCTCTACAAAACAATCATTTTGGTGTTTAACTTGTGATTCTACGTCCAACCGTTGCAGAGATATTCAATGTGCTAAATACAGTACGGTGTCCAATGTTATCCTTATGGAAAATAATAAACCTTTGATATCTTGATTATTTATGAGTGTATGTTGATGAAACTTGAAATGTGGCTTCACCCAGCACTGGTATGTTGATATTTGTAAAAAAAATCATTTTTTGCCGATTTTCCCCGCAGCAGCGAACCTGCATACTTAGCCCCCATGTTATTCTTATGGAGAATAAGTAAAATGTAATGTCTCTCTTAATTATGAACCTAAATTAATAAAACTTGGAATGCATCTTTGACTTATTAAGTTATATTGATAATTGCATAAAAACACATATTTTATGTTCCTTGTTGCAGCAAACCTGCATACTCTATGTTATTCTTATGGAGAATAAATAAAATGCTATAAATCACTTTTTTATTTGTGTATTTTTATGAAATCAATTATTAAGCCTTTTATAAATTAAGTCATTTTACGAAATTCGTGTATTTTTCGTGAGAGGCTTTATGTGGTAGTGAGAAACATATACATGCATTGTAAATTTGCTGAGTAAGCAGGTTTGCTGCTATGGGGGTATTTTATTTTTACCATAAGCTTTCCGTTCTGATGTAGACATTGGGTCAGTCCATGTCAAATCAACACAGTTTTATTAATTTTTTCCTCACCATCTCAGATTTGGTTAAAATTTGGCATACTGTAGCCTTTGTAGGAACTAAGAAAAATACCAAATTTCATTGAAAAATATTTATCCGTTTAGGATTTAGAGCTATGTAAAGTTCCAAAAAAAAACGCAAAAAAAAGCTCGGCCGACTATGTTTTAAACTGTAATTTTAGCTCTCCTAGTTGAGTTAGAGATGGGAGTGGTGTCATTGTGTTTCCTTTTTTGTGTCCTTTCATTTGATGTACAACACAATATATGTTAACCCATTGGCGTAGACATACGAGCAGGTCTCGTTCCTTACTTGTAATTTTATTAACGTGTGAATTGGAGTATAAAATTGGTGTTTTTAAATGGATTAATGGCATATTTTAATTAAAATATTGTTTTATTTCAGTTTAGAGAGTCGCATTGGCATACACACAGTAGACATAAGTAAAAATTAGCAAAATCAGTGTTGACCATGTGCAAGTCTCAAAGAATTAACCGATCCCGTCAACTTCCAAGCAAGCCTGCCACCGTTTATTTTACTTGGGCCCTCCCACCAACGTTGCCACAGACCGGTTAACTCATTGAGAGTTGCACAACTGGTCAGTTTTGGTCGTGTGCGGGAATCGAACCCACGAACATCGTATCGCCACCTCGCCAAGGTGTTTCCACGACGTAGCCAACTCAGCTAACACGACCAAAGGCCTGGCGGCGATATTAAGGGTTTTCAGTCAGTCCGCGCCCCTAGCGGATAGAACCGTAGACGCCCGCGGTCATTAGTTACATATTTTGCTACTAGAGTGCAGCACCAATCAATTCCCGTTATAGGCTACTACAAATAGAATAAAATTACTACCTCAATGGGTTAAGATGAAAATATTTTTTTCAAATTCAAAAATAAAATTTAAATTTAAAATTTTGAAAAATGTGTATTTTTTTCACTATGTTTTTATTAGTGGATTCTCAAAGTATAATTATGGGATTCCAATGGGTTCACTTTCATTTAAATGTTATTGCAAACACAGTTTGGACTAAAATACGCAAACTATAGGGTTTTAGTCAAAATATACAAAGTATTCTTATAAAACTAATGGTGAAGTGAAACATCAAAAAACATTTTTAATAAGCTGCCTTATGTAAATAAAAAATATAATATTAAACTTAGGTTAAGAATATTTAATTAAGTCGGTCTATAAATGATTTCATTGTGTTAATAAAGTACCTACCGTATAGTTGTTTGTTTTCTCAATACCTATCTAATAAATTGAATGAAATTTAATTAGGATCTAAGTTATAAGGCTTTAAAAATAACAGGTAGGAGTATTGAATAATGTTACTTTCCTTTAATACAATATCAGGAGCCTTGTTTAAGTGAACAGTACTAGACAAATAAGTTTTATTTGTCTAACTGCTTCAACGCTTCATTAGATTATATCGTGTCCTCCTCAGAAAGTTTGTATAGTCTTCATGTGAGCGTAGTAGGGTCAACTGTACATAAAATATCTTTTAAAGATGTCCACCAAATGTCAGGTTTTCCACTTGGGTATGGAAACGATGGGGAAGGACCAGCTGGGTGCAGAAATGTGACTTTTACTTCATCTTCACTTTCATTTTTATCTAGCACATTGGAAAGGAAAAGCACAAGGAAAAGGAGATGTGATGGTGTTGGTGGTGCAGTCAAAAAGTTGGCTACAAGGGCAAGTGTACAGAGATCTTATGAAAATCAAATTCTCACGCCTCAACAACTTTTTGGTTGGTTGGTCCAAAATATTAAAATCGTTAACTTTGAGTGTGTCAAACAAGAAGAGAATATAGATACTGACAAGTTTTTGAGTACACGGTTTGAAAAAGCACAGACCATGAAAGGAACTCAACAGTTCCATGCTTATTTCCCATTCAAAGACAACTTAACCAAAATCAAAGTCAAAGTTTTTTTGTATGACACAAATTACTGCACAGTGAGCACCACATATCTAATTGGGAAAATGTCAACGGCAGACGTTAACGGTTGTATAACTGTTAAATATGACAGTAAATGGTGGCTAGCTTATGTGCTAGATAAAAATGAAAGTGAAGATGAAGTAAAAGTCACATTTCTGCACCCAGATGGTCCTTCCCCATCGTTTCCATACCCAAGTGGAAAACCTGACATTTTGTGGACATCTTTAAAAGATATTTTGTGTACAGTTACCCCCACTACTACTGTTCTGTGTTCGCAATAATAAGTTTGTGTTTTGTGTGTTGTGACCCTACTACGCCCACATGAAGACTATACAAACTTTCTGAGGAGGACACCGCAAAATCAAATGAAGTGTTGAAGCAGCTAGTCAAATAAAAGTTATTAGTACTGTTCACTTAAAGAAGGCTCCTGATATTGTATTAAAGGAAAGTAACACTATTCAATACTCCTACCTGTTATTTTTAAAGCCTTATAACTTAGATCCTAATTAAATTTCATTCAATTTATTAGATAGGTATTGAGAAAACAAACAACTATACGGTAGGTACTTTATTAACACAATGAAATCATTTATAGACCGACTTAATTAAATATTCTTAACCTAAGTTTAATATTATATTTTTTATTTACATAAGGCAGCTTATTAAAAATGTTTTTTGATGTTTCACTTCACCATTAGTTTTATAAGAATACTTTGTATATTTTGACTAAAACCCTATAGTTTGCGTATTTTAGTCCAAACTGTGTTTGCAATAACATTTAAATGAAAGTGAACCCATTGGAATCCCATAATTATACTTTGAGAATCCACTAATAAATACCCCCCGTCGCAGCAAACCTGCGTACTCAGCGAATTTCCAATGCATTGATATGTTTCTCACTAGTACATAAAGCCACTCACCAATTTTGACAAAAATACATTCATAAATAAGTGATTTATTACATTTTATTTATTCCCCATAAGAATAACATTAGGACTGAGTACGCAGGTTTGCTGCAACGAGGAAGATAAGAAATGAGTTTTTATGCAATTATCAATATAACTGAACCAGGTGAAGCTACTTACCATGTTTTATTAATTTATGTTCATAATTAAGGGAGATATAAAACTTTACTTATTCTCCATAAGAATAACATTAGGGCTGAGTATGCAGGTTAGCTGCTACGGGGACAATCAACAAAACATTTATTTTTTGTGCAATTATCAATATACCAGTACAACATGAAGCCACATACCAAATTTCATCAATATACATTCATAAATAATCAAGATATCAAATTTTATTTATTCTCCATAAGGATAACATTGGACAACGTACTGTGTTTAGCACTTTGAATATCTCTGCAACGGTTTGACGTAGAATCACAATTTAAACACCAAAATGATTGTTTTGTGGAGCTGAAGTGATTGGTAAAAGAAAATGTGAAGTTTAAAGTAAAATTAACTGAGGAAAAGCCAAAAACCTTTTTCCCATAAGATTAACATGGGAGATTTTATGAGCATGTTTTTTGGATTTTTTCCGCAACCACTTAACCTAGGTTAATAATTCAAAATACCATATTATTTGTTTTTTTAAGCTCTATAACATGGTAAAAACCAAAATTAAGTGTTTTAAAAATTTTAGGGTAAAAAATGCAAAAAACTGATTTTTGGAAAATTTAAAACCCCCATAAACCCCCCTTCCCATGGTCCGATTTTTCTGGTTTTCGAACTTAAAGTCATAAATGTCAGTTTACACATTTGAGCCAAATTTCATCGAAATCGGACGTTTTTTACTCAAGTTATCGCATTCACGGACACATATATATATATATATATATATATATATATATATATATATATATATATATATATATACATATATATAAATTTGAACGAATAGTGTTTTGGACATCTGGGGACATCAAAACAAAAAGTTATCATGGTCTCGGGCTTAAGTCTTACCATGAGACCTACGGTAATAGCTTCTTCCCTATAGGGGAAATTCGCTAAAACATAGTGAAAAACATATATTTTCTTGAAAATTTTCAAAAGTACGCATTTTTCAAAATTTCAAATTTAAATTTTCTTTTTGAATTTGAAAAAAATATTTTCATCTTAACATATATTGTGTTGTATATCAACTGAAATTAGTTCTAGTTGTTTTAATTAGTTCTGAACCTGTTTATTTAGGAAGTGACAACCAGAATGGCAACAGCAGGAAGTAATTCAAGTTCTATGAAAGAATGTTATGAAAATTATATTTTGATAGATACTGGAACAAATCTAACGAACAAAAAATTTGGAAGAGATTTGGAATCTGTCATCAAAAGAGCTACAGATGCAGGTGAGGTTGAAAATGTTATAAGGAAAAGGATTTTAAATTAAATTTGTCCATGGCTTGCTCTGGTGCTAACAAAAGACCCTCACCCTTTTGGGAGGTTGTGAGGGGAAGAAAGGGGGTTCCGTATCCTGGTGAAAATAATTTGGGAAAAGTACAGTAGAGTCTCGATCATCTGATCTTTAGTTATCCGACTTTCCGTGTTATCCGACTTTCCGTGTTATCCGACCGTCCCCGTGCATAATCGAAAGATCAATTTCCGCGCGCCTAGAAAAAAAATCAAAGTTTTTTAACTTTGTTTTTATTATTTTCCGTTTGTTATTATTATAGTCTCTAATCCCCATGCAAAATCAAACAATCGATTTCCGCGCGCTTAGAAAAAAAATTACATTGTTTTTATTATTTTCCGTGTTATCCGACCTTCCCGCTTATCCGACCTTGCCGCGGCCGGTTTAGGTCCGATAATCGAGACTCTACTGTAATAAGTTATCTTTGTCTATAAGAAGGCTCAGATGCTTTTATCCTAAAATTAATAAAAAATGAATGCCAAGGTAGAAAGCTTTTAAAATTTAAAATAATGTGAGACAAATTCTTTATGCTGTGTAGCCTAATCATATACAATACTCTTCATTGTTGACTGTGTGGTGGATTACAAACTTCATTCGAAACACAAACATTACAAATAAAACTTGTCATGACGAGATATGCATAAAATGATTACACCAACAATAAGGAACTCATCAACGCAAAAGAAGAGATTTAAGATTTCTCTGGCAGTCTATTAAAAAAGCTTTTTAGCTATTTAAGGGTAGGAAACTAGGTTTCTGCTCAGTCTTACTCATGGAACATCTTTCTGTTGCTGGTTTTTAGTGTCTCAGTGGTGAATATCACCCCAGGGCATTTGTACATTGTTCTTTAGCTATGACTCAAGTTGTAGTAGCTGTGTCGTGGTAGCCGATCTTGGGAGATTAAAATAATAAAATGCCAGTAGGGAGTCAAATTATTATTTATTAATTCTGATTATTCACACAATTAACTTTACAACAACAGAACAGATCAACCAATACATCGCTTTATTAACATCGTTTTGACAGTAGGTATAACCGCAGCTAATTACAAATGAGTTTACATCAAATTTGGAAAAAGAATGAATTTAGAATTAATTTAATGAGGAGCGACAAGACGCGTGACTACATTACCGAGGTTCAGCGCGCAACTCTGCTGCTGAAGCGGCCGCCGTGGCTGAGGTGGCGAGCCTTTGCCAATCACAGCTCACGGCCCGATGGAGGCTAGCGCTGACGCCCGCATTCTTACACTAGGGCGAGGCTACGATGTCTCTTTCCAGTTAGAAAACTCTGGACTCAATTTACTTTGCAAATATTTGATTTTGATTTCTGGGCTGTTTGAAGGGATTTTTAAATGGTTGGTGGTCTTCATAATTATTGTACTGATTTATTAATCAGTACACTTTAGATAAATTATCCCAAATGTGGTGTTACTAATATTTAATAAAATGCAAAAAAATGTTGCTGAATCCTCAGATAACAGCCGCTGATGCAAAATTTGTGGGTGGGTCTTTACAGCTGATCAAAGTATGTAGCAAGCAGCAGCATACAATGCTGAAAAGGTCTGCTCATTTGACATATTTGACATTTAAAAAGTTTTACTAGTTTACCGTATAGCTCCTTTTACTAAGTCCAAAAACAGTTATAATTTCACATGATCACTAGTCCAATGTGCAGTGTTGCTAGAAACATGATATTTGTTGTGTGTGTACTATATTTTATATTTTTCTCACAATTTCAATTTTAAAATGAAAGTTTTTAAACTGCTACACGCTTTGATTAGCAGTATTCCTATAATCAAACACACTCTTTTTACTTTTATTACTAGTTTAAATGTGCATTAATTTGTAGTTTGGATCGAGGAATCTCAGCTGGAAGCTTTTTAAACTGATGTCAGGTTTTATTTCCTCCTTAATTTATACTGGTAATGTATTTAAACTCTATTTAAGTTACTTTGTGCATTTTAGCGAATTTCCCCTATAGGGAAGAAGCTATTACCGTAGTCGGCATGGTAAGACCTAGGTCCGGGACCATGATAACTTTTCGTTTTGAGGTCCCCAGACCCCAAAAACACCATTCGTTTGAAACTGTATAATATATATATATATATATATATATATATATATATATATATATATACATATATATGTGTGCGTGTGTGTGTCCATGGGTGTGATAACTCTCGTAAAAAAACTCCGATTTTGATGAAATTTGGTACAAACGTGTAAAGTAGCATTTATGACTTTAAGTTCGAAAACCAGACAGATCGACCTATCCAAAGGGGTATTTTGGGGGGTTTTGTACCCAAAAAATGTTTTTTTTTTAGTTTTTTACATATCATTTTTGAAAAAGTTAAATTTTATTTTTTATCATTAGAATCAGATTAAAAAGACGCACAATTTGGTGTTTTAATAATTACTCTACGTCAATTGGTTACTGAGATATTGAAAGTGCTAAACACAGTACGTTTCCCAATGTTATTCTTATGGAGGATAAGAAAAATTGTATATCTTGCTTATTTATCAACGTAGCCAGACAAAACTTGGTATATTGCTTCATTTCATTGTGGTCTATTTATATTTGCACAAAAACCCATTTTTTGGCCGATAGTTCCCGTAGCAGCAAACCTGCATACTCAGCCCCATGTTATTCTTATGGAGAATAAGTAACGTGTTATCTTGTTTAATTATGAACATAAATTAATAGAACTTGGTATGTGGCTTTAACTAGTTGAGTTATATTGATATTTGTATAAAAACCAATTTTTAGTGTTCCTTATTTCAGCAAACCTTATTTCAGCAAATTAAAATGTCATAAATCATTTTTTTATGAATGTATATTGATGAAACTTGGTATGTGGCTTTATGTGGTATTGATACAAATATATATGCATTGGAAATTCGCTGAGTATGCAGGTTTGCTGCTACGGGGGTATTAGTTTTTTCATGTAGGTTTTTGGAGTTTAGTTTCATTTTCGGAATGAAATCCAAGGAATCCTGTAGATCTGTTTTCAAACAAAACAATATTAACTTTTCCTGGTATATACATTTTAGAAGCTCTCGTTTTTTTTTTTTTTTTTTTTTAAATTCTAACTATTTTTAATCATGCCAACCAACTCATAACTACAGTTTACGCCATAGATTTAATTACCGGTATCCACTTCCTCGCCACAATTCTGTTTTTTTCAATAAACAAACCTGCATTCAGCTTGCATCACACTTTTCAATGCCCTACCGCTTAGTTTGAGCGTTCAACCAAAGTTATATCTGTTTAAACGAGAATTGAAGGCCTTCTTGATCACCAAGGAGTACTACAGTGTCAAGAATATTTAGCTGATAAGACATAATTATCTCCTGTTGTACTGTCTTTTTTTATAGGCCTATATATAAGAAGTGTATTTGATAATTTTGTTAAACCCATTTGTATGACTATTGATTTTGAATGAACACTTTTTATTGAAATAAAGAATTTGATTTGATTTTATTTTTTAAATCCCACACACTATTTAATTAAGAATTCATTAACTTTATCCATAAAAAAAGTTAAGTAACTGAGTTGGCCAGTGGCAATATCTGTACCATTATTGTCCTTTGTAAGGGTTGCAACACTTCCAGGTTTATTAGAAGAAAAATTGAATATGCACCAGCTGAAATGACAGTGCACGACATTGTGTGAATGCGATTATTGCTCTTTCAGAACCAAGCAGACCTTGTTAGCATTTTATGCTGCTGCTTTCACATTGATGGCTGCTATAATAGGCTATGGCTACATTGGTAGAAAAATATGGAGTGGTGTAGCAACTCAAGGGTGAAGAAAATGTTCGGACCCCCAACATTTTCCTAGAAGATAACATCATATGTTATGCATCTATATTATTAAATGAATTTCTTGTCTTCTTTCTTTTTGTTCGGCGATTTCTGACCCTTAAAACTATTATTTTAAATACTTATTTGGTATCAGTCAAAAGCTCTTACCCTCGTTAGAAAAACATCCACGAACAAGGCTTCGCCCCACAGGCGATCCAATGTTAATCGTATGGAGTATATATTATTTAGGTAGTCAGCTGATCAATGTAAACTTTTCAAAACATTTTACTCTACGTCTGCTAGATTCCCAAATCTAAAACGGGACATCAGCTAGTATTTTTTTTATTTGAAATTTTAATAGGAAAAATTTTAAAATCCTTTAACGCTTTGAGAGCCTCAAGCATTTGAATGGAGTAGTAAAAAAAGCAAAACATCTGATCAGATGAGCAACTCAAAAATAATTCACCCATCTCGTCAGCTTAGACCCATAACTGTTCATCGTTTGCTTAAGTCCGCCCTCCCTTCAACTTTGCCACTGACACAGGTGAACTGTCCATGTCTTGCACATAAAAACTACCGTGTTGGGATCGAACCCTCAATCCAAGCACTACTTCGGATAGGACAATGAAAGTACAATGTGCTATGGTATTATCCATTATGGTGGTACTTTTCCTACAATTTTGAAGCCTATTGTAATGATCCAGAGATTAGCCATTAGAACCGTTAATTGTATATCTAAATATGACAGAGTAACTAATTTATTTCAAGAAGAGAATTACTTTAACAATGCTTCAAATTTATTTACTTTCTAGCATAATGCATTTTTTTAAATTTATTGGTAATTACAATTTAAGACAATTTAGAATGATTATCCGTGCATCAACATTTATAACAACAGAGATTGATTTGTTTAGCAAAGAAACTAGTAGGAAGCAGTTTTGTTTTATTAGGAAAGTAATTTTCAATAAAATGATTTCAATCTTTGGTAATGGCATCTTGAATGAGCGAAAACCACGATTTAAAATGAAAATGAAAAATGCTATTCTGAAAAATGATTTGTC
Organism: Allygus modestus; assembly: GCA_963675035.1. Lineage (NCBI taxonomy): Eukaryota > Metazoa > Arthropoda > Insecta > Hemiptera > Cicadellidae > Allygus > Allygus modestus. The sequence goes on from OY776111.1 coordinate 341,794,220, forward strand.
TAATTTATTGTAAGTAAAATTTATTTATTGAAACTTTGATTATTGCCTTACCACACTTATATTGTAATGTGTAACAATTTTGTTTTGTCGTTGAAGTTATAGCGTTGTTAAAGTTTACACTGGTCTTAAAGTTTATACTGTTAAATTTTATTGTTGTTTTTGTTAAATACTTGTTTCTTTTATGCCATTATTTTGTTAATATTGTTATTTGTTTGTTAAATGTATTGTTATTTTTGTTGTTATTATTTAAAAGTATGAAGGCTTTTAAAGATGTTATCTAAAGAAATTGTGATGTTATGCTGAACATTTATTTTCCTCCAAAATTGCATTTGTGCATAATGAATCAACTTTTTTAGAAGAGATTAAATTTATCTATGATTAAGGATGTGCTGATCAAGGAAGAATTGGACTAAAACATTTTAATATGAAATCGGTCAACTGCAACAACAATAATAATACTGTAGTTTTTTTAGTTTATATTGTAATTTCCACACGAGCTCTACGAGCTCCTGGAATGTAGAACTTGTAGAATAATTTCCAGAAATAAAGGATTTGTCTGTTGTCTATTGTCTATAGTGCCTTATACAGCTTGGCCACCATCAGGCCAGCTTCTATGTCAGATTATAATCATTACAAGCTACGTCCTTAGTTCCGTTATTGTCTACCAGGTCAGACTCAGACTGTATACAGTGCTTCTAACGGTACAATTGTTTATACCCTAACTAACCAAGTTTTTGACTACCAGACTAAAGTGCCGGTATATCGGTTCTTGGGGCTTAAAGAGTTAAAGACTATTAACAATTAATAGCATATTAACATATGTATTAGCATATGTATTAGCATGTTTTTAATTATTAAAAGTTCCACCAAAGATTTTTGAGTGAGCAACAATTTTGTTTTCTATCTTATAAAGATTTTGTGAAATGACATTTAATGACTAGAGGGGTGTAATATATGACTTAACATTCACTGTGGCTGACATGTTTAACCCATTGGCGTAGACTTACGAGCTGGTCTCGTTCCTTACTTTACATTTTTTAACCTATGAATTGGAATAGAAAATTGGTGTTTTTAAATGGATTAATGGCGTATTTTAATTAAAATATTGTTTTCTTTCAGATTAAAGAGTCGCATTGGCGCACACACAGTAGACATAAGTAAAAAGTGGCAAAATCAGTATTGACCATGTCCAACTCACAAAGAATAAACCAATCCTGTCAACTTCCAAGCAAGCCTGCCACCGATTATTTTACTTTGGCCCTCCCACCAACGTTGCCACAGACCAGTTAACCCATTGAGAGTTGCACCACTGGTCAGTTTTGGTTGTGTGCGGGAATCGAACTCATGAACATCGTATCAACACCTGGCCAAGGTGTTTCCACGACTTAGCCAACTCAACTAACACGACCAAAGGCCTAACGGTGTTATTTTGGTTTATGAGTCAGTCCGCGCCCCTAGCGGAAAGAACCATAGTTGCCCGCACTCATTAGTTACATATTATTTTGCTACTAGAGTGCAGCACCAATCAGATCCCGTTATAGGCTATTGCGATTAGAATAAAATTAATACGTTAATGGGTTGAACATGAAAGTTGCATTTGTTTCAACGTTATTCCATGGTAACAATTGTTAAGATCAGCAGCCAAGGTGTTAATCTGTAATATCAAGACATTTTACTCCCTAACTGACAATTATTATACCGAGCAGTCATACATCTAATAATAGCAAGTGAAAAGGGGATTACAATGTTTGCAAATATTTAGCGTGTTTGAAAATGTATTAAAAACCTTTGTATACTAGCTAGTCATCAGGTCATCACGCTACAGGCTTTGACTACACACTTGTAGTAGACTGAAAACCTTATGGGCGGTTCTGTTAACCAAAGAGGCGGTATTCTCCACCTAGTTCTGACAGCACTGAATAGAAATCGCCACCATCACTCGCAATGGCGAACGTAACTCTGGCTCATGCCGCTTGGCGCGCTCAGCTCGGCCGTGGCAGGTTTTTAAAATCTCATTTTGCTAATGAAACAACTGTCTTGCTTTCCTCGAAACTCGGAAGTTAAAATATATTTTTTAACAAAAGCTGTAAGGCTGTAAAATAACAAACATGTGAAATAAAAATAACATTTAAATAACTGTTAAAAACCTATAATAAAATTGTTGTCGACGACATTGCTATCTCACCAACGTCATTAAAGCATGCTCTGTCTGTTCGTCTGCCTCTGCAATTCTAAGTAGTTCGCGTTATGTCTACTAGGAGGAAGCACCTGTTATATAGCCCCTGTTGCCGACCGCACCCAATATATTTTGCTGCTTTCTTTGTTAACGGATATTAGCATTGCGTTTACAATCTACTTCAGGTGTATAGTCAATGCTAAAGGGTAATCCTTGTTGTTATGTTCTCTGATTTTTCAAGCTTACCTAATCGTGAATTTTCCCAATTATTTTTGGTTTTTTTTTTTATTTCAGTAGAAATAATTTAAAAATTTTGATTTATATATATATATATATATATTAAAACGGGGAGTAAAATTTGTTTGCCAGATCAATCCATTTTGAGCCTATAAAACCTGTTTTTTTGTTTTTTTTAAACAGTCAACAAAACACTATTTAGTTGCCATTCAGTTAATATTACATGGGTTGTTCATCATTTTCTCGGGTTAGTCAACCGATTTTATGCGGCAAAAGTCATTCCGGCCAATATTATGCGGTTCAATCATCTTAGGGCCTATATATATTTTGCAATTCAATCTCATTTTATAACCCATGAAATAGGACACGGCAAATTAACTCTCTTTTGTCTTGATGTAAAGTATAAGTGGTTAAGCCTAGATGTTGTCGAAGTTGCAACCATATACTTTGATTTTATTTTCTGTCTATTAATGCTAAGTCAATTAACAGCAAAGTAGCGAACTTGAAGCTCATTTTTACTATTTATAAGTTAATCTATATCTATAAATACGAAAAGCCGATCATACCCCAGGCCAAACATCTACACCTACAAGCACGAAGGTAAACTTTTTTCTTAACGTAGATCGGCGGGGAGGGGGGCACACCACCAGGCCTGCCGAGGAGCCCGTAAAAGCTGAGTACAGCCCTGATGTAGGTAACTACTAAGAAAGGATTTTAAGAAATTCCCATAGGGCTCCATCCCACGGGGAGTCAAAAGTTCCAATCCAGTGTTATTCTTATGGACATTCACTTTGGTTTGAGCTGATGAAAATTCAAACAGCTGATCATGATTTGTAGTACCTAGTTCCACGGGTTAACCACAGAATGCAGCACACACTACAGGTTTTATTCCCGAGTAAAACCGGGTACAATGGCAGCTAGTATAGCATATTAATATAAGTTAATTATAGCTGCCTGATTTGTAATATTCTTTCTTTTATGTAGGAGTTCAGAAAATGATTGTAAGTGGAAGTTCAATAAAGTCTAGTCGAGAAGCTCTCCGATTGGCCCACATATATCCTGGGACTTTGTATGCAACTGCTGGTGAGTAGTTTCCAAATAAGGTTTAGAGTTTCGGGAGCATGAATGTTAACTATTTAGTTGAAGTAGTAGTCTTTGTGGGTTACTAAACTACCTAAAACCTATGGCTGTTTTTTATAGATTAAGCTTTTTGTACTTTTACTAATTTCTACTATTTTTTTTTACTAATTTGTTGGTTTATACTTTTTACTTCTTCCATAGGCCTATCCGAGCGATGGCATTATACAGTAGAAACTCGCTAACACTACCCTCAATAGCACGACTTCCTCGATAACACATGTATTTTTACAATCCCTGTGAGATTGCTATAACACTTAATGTTAAATGTATCTTTATAGTACGACTATTATTGTTTTACAATCCTAAATAGCACCCTTTTTTCCTAATTCAGATCACAGTTCTAACCCTCTGTAGCATGTCTTTTTACATACCTCAGTAGTGCGTCGTTTTACATAATGTAACGTTTATAGCACGAGTTCAATCTTCCCTGTGCATAGTTCCCTCGGGCAGTGACTCATCAAAACAGATGTTTTCAAGGAAGCAATTCCTTGGGCTCAGGTCTAAACATAAAAACCCCTCTCCCACCCTTCCTGACCCCCATCAATCATCTGTGACAGGTTAGTCGCTATCAAACCGGTTTTGTGATTTTTGTCAATTACTTTTGATACAATAACAATAAATGTACTTTTTAAACTAAACCTGTTGGCGAGAGTTGATCCAAAATGTACTTGCTATAAAAGGGGTTTTAGAAAAATCAGTAACCTTGATAGCACGACTTTTACTCTACACGACCTTGAAAACCACGAACCTCAACTAGAAGAGTACCTCAATAACAACAAGTTTCCCAAATCCCCTTGAGATTCTTGCTATCAAGGTTCTACGGTATCTGAATTTTAATTTTTTGTTATTTCTCTGGAATACTAGTTTCTTGCTCTTCAATTTAATTGCGTGGCCTTTTAAACAAGACATATTGTGGACTGTAAAATGCATTTTCTGCTGTGGAAACAAATTAAAAACATTTTAAAGAGTTACAAATCTTTACAAGCCATAACATGTTGTCTAAATCTTCATCTTCTCAAAGGTGTTTCAGTGTCAGTTATCCACTATTTCATATTTATTTCCCCAAATTTTTAAAAGAACGATCTTGATTATCTATAAACCTAATACATTTTGCCTGATTACATCTTCTCTGAGACAGTCATATGTAGATCGAACATAGCCTTTAAATTATGTGTGTGTTTGATAACCTATTAGTTTGGTCTCACATTTCGGATAAGCCAAAATAGAAAGGGAATGCAGATTGTATAGAAAGTACTCAAAAGCAGTGGCGGATTTAAGCAATTGTCGCCTAAGGGCTATTAGGAAATTTGCCGCCCTCCCCCTCCCCACTGTAATCTTTTTCCTTTTCGCCGCCCAGGTTTACCCACATGTTATCTCGTATCTTGTTTGGTTATTTTGTGATTATATCTAAGGAAGTTACGAATTAACTGAATGAATAAGTTTAAGAAACTTCTGTTATTTCCTAGTTGAAAAAACCAGTAAAATAATGTACAATTGTCCTGATTCACATTAACACAGTTGAATATTAAATATAGGCTACTCAATGACAATCAGCACTAGAGACAAATGTTCGAGTTAAAAGCAGTGAACACTGCTAGTGCTACTTTTAATAACAAGAAAATCCTTCAACAAAGGCCACCTTACACTTCATCAAAACATTAATTTTTACACCAACGCAACGCTGAAAATTATAATAAATAACCTATAGATAAGATATGATGACACTGTAGCCTTAAAATTCGTAATTCGGACCATTAGCCTCAAAATTATGATTATTTTAATCCTGAATTAGCGCTTTTCAATACAGTTTTTCAGTCATTTTGTAATTATACGTTTATACAAAGAATTGTTGATATGTTTTAGACGATCAAAATATAAAATTAATATATGTAGGTTCATAAAACTACACACATTTTCAAACGCTTCTTCTAGTTTCACCTCCATGATTTTGGAGATCCAATGAATTAAAATATAATACCATAGATTAAACAAAGTCCTTAAGGCATTACTTAGTTGTGGTATTCTTAATCTATGACAATACCTACAGGAGTCACTACTCTCTGACAAATAAACTTCATGAAGCGTGCCGTCATGTTTGGTATTTTGTCCTGTTGTAGTGTCAACTTGTTGGTGGGACGGTGTCATTTGATGTACAAGGCGGCTTGTTTTCAACACTATTTCCAAAGCTATATTAAAAGGATGTTTTCATTTAACTCAAATCATAACTTTGCTACGAGATAAACAATAAAATTGCATGTAAAATATATCTTAAGATTATAAAGTTAAGTTTAACATCATTATTCACCTAAAATGCGACAAGATATTAATTTAAAGACTTCAAATATCACAGTTTTTCATTTAATGAAATGGGTGATTTTGACACCGTCCCACCCAAAAAATATATATAGAGGTCTCGCCTAGAGTAAAAAACTGCAGTATGCTCCCATGGCAACAACCAATAAAATCCTCTATTCACAAATTATGTTAATCTTTATTTGCCTTTGGTCAGATATTTTGTTTAAAAAAATATCCTTCAGAATGAACGATTATGTGTGGTAGCCTTTGATGGTAAGTATAAGACGGTGGAATAACTTTTTTTGTTACCTTGAGTTTGAAAATGAAACGACAATATCATTGAAGTAAACATTTTGTTATTGTCATTTCACATTCGATTGTTGCAACATTTCTCATCCGTGTGCCTTGGTCATTATTGATATTGTGTAACAAATAATTGTAATGCTATGCGAATGTGTGGGTAAACTTGGAAGTCCGTGAGTTGGACAGTGGCGGATTTAAGCAATTGCCGCCTAAGGGCTATTAGGACATTTGCCGCCCTCCCCCCCCCACTGTAATCTTTTTCCTTTTCGCCGCCTAGGTTTACCCACATGTTATATATATCTTGTTTGGTTATTTTGTGTTAGTATCTAAAGAAGTTACGAATTAACTGAATGAATAAGTTTCAGAAATTTCTGTTAATTCCTAGTTGAAAAAAGTAAAATAATGTATAATTGTCTTGATTCACATTAACACAGTTTAATATTCAATATAGCCTACTCAATGACAATCAGCACTAGAGACAAATGTTCGTGTTAAAAGCAGTGAAGCAGTGATAGTGCTACTTTTAATAACTTTTAAAATCCTTCAACAAAGGCCTAAAAATCCCTTCTTACACTTCATCAAAACATTAATTTGTACACCAACACATTGACTGCTGAAAATTATAATAAATAACCTATAAATAAGATATGATGACACTGTAGCCTTAAAATTCGTAATTCGGACCATTAGCCTAAAAATTCTGATTATTTTAATCCTGAATTAGCGCTTTTCAATACAGTTTTTCAGTCATTTTGTAATTCATACTTTTATACAAAGAATTGTTGATATGTTTTAGACTTTTTTTGTTACCTTGAGTTTGAAAATGAAACGACAATATCATTGAAGTAAACATTTTGTTATTGTCATCTCAAATTCGATTGTTGCAACATTTCTCATCCGTGTGTGCCTTGGTCAATAATGATATTGTGTAACAAATAATTGTAATGCTATGCGAATGTATGGGTAAACTTATAAGTCCGTGAGTTGGACCATAGATTAAGAATACCACAAGGAGTATGTTTAATCTATGGTTGGACGTAGTCATAGTGGCGCAGTGCCTGATGAAGTTCGTGGCTTGCCGCCCTTTCTCTGTAGCGTACTCGTCTTGTCGCTAGTACGGATGAATGACAAATGCATTATGACTGCTTTGAGGAACTGCAGTGTGAGGGACTGCAAGCGTTATACATTAGTTTCTGGTTACTACCTTTAACTTTAAAAGGGCGGCACAACGTCATTGTCGTCCGTTTTCGTCAAAATGTTCCTCGTTTCAACATTTCTTTTGTAAACAACTTATTAATTTTCTGTAAATTTCCCGCCCCTAAAAACTTGCCGCCCTGGGCTACAGCCCCTATAGCCCCCCCTAAATTCGCCACTGCTCAAAAGTAGTGGAAATCATAAAACCACTAGCAATAGCACTTAACGGAACTCCTCCATAAAAATATGCAGGTATGCTGTGAATTTATTATGATAAAAAGGATTGGACAAAGTATTTATTGGCCTTATGACACATAAAGATAGTTAAATATAAAGATTCTCATATCATGAACTGTTTAATTACTGTTTATGGGATGGTGTGCAGGCGTACATCCACACGATGCCAAGTCCTGGACTGAAGAGACGCTGGCCGAGCTGCGAGAGGTGGCGTCGTGTGCCGAGTGTGTGGCCGTCGGCGAGTGTGGCCTCGACTACAACCGAGACTTCTCCCCGCCCGACGTGCAACAGCAAGTCTTTGAGACACAGGTACAATATTTAATCGATCCCCTGAACACTGTAGGTTTAATCTACTATTTTTCATTTTTGGTCATTCATTGACATTCAGCTTGGCAGCCCATCAATTACTTTTTTTTTAGTTTAAATACATATTCTGTTGTGTTAAAAATAAAGCAAATTTAGGTTTATTGAAACTTAAAGTGGTAGTGCTCTGATCGGATAGCTAAAATTCAAAATTAACTGGCAAGAGGGTAAAAACCGAACCTTACCTGTATTGGAACTCAGTTTATAGACATCTGCATGTATCAGCAATCAACATGCAATTTGCTTAAAAGGAAAGTACAGCTGGATAATTGTATAGTTATTGCATTCATTACTGTGTAAAATATTGTCTTCTACAAATGAAATAAGGACCAATAAGTTAGCTTATCATGTTAGTCACCCAAGAAAAAGTTTAAACAAACATTTGACCAACGGCATGCTTGCAATTTATATGATGCTACTATAAACATGGCAAAACTAGGTTATCTGGAAGGGTTTGCAGTCACTTAGCGAGTAAGGACAATATTGTTTTACATTTGAAAAACTCTCTTTACATCAGCCAGCTCGACAGGATCTAGATGATGTCTGGATAAACCAAAGTTTATTGTGAAATTCCTTTTGGTTTGAAAAACCTCAATAACTTGATGCAGTGCAGTACATATCCATCGGACATACTTGTAGCTTTGCAAAGGCTCTAGGCTTATTAAATGCCTGTTAATGGGGCATTAAGTTCAAGGAGTGTTGCTGGAATATGAATCATGAATTAGAAGTTGGTAATCTTTAACACATTACCTTTTTTTCTTTCAACCCCTTTAATAAAACAGATATTTCATAAATTTACAGGTAAAATTGGCTTGCGAACTGAAAAAGCCATTGTTCCTGCACGAACGAAATGCACATGACGATCTGATAAAAATACTCAAGAAACATATAGATAGTCTTCCAATGATGGTGATTCATTCATTCACAGGCACTCTTGCTCAAGCTCAGACGTACATTAAGATGGGAATTTACATAGGAATTACAGGTAAGAATTTAAATGGGAATCGAAAACTAGAATTCCTCTTTCAAATTGAGAGAAAGTGTTTGATAAATTAGTCTAAGGCCCGTATTACACTGTAAAATTATCATTACTATTGTAAAAATGAGGTGGTGTCTGTCTGTCTGTCTATCTATTGATCCATCACGCCAAAACCACTGGACCAATTCTGCTGAAATTTTTCCCAAATATAGCTTATGTACCAAGGAGTGTCATAGGCCTATTACCTTTTAGAAAGGTCCTCAGGGCTTTGCTCCACGGGACCTCCTAGTCCCCAAGTTATTCATATGGAGGAGAGTTTTATTTGGTTTATGTCACATGTAGTTTTTCTTAATTCACTTAATTTAAATAAGCAGCAGTTATAAGGATTATATCCACAGACATTCATTATAGTGAGGTGGAATAGCTAAATATAATACCAAAATATTTCATATCTGGCAACCAATGCGCCCCTTTGGATTCAGATAGTACATGAGTAGACTAGTCCAAAAAGCCCGGGACACAAATTTATCTGGCAATCTAGCGGTGTTGATAATGTAATCAATATGGCCATCAACATTATGTGACACGCTTCTACATTTATCCATATAACTCGGGTTTGTATTGTGATATTACCCTATATCGTTAACAATTGTTAATTAGGAGAAAACGAGCTTTCCAACTATATATTTTACATAATTTTTTAGATTCATAATATTAGTAATATTTGTAACTCTATTAAACATTTGTGTTTTTTATTTTTATTTTTTTAATAATTTTGCTAAATAACTTGGAATCCGTAACATGTAGCGGAAAACGTATAATGTACTCTTTTTTCTTCCAAAAATTATCTTTCGAATGGTATATTTAACATCTAATTTATCACAACAACTTACTGAACATTTTGCCAAAACAAAGGAGTGTTGGACAGTGAGTTGTTATGACAACGATGTAGTTTATGAGGGTTTCGAAAAGTAATGCGCAGATTAATAACTGTTTAAATAATGTAATTTTGCATGTATTTGTAAATAAATTATATCTTTTTAAGGGCTAAGAAACTTCTGTTTTGGTTTTAAAATCAGTTACATTAAAATCAAGTGCAAGAATGAGAAATAAAAGAATGTACAGTATTATTCCAAGTTAATATCCAAATTCAATAATAATCTATACAATGTCAAATATACAAGTGTTAACCAGACGAGTAATATCCAAATTCAAAAATACACTTCTGATAGGCTATTGACGATGAATGTCATGAGATGTTGCAGGGATTTATAATTCTACTTTATGGTCAAACATCAGATCTTGAGATTATCAATGACTGCAGACGAGTGTTATTTACGAGAAAGAATCGAGCAATCAAAAACATACCTCCTACAGTAGATGCTTTAACACAACATATGAAATGAGCTACTCTCTAGGCAAGAATTTGGACCAACAGCCTTGTTGCACAGTACACAATACCTTCGCTAACCAAATGAGGATGGAGAGTAACTCCAGGAGGATCATACCGCCCTCTATTTTAGACAACAATTCTGGGAGTATCAAACAGTGTTCAACTTACCTCATGTACTTGCCACAAGCGATGCACATCTTGTAAATGTGTTAAAATGGGAATACAATATACGAAGCTTTGTGTATGTGAAGGGCAGTGCTCCGTCACTGCTTGGTAATCACAAGTGAATTTACACAACTCATTTGGATATTATTGCATGTGACAGGAATATACTATTTTATTTGGATACTAGCAGCAAAGCTCGCTGTAAAAATATACAACGGTCTCTAGAACATTATATCTTAAACTTTCATTTTATTTTAATGAAAGTTTACTGCAGATTTTGTTGTAAAAAGGTAGTTGTTACATTCATGATATATTGCCAAGGATAGTTTGCAAATTTGGAGGTTGTTTTGATTTTTTTATCTATGTTATAAAAACGATGGGACATTCGACCACAAAAGATGTTATATTTATGAAGCTTATGAAATTCCCTTTAAAAGAATAATGCATTAGGTACAAAACTGATACTACAAAAACAAACGTTGACTGGAAAAACCAATAAATTTCTTTACATATTTCTTTTGGATTTCTTAAAAACTTATTGTTTACACTTTTTCCACCATAAATTACTAAATATATCAGACTTCCATAATTATTAGACAATCTACACAATTAAAGGTTTAAAATGAGGGGTTGACTATTTAAATCCCTCATTTGGAACTCCATATTTAGATGTACAAAGATACCCATTACTCGTTTGGTTTAGTGTATTTCACACTGCATAGGATTTTATTGCATTTGGATATTAATCATCTGGTTAACACTTGTGTATTTGACAATGTCTAGGATATTATTAAATTTGGATATTAAATTGGAGTAATACCAATGTGTACATAACTCTAAGTAGGGACACGCTTATGGAAAAACAATTTCTAAGTGAGAACGCTGCCCCCAAACACAGATAGTGCCACACTAGTTTATTCAATCCAATAGGTACGTTGTTAGCAGTTTACGGATCGAAAAGATTTTCAGAGTTCAACAGCTGGCTGGAATAATTTTACAGTTATTTGTTATGATTTTGTTTATTTTAAAATCGTTCCGCAAACGAATTAAATTTAAACTTGGCTAGAAAAAACTATTTTGACTTATTCCAGACTAAATAAGTTTTGGAAATGATTTTTAGGCTATGATAACCTTTTGTCATACAGACTGAAATATTCAAAAGACAAATTACAACAGCAAAACAAAATCTTCATTCATTCTACTATATTCGAGACAGTATTATCTTGTTATAAATTTATCTGACTGCAAAAAACGTTCTTACTTTGGAATTCTTTGGAAGTTCCGGATAATTTTACAAATTTCAAAATCCATTTTATCCATTTTTTTATGAGAATATTGCAACCGATAACGATATAGGTCGTTTAAATGGCAAGAATCGTAACCACCACCAGTCCATAAGCTTTTTGGGCTATATATGTTTCTCAAAGAAACATACAGAGTATCCCTATATAGTAAATCATTTTATAATAGTTCCCTAATATGGATACAATTTCATAAATAATACGACAAACAGAAGCTAAATTTTCAGACCTAGATTGGAAGATAGTTATTCAAAATACAATGTAAACACAGTTTGTTGTTTACAAACAAACTCATTTTGACGTTTGAGAGGTATGCAACAGCGCATACAACGGGGCTGAGGAGAAGTAGTATTAACAATCAGCGCTAATTCCTGCTCTGAACTTGGGGCGCAGAACTAAAATAAATTAACATGGGGTGTCCCCATGTACTTGTGGGTTATTTATACATTGATGATACTGAACATTCTTTTATTTCTCATTCTTATACTTGATTTTAATGTAACTGATTTTAAAACTAAAACTGAGGTTTCTTAGCCCTTAAAAAGCTAGAATTATTTACAAATACATGCAAAATTACAATAATTACATTTGTTATTTAAACAGTTATATTCCGCGCATTACTTTTCGAAACCCATATAAACTACATCATTAACATAACAACTCGTTGTGCAACGCTTCTTTGTTTTGGCAAAATATTCAGTAAGTTGTTGTGATAAGTTAGAAGTGGAATCCCATTAGAAAGGCAATTTTCGGAAGAAAAAAGAGTACATTATACATTTTCAGCTACATGTTATGGATTCCAAGTCATTTAGAAAGATTATTCAAAAAATAAAAAACACAAAAGTTTAATAGAGTTACAAATATTTCTAATAGTATGAATCTAAAAAAAGATGTAAAATATACAGTTGGAAAGCTCGATGATCCAATAGTTGCTAACGATGTAGAGTAATATCACAATACAAACCCGAGTTATATAGATAAATGTAGAAGCGTGTCACTAAATTTTGGCGGCCATATTGAATACGTCATCAACACCGCTAGAATGCCAGAAAAATTTGTGTCCCGGGCTTTTTGGACTGGTCTACTCATGTACTATCTGAATCCAAAGGGGCAGATTGGTTGCCAGATGTGTGAAGTTTTTTTCAGCTATCCCACCCCACTACAATTTTTCTTCTCTGAATTTTCCCTCCATTCCAAGAACAGGCATAGCAGCTAGTATTTTATAAAATATAGGTTTGATCTATTATAAAAGATTACCAAGTAGCATAGAAATAATTTGTAATATTTTCAAAATAATTTCAAATGGTTTTGAAATGAGTTTATGTTTAAAACGAGTTAAAATTATTTTAATATAATTAATTATAACATGGGTTTACAATTGATTAAAAATAATTTTGAAAACAAATATTAAAGTAATTTCTATGTTTTAATATTATTATAAACAAATGTTACAAAACTCGTTCAAAATAGTAAAAATAATAATTTAAAATAATTTTAAAATGTTATTAATATAATTAGCGAATTTCCCCTATAGGGAAGAAGCTATTACCATAGGTGGCATGGTAAGACTTAAGCCCGAGACCATGATAACTTTTCGTTTTGAGGTCCCCAGATGCCAAAAAAAGTATTTGTTCAAATTTATATATATGTATATATATATATATATATATATATATATATATATGTGTGTCCGTTACCGCGATAACTTTTGAAAGAAACACCCGATTTTGATGAAATTTGGCACAAATGTGGAGAGTAGCATTTATGACTTTAAGTTCGAAAACCAGATCGATCGCACTATGGGAAGGGGGTTTTATGGGGGTTTACAATTTTCCAAAAATCGTTTTTTTGTAAATTTGACCCCAAAATGTTAAAAACACTCAATTTTGGTTATATCCGTTTTATAGAGCTTAAAAAAACAAATAATTTAGTATTTTGAATCATTAATCTAGGTTAAGTGGTTGCGGAGAAAATTCAAAAAAACGTGTCCCATGTTAATCTTATGGGAAAAAGGTTTTAGATTTTTCTCACATAGTTTTACTAAAAACTTCACACTTCTGTTTATTAATGTGTTTAGCTCAACAAAACAAACATTTTGGTGTTTTAATCGTTGTTCTACGTCCAACCGTTGCAGATATATTCAAAGTGCTAAACACAGTACGTTGTCCAATGTTATCCTTATGGAGAATAAATAAAATTCTATATCTCGATTATTTATGAATGTATATTGATGAAACTTGGTATGTGGCTTCAACTAGTTGTGGTATATTGATATTAGCACAAAAAACAAAGTTTTTTGTTGATAGTCCCCGTAGCTGCAAACCTGCATACTCGGCCCCCATGTTATTCATATGGAGAATAAGTAAAGTTGTATATCTCCCTTAATTATGAACCTACATTAAGAGAACTTGGTATTTAGATTCACCTGGTTCAGTTGTATTGATAATTGCAAATAACACATTACTTATCTTCCTCGTTGCAGCAAACCTGCGTCCTCAACCCTAATGTTATTCTTATGGAGTATAAATAAAATGCTATATATCATTTATGGATGTATTTTTGTGAAACTTGGTAAATAGCTCTATGTAGTAGTAAGTCACATATATATGCATTGGAAATTCGCTGAGTACGCAGGTTTGCTGCGACGGGGGTATTTTAAATTATAAAATGATAGGCTTTTTTACATTATATAAAATCATCGTTTTATCGATGAAAAATTATGAAGAAATCAAAAGTGATAGTAAATTTAACATAAGTTTCAAAATAATTTTAAATAATTTTTAAACAACCTTAACATATGTTTAAATTAGTTTCAAAATAACTTTAAAATATTAATATAAATTGTATATATATATTGTTTTAAAATTATATTAAATAACCTTTTACTAACTCAATTAAAAATCCTAACCAAATCTTTAAAAATAATTTTAAAAATAAATTATAATAGTTAAAATTTGTTTAAATAAATAACTTTTAAGAATAAGTAATGTTTATAATTATTAATATTGTTTTAATGTTCACTGAACGATAGTTAATGAGAAACATGGAGTGCTTAGCAAAGAAGTTCTGTATTAGTTTCAAAATTGTTTATCTTTGGCCAAAATGAGTTGATGTAGTAATTCGTTTGCAGGCTCAAAAAACTTATACAAATGTACATTTCATTTCCCAAGGATTTGTGTAAACTTTGTACCATATTGTTCAACATATACGTCAATGGAATATCACAAGTTTTGTTTCTCCAACCTTACAAATTACAAGATGTATACAAGTTACAGTGTTTACCAGCAACAACAAAAGCAAACAAGGAATGCTATAGTTTCACCAAGTCCCCGAGGGGTGTAGTCAATTGGTTATTTTATGTTGCCAGCCCAACCATTATTTATCAAGGGGCGAAGTGGTCGAGAGGGTTAAGACAGGTGTTTAGTGATCAACAGATTTTGGTTTCTACCCCCGGTTTGGCCATAATATTTTTGAAACGTAAAATATATTTCATAATTTTGTTCAATGACTTTCAAGCCCATAATATTAGTCAGATTGTGAAAATAAGTATAAACAATATTTTTCAGTAAATATTGTTTTTGTAATTTTTAAAATTATTTTGAAAGAATTTAAAACTGATTTATAAGTTATTTAAAAATTATTCTAAACTAAATTTTAAAATGATTTGAAAATATTATAAAATGGAACAAATAGGAAATTTGTTTGTAAAAAAATCATTTTATAATAATTTTAAAACCATTAAAAAATCATGTTCAAATTATTTTAAAATTGATTTTGCCGTTACTAATGCTATTTTGAAACCTATCTTTTATACAATATTTTACAGTGTAATACGGGCCTAAGGTGTAATTTATCCTACTTTTTCAAAAAATTACTTGGTTCTACTTTTTGGCCACTTGTTCTAATTTTCCTATTTTAAGACCATAGTTTTTATATACCGGTTCATAAACAAAGGGCAAGATCAAAAAGTAGCTTAATGTCAAAGAAGGATATCTCTCAGGCTTCTTTAGCGTTAGAGTTGAATGGCATTTCAACAAAGTATTAGAAAATACACACAGAGACACATGTATTAGTTCTTACATTTTTGAATAAAATTAAAGTGTCAAGAGTTTTTTGCTCTATCAAATTTACCATTCTGTTCTCTCAGCATTACTCGCTGTAAAATTATGTTGTTAATTGTTAATTTATCTGTTTAGTTTTTTTGTAGATCAATTATACTAGGGCTAGGATTTTGATCGTCCTAGTCACACGGAAAGTTTCTGTTTAATTTCCTACATTTTTAACAAAGATAACAGTTGTGACAATCTGTACAGTATGTTGTAGTAAATTTGCCATTACAAAAAAAAATTACCACTAATTTTCAAAAGTAAATTGCAGATATGTATACTGAAAACTGTTTATATAAAGTGGACAGTTTTGTTAAATATTTAATTTTCAATTATACAAATTTATGATGTATCTTATAATTTTAAAATGTATCTGTTATGTGTCTTATGATATCCACACAATAAAATTAGTTATTACAAACCACAGAGCAGCTTTGGTGGCCTAATAACATATGTTCTGATATTTTAAATTTTAAATATTTTTGAGGTGGGCCAATAGGCCTGTGCGGCATCTCAAGACGGCCAGGTACTGAAACCAAGGCTGATACAGAGATCATGTTTGGGGGGGCGGTCACCGAAAGATACCCCTCCCCCTGTGGATGATCCCTGGCACCCCTATTATTGTTTTTAACTATATGAAATTATACAACAAATAAAAGTAAGTTAAACCCCTCCCCCTGTGGATGATCCCTGGCACCCCTATTATTGTTTTTAACTATATGAAATTATACAACAAATAAAAGTAAGTTAATATAATATATCAATAACCTTGTTCTCAAGAAAAAAGCAATCTTAACTTTATAAACAAGCTAAACAAAAATTAAATTTAGTTCTACTGTGCCCGACCGTAAATAAAAATAAAATATTTAGGCATTATACTTTTTTCTATGTCATCTGTAGGCGTCTAAGATGCCTAAATAAACAATTTATTTTAGTATTTACCCACGCGAAAAACTATTTACGAAACTTATTTGAAATCTGCAGTACTGAACTATACTATTAGTTCAGATAATATTAGGAATATATAATATTAGGAAGATACAATTAGGAATGAGAATGACAGCCAAGGTCAAACACTCGAAAAATGAAAATGTCGTACCACATTTTTACAAAATTAAATACTTGTCGTATGAGCTTCTGTTTGTACGGAATTTAATCTTTATTTCCTCTTATTTCATTACATGTAATTCGAGACACTTTTTGCTTCTAGCCTAGCCACTGGAGATTTATTGCCTAGCAATGGATTACGCGGTTTTAAACAAAAATCAAACTTAACCTGTAAAGAAAACACAGCTGCGCCGATAGCAAACGACGGTATGCAGGCGAAATCCAGTAAAAAATAATCACCGAATACAATTGTAGCAACCTTTGCTGCTAAAATTTACTTCCAGGTCATGAAAACATTGTATTTTCGGTCTGTCAACTGGCAAAACTGCAACAACTTTGCGATACCCGGGAATATCCATGTTTTTGTAAGACGTTTTTAGGTTAAATACATGAATCTAAGTAATGTGTTATATACTAAAATGAAAGTTTAAAATTTCACCTGTCTAATGGGCACCTGTAATAATAAAGAGTGACCTTTGTGTTAGTATTTTATTTGCATTATTCTATATTGTATTTGATTTCATTTAAAGACACGTTTAGGTTCGTTAGTTTGAATTTTAATGTAACCTTGTAGACGGGAGCTGCAAAATTTGACTCTCGGAACCAAAAAATGGGGTTTCAGGAGGCTTTTGTTTACATTTTCATTCGGATTTATTCAAACTTTCATCGTATGCCTGAATAATTAAATAAAACACAAAAATTCTTAGGTTTGGGGGGCGACCGCCCCCCCCGCCCCTGACTGAAACGGCATTATAGTCACATGGGCAAGACAGTGGTGACTGCTTGTGAACAAGTATCAGTGCAGTCGGCTGGGATCGAACCTACACTTGGCCACGACTGACATGCCAGGCCAGTGCTCCTCTGAGCTACCACGTCCTGAATGTGATACTCATCTGGTCACATAAAATCCACATCTGCATTAAATAAACATTGATACAACATTGGCATACGGCCAATGGGGTGAATTCCTGAAGGGGTTTTCTCCATATAACTCCTTTAGCACCAGAGATGAAGTTGTGCCCAGTATCTTCCAGACAGGTTAAATAGTTTTAAAAATGAATGCAGTGTAACTCTCCGGCTCAGTGTTAACGAACAACATTTTAATAGCGTCTTGTCAGATGTACTACGATCTATTAAGTTGATTGCCTCCTGTTGGTGCCTATGTGTATATGGGGGACTGTCAACCCCCACCCCTGGGATTGTTGGGGGCGGGAAAGACACAAACCAATTACGTCCCTACAGCCAACCGACTCGGAATTTCTGCAAGACATTAATTTATTTTCACTGTCACATTTTACAAGTATAATTTGTAACATTTATAGTGAAATGTATTACATATCATCAATAAACAGAGTTTTTATCACAAGTTATTTATTTATTCATATTAAACTGCACACACTCAGTTATTGATCAGTGCGTTTTCGCATACAGTTACATAAGACATTTTTAGATTTTCATGAATCTTTATAAAATTGGGCTGCTGAAAAAGGGGCCTTGTTACAGAACTCCTGCAAAATATATGCAACAAACGGCACGAGTGATATTTACTGGCCCCCGCCACCTCTAGGTGTTCGCTGCTTCAATAAAATCTATTGGAAAAGTCTTGCATACACCTTGTACCAGTTATGTAAAGAGCTCGCTTACTCAGGGACTCAATATGCCACTACACTACCAAAGAAAATTATGCCTGACGGATAATGGATAATTTAATATTTAAGGAGTGTTATTTGAGGTTGATTAGAACTTGTGTATATATATATATTTTGTAATCAGTTTTGTTTCGTAAGGTGGAAAGAGTTTATTATCTAAATAATAAACGTGTTTATTTAAAAGATAAGCTGAATATCACTGTATAAAGCAAATGAATTATAAAATATCATCTGTAAGGAATTAACTTTTAAAAAACCTTTAAATGCTCTTCACTAGTGCTATCGGATGTGTTTGCAGGGTATCTGTGCAAAGACAACTCGGAAGACGGTGTTCAAGCACTGCTGGAGGCCGGCCACCTCCCTCTAGAGAACATCTTGGTGGAGAGCGACTCCCCTTTCATGTACCCTAATGCCCGGGGCTCCAAGCTGCCTGCTAACGTTAAAGAGGCCCTCACTGAAAGGTATATGCCCTTGTTTTGACAACTGTTATTGAAAATTAATTTTGTTCCTGTCAACTCCCGATTGTCCGGGTTAATCGGGTTGTGGCTTAAACAAGGTAATGAAAGGTTTATTTTTATTTTTCCCCTTCTAAACATAAATAGAGCACCAATAACAATTTATTTGGTTAAATTATATCCAGAATCGTAATTTTTGTATCAGAAAAAAATACTATACAAACAATTTAGAAGATACAACGTAATCTGAGAGTGTGTCATCTCGCGAAAGAGCCTTGGTCGCGTGCTAGGGAGCTATGACCTTGACACTGCTCCAGCCACCTGTAACTGCAACGGCGGATGTCTAAATATAGAAACCAATCTATATTTAGATGCTGTAAAAACTGCATTCTTTATAAAAGGACTTGGCTTCAAGGACAAAAACTCTCACAGAATATTTTAAACATGATAATTGTAACTTATTAAATATCATTCGGCGTTTTGGAAAGTTTTTGCTGCTATTAGCCATTGCTAGTATTTAACTATCTTATTATTATCTTTTGTAGATATCATCACATTTTCAAAAGTATTTAATTTACACAAACATGACTTAAATTACATTAAAACACAATATTGTAGAGGGAAAATATGAATAATAATTTTTACTAGGCCTATATTCGTAGTATCCAATTTTTTAAATCCCTTTTTTTTAATCGTCGTTTTGTGATATCTGTGACCATAGGCAAGCGCATGGTTTCATCTTAGGAGGTGCCAGTGGAAAAATGGCGCCCCCCATGGGAATAGGGATGGGAAATTAAACATAATAAAATGACATATTCAATTAACTAAGTTCACTTGAAAAAAAAATAACAATTGTAAGTGTTTTTGTTTGTTTGTATTATAATTATAATAACTGGGAGAGGAAATAGACAGCACAAATGTATTAGTTAACATTCTGTTGAAATGTACACACAATCTGATGAAATAAAAGTTTATTTAACACATTTACTGTGTTAATTGTGTTTATTCAGGACAATTGCATTTGTTTCCTTGTTAGGCAACTGCTGGAAATCCGGCGCGCCGCACTGAATGTGTTAGTAAATAAGCTTTGTGTTATTATATTTATCAAGCATGGTACTGGCACTAAATAATAAAGAGTGACCTTTGAATGATATCGCAGCTGTTTTTTTTAATCAAATCAGTGTAGGTGGAAGACATACAAGCTCATCGAGGGATCGGGTGAACTATCGTCTGCTTATCTGTTTATCAAACTATCATAACATAACCTAAAATCACGAGAATATTGGTCTATTTCGTTTTAATATCCTTGCATACCATTCTATATTAAACTTGGGAGATATAAATGAAGTAAAGCAAATAAAGCTTTCACTCAGCGCTAAGTAAATGGTTAAATACACTATTATTTTTATATTCACATTACCCAATTATCCGATTATTCATGTTTTGCAAGGACCAGGATATGCCTTATTGTATCATAATGTACGCTTTGATAACAAATAAATAAATAAAAAATATAAATGTAAATGAGAAGCAAACCTTTATAATTTGGACAAAATACTACAGTATAGTTTTACATATAAGGATATACTTTTAATTAATCAACAATCAAACTATTGCCTTTTATAACACATAATGAATTACTACAAGTTTGATTAGAGAACTTACAATATGCTACTATGAAATCAATCAGCCGCTTTATATTAAGCCATATTCACGGCTCGTTTTCCTTGAAAATTCACCGTAAACTATTCAATATACGTGGCATGTTTTTAAAGTAAGTACCGTTTTTCAATTCCACCATTGTAGCACTGCGATTGGCATTCCTGCATGCTGCGTTGTGTACCTGCATCTATTGGCAAGCCTGGGACACCACTTCAGCAAAAATCAACCAGATTTTCAATTGTTTGTGAGCATTAAAAATGGCACCAACAATTGAGGTTCCCGCCAACTTTGAAGTGGCGCTGTGATTCAATTTTTAAGTGTTAACAGTGTGAAAGCAGCTGAAATTCAATGGCAGAGTCGTGAAGTGTGTACTAAATCCTACTCACAAACAATCTCAGTGATAAAATAAGAGCTTCGCGGTCACGCTTTGCTTTGACATAGAAGAAAGAAGATGCGCCACGCGTTACGCCTATGATCATGATCAATCTCGGCGCTACGGCTAGGCTTATACAAATTATTCTGAAAATGAGCGCCGTATAAACACTATAATTTCTATGTTGCTTCCATGTTTTCCGCAACTGCGAAAACAGCAAAAACATTCACATTTACACACAACAATATAGCCTAAATTTGTTAAATTAACATCAATAGTATGGTCTAGTCTAGTGATTTTGTCAAAAGTAAAATAAATAACGTGGAACCTCCAAAATCAGAAGAGGTGCTGCAGCGCCCCTCCTGAAATCTTTGCAGGTGCCATGGCACCTGGAGCACCCCCTGTGCACACGCCTATGTCTGTGACCCTCCAAGCGGTCATTACCCCGGATAATCGGGAGTTGATTGTATATGTTTTTTTGTATCTACTTTTCTAAAGTAGTAAGTTGCCTAAATTGTATAATTTATTTTTAAGACTGAATATTTTTTAATTAAAAACATGCCATAGGTCTCTCTCATTCTTGCAACGGTACTGCACGTTTCAACGGAACGAGCCGTGTTGTCTTCCAGCTGTAGTCGAGATGATTGCTGCGTTCCTACACAAGTCGCCGGAAGATGTTGCCCTTCAAACTGCTTTCAATGCCCTCAAGGTCTTTGGACTGTCCTAAATGTGCCTAAAATAAGTTATATTACATATCTTATTGCTATTTAACTATATAACTTATTGTTATTGTTTTACATATCAACGAAATATATATTTATGTACTGAATAAACTATTTTTTTACCCTATTCAACCACATTGTTTGACTGGTGTAATTAACCTGCTTTTGGTACATATGTTGATTCTCTTTAGCTATTAATAAGACCCATTCAGGTGTTCCAAGAAAATAAATTTCAGCGAATTCCCCCTATAGGGAAGAAGCTATTACCGTGGTCGGTATGGTATGACCTAGGCCCGGGACAATGATAACTTTTAATTTTGAGGCCCTCAGACCTCAACATTTATGACTTAAAGTTCGAAAATAAGACAGATCGACCCATCCGAAGGGGTATTTTGGGGGAGTTTTGTACCCCAAAGATATTTTTTTTTAATTTTTTACAGTAATATTTTAAAAAGTCAAATTTTAGTTTTCACCGTTAAATTCAGCCTTATTTATGAACGTTTAAACGAAACTTGGTATACGGCTTTATCTGGTTGTGGTCTCTTGTTATTAGCACACAAAAATTTTTAACGATGATTCCAGGAGCAGCAAACCTGCGTACTGAGCCCCCCATGTTATTCTTATGGAGAATAAGTAAAATTGCACGTCTCCTTAATTGTGAACATAAATTAATAAAACTTGATATGTGGCTTCACCTTGTTGAGTTCTATTGATATTTGCATAAAACCCCATTTTTTGTGTTCCTTGTTGCAGCAAACCTGCATACTCATCCCCCATGTTATTGTTATAGAGAATAATTAAAATGGGATCTTTTCCGTTAATTCACCACCACTATTGTTTCTAGCATATGATTCCGTTAATTCACCACCAATATTATTTTAACTTAAAGTAGGATAAGTTTAAAACAATTTAGAGTATTTCCTATTTAAAAACTACAAGGAAAATATTAATTGGGAAAATAAATGACAAAATCGAAAACTCACACAATATATTGTTAGACGGAAATGAAAATTAGAACACTGTCATTATAAAAACCAATGGAAAACATTGTAACACAACAATAGAAAAGTCCCTCTTTACTGTGGTGGCATAAACTGTGAAATATGCTCCAGCATTTTCTCAAAAAGATTTTCTGGTCCGTATTTTTTACGCCACATGTACTTGCATAAGTAACTATTCAACATTGGGCGGAACGTACCCCACTGCTTCTTGTTTCGCGATTTAACTTTGTACCACATACTTTCTACGGTGTTTGTATGAGCGAGAGTCACAGGGTCAACGAAATTTAGTGTATGGTTCACCGTCATATGTTGAAAGTTTGCTTCAAGTCCGTGGTAGGAACGCCATTCATCAGTGATGATTCTTGTTCCTGGAGCGACATTTTCGATTATAATGGGCAACAATGTACGAGCAGATCTGTTTGGTACTGGGACAAGAAAACACTCTTTTGTTTCCCTACAAATCCCCCCCCAGAACCCACTGATTTGGCAACAACCTACCTCTGTTGTACTTCCTTTTTGTGAAGCAACTTTCGTCAATCTCAACTGTGGTATTAGGGCCCCCTATAACTGCATTGTTGTTCATCATAGTGTACTCACAAACCTCGCGCATGTACATGTTCCAATCAACGGCTGTGTTGTGGTTCATATTCACAAAATTTAATTGAAGTATATTCCTTGCTCCAGGAATGTATAAATAAAACTATTGTTTTGTACTCCAAACGCGAACCCGTTAAAAAGTTATCCGCTCGCACCGGGGAATACTGCCGGCACTCACGTTTTGAACACGACCAACGGTCTTGACTGTCACTTAGGCGCAATAGCATTTCGTGGTTGTTACGACACAATCTAGGGTTGTGCAAAATCCCTTTCATTTGTAAAAACCGCACAGAACTCTCTTTACTGTTGCATTCATTTGCGACACTTAAAAAATTCATGGTTACCGCCCGGTAATCGCTGTCTAGACTGGCCGCCGAGCGCGCGGTCCGCTTATTGCTTCGCGATAAGATAAGGCTTACAGGAATACTGCAGGTAAAGGAAAACCCGAATTAAATATTGTTTATTACTCACAACGAATATCTTCACTGAATTTTAGATTCTGAATGGTGGTGAACTAACGGAAAATCAAAAAAAAAATAGTGGTGGTGAATTAACGGAAAAGATCCTTAAAATGTTATATATCGCTTATTTATGAATGAATATTGATTAAACTTGGTACAGTAAAAGCCCGATGGTCTGGAACTTTCAATAATCAGGCATCGGTCAAAGGGTTCTAAAAAAAATGTGTGTACACTGTATAAGCCTTTTGGTCACGTTCAGTAGAGTCCTGGCACGATCGGCAGAGTATGCGGGCAATCGGCAGAAGTAACTGTACTGCCATATTAAAATATAATACTGTAAGTCTATTTCTGGTTGAAATGTTGTTAAGTTTTTAATAACGTAAATTAAGATTCACATATTAAATGAGAGAATAATAAATCAAGGATTTTGTTGTAGTTACTAAAAGTAATATTGGTCTTAGTCTTTAGAAACAGTAGACATAGGTAAGAGCTGCCTGTGCGTCCACTTAGTTGCTTATAAATTACCGTATATTTGAATAGAATAAAAAATTAAGTTAATATTCTTGAGTTGAAATTTAGGTTGCTATTTTATTTTGAAGTACCTGGGGGCCGATCTTTGCTCGGGGAAGGCCAGTCAGTTTGTTTAGATGACTTGGAGTAATATTTCACCACTTCTCCCTACTGATAATCAGATTTGTGTAACTCATTTGCCTCTTTTCTATATTTTTAAGGTCACTCCAGTTGTTATTTATAGCTCAATGTCCATTTGATTCATTTTCTACTATATTTATGTAATATGCACTCAAATATTTTAATCTATGCTCTCAGGAAACCACATGTTAATAATCATATATAACATGAGTATTACTTTTGACAGTTCCCTGGTTGATTATGAACAGCTGTTACAATTCTTTTGTTTTGATTTCAAACTCCATAAGCCCAATGTTAATTTTTTTAACTTTTCATTTTAGTTTTTTTACATTATTTGATTTTTCCTGGGGATGAGGCCTGTCTAGAACTTATTTTTATCCCAAAAAATTAGTTATTTCAAACATTTGAAGGAAATTGTTGGAGCCGTTTTTGAGATCCGTGTCGCAAGCAAGCAAGCAAGCAAGCAAACCTTATTCATATTAGAGTATAGGATTAAGAGCAAAATGATTAAGAAAATTAACTGAACGTTTGTAATTTATTTTTTAAGATCTTGGTGGAAACCATTTTGAGGAGTGGCAAACATTGGCCTGGAAAAAAACGAAGGGCAGCCGGCAGGAGGGGGCAGTTTATGGGTCGGGTCAAACAAGCCTGTAATCGGCCGTGACTAATCTAAGAAACAATTCTTTGACACAAATTTTAAACAAACCAAAAGAATGATATTCAAAGAGCTTTAAATCACTGAAAAATGTATATATATTGTGATAAACAACGTGTGAAATATAAAAAGAATTAGTTTAAAAAAATTATAATTTATTTTCAAAGCTGTAATTCCAACTCTAGAAGAATATCTGGTGTTGTGAAGATGAGAAATTTCTTGAAAAATTTGACTGTAATTCTTGTATATTTGAATTGAAATAAGTATAATTGGCAAACAGTAAGGACAGATGTTTCTCCATATCAGAGTCAGTCGGGTAACGTCTGCATTTACCAAATCCTACCTTTGACAACATTGACACTGAGCAACATTTAAAGGGTTGAGCATACTTTTGTAACACCCCATGCTATGATCCCAAATGACAACAACGATTGTACATAAGCATAATACGCCATCTTTAATTATTTTTCTGTTAAAATTCCGTTCACCTGCTTGAAAGCAAAAATAAATTTCCGAATTTTGTTTCTTAGATATTGAATATGATTCTCTATTTTATCCGCTTGTCAAAAAACACACCCATCCATATATTTGTAAGAATCCACCTTTTCTATACTTTCACACATACAACTATTTTGATAATCATCACAATTGTAGCTGATGAGGTCATATAAATTTTAATCTGTACTCTTACTAAGAGATATTGGCATGAATTTGGTCTTAGAAACGTTTAAGGAGAGAATATTTTGATTCAGCCATTTGTTTACAATCATGAGATCATGCATAGCCTTTTCACGCACCTCAGGCCAAGTCTTTCCCTGCAGGAAAATCAGGCTATCATCTGCAAATTAGAACAATTTACCAAAAATATTTAATCTTGAAACATTATTTATGCAGATCAAAAACAATATTGGCCCAAGATTACTACCTTGGACCTTAGTCTACTGACATTTTGTCACTACTTATATCGCAAATGGAAACAAACAGCAATCTATTGGAGAGATAACAGTTGAACCACGCGAGGGCGTTGCCAGGAATTCCAATTTTTTTTTTCAATTTTACTCAATAATTTTGAACGATCAACAGAATCAAATGCTTTTTTAAGATCTAGAAAAATTAAAATTGTGTAGTTAAACTGTTATAGAATCTCAAACAAAAACACAAACTCGCAGCTTTATAACATTAATATAATAAAATGACTTATCAAACTCGCTAGTAAAATGCCCTTTTATTGGACACCTTATATATAGTTGAAAGTCTTTCTTTTTTTACTTTTATTTGGAATCTTGTAACGAGGAGGGGATATAGTAGATGCTACATAAGGGCTTTGTGAACAAAATAAATTAATGTTATGAACTCACTGTTATTGATACAAAAAAACCTACAGTTAAATAGGCCAACACACTCAGGTACATCTCATCAACATCCATACAAAAATTCCACATCAAACAATATTAACTAAGTGATAAGATGGTATAAACTCAACTCGCTGCTGTATAAAAATATCACTAATCATATTCCTTAACATTACTGCCAAAACAACTTTGTCCTAGTACACGGATTTGAGAGTCCTGTCTCACATGAGACTATATATCACAACTTTCCCGTTTGCTCTTGTTTGGCGCAAACGATTGCTGTGACGAAGGATCTGGATCATTTTATCAGTGATTTTGTCCAGTTTCTGATTGCCAAGGTTGAGCAAATCATCTGTTGTGAAGAACGCCTTACCTGTTACAAAAATTATTTCATTAAGTGTGAAAACAAATGTAGGATACCCCCGTAGCAGCAAACCTGCGTACTCAGCGAATTTCCAATGGATGTATATGTTTCTCACTACCACATAAAGCCACTCACCAAGTTTCATAAAAATACACATATAAGTGATAAATAGCATTTTATTTATTCTCCATAAGAGTAACATTGAAAGCTGAGTACGCAGGTTTGCTGCAACAAGGAACACAAAATATGTGTTTTTATGCAATTATCAATACAACTTGACCAGTCCAAGCTTCATACCAAGTTTTATTCATTTATGTTCATAATTAAGGGAGACATTGCATTTTACTTATTCTCCATAAGGGGGGCCGAGTATGCAGGTTTGCTGCTGCGGGGAAAAACTGCAAAAAAAAATATTTTTTTCTGCAAATATCAATAGACCAGTACTAGATATTACCACATCAAGTAAATATTACCAAGTTTCATCAACATACATTCATAAATAATCGAGATATCACATTTGTATTATTCCCCATAAGGATAACATTGAACAACGTACTGTGTTTAGCACTTTTAATATCTCTGCAATGGTTGTACATAGAATCACAATTTAAACACCGAAATAATTGTTTTGTAGAGCTGAACTGATTGGTAACAGTAAATGTGAGGTTTACCTTAAAATGTACTGAGAAAAATAAAAGGAAACCTTTTTTCTATAAGATCAACATTGGTTTTTTATAACACATTTTGGATTTTCTCCGCAACCACTTAACCTAGGTTAATGATTACAAATACTATATTATTTGTTTTTTAAGCTCTATAAAATGGTTGAAACCGAAATTAAGTTTTTCAAAAATTTTAGGGTAAAAAATGCAAAAAGCTGATTTATGGAAAATTGTAAACCCCCATAAACCCCCCTTCTTCCCATGGTCCGATTTTTCTGGTTTTCGAACTTAAAGTCATGAATGTCACTTAACACATTTGAGCCAAATTTCTTCAAAATCAGACATTTTTTACTCAAGTATCGTGTTAACGGACACATAAAGATATATATATATATATACATATATAAATTTGAACGAATAGTGTTTTTGGCATCTGGGGACCTCAAAACAAAAAGTTATCATGGTCTTGGGCTTAACTCTTACCATGCCACCAACGGTAATAGCTTCTTCCTACAGGGGAAATACGCTAAAAGTAAAATATGTAATTTGTTTTAATATTTATCTAATCAATCACATCTGTATGAATTTGCAGCACATGTAATCTAGCAGATGTTTAAAATGTACCTATTCTACAAACCTAAATTATGACACATGTAAAAACCAACGAGTTCAACTATAAACAGGAGTCACTACTCTCTGGCAAATAACCTTCAAAATGTGTGCTGTCCTCTTTCCTATTAAGATCTGTTGTGGTGTCATCTTGTTAGTGGGACGCTGTCATTCGGCCTTTCCGGTATTTACAACACTATTTCCAAAACCACATTACAAGGGTGTTTTCATTTTAATTCAAATAATAACCTTGCTTCGAAATAAACAATCTAATTCCATCGAAAATATGTCTCAAGATTATAAAGTTAAGTTCAACATCAAGTATCACTTGAAATGTGACGAGATATTAATATTTAAAGACTATGAATTTCCCATTTTTTACATTAAATCAAATGGGAGATTTTGGCAGCGTCCCACCAGAGTTACTTCCAATATAACTGAGCAAACACTGGCTTTCACAACTGCACGCTTTTTTAACCAAGAATAGTGACTTCAGATTCAAATTACATAGAGCTCATTGGTAAAAACAATGAGAGAACTTAACCGTAAAGCTCTCATAACACAAAGTCAAGAAGCGCTTGACTAGTATTTTTAGTTGGTAGATAAAATCTTATAGACTTATATGTGAAAGCAAATTTGTGTAAGAAAAGTCCATTGTTATCTTTTATCTGATTTCATGTACCTGGTTCATAATTGTACTAAAACGTTTTGAATTTTTTAAATTGTCATTCTGAATGGAAGAGGGTGCTCTCAAGGTTAGTTTTCTATGCAATTTTAGATGAATTGAAGCTATTGATATAATTAAGGCAGATTATTAGCAACAACGTACGTCACAAAATAACAAAATAACCGAGATTACAACACAATGTATACGATTCCAAACTGAAGACCAAGGGCGCCTTTATCTCTTAATCAGTGATCAGACTAGCAGCTGTATTGGACTGGGTGGTATTACAGCCTGCACACTGGACAAGTTGGTTTCATTTTTACTTCCTCCCCTATATAGGGAGGTATAGGGATAGTATATAGGGAAAGTATTGTTACTTTATCACTATTAAATAGAGCTCAACAAATTTTGAATTATTATTCTACAATTTCTACTTGCGAAGAAAATTTAAATATTCATTTTGTGGTAAAAGCAGTATGTTGTCCAATGTTATTCTTATGGGGAATACAAAAATTACTATTTCTCTCTTATTACTGATCAATTTTGTTAAAACTTGATATTAGGGGTCTGCGGTGCACCGAAAAAACGGTACCGGTACGGTACACAACTAATTACCGTCATCGGTTCGGTACAAAACATAACCCCGGTACAGATTCGGTACTACAGTTTACTGCTTCAAACAATAAACAGAGATAAGCTAAACAATGTTTAACAAAATAAGTGGTTTAAATAAGACCGACTCCTATTTATAACTAGTCATTTCCTTTAAGGAAAACAAGCCCCAAAACTCGTAGGAAAAGAGACGTTGACAGGTGTTATTTATAGCTGAACGAGAATGGAGATAAGAAAGGTAGGCAAGGGGAGTGGGGAGTAGCTGGGTAGGGTCGCAAAAAATGTCCTTGAAGACAAGAAAGGTTTAGACTAGGAAAGCGTGAGGGGTAAGGGGGGAGGGAGGTAATTAGCTGTAAATCAGTTGTTTGTCAACAATATTCCTAGGGTGAGTGGCTGTAAATCAGTTGTTTGTCAACATTATTCCTAGAGTGAGAAAAGGAATACCTACTATCTTTTAAATCGCTTTCGTTCTCCATTATGATTTCAAATTAAACTGCTTTTATTTATGTATTATTATTATTGTTATTGAAGTATACTAGTTAAATTTTTAAATTATATTAAAAAAGGTTTAAAAAATGGTTGAAAACTAATTCAAAAATAGCCACTAACTTGATAAATTTCAAATGGTAGCATAAATTTGTTATTTTTTACTGTGCTGTGAAATTTGTACATACATATATCTGTTATATGTTAGATTATCTTGTGTGGTTTTGGAAAATTCAACTAAAATTTATTATTAACAATAACCTAAATTTATTTTTTGATAAGGTTAATAGCTAATTATTTCAAATATGATATAGGCAAATTAACATTATATACAACTGTCTTACTTTTATTACTTTATTTATTTATTTTTCAGTTTTCCATGGTACTTATGTTTAAATAAATGTACTGTAATATTTGTTATGGACTTCAATTTTGAATTTAGTAATGTAATTAAGTAATTTTAGAATTATTTTGATTTTAATCTTCAGTATTTATTGGTCTAATTTTCTAATTTCTAATTTCTTTTAGTTTCACATCATACATAGTTTTATTTAAGTTATCTGATTTTACTTTGTATTAATGATACAATAATCTCCCAATGCAACAAGAATAGTATTTATAAAACTTTGGTTTTTGTTGTTTGTATGAATTAAACCAATAGTTTTTATTTATATTGAAATCAATATAATTAATCAGTTAGCAACTTATGCAATTGATTGATTTTCAAGTAATTTTTGAATTTATTTCTCATGATTATTTCAAGAACTTGCATTAATACCTAATAATAACAATGTTAAAATGTAATACTCCGAAGATGCAGGTTTTAAAAATATTTTTATTTTTAGTGTAGTTATTTATTTGTTTAATCAAATCAATAATAATAATTGTATATGACCTTAATTATTACTCATTAATTTGTTTATGATACATTCAAATTAATAACTAAATTAGTATATATGACGGTACATTGTACCGTACCGAATTTGTACCGAGAACCGAGGTACAAAATCTTTTACCGTACCGAACCGTACCGATCTGAAATTGTTGGTACCGCAGACCCCTACTTGATATGCAGGTCAAGTTAACATTAACCAACAGAGTATATTTGAAATATGTTGTCTCTTAACCCTGGGGGATGAAGGGGCACTTCCCCTCTTAAAACCAGATTAAAATGTGCAAAAGATGTGAAATGTGTAGGAAAGGATTCTGTAGTGCCTCCAAAAAAGGGATTTAGGTGGACATTTTTGAAAACAACATGTTTAGAAGATTTTCTGTACATTCTACCGTACTTTATACTTTATATTTAGTAAATAATAGTTTACCATTAAAGTTGGGCTAAAAGGGAGAAAGTATGTGTCAGTTTCCTGATTCCGTTTATGTAATCCCAGGTCACACCACATGTCAGGCCCAGACCGCAGGCAGTGCTCATAACAGTCTGATTGCTTATCCCGCGATGTACCATGTTTTAGGCAGCAGATTCAAATGACAATATATTGGCTCTGGACAATAAATTACGCCTAATAAGCGTTTATTGGCTTAAGCTATAAAAAATACATAATACTACTACTAAGAATAAATAAAAAAGTAATAGATTATTTTCGGCTATTTTCCACTAAACATATTAAATAATTACCACACATGCCAAACTCCTGTTCTTGAGATTTCCATTCACAGTAAAGAACTAAATCTTTCCTCTTTACATCTTTTCTTTTAAGGAGTGCTATTGAGTACTTCTGCTTCAATACAGAGTTCACTGTATTGATAAAAGAGTTTACGTTTTCACAGGTCAGTCTCCCTTTCATGTACCTGAAAAATACCAATAGAATATTATATCAGTGTAACGTATTTTGTTATTCATACAGTTATCAATACCAAGTATTAAGTGGATTTATTTGATTAGTCACATTTCTACCAAACCAATTACAGTTAAAGTGCTAAATATTAAATATCTGTATCAATCTCAACCTCACATTTTAAACCTCTGTAAAAAAAACTTAGGCCCCCCATCCAAAGTAAACTTTATGGAACTTAAAATATCTTGGTCTGGTGGAATGGTCCTATAACACAACTCAAAGGTCAAGTTTAGTCGATGACCTTAGGTATGGACTAGAAGATTAGAAGTCTTCCCCTCTCACTGATTATGAGTTTATATTATAATAAACATTAGGATAGAACAAATCAGTCAAATTTTTTAGAACCGCTAATCCAGTAGCCTTACAACATGGTGTGTAATTGCGGCATCAAACTATATAAACACTGGAACGCGCGCTCAGGCGGGCGGTGAGACTCGAAAATAGTCTGGAGAGCCCGGCGCCCGCCGTATTGTGAAGGGGCAAGAGACGCCGAGTAGCCTAATGCACACTAGACTCACATGTGGGAAAGGTTGCTTGGTACTCGGCCAAGCAACCTTTTATTGATAATTTTCATTTTTTTCGCACTATCACTTAATACTTAAGACTAATCATGGGGAGGTCTTGTTCTGCATATAACTGCACTTTCACATACAAGAATAACAGTGGAATATCATTTTACAGGAAAGTTAAAAATTAAATAAAACCATATGGTATTGTTGGTTCAGCCAACAAATACTAATACATACTACTATAATTTTCTTTGAATATTTTAGGGTTGGATTTAATGTAGTTTATTACAGTTCTGTAGTTGCAGTAGTTAGTTTTACTATAAATTTATATTTATTACAGTTTAAGTTCCTCAAATTTTTATTTCTCTTTGCAGGGTGAAACTTAACAGCTCAGTGTTTTGGGTCATTATATTACATATTGTTCCAAAATGTAGGGCAATAATTAACAATGGTAAGCAATAATTAATTTTGGTCAGCGAATAGGTAAGAAGTAAAGTAATGGTAAAGAAGTGCTAGTTTATTTTTACAGTAAGTACTTTGTACTGTAAATTTTGTTTAGCTTCCCAAAAGACCATTTCAAATTTATGAACTCTTTGTTAGTTTAGTCACCCATTGGAATGAACACCAAAAATCTGATCACTTTAGTTTATAGGAAGATTGTAGGAAGTGTTTTTAAATATCACAAGGCTAAAAAAGGTTCGGGGAAGATTGGTACAAACATTGGTAAAAAAAACTCTGAACTCTGTTGAACTAACAGAACTAACATTGGTAAAAATAACAGGGAAATGTTTTACAGCATAATGTGTCACAGTTTTGCTAAGCATAAGGCGAGCGCAGTCATAACAAATAAATTAAGAGTAAGGCAAAAGCTTAATAAGATTTTTCAGTTTAGTGTTATTGTGTACCTGTACTGTAATAAAGCATTTGAAAATAAGTTTAAGGTTTTCTATGTATTTTATCCCTGACATATTCCTTATTAGCTAATTAATAGTTCTTTATAACAAAAGTAAACATTCATATGAGATCAACGTATTAAAGCAACTATCATAATAAAACGTTCCAATAACAAACATAATGTAACGTAACGTTTGCCAGGCAAAGAATACTGTAAAATGTGTATGAGTAATATGTTTATTACAGCAGATATATCAAAAATAATTAATTAGAACTAGTTTTGAGTGTAGTTGGACAATATTCTTTTGCTTTTCACCAAAAATTATAATTTGTTTATTTTCGAATATGAAAATATAAAATATTATGATTAAACCATATATTTTAAAGTTTAGTATTATAAGAGGATATGTACAATAGCAAAATAATAAGATTATATCTTGTTTGTTTTTAGACGTTTCATCTCCTTTTACACAATAACTATTCCAAGATTTATGGTAAAATGACGTTAATGCATTGTTTTGTCCCTTATTATTATATTTATAACGGAAAATTTATTAACTGTGACATGAAAGATGAAATTGTTGGTAGTAGAACATCATTATGCAAAAAATAAATTCAAAAGGTAACTCCATTAATTAATTTAAGGTTTAAAACATCAAATAACAACTGTGAGAAGCGAATCGCTATACAGATACCGCCCGGCTTCTGCCCCGAATCAAGATGGCAACCGGCCGGCCGGCGGACCGTTTTCGGAGCAAGCAGCGCGCATTCCAGTGTTTATATAGTTTGATTAATTGCGGTTCCCAACACGGTTATAATATGTGCAATAAAAACCAATTGGCAATTCAAAGGCGTGCATTACAATTTTATGGTAGAAAACCAAGTACAGCTGGTATCAGATTTTTAAGGCAAATCCCAAGAGAAATTTTAACAATTAAAGACAATGTTATTTTTAAGGGACATTTTAAAACATTTTTATCAGGTAAAGCATTGTACTCATTTGAGGAAATACACAAACAATGATGAAGTGAACTCTTGATATACTAATGTACCAGCCTCTGTAAGAATTATGATATGACTTTAGAATTAATTATTGACACCATTCTGTTTGTGTAATTGTGTCACACATGATTGTACAAATTAATCAAATAAAGTTATTTTGAACTTGAACATGGTATTGTCACAAAAAGATTAACTTTATTTTATGTTTTATTTTAATATTTTGTTGTTATTTTATTTTGCATATTATCAATAACCAAGCCTAAACTTTACATAGAATTTTTGTTTGTTCCCATAGCAAAATATATTTGTCTAATAAGCCTTAATACCTTACTTTTTTTAATAAATGCACCTTTTGCACCTTTTTTAAATGGAAACTTTATTTGGTAGTGACTAGTAAAGCTCGTTTCATCAATTGGATAGATCTAATGGCTAGAGATCAGAAGCCCTCAAATAGGTTCAGGACAATAAAAGGCCCAGGTTTGTCTTGAGTGTATTAGCTGCAAAATTTTGGCTTAATAGGCCCAACAGTTGCAACATTTTAAGCTTACTAACAAATAAGCAAACTTTCAGCTTTATAATATTAGCACGATTTAACTGTCCAAATGTACTGAAATTTAGTAGTAAGAGAGATAATACACAACAATCAAGCATAGGCCTAATCCCTTTTCGTAATAATTTGGGGCTCTGCTCCACTCACCAACAAAATTTCCAGATTAACAAAGAACGTAGTTTGAAAATTTGTTTTCATCCACCACAACATAACCTAGGTTAATGATTCAAAATACTAATTATTTGTTTTTAAGCTCTGTAATATGGTCAAAACCAAAATTATGTATTTTAAAAATATTAGAGGGAGAATTACAAGAAACTGATTTTTGTGAAATTTAACTTTGATAAAAATCTCCGCACTTACATCATACAACAAATTTTAAGGTCAAACATCTGCTGCAATGTAGATAGGAAAATATGATTTCTAATACAAAAATATATGTTGTACTCAATTGGCTGTTAACACATATATATTTATGATTTATGTTCATCAAGACATACAAAATCTCTTAGGTATCCAAATTTATATTTAGAATATAAATTCAAATTAACTTTATGAAAAAGTAAAAATTCCTCAATGGAGTTCAAACACACAGTAATAAACCTAAATAAATGTTTAGATAATAGATTTATACTATCACATTACAATACAGAATAATTTAAAAAACAATTTACGGTGGAACAGCCTGCATTTCCTGGGAATGAAGCGGTCTTATACGAGGGATCTGCGCTTCCAGAGACGACAGTTGATCACGATTCTTGTTGTGGCTAGTCCCTGGTAGGGGCATCGGGGACTCCAGGAATCCGTTGTACCAGGTAACAGGACACGGAGATACTTCACAACCAATAGAGGATTGCTCCGTGCTTTTATGCTGAAACATAAGTAAATATGGTTTAACCGAGCTGCTGGAATGAAAACCATTTGATGTTTTCTCCAGTTTTGGGCTGGAGCACAACAGAAGATGGTTGAACCGAGCTTTAGAACATGGAGACGCTTCCAAACCATAATGGTCATGGATATCACTTTTACAGTTGACCTCCACCTTAATTAAAGAAACCCTTTTGTCCAAAATAGCTTGACTGAATATTGGGTATAATTTAATTGGCCACATCATTCTTAGTGTCCAACCCAACATCTCTGCTAAGTAGTATGAATCTCCCTATGGACCAAACTAAATTTATCACAATGTGGGATTTTGGATTTTGGTAAGAGCATATTCTCAACAATCGTATGATTGCAGGACAGCCAACCATTAAACGTTGAGTTATATTTTAAACCGTTGTCCAATGCACACCTACCCTATTACTGGGAGCAGGAAAGATGACAGTTGGGCTCCAGCCAATAATAAGGCACCACTGTCATTGTTGCAATGTTGTCACAGAAAATATATCACTCAAGCTGTCCAGCTGGTGTGCAGTTTGACAATGTAGGTTGTCTACTATTGGCTGATCTTGTTTGATAGCCCTGAAAACCACGCCCTTGACTATCTTCTCTTTTGCTCACGGGAATAGAGGATTGGCGCCATCCAACGGCATAAGCGCAGTACCTCTAACTCGGTTGAAGCCACAACAAGCGGGTTCCTCTGTAGCTTCCAGTGCCTGTAATGGTGTGTGCTGTATCTGTATCGATTTTTTTGACATGTCGTTTTTTTCAGTTAGGGCCTATTATCACTTTTCTTTTATTATTACTGAAACTAAGGTAGAAGTCAGATTGAATTTTTAATTTAGGGGAAAGTAAGCATTGGTCGTTGTCATTGTACTATTCAAAATAAATTAAATCAACAAACTACAACCAACTATTAATATGGATCAAATAAAACCTACCTGACTTTCATCCTTTGAGGGTGTTGAAGTATTAAATGACTGATTCGGGAAAACAGTCTCATTTATTTTTTCAGCCCTCTGTGCTAATGTGTCACATTTATTTGCAAGTTTCTGGAAACAGCATGAAAAAGATATTAAAACAAGTTGTTAAATATGCCTTTAATCACTACTATTACAAAAATGAGGTGGTGTCTGCCTGTCTGTCTATTGTCCCATCATGCCAAAACCACTGGACCAATTTTACTGAAATTTTGCACAAATGTAGTCTATGTACCGAGGAGTGCCACAGGCCTATAGCCGTTTAGAAATATTCTCAGGCCTTTGCCCCATGGGACTTCCAAGTTCCCATGTTATTTATATGGAGGAGAGTTTTATTTGGTTTATGTCACATGTGTGTTTTAATAATTCAATTTATTTAAATAAACAGCTGTTATAAGGAGTATATATCTAAAAACATATTGTAATTATTTTGTTTACAATTTTTCTACTCTGAATTTTCACCCCGTTGCAAAGCACGGGCATAGCATCTAGTCCATAATATTATAAAGAAGAGGTGGTTTCTGTCTGTCTGTCTATCTGTCTGTATCCGCCTGTATCCGTCTGACTGAACCGCCTGAGCTGAAACTTTACACAAAGGTAGATCTAGAACCCATGCAACACATAGGCCTATTCACTTCCTTAAAATCCCCTCGGGCTACGCCCCGTGAACGTCCTAAGTCTCAATGTTTACATTTCAGAAGAAAATACATATTCAGAAACTGTAATGCGAAAAGCTGAGGACACTTTCATTTGACAGATTAAAGAGCAGAAGCCTTAACTTACCTTTCTAACCCGTACGAAGAACCGGTACATTCTACTAGTTATTTATAAAAATATAACACAATCTTAATAATAGCTAGTTCAATAACTTACTACAACTTACAATAATAACTAATATTAACACAGAGAATATTACAAGTAGTACAACAGCAAGCTTTCATAGATTTAGCTAAGGGATTTTATAATTAGGTTTAGGTTTCAACATGGAAGCCTATGGGGGGAAAAGAGTTAAGAGAAAGACAGTTATTATCTCTAGGACTTTTAACATGCTAAATCTGGGTAATACATTCAGAGTGAAGGAGTAAATTGCTTTGCTTAGTTTGATGCAAATATGTTCTTGCATGGCAACACAAACTGACTACCTGCATTACTATTAGTTGTTGTCGCCCAAAGGGTTAAGAAGGCAAGAAGGCCTAACTTGTCCCAGGATGACATTTAGACTGGTTTATTTTAGTTGTGAGGTTGAATTTGGGTACAGCAAATGATGATGTCATAACATGTGATTAAGTCCTTTGGCTATCCATTATGAAAAGCTTCCCTTTCACCTTGGTACTCGACGTTTGTCGAAAGCAAAGGATGGGAACCTAAATTGGACTGCTACCTAAATTGTGGCTAAGGAGTATGTTTAATCTATGATTGTGGTCCCTAGCTGATAAGCATGGATACCTTGTCAGTCAGCCTAGAAGGGCAGACCACCCGTTTGAGAGCTGATAAAACAGCTGCCACAGGAGTCATGGGTATGCCCTATAAAAGATTAATTGGCAATTTTATTCCCTCCCATCCTACCTCTTTCATTCCTGCTAGTTCCTTTCCTTCCAGTGACCTGCACAATATTCCCATGTGGAAGACGCCCCTAGAGGTTCTGCTGAGGTTTCCTAATCTAGCAATCTAATGCTTAACTTAATTTTCTGGTAATAAGTTTTAGTTTAGCCTACTTACATCAATTTCTTCGGATATTTCCTTCTTTCTCTCTGAAACTGCTTTACATTTGTCTAAAACAGTTTGAGACTTATGTATGCATCTTCTAATGTCTAGGATGAGTTGTCCTGCCAAAGGATTGTCACATATCTTTGCAACTTCCAGTGCGTTCATAAGTATCTTGGTTCGGTTTAGCTGTACCTCCAGAAGCTACAGCAGTACAATCATATTTAAAAGGTGTTCTATGGTACTAGAATATTTAGTGCAAAAAATCTGTGTTGTATTGGTCCTTTTGTTTAAGTACTGGCAATCATGTAATTAAAATACCCCCGTCGCAGCAAACCTGCGTCCTCAGCGAATTTCAAATGCAAAATATTTGTCTTAATACCACATGAAGCCGCATACCAAGTTTCATAAAAATATATTCACATATAAGCGATTTTAATTATTATCCATAAGAATAACATTGGTAATGAGTACGTAGGTTTGCTGAAACAAGGAACATAAACAATTGGTTTTTATGCAAATATAAATATAATTTAACTAGGCGAAGCCACATACCAAGTTTCATCAATATTCAATCATAAATAAGCGCCATATAACATTTTAGTTATTCTCCATAAGAATAACATGGGGGCTGAGTAAGCAGGTTTGCTGCAACGAGGAACAAAAAAATGGTTTTTATGCAATTATCAATATAACTCAACCAAGTGAAGCTACATACCAAGTTTTATTAATTTATGTTCATAATTAAGGGAGTCATTACATTTTACTTATTCTCCATAAGAATAACATGGGGGCTGAGTACGCAGGTTTGCTGCTATGGGAATAATCAACAAAAAATCAATTTTTTGTGCAAATATCAATGTACCAGTACTACTTGAAGCCACATACCAAGTTTTATGAACATACATTCATAAATAATCAAGATATCAAATTTTATTTATTCTCCATAAGGATAACATTGGACAACGTACTGTGTTTAGCACTTGGAATATCTCAGCATCGGTTGGGCGTAGAATCACAATTTAAACACCAAAATGATTGTTTTGTGGAACTGAACAGATTGGTAAAAGCAAATGTGAAGTTTACATTAAAATTAACTGAGGAAAAGCCAAAAACCTTTTTCCCATAAGATTAACATGGGCGATTTTATGAGCAGGTTTTTTTGGATTTTCTCCGCAACCACTTAACCTAGGTTAATAATTCAAAATACTATATTATTTGTTTTTTAAGCTCTATAACATGGTCTAAACCAAAATTAAGTTGTTCAATAATTTTAGGGTAAAAAATGCAAAAAACTGATTTTTGAAAAATTTAAAACCCCCATAAACCCCCCTTCCCATGGTCCGATTTTTCTGGTTTTCGAACTTAAAGTCATGAATGTCATTTTACACATTTGAGCTAAATTTCATCAAAATCGGACGTTTTTTACTCAAGTTATCGCATTCACGGACACATATATATATATATATATATATATATATATATATAGATATATATATATATACATATATATAAATTTTAACGAATAGTGTTTTTGTCATCTGGGGACCTCAAAACAAAAAATTATCATGGTCTCGGGCTTTTAAGTCTTACTATAAGACCTACGGTAATAGCTTCTTCCCTATAGGGGAAATTCGCTAATTCTTCCCTATAGGGGAAATTCGCTAATAAGATATTCTCTAAAATATTACTGTAACATATCAAAACTTTGAAAGTGCATACAGAGTGTCTATTGATACTGGAAATTCTGGAATTTCATATTGTTTACTGGAATTTTATTAGAATAAGATTGATTACTGATCCGATAAACAAAAACCCTGTATATACAGAATGTCTCATGTAAGGTGTCTCAAACTGATTGCAGACAAACCACTTGACCTAGAAGGATGAAATACAATTATTTCCCACTAAATCGACCCCAAGGAGTAATGACATATTAGTTTCAACTTATATAAAATACATAGTGTACCAAAATTTGAGGGTCTCTAATTCAAATCTCGGAATTTTCAAAATGGCGGCCATTTT
Source organism: Allygus modestus (assembly GCA_963675035.1). NCBI lineage: Eukaryota > Metazoa > Arthropoda > Insecta > Hemiptera > Cicadellidae > Allygus > Allygus modestus. Next base: position 341,834,593 of record OY776111.1, read on the forward strand.
TACAAAAAATATCAACAGTTACGGAATACTCTGTATCTGCTAAACCACAAGACATAATTTTATTCTGATTCAAATCTCTTACTCGTATTGAACTCAGCTTTACCTTGATATGCTACATGCCAGTGTTTAAAACATAGTAAAAAAATTTTTATATATCCAAAACCCAAAAAAATTATATGGTAACCTATATTAAAAAGTATATAATTTTGAAGATCTTAGAAATCATAACAACTTTCTAATTTCCATCAACCTCGCTCGCATCTCTTTTTTTAGCAATCAACAAAAATTACCATTGCCCCATATGAAATACATGTTATTTCTACATAACAATTCCAAATACTCTGAGGCCTTTTTTTAGATGAGTTATGTAGAAATAACATATGTATTTCAATGGGGCAATGGTAATTTTTGTTGATTGTTAAAAAACAAAAACAAAGAGAGATACAAGGTTGATGTATATAAGAAAGTTGTTAGGATTTATAAGACCTTTAAAATTATATACTTTTTGATATACATTACCATTTGACTTTAGTGAATTTTGGGCATATAAAAATTTTCAAAAAAGTATTTTTATTATTTTTTACTATGTTTTAAAAACTGGTATGTAACATATCAGGGTAAAGCTGAGTTCAATACAAGTAAGGAATTTGAATTATAATAAAATTATGTCTTGTGGTTTAGCAGATACAGGGAACACCGTAAATGTTAATTTTTCGCACAAATGGCCACCATTTTGAAAAGGGTAGAGTTAAGTGAGTTCTGTTTTCACCAAAATGTTTGTTTGTTTAATGGCTTTCAAATGATGTATGTTTACATTTTAAAATAAAAATTCCGAGATTCGAACTAGTGACCCTCGGTTTTTGACGTTACTCCTTGGGGTCGATTTAGTAGGACATAATGTTATTTCCTACTTCAAGGTAAATTACTTTGTCTGCAATCGGTTTGAGACACCTTACGTGAGGCACCCTAAATATATATATGTCCGTGAGCACGTAACCCTCGTAAAAATGGTCTGATTTTGATGAAATTTGGCACAAACGTGTAAAACAACATTTACAACTTAGAGTTCAAAAACAAGACAGATCGACCCTTCCGAAGGGGTATTTTGGAGGGGATTTGTAGCCCAAAAATGGGTTTTTTGAAGTTTATACATGTAATATATTAAAAAGTCATATTTTCTCTACTTCAATTGGTTACAGAGTTATTGAAAGTGCTAAACACAGTCCATTGTCCAATGTTATTCATAAGGAGAATAAGACCAATTTTATAATTGCTTATTCGTTTGTTTATGAACGTTTACTAACAAAACTTAGTATAAGGCTTCATCTGGTTGTGGTCTACTGTTATTCGCATAAAGGAAATATGTTTACTAAATCAGGGAGCCCAGCGATTTTGAGCCTAACAAGTAGGAAAAGTAGAACTTTTTGGCTAAAAAGTAGGACAAAAGTAGTACGAATGTAGGATGAATTCGCAAAGTTGAGACATACCAGCAAGAAAAATATACTTTTAAATCAAACCTAGTTCTCAACTAAAATAATAATGTATTTTTTAATAAACTTTAAATAATAATTAAATACATTGAACACATAGCTCTTGTAATCTTTATATAGTTTTGTTGCAAAGGCCTAACCAATGTGGCCGGATAAGGCTCCAGCTGATAATAATCGAGCAACCATTATTATGTGTCATTCATTTATGATATACAAACAAAATGGAAAACTATAGTTAATTTAATAGACTTTTACTGAAAATACATGTACTTGCAATTTTTACTTTCTGCCCCTGTACACAGTGTATGGAGAAAGTATTGTTTTCGTCAAAATCTTTGAATTTGAGTTGTTAGTGGAAATATTCGTTTTGGTGCTCACTGAACCCAAAAAAGTGATTTTTGAGAGATGTCTGTCAGATTTGTTTTATTTTTTATTTTCTTGACTTTATGATTTTTAAAGGTTATTATCCCCCCAAAAACCACTAAAAAACATGAAAAATCAAAATTTCGGCTCAAGCGATTTTAACTAAAATTTAGTAATTTGTAGAGCTTTAAGTTTCCAACAAAATTACACTACCCGCCTTTCTGGAAAAATTTGGATTTAGAAATTACAGAACTTAAAATGTATCAAAATTAATTTTTTCCATAAAAATTATATAGTTTAAATAAAATTTACTTATTACCATTTAAAAAAGCTGAAAAAAACTAAATATTTTAGTATTTTTGATTATTATTCTACGATTACTGGCTGTGAAGAAAATTGAAATTTTCATTTAGCGGTAAACACAGTATGTTGTCCGATGTTATTCTTATGGGGGATACAAGAATTACCATTTCTCTCACATTTACCGATCAATTTCGTTATCAACTTATTAATATAAAACATTTATATAAGGCCCCAAAAATCAGTTGTTTAAAAATTGTTTACATGTAATCTTGAATACATAAAATGCTGAAAAAGAAAAACGAGTTTGACGCAGCACGCTGACGTTAGGGAAGTGAATTTCCACATTAAAAACTTTAAACAATCAAATAACGGGTGTATACAACGGGTTTCTGTCATTTTTAGCAAAATGGAAAATATTATATTTTTGCCTGTTCTGGATACACCTGGTTCTATTTGAATCCAGTATTAGGATGGCAATGTTGTGCATTATAAGCTAAGGAGGAGGTACCATCAGGATCAACAATCGGTAGGGGGGTATTAGGACTGAGAAAACTACATCAAAATATGAAAAACAGCCTTTTCCGATATAAAATTCCCATAAGACAACGTACTGTATTTACTTAATCTTTATTTTATTCAATAACTCAGTGCTAGAATGATGAGGGAGAGCTAAAAATTGCTGCCTCTTTAATTTCTATAACTAAGCATTAATTCTATACTAGGGGCTTTTTTGACCCTTTTTGGGCCCAAAAACTCAAAATTTAAAATCCTATACAATGAGGGTCATATTTTCTGATTGTTCTTGCCCAACAAACTTGTCCAACTGATTACAGAAAGGAATGTCCCTACCAAATTTGAAGTAAATCGGACAAAAAATTTGACCGCTAGAGTGCAAGGATAAACACATATATACAACTACGTGTTCAGGGGGTCACGTTAGGAACTTCTTTGATGGTCCCGGGCTTAAGTTTCACCGTGCGAGTCATGCTAATAGTTCACTTCCATAGGAAATTCGAACTAAAAACTAAAATACATATCAGCTTGCGAATACAGACATACTTCAGGCACGCCACTTATTACTTCAGTTGACGGCATACTAGGAAAAGAATTTTAAACCGTAATAAGAGCAATTGCTGAAAGACTAAGTGAAAAATGGGATAAACCCTATAGCTTGGTTATCAATTGGATAAGGGTCAGACTGACATGCTCAGTTTTAAAGGCGACAAGCACGTGCTTGAGAAGAAGCAGAAAAAGATGGCGGTCAGCCAGGGAATTTGAAAACGGAGCTGGGGTTCCAAATTTATTTTAAGTTGATTGTAATTTTGAAAATTTGCTGTATCTAAAATTGTTAGTTAAAATAAGTGATTGTTCATATTTAACAAAATCTAATTTTAATTTTCATCATTGGATTTAGCTTAAATAGAAACAATTTAGCACTTTTAATTAAATTAGCTTAATTTAATTTTGCTCTATGTCAATTGGTTAGGTAAGACAGAAAAACTCGCTAGGTTAACGATTAACATCTTGGACTTCAGTTCAAGGGGTCACAGGTTCAAATCCCGGGGTGTCTACAAAAATCTGAGGGGTTTGGTCCGCTTTCAATTTGGCCTTTGTGTTGTAGCTTTTGGTTTTGGCCTTTGTGTTCTGTTAACAAAAATAGGCTACTGTTGGGTGTCGAAATAAAAAACATTAAGGGTAAACTAAGTCCGTAATAAGCATAACCAGCAAAACCTTAGTGTCCAAGAAGGCTGCCAAGAGTAAAAGTAAATACCCCCGTAGCAGCAAACCTGCATACTCAGCAAATCTCCAATGCATATACATGTATCTTAATACCACATAAAGCCACATACGAAGTTTCATCAATATACATTCATAAATAAACGATTTATGACATTTTAATTATTCTCCATAAGAATAACATGGCAGCTGAGTGTGCAGGGTTGCTGAAGGAAGGAACACAAAATATGAGGTTTTATAAAAATATCAATATAACTCAAGAAGGTAAAGCCAGATACCAAATTTTATTAATTTATGTTCATAATGAAGGGAGATAACACGTTACTTATTCTCTGTAAGAATAACATGGGAGCTGAGTACGCAGGTTTGCTGCTACGGGAACTATCGGCCAAAAACTGTTTTTGTGCAAATATCAATAGACCACAATGATATGAAGCAATATACCAAGTTCCATCAGCATAAGTTGATAAATAAGTGAGATATACAATTTTTCTTATTCTTCATAAGAATAACATTGGACAACATACTGTGTCCAATATCTCTGTAACCATTTGACATAGAGCAATGATCATAACACTAAATTGTGCGTCTTTTTAAGCTGATTCCAATGAAAAAAATTAAAATTTGACTTTTTCAAAAATTATATGTAAAAAACTCAAAAACCCATTTTTGGGGTACAAAACCCCCCAAAAATACCCCTTCGGATAAGTCAATCTGTCTAGTTTTCGAACTTATAGTCATAAATGCTGCTTTACACGTTTATACCAAATTTCGTCAAAATCAGACTATTTTTACGAGAGTTATCGTGCTCACGGATACATATATAAGTTATACAGTTTTGAACGAATGATGTTTTTGGCATCTGGGACCTCAAAACGAAAAGTTATCATGGTCCCGGGCCTAGGTCTTACCATGCCGACTACGGTAATAGCTTCTTCCCTATAGGGGGAATTCGCTTAAAAATGTTTGAGCTTAATTTGTGTACAAAAAGGATTCTACATGGTGTGTAAACATTAAATGGCTGTCAATATGAACAATACCCCCGTAGCAGCAAACCTTCGTACTCAGCGAATTTCCAATGCATATATATGTATATTAATACCACATAAATACCAATTTTCATCAACATACATTCATAAATAAACGATTTATGACATTTTAATTACTCTCCATAAGAGTAACATGGCAGCTGAGTATGCAGGTTTGCTGAAGCAAGGAACAAATACCCCCGTCGCAGCAAACCTGCGTACTCAACGAATTTCCAATGCATTTATATGTTTCTCACTCCTACATAAAGCCACTTACCAAGTTTCACAAAAATACATTTATAAATAAGTGATTTATAACATTTTAGCGAATTTCCCCTATTGGGAAGAAGCTATTACCGTTGGTGGCACGGTAAGACTTAAGCCCGAGACCATGATAACTTTTTGTTTTGAGGTCCCCAGATGCCAAAAACACTATTCGTTCAAATTTATATATATATGTGCCAGTGAATGCGATAACTTTTGAAAGAAGCACCCGATTTTGGTGAAATTTGGTACAAATGTGGAGAGTAACATTTATGACTTTAAGTTCAAAAACGATATCGATCGGTCTATGGGAAGAGGGTTTTATGGGGGTTTAAAATTTTCCAAAAATCTTCTTTTTTTTACTTTTTATCCTAAAATTTTAAAAACAATAGATTTTGGTTATAGCCATTTTATAGAGCTTTAAAAAACAAACAATTTAGTATTTTGAATCATTAAGCTAAGTTTAGTAGTTGTGGAGAAAAGTCAAAAAATGTGTCCATAAAATTTCCCATAATCTAATGGGAATACGGTTTTTGGATTTTCCTCAGATAATTTCACTAAAAACTCCACATTTATTTCTATCAATCAGTTTAGCTCTACAAAACAATAATTTTGGCGTTTTAATTCTTGTTTTACGTCCAACCGTTGCAGTGATATTCAAAGTGCTAAACATAGTACGTTGTCCAATGTTATCCTTATGGAGAATAAATAAAATGTTATATTTTGATTATTTATGTATATTAATGAAACTTGGTGTGTGGCTTCAAATAGTTGTGGTATATTGATATTAGCACAAAAAAGTTTTTTGTTGATTTTTCCCGATAGCAGCAAACCTGCATACTCGGCCCCCATGTTATTCATATGGAGAAAAAGTAAAGTTTTATATCTCCCTTAGTTATGAACCTAAATTAATAAAACTTGGTATGTAGATTCACCTGGTTGAGTTATATTGATAATTGCAAAAAAACATATTTCTTATCTTCCTTGTTGCAGCAAACCTGCATAATCAATTATAATGTTATTCTTACGGAGATTAAATAAAATGCTATATATCACTTATTAATGAATGTATTTTTGTGAAACTTGGTAAGTGGCTCTAGGTAGTAGTGATACCATATATATGATTTGGAAATTCGCTAGGTACGCAGGTTTGCTGCGACGGGGGTATTATTTATTCTCCATAAGAATAACATTAGTACTGAGTACGCAGGTTTGCTGCAACGAGGAAGATAAAAAATTAGTTTTTATGCAATTATAAATATAACTGAGCCAGGTGAAGCTACATTACCAAGATTTATTAATTTATGTTCATAATTAAGGGAGACATAAAACTTTACATATTCTCCATAAGAATAACATTAGGCCTGAGGATGCAGGTTAGCTGCTACGGGGACAATCAACAACAAATTTATTTTTGTGCAAATATCAATATACCAGTACAACATGAAGCCACATACCAAGTTTCATCAATATACATTCATAAGTAATCGAGATATCAAATTTTATTTATTCTCCATAAGGATTACATTGGACAACGTACTGTGTTTAGCACTTTGAATATCTCTGCAACGGTTGAACGTAGAATCATAATTTAAACACCAAAATTATTGTTTTGTGGAGCTGAAGTGATTGGTAAAAGCAAATGTTAAGATTAAAGTAAAATTAACTGCGGAAAAGCCAAAAACCTTTTTCACAAGATTAACATGGGAGATTTTATGAGCAGGTTTTTTGGATTTTTTCCGCAACCACTTAACCTAGGTTAATAATTCAAAATACTATATTATTTGTTTTTTTGAGCTCTATAACATGGTCAAAACCAAAATTAAGTGTTTTAAAAAATTTTAGGGTAAAAAATGCAAAAAACTGATTTTTGGAAAATTTAAAACCCCCATAAACCCCCCTTCCCATGGTCCGATTTTTCTGGTTTTCGAACTTAATGTCATGAATGTCACTTTACACATTTGAGCCAAATTTCATTGAAATCGGACGTTTTTTACTCAAGTTATCGCATTCACGGACACATATATAGATATATATATATCTATATAGGGTTGGTGAAAAGTCCCGGGACGGCTTAATATTTTTTAACCGTCACAGATGGAGCTATACAAGTTGGTACACTGTTACTGGGCATAAAACACTATTTTACTACAATTTCAATGAGCCGCTACCACCTCAGGGGGACGGCCCACAAGGAGTCGGAAGAAAGTCTTAAATAGAAGCATAGGTTGATATTCACATCAAATTAAAGGTCTTTATTAGTAGAATACAATGCCGCAAATCCGACTTTAAACGGACAACCGAGCCCAAAATGGCAGCTATTCAAAGATGGCTTGAATTTGAAATTTTGATGTGCTGAAGTTTTGAACTGGTTTAGTAATTTATTAGCTAGGAGAGTAAATTTTTGCAAATTCAACAGGTTGCTAAAAATTATTTTTTAACTTTCTGTCCTTTGAGGTTATTCCAAAAATATTCCTACCTAAACATTGGAATGTTTAAAGGAAAGATCTCAGGGATTGTTTGTTTTCCCTTATCAGTTGAACTTTGCCCATTAGTTCACAATAACAACAGGGTTTTACCCTGGTCAGGAATACATTTTTCGCCAGTGCAGTTGCCTTTAAGAGGTCTTGATGAGTGTAGTAGTTAACTGTAACATCAACATTTAGCCGAATATTTGTTGTCACTATGTCACTAAGCGAGAGAGAAAGAATCACATTGTTAATGATGCCTGGTTATGGTGATCGTACTCGATCTTTAGAAGAAGTGCGAAATTTATTTAATGATACATTTCCAGAAAGGAATCCTGTTTCCAAATCTACTGTTGGTAGAACCATACAGTATTTTGAAGAGACAGGTAGTATTAAGGATTGACCAAAATCTGGACGACCACAGACAGCAACGAATGAGGAAAAGTCGATGGGCATCTTACAAACATTTGTTGAAGACCCACATACCTCCATTACGTCAGTCACATCACAACATGAAGTTAGCCACTTTTCAGTTAGGAAAGTTTTGAAAAGATACAATTTTAAAGGTTATAAAATGCACTTAGTTCAAGAATTATGTGAAGACGATATTTATCGTTGATTGGAGTTTTGTGAACTCATGATGGACAGCATCAATAGAGATCCCAATCTTCCAAATAAAATTGTATTTACTGATGAAACAACATTCACGTTACATGGAACTGTCAACAGACACAACTACCGGTATTGGAGTGACACAAACCCTCATTGGATGGCTGAGAAACATACTCAACACCCTCAGAAATTAAATGTTTGGGCGGGTATTTTTGGAAGCCAGGTCGTAGGACCATTTTTTATTGAAGGAAATTTGAACTCTGTTAAATATTTAGCTATGCTTCAAAATCAAATAATTCCTGCCTTACAACACATTTCTGGCGATAACTTTGGAACGCTCTGGTTTCAACAAGATGGAGCCCCGCCACACTTCGGTTTACCCATAAGACAGCATTTGAACCATGTTTTCCCTGGCAAATGGATTGGTAGAAGAGGCGCGATAGAATGGCCAGCCCGATCTCCTGACTTATCCCCACTAGACTATTATTTCTGGGGTTATCTTAAAGATAAAGTTTATCGAACCAAACCGCAAGATTTGGCAGAGTTGAGACTCCGTATTGAAGAAGAAGCTGCACATATTCCAGTAGATGCAATAAACAACGCCTTGTCAGCATTTTATCATCGCCTGGGTTATTACCAAGAAACCGAGGGAAAACAATTTGAACACCTCCTATAACATTCAAGGTGCATTATTCTATGTTTATTAATTGTTACAAATTGGAAGTAAAATTTAAATGTGTTACATTAGATTACACACAGCTACTTATCAACATTTCAAATTCAAGCCATCTTTTAATAGCTGTCATTTTGGGCTCGGTTGTCCGATTAAAGTCGGATTTGCGGCATTGTATTCTAATAATAAAGACCTTTAATTTGATGTGCATATCAACCTATATTTCTATTTAAGATTTTCTTCCGAAAAAAAAAAATATATATATACATATGTATAAATTTGAACGAATAGTGTTTTTGGCTTCTGGGGACCTCGAAACAAAAAGTTATCATGGTCTCGGGCTTAAGTCTCACCATGAGACCTAAGGTAATAGCTTCTTCCCTATAGGGGAAATTCACTAAAACATGGGGTTTTATACAAATATCAATATAACTCAAGTAGGTAAAACCACATACCAAATTTTATTAATTTATGGTCATAATTAAGGGAGATAACAAGTTACTTATTCTCCTTAAGAATAACATGGGGGCTGAGTACGCAGGTTTGCTGCTTCGGGAACTATTGGTCAACAAATATTTTTTAGTGCAGATATCACTAGGCCACAATGATATAAAGCAATATACCAAGTTTCATCAGGATAAGTTGATAAATAAGCGAGATATACAATTGTTCTTATTCTCCATAAGAATAACATTGGACAACGTACTGTGTTTAGCACTTTCAATATCTCTGTAACCATTTGACGTGGAGCAATGATCAAAACACCTAATTGTGCGTCTTTTTAAGCTGATTCCAATGGAAAAAACTAAAATCTGACTCTTTCAAGAATTATTTGTAAAAAACTCAAAAACCCCATTTTTGGGGTACAAAACCCCCCCAAAAAAACCCCTTCGGATAGGTCGATCTGTCTGGTTTTCGAACTGTAAGTCATAAATACTGCTTTACACATTTATACCAAATTTCGTCAAAATCGGATTATTTTTACGAGAGTTATCATGCTCACGGACATACACATACATATATATATAATATATATATACAGTTTTGAACGAATGGTATTTTTGGCATCTGGGGACCTCAAAACGAAAAGTTATCATGGTTCCTGGCCTAGGTCTTACCATGCCGACTACGGTAATAGCTTCTTCCCTATAGAGGAAATTCGCTAAAAACTAATTTTGTATTGAAGCATAATGGTATCTATAATATCACCGATGATAAATTCAGACAACAATGGTGTAGGCTAAGCTTACTGATGTCTTTCAAAAACAATTTATTTTGCTCAAAACAAGAAAGGTTTGAGCTGACTTTTTCCCCAATTGCTTTAGCCCAGAGGGCTTGCATGTTTATTGCAGACAATGACAATGAAGTGTCATCAGTGAACACGCACACTGTTGAGTCATCTTTCGAGAAGCAGTTAGGCAAATCATCGATGAATAATATTAAAAAATATGTCCCAAGAACTAATCCCTGTGTCGAAAAAATTGAATGATCTTTAGAGAAAATGAGGAAGCTCACTTTCAGTACTTACAGTTGAAGGTGTAAGGAATTAGCACTCATTGAGCCCTCCTCGAATTGTATGACGTGATCCATCAGTGTACACCTCCTCTGGGTGTTCCAGAAGAGTATAATTTCCACAATAGAAAAATCAATAAATAATGCACGTTTTGATGATGAGCACAAGTCTTGGAAAAATAAAACTAGCCCTAATTGTGCAGCTTAGACTTAGGCTACATCACAATAAGAATCAGGCCCGCCCAAAGGGGGGGGGGGCAAGGGAGGCAAATGCCCAGGGGCCCGGGCAAACCTGTTGCCTAAAAAAGGGTCACCCACTTGGATTCGGATGCAACAAGGGCCCGTGAAAGGGGGCCCATACTCTAATTTGCCCAGGGGCCTGAAATTTCTCTGAGCAGGTCTCATAAGAATGAAAATGAAGAGGAACGATTAAGATTATTACAAACACTTTTTAAAATACCCCCGTCAGCAAACCTGCGTACTCAGCGAATTTTTATTGAATATATTTATATATATATATATATCTTAATAACACATTAAGCCACTTACCAGGATTTATAAGAAATAAGTTATATTTACAAATAAGTGATATTTATAATATTAATTATTCTCCATAAGAATAACATTGGGGATGAGTATGCAGGTATGCTGCAATAAGGAACACCAAATAATGGGTTTTTATGTAAATATCAATAGAACCCATCAATGTGAAGTCACAAACGGTACCAAGTTTCATCCATATACATTCATAAATAAGCGATATACAACATTTAAATTATTCACTATAAGAATAACATGGGGACCGGGAACCTAGATTTGCTGCTACGGGAACCATACGCGAAAAAATTGTTTTTGTGCATACAACAAACCACAATCAGATGAAGCCATATAGGCTCCCAAGTTTTGCCAGTTTATGTTAATAAGTAAGCGAGATATAAATTTTGGATTTTTATCTATAATAATAGCATTAGACAACGTAGGCCTACTGTGTTTAGCACTTTCAACATCTCAGTAACTAATTGACGTAGTGTAATAATCAAAATACCAAATTGTTGGTTTTTTTAAGCTGAATTCAAAGGTATAAACTTAGATTAAAATTTTATTTAATACATTGGCTACCGACAGTCCAGAATTCGGATCGCCAATGTTCGGATGTTTTGAAGTAGAATATATATATATATTTACTCATAAAAGTAGCAATAAAATATTTTTTCAGCTATTTCAGCTATTTATGCGTCACGTATGTGTGACGTCGGTCTATGGTAAAATTTGATATGACATTTTTTGCGATATACCGACTGTCTCACATACGTGACGTGAGTTTTCAAACTTTGGATGACTAAAAATTCACTAAAAAGTAAAGGACAATAGTTTTGATGTGTCACACAATCAAAAACACCACGAGGAATGAGTAAGTAAACAAACGCTACAGGCATCATGTGGGCAGACAGGATGGCCAGATTTTGAAAATCTGTAAAAAATTGAGGTCGTACCCTGAGACCGAGCGACACGCATATGGGTCACACATTCCAATAGACCGATATATAAGCTCCAGATCGATATAGTGTACCGTATGGACGTGGCAAGTCATTTAACTGAACTGTGACGGTACTTTGGTATTATACGGATGCCACCCTTATACAGCGCGCTGCGGCAGTTATGTTAGGATGGGTTATCATAAAAATGATTGTAGGACTTTCCTTGTTTCGTTACGAATCGAATGATACCTGATGAGTCATACTTCCGGTCGCCAAACCCCCTCCAAATAGGCCAAGGTCGGGTCGTTGACTGGAGCGCGCGCATCACCTGTCACCGCCTGTATCTGCGTCAGTGTCATGAGTGATTTATTGCCGTGCACTACGTTACATTTGTTTTAATAATGAGTGACGTTCTTTTGGTGTGGGATTTACCTCGAAATGAAGAGGAAACCGTACTATTTTTATGATAACCCATCCTAACATAACTGCCGCAGCGCGCTGTATATTTGGTAGAGTACATGTGGCGATCAGATGTGGCTGCTAGCGGCGGCGATGCATTTAACACGATCCTAGCGGACATCGCTGCCTTTTGGGAGGCACAACACAAAGACCGCTCATCAGAATGATGTAAAATTTGTACAGTAAGTCAATAAAAGTACGTTTTTTCGAATTATGTAGTTATCCTTTGTATCCGGTAAAAATTTAACCTCCAAAAATAGTGGCATCCGTATAATACCAAAGTACCACTGTGACTGCGTCCCGTATACGTGTCGTCGGTCCACTGGATTTGGCCTGAGCGTCCTGTATACGTGTCGTCGGTCGACTAGAATCAGCTTGAGGGACACGTATATGTGACGCTGGTCTATTTTAAGGTTTTTTTTACATTGTGTGACGAACGGTAGCCAACGTGTTAAATAAAAATTACATGTGAAAATCCAAAAAAAGTTTGGGGTGCAAAACCCCCCTTCGGATTGTGTGATTTCGTCTGGTTTTCAAACTCGTTCAATTACACATTTGTACCAAATTTTATTACGTTCAGACATTTTTTACAAGAGTTATTGTGCTTAAGGACACGTATATATATATACTTACATCGCCAGCAATGGCAGGGTTACTCTGGTCAAGCACTTGGCAAAAGGCTGCTAGCAGAAACTAGCTCTTACTTCACTAACTGGTTGGTGAGGTTAGGCAGAAGTTGGGTTTGCAGGTGATTGCTTTGATAACTGGTCACGGCCACTTCAGGAAACATCTCCACACTCTTGGACTTAGAAATAAAAGTCAGGTGTGTAGGCTTTGCAATCAGTCTTGGAAGAGACTGCCAAGCACATCATACTGGATTGCGAGATACTCGGGGCAAGGAAAAGGGCTCTGTTTAGTTGCAAGCAACCAGGTGATGAATGGGACATTAGTACTGTATTGGGAAAAAACTCCTGGATCTCGTAAAGGGTATGGGCACTCGTTCGCCCAACTAATACACTAGGGAACATAGTAAGCTTCGGTTGACGTATGAGGATCTTTGAATCTCTAAATCCCTCCCTTCAACAACACATAAACATAAACATATGTATAAATACATACAAATTTGAATGAATGGTGTTTTTGGCATCTGAGGACCTCAAAACAAAAAGTTATCATGGTCTCGGGCTTAAGTCTTACCATGAGACCTACGGTAATAGCTTCTTCCCTATAGGGAAAATTCGCTAAAAGAAAACCAACAATAGACTTTGTGGGAATAATAAATACAGGGCGAAAATTCTTAACATTTCCCTGACTATGATTTTGACAATATTATTATTAGGATATTTCAAAATTAAGGTAAAACAACATAGGAGGTACAGTATTTGTATCTTACAACTTATTTGTCAACAGCTTTACCTGATCCATTATAAGAAATGCCAAGGTTGAACAAATATAATACGACTTAATTACACAGTAGAAATTAACTTAGAGTGAACGTTGACTAAACACTTGCACGGTTTTCCATTATTATTACCTATTACTGTAAATCAAACACAGAATTTTAGATAAACTATCATAATATTCCCTCTGAAATCTGACGTATACCTATCAACCAATCAGAAATAAAATCAAGTATTTAGTAACGTCAGCTGGCAGGGAAGGATCGCGTTCAGGGAGTAGTAATTCAAAAAGGCGAAACTTGTTGATACTGTATCCAATGGGCTATAATAATCAAATCAATGACTCCCATCGGTGCGTCGTTGTGTAAGTGCGATTAGAAGCTGGCCACTAATATTAAAGACGTGGCCCAGCTCTTCTATATATGTATATATAAATATCCCTGGGCTGCATTATAGACTATTCCCGTGAGCAGGAGAGAAGACAGTAAATGCCATGATTTATGGTTTGCAGAGCTATCAACCAAGACCAGCACAAAGTAGACAAGCTGAATTGCCCAATTGCACCAACTGGACGGCATAACACTTGAATCTTAATATTTAAATTTCATTTTAAAGCTTGAGGGCCAAGGACGGTGGAAAAATTTTCAGAAATCAGAAATGTCAAAAATTACGTGGACTACGCCCCACAGGACTTCAAAGATCCAATTATTTTCTTATGGGAATATCATTACAGATAACTTTAATAGTCAAAATGAACTAATGATCAGCTGTGACTTTCCACTTACACAACAACCATATGTTAGGGGCTATAGCCCCTGTAAACCACTTGTGATATTTTTGGTGAGTATTGCAGAAAGGAAAGCTGATTTTTACTGCTACTAATTTACATTTTCTAAGAGTGTTTTCGTTTTGTTTTAATTCTGTTTTGTGTGATTTAGACACTTTTAACACCCCTTGTTTAATTGTACAGTTTCATTTGACTTTTAACCTGTATCATCATTATGAAATGTGTTAAAACTTCGATGTTCAAACATAAACATAACCCTCGCACTTTACGCCAAATGACATCTCTAAAACGTAACAGTCAACAAGTATCCAGCGGAACCATGCTCCCCCCGGCCATTGCGGGTCTGAAGATGAATTTGTGACACCAAATAAGAAAAAGATAGCTACCAGTCGTGTTGTTCAGCCAAGGAGGTATGTTCTTGATACTGATCAACTTTGTCAGCAGAATAAATATCAATATCTATCCGAGCATAGCTACGCGTCAACGGCTAACGTGGAACCTATCAACGATGACATGGATGAGTGCAGCTCTATCAATGTCCCTAAGCAAGAGAAACTTCCCCCAATATTTATTCACGATGTGAACAATCATCAGGAAATAGTCAAGGACATCCAGCAAAATGTTAAAACGAGTTTTCCACAGAATTGAAAGGGCGCTCCTTGAAAGTAAATCTACAAACTATCGATGACTTCCGAAAACTAACTGCTTTCTACAATCAATCACATGTCAAATACCACACTTTTCAAACCTGGTACGATAAGAAACTCGAAGTGATAATTAGGAACGTTCCCTGCTCTCTGTCTGAAGAATAAATAACAACCGAACTTACGTCAAGCGGTTTTCCGGTTCACAAAGTTGTTCGCCTACTAAACAAAAACAAGCAGCCTATCCCCCTTTGCGCCGTTTCCTTGGAAAATAATGAAAAGGCCAACGATATATTTAAATTGGACAAGCTTTGCTTCACTATAGTAAGGGTCAAAGCCCTTAACCCCACGGTAATTTTTTTTATTTTTTTGTTGTAAAATTATGTTTTTTTGGTCTAGTATGTAAAAATAAACAAATACTTTCATATAATGTTTGATGAAAAAAAATTTCGCAAATTTGTTATTGATGAAAATGTTAACGGGACTTAAAAGTCCCATTGGGTATTTAAGTACGCTCTAAAAAAAATTACTGTGGGGCTCAAAAGTCCCTTTGGCCAGTAATTGAAAAAGATTGTGCTATAAAAAGATCCATAAAAGGGTAAAAATAACAACAATAACTTTATTCAATTATTTGTTATATTTTACAATATAATAAAGTTAAGATATTATATAAAAACAATTTCACTTTTCCCTTGTCAATTTTCAGTAGTCACACAAGAATAAGAAATATAACATATTGTTCATGTCAAAAATTACTAATACAAATTCTACTTCAGATACTTCAAACTCTAGTTCTAAAACTCATGGAATTCCTTGAAGCAGTTCTTTTTCTCGTTGAGGCATAAGTGAACTTTGCACATATTACAAATGGAATAAGGGCGCGGTTCGATTTTCTTTTTAGAACATACCTTGCACCGACCTCTCTTATCTTTGAAGACCAAAAAGTGGACCCCTCTGTTCCCAAGTCTAACATCATTTGGAGTAGACCAGTCACAATTTTTCGCCCTTTTTGGCTGACTAGCCTGAATGTCTACCAAGCTACGCCTCTTTGGTATCTCAGAGGATTTTTGCCTTTTGGCCATCAACCCTTGAGCTACCGCTCGGCGGTAATCAAGAACATTCATTTTTGGGAAGAGACTATTGTAAATTACGTAGGAGTTCACAAAAGCAATATCCAAAAGACCCCAAAAAAGTATATATGCCACCATTTTCTTGACCGCCGATTGACACAGTAATATTGGCACATTTGATCTGCAAGATCTACACCACCCATATGGCAGTTGTAATCTTTTACAACCTCTGGACAATTTATGTTGAGTTTTACTCCTGTGCTGCTAGTCCGTTTGACGTTAGACTTTTCTATTCCATAATGATTCATCAATTGTGTCGAATCATTGTCATTCATAGATGTTGAGATTAGGTGATTACCAGCAGCTAAGGGTTGATCAATGTCAGGCACTGATACTGAGGGTAGGTCATTGCCGACCACTGAAATTGAGGGCTGATCATTTTCAGGCACCGATAAGGATGAGGAGAGGTCATCGACTGCTGTTGAAATTGAGGGCTGATCATTTTCAGGCACCGATAAGGATGATGATAGGTCATTGACTGCTGTTGAAATTGAGGGATTATCATTATCAGGCACCGATACTGATGAAGGGCTGTCATATCCACTCACTGAAGTTGAGGGCTGATCATTGTTAACCACTGAATTTGAGATTATATTGGATCTGTCAATAGACGTAGAGTTTTTAACATCAGATCTTATTCTTGCTGCTTGAATGTTTGTAGATTGGTCTGAAATAATACACTAATATTAGCAGGCTACTAATGAAATGTATACTTTGCATAAGAAAATTTAAATTAACACAACACATAAGCATTGTATTGTCATAAAAATATTATAATGGCAGAAGTAATCTGTTATGTACACTTTTCTACTGATGAACATATATGCCTACTTATAAACATATACAAATATGCGTACCTGATATTCCTCTTTGAAATATTTTATCAAAATTGTTGTCGAAATTGGGCTCATCATCTTCGCTTTCTGTGTCTGTTAGACCAGGATTGTCAGGGATATCTTCAAATTCAACTCCCAAATATGTTTCAATTTCTTGATCATTCAGAGTAAAATAGCTCATTTTTCCCTAAAAAAAAACATGTCATGGTCAAAACTATGTTTACAGCCTATTTGATAAATTAAATAAATAAATATAAAATAAATCTGATAATAAATGGGCTTATAGATAATTAGGTAACCATACCAAATATGAGAACTCAGAAAAAGGTTGTCATAACAACCTTGGCCTGTGTGCCCGATGGGACATAAAAGTCCCACTAACTATTTATCAAATAATTTATTTTGTATGTCATCAATGACATTACAGAACCACTAAATCATGTTATAAGTGTTGTAGGATAAGAAAAATAACATAAATATGAACTTACCTAGTGTATTTCACCATAATATTTGGAGATGAAAAGCAGCATCAACACACGTGTTAATCATACATGTACCATGACAACCAAACACATGTTGGGAATATCAGTGCTGCCAAAATCATGAAATAACATCTCTAAAATTCCCACAAACAAGGGACTTGCCAGTCCCGATGGTCAATGACGTGGTGTTTCCTTCTCAATGTAAAATAAACAGAGTTTTACTGAACGGGACTTTTAAGTCCCGTTGGACGTTAAAGGGTTAAAAGAAAATCACGTTAAATCCCCCAATACACCCTTTGCCAACGCTACGGGCATACGAGAAACTTTTGCAAACTTGACCCAAGGTGCGTTAAATGTGCAGCGCAGCATCATTCCTGCGTCTGTCCTAACAAAACGATTGACGTTCCAATCTGTGTAAATTGCGGGGGACGTCATACAGCAAATTACAGAGGCTGTAAGTCTTATCAAGATATTAAAGAAAAGTCATTAAAGAAAACCAATCCTCATTTGAACTCGAGAACTGTAAATCCTGTTGGCGCTCCAGACGACAAAAATAGTTCAAGTAAACAGCCCGCCATTCCTGATGTATGTTCCCCATCACTTTTCCCTGCTTTGAATTTGAATGATAATAACGACTGCAGTCAATCTACTGCTCCCAAGAAAGTTAAAACTCCTTATGCAAAAGTTGCTGCTAAAATACATTCAGAAACTATGCCTTCTGAATCAAAAGACGAGAGTAACTATGTAGTTCATTCTTATCGCAAAATTTGGAGAAAATTATCTTGGATATCGTTAAATCGTTTATGCCTGTTGTGAAAAAAAATATAAGTAATGTTATTAGCTCAGTTCTTGCCAATGGATCAGTTTAATCAACCTTATATAAATAACTTAACACTCCTAAATTGGAACGCAAATGGCCTTCGAGACAAAAGGGAGTCTTTTATCTCATTCCTGGCCAGGCACAATATTATTGACGTTGCATGTATTACTGAGACTCATTTAATAAATACTGTACGCTTTAAAGTCGGTGGCTATTTATGTTTTAGGGAAGATCGCCAGGACCCTGTGGGGTAAGGTGGGGTTGCAATTTTGATTAAAAGACAAATTGCTCATCACCAATTATTTTTACTACGATTTCTCACTTTAGAAGCTGTTGGGGTAAATTTATTTCTTAGAAGTGGAATTTCCCTTCATGTGTTTTCGGGGTATAAATCCCCAAATAGACGTATACACCCGCAAGATTTACAAAGTCTCTTTTCTGTTAACTGTTCAACCGTTGTCTTGGGTGACCTCAACTGTAAAAATCGCATTTGGGGCTGCCGAGCAACAAATCCTAACGGGAACCGACTGTTTCGGTATATGTAAGAGACTAACATAATTGTTTCTGCTCCTGATGAGCCTACCCATTATCCATTCCAGCAAATTTACGGTCCACACATTTTGGATATCGTTCTCCATAAGAATTTCACGGCTCCTGTACAGCAACAAGTCTTACCAGAACTGGACTCTGACCATTCACCGGTCGTGATAAGTTTCTATACTCACCCTCAAATAGATCTAGGACCTCCAAGATTAGTTATTGGAAAAATAGAATGGGATCTATTCTATTCAAAATTGGACGAAATTCTTGTATTGGATGAAAACTTACAAGGACCACCTGAAATTGACGATGCTGTCCAAAGGTTCATTTCTTGCATACAGGATTCTGTGAGAGCATCAATTCCTTGTCCTTTCAGGCAAAAATCTTATGGCTACCTACATCCGCCTTTGAGAATATTGCAACTTATAAGGGTAAAGAATAGAGTGAGACGACACTGGCAGAGCTCAGACTGCCGATTATCAAAAGGCAATGGAACGAACTTTCTAGACGAGTAAAACACGAATTTGCACAACATAGGATAGAAAAATATAAGGATTACGTCGCTGATATTCATCCCAATGATCCAAATATGTGGAAAGCTACCAAACGCATTTTGCGTAATCGTCCGTTAATTCCTACTTTAACTCAGAACAATACTGTTTATGAAAGCGATCCGCAGAAGTGTAATTTACTAGCCGATTTCTTTGAGTCTGCATTTACTCCGAACGAAGTAATGGATGAAGATATTGCTGGGATCGTGCAGGAATCTGTTACTTCCACTTTTTTGTCTGCTGAATTACCGGTTAAGTATGTCACAAAGTCGGAACTGAAAAACATAATCACAAAATTGTCAAAACGCAAATCACCGGGCCACGACCTTATTCCGAACTTGATTTTAGCAAATTTTACTGATAAGGCTTTTGTAGTTTTAACTCAAATAATAAATGCCTGTTTATCAAAAGGTTATTTTCCATCAACTTGGAAGCATGCAGAAGTAATAGTATTTCACAAACCCAATAAACCACAATAAGATTCCCCTTCTAGTTATAGGCCAATCAGTCTCTTGCCAATCTTATCAAAAGTTTTCGAAAAAGTAATTTCAAAAAGAATTCTGAATTATGTTGATGAATGTGAAGTAATTCCCCCCAATCAATTTGGATTCCGCCTGAAACATTCCACTGTACATCAAATTCAACGCATCTCCGAAACAATCGTACACGGGTTTGAAAGGAAAATCCATTCTGCTGCTGCATTTCTAGACATAGCACAGGCGTTTGATAAAGTCTGGCATAAGGGTCTGATTTTCAAAATGGTTGAACATGGATTCCTTCGGTACTTACTGAACATTATAAAATCTTTTTTGAGTAATAGGACTTTTTGTGTTCGAATTAACTCCTCTGCTTCTTCAATTCGGCCGGTTAGAGACGGAGTACCGCAGGGATCCATACTAGGACCTCTGCTCTTCAACATATATTTATCAGATATGCCAGAACCTGAAGATGCAACATTAGCACTATACGCTGATGACACAGCTATTATTTGTCAGAGCTCAAACATTGATGAAGCTGTGCATCCCTTCAGGCATCAATCGATATCCTAGTTCATTGGTTTGAACAATGGCGATTCAAACTAAACCCCGGAAAGTGTGAAACAAAAATATTCTCTTTAAAGAAGTACAATCCACCTCACCAAATCCACCTACATGGGGTTTTCATTCAGTGGAACCCAGATGACCAAGCTGTCAAATATCTCGGTGTATGGTTGGATAAAAAACTAAACTGGAATACACATGTAAATAAGAGATTAACTCAAGGTTATGCTCGATTAGCACAACTATTTCCATTACTAAATAGAAATTCATCGTTGAAAGCTGAATGCTCTGTTTTGGTCTACAAATCTATTCTGAGACCGTTAATTTTATATGCCTCTCCTGTTTGGGGTTTATCCCTTTCGCAGAAGAAACTTCAACGAATCCAAGTGTTTCAGAACAAAATTTTGAGAATCGCAATAAATGCGCCCTGGTTTCTGCGAAATAAACATATACATGAAGAACTTGGAGTATGCCTAGTTAAAGACTTTATTACGAATTGTAGCCGGTATTTCATAAATGCGCTTGGAACTGTTCCCGGTGCACAGACTTTCAACATTGGACAACCTACTCATAACAGAAGACTAAAGGCCAGACTTTTCCAAGATATCATTGATATAATGGTCTAATGGTTAAAATTCTTGTTCTTATCTTTTATTTTATTTTCTCTTTCTTCCATGAACACTTGCTCATTATTTTAGTGTTATGTTTATTAGCGAATTTCCCCTATAGGGAAGAAGCTATTACCGTAGTCGGCATGGTAAGACCTAGGCCCGGGACCATGATAACTTTTCGTTTTGAGGTCCCCAGACCCCAAAAACACCATTCGTTCAAAACTATATATATATATATATATATATATATATATATATATATATATATATATATATATATATATATATATATGTGTGTCCGTGAGCACGATAACTCTCGTAAAAATTATCCGATTTTGATGAAATTTGGTATAAACGTGTAAAGCAACATTTATGACTTTAAGTTCGAAAACCAGCCAGATCGCTTTATCCGAAGGGGTATTTTGGGGGGGTTTTGTACCCCAAAAATGGGTTTTTTGAATTTTTTACATATAATTTTCGAAATAGTCAAATTTTAGTTTTTACCATTTGATTCAGCTTAAAAAAACACGCAATTCGGTATTTTGATCATTTCTCTACGTCAATTGGTTACCGAGATATTGAAAGTGCTAAACACAGTACGTTGTCTAATGTTATTCTTATGGAGGAAAAGAAAAATTTTATATCTCGCTTATTTATGAACATATACTGACAAAACTTGGTATACGGCTTCATCTGGTTGTGAACCATTGATATTTGCTAAAAAAAACAATTTTTTGCCAAAGGCTCCCGTAGCAGCAAACCTGCGTACTCAGCCCCATGTTATTCTTATGGAGAATAAGTAACGTGTTATCTCCCTTAATTATGAAAATAAATTAATGAAATTTGGTATGTGGCTTTACCTAAATGAGTTATATTGATATTTGTATAAAACCCCATTTTTTGTTTTCCTTCCTTCAGCAAACCTGCATACTCATCCGCCATGTTATTCTTATGGAGAATAATTAAAATGTCACAAATCGTTTATTTATGAATGTATATTGATGAAACTTGGTATGTGGCTTTATGTGGTATTAATATACATATATATGCATTGGAAATTCGCTGAGTACGCAGGTTTGCTGATACGGGGGTATTTTGTTTTTGTTTCCTGGTGACTCCAGTTTAGAGCGAACCAACTACTGTTATTAATATGTTAAAGCTATATTGTTATGCATTCTGTGTATGATGTAAACATTGAACCGGAAATAAATCTATTAATAAAAAATTTAAAAAAATACTTGTGATATTTAATGACAACCGTGACAGCGTGGACACACACTTAAGGCGGTCACACACTTTTCACAAACACACCTGAACATTCGGCCGAACATTCTCCAGAACATTCGGCCGAACATTCTACCGAACGTTCACTGAACGTTAGCCTGTTTGAAGCTCCCACACTTATCGCGAACACCCACCGAACATTCGGGCGAATGTTCGAGCGAACGTTCCCTCAAAAATATTGAATACATTTTATTACCTGTTGGCGCATTGTCCGTCGCGTCCAACGAGCATTGTCGTGACAAAATGGACGACTCTGCAGATAATGTCACTGTTGTTGCATTTACAGTCGTGATGTATTTAATTATAATAGGAGTAAAATTTAGTCGTGTAGAAGAAACCAACGAAAATATGAGAAGCCATTTTTCCCGAAGTAAAAATATAAAATATAAATATATATATATATATATATATATATATATATATAGCTGATATATATATACATATATATATATATATATATATATATATATATATATATATATATATACCAGCTATATATATATAAATGCTGCTTGATCTACTCCAACTGTTTGAACTGAAAACAGTTCCCACAGGTCAAGATATTCTGCGTTAAGTATACGTGGGGTCCCATTTGATCTAATCCCATTTGGTATAAAAGTTTATTTGTGTTGACCCAGATAGTCTAAAAATGGGGGGGGGAAATCTGATATTAAAATTGTCCCAATAAAAAAGGTCTAAAGATTGTCCAGACAGTCTCATTTAGTATAGTAAAGCCCAGCAAACAAGGCAGTGCTTATAGGGTTGCTTTAGACCTAGTGGGACAGTTTCGTGATCATTTAGAACTTATGGGACGATCTTAAATAGCATTCTTCCCATAAAGTCTAAATCCCTCAAGGTATAATTTGCTCGGGATGTGCGAAGTTTGTACCTATTATAGGTACAAAAACTGAACATATTGGATGTAACCACTCTTGCAAAGATTCCTTTTCTAACCTATTCATTCCTCACGTCACGGTTAACATCCATTTGCATCCATTTTTTCTGGTGTTTATGCCGTTTCTAATTTAGTGCCACTGATACTTAAATTATTAAATATATATATACCATTCAGAAAAGTTTAAATCTTCATATTGGTTGTCTTTTGTTAATATAACCAAATTGTCTGTTTACCTAGTTATATCCAAATCATTGCGGGCATTGCGGTTATAGGTAAAGTCCATTTCAAGCCTTAAAGTAAATTAAGTTATAGCCTAATGTAAGAAGGGGAAGAGGCGCCGGGGTTTTGTTTTACAAAACGCTGGTTCAGGTACCTTTTGCTTAAATTTGCTGTGGTTTTGGGTTTTTTTTAGTTTACAGTTTTTTTACAAATTTAAAAGAGTTTTTAGCGAATTTCCCCTATAGGGAAGAAGCTATTACCGTAGGTCTCATGGTAAGACTTAAGCCCGAGACCATGATAACTTTTCGTTTTGAGGTCCCCAGATGCCAAAAACACCATTCGTTCAAATTTTTATATATGTATATATATATATGTGTCCGTAAGTACGATAACTCTCGTAAAAAAGGTCCGATATTAATAAAATTTGGTACAAATATGTAAAGTACTATTTATTTGAACGAGTTCGAAAACCAGACAAATCGCACCATCCGAAGCGGGGTTTTGTGGGGGTTTTGTACCCCAAAAATGGGTTTTGTGGAGTAATTATCATTTAATACATGTAATTATCATTTAAATCAAATTTTAATTTATACCATTGAATTCAGCTTAAAAAAACAAACAATTTGGTATTTCGATCATTGCTCTACGCCAATTGGTTACTGAGATATTGAAAGTGCTAAACACAGTATGTTGTCCAATGTTATTCTTAAGGTGAAAAAGAAAAATTTTATATCTCGGTTATTTATGAACATAAACTGACGAAACTTGGTATATCGCTTCATCTGGTTGTGGTTTGTTGTTGTTTGAACAAAAAACTAATTTTTCGCCTATGGTTCCCGTAGCAGCAAACCTAGGTACTTGGTCCCCATGTTATTCTTATGGAGAATAATAAAGATGTTATAGCTTATTTATGAATGTATATGGATGAAACTTGGTATGTGACTTCAGTTAGATGAGTTCTATTGATATTTGCATAAAAACCCATTATTTTGTGTTCCTTGTTGCAGCAAACCTACGTACTCATCCTTAATGTTATTCTAATGGAGAATAATGAATATTTTAAATATCGCTTATTTATGAATATATTTCTTATGAATTCTGGTAAGAGGCTTAATGTGTTATTAAGACATATATATTCATTGGAAATTCACTGAGTACGCAGGTTTGCTGCGACGGGGGTATCTATTACTTTGAGCACACCCAATGCAACGATTCTGACCAATACCCAATCGCCTGATAATGGAAGCAATCGATAAAAAAATTTGCTTGGTAGTTTATTTATATTTTGTTTTGATTAGTACCCTTCCTATTCTTACTCTTTGCTTTGGCTAAGTCAAGTCAGTAGTTGAAGTTTTAAAACACTGTAACTAACCTCAAACCTCAAACTTAATTTTAAAGATTTCAGTTTTAAGTGTAATGAAATAGGATTATTTTTGACAATGATAGATAATATTCAAGGTTCATACGTGTCTAAGAAAATAAGCAAAGTGCGATGGAAACCAGAAACTGGCTTAAATAGCGAAACTTTTGTAACCGGCAGTTGGGACGATGAAGTAAGCAGGCTTTATTTTTCTCTTAGGCACTATAAATGGGCCTAAGTGAGAAACAGTATGATCATGTTTTGTGTGTTGATTTATTTTAGTACTATTTACGTACAGTGTATATTTCCCACTCTAGTACAGAACCCCTTCATTGGGGCCAAGTTAACCAGCTGGATCCCGAGTTTTACGGCCTTGCGAATAGGGTTACCATATCACCGGATTTCCCCGGAGGTTACCGGATTTTGAGGATAAAAATATCGCTCCGGGGAATTTCCGTGAATAATTTAAATTCTCATTTTGAAAATGTTTCTAAAAATGCGGTTTATAATGCAAATTTTGAGTTTAAATCTTATCTGTGAACGAAAATATATTTAGGTTTGCAACTTTATACCGTCATGCAACAATTGTCAAAGCTAAATATCCTGTCTCCTATAATAACTGTAACCTCTATTTTTTTTACTTTTTGGCTTTATTTTGGCGGGAAATATCATATCGTAAACTTTCACATTCACATATATTTGCTGTTATTGAACATGCAAAATCAGTGTGAAGTCTTATGGCTCTCTGCAGTTTAGTAAGCTATAAATACTGAAAAGTATTTACTCACACTGAATTTGGGAACTGTAGGCATTTAAAATTAGCAAATAATTTGATTTTACTATGCTAAAAAGCGTTAAATGTATTTTTTAATAGGTACATGATATTGAACATTTTTCCTGGGGGGGGCACCCCTGTACTCTCTGAACCTTCCGTATGGGGTTATTAAGTTACAAAATATCTTTTTTATCAGGGGTCGCCAGCTAAAATCTCTTTTTTCCACACTATCATATGGCAACCCTACTTCTGACCTACCGCAGTAATTATCAAAGTAACTAAGCAGCTTAGGTAGAATAATTAGTTTATTAGTTTACACAATATTTTACTTACTGTGCTGTACTAAATTGTGTATAGTAATTCATATAGCATGTTGTTACAAACAGTTACATAAGGCGGTTTTGTCAGAAATTGATAAAAAACAACAGCTTATTCAAGCCAAATTACTAATAGCTCCAACAATTGCAATGCAAAATAAAATATACTTTACTAAAAGAAAGGCAGTATTCTGCTGCATAACTTATATCGGTACTTTGGTATTATACGGATGCCACTATTTTTGGAGGTTAAATTTTACCGGATACAAAGGATAACTACATAATTCGAAAAAACGTACTTTTATTGACTTACTGTACAAATTTTACATCATTCTGATGAGCGGTCTTTGTGTTGTGCCTCCCAAAAGACAGCGATGTCCGCTAGGATCGTGTTGAATGCGTCGCCGCCGCTAGCAGCCACACCCGATCGCCACATGTACTCCGCCAAATATACAGCGCGCTGCAGCAGTTATGTTAGGATGGGTTATCATAAAAATACGTACGGTTTCCTCTTCATTTCGAGGTAAATCCCACACCAAAAGAACGTCACTCCTTATGAAAACAAATGTAACGTAGTCACGGCAATAAATCACTCATGACACTGACCCAAGATACAGGCGGTGACAGGTGATGCGCGCGCTCCGGTCAATGACCTGACCTTGGCCTATTTGGAGGGGGTTTGGCGGCCTGAAGTATGACTCATCAGGTATAATTCGATTTGTAACAAAACAAGGAAAGTCCTACAATCATTTTTATGATAACCCATCCTAACATAACTGCCGCAGCGCGCTGTATAAGGGTGGCATCCGTATAATACCAAAGTACCCTTATATCAAAATGTTATATTCAGCGTAATTAAAAGTATACAATAGACACCCTCTTAACCGCCCTCCATGGAACTGAGCCCTGGGTCAGATAACTGAAAGGGAGATTGATACTCCCGTTGCAGCAAACCTGCATACTCAGCGAATTTCAAATGGTACTTCACTAAGTCATGAAGCCACTTACCAACTTTAATCAAAGCATATTAATAAATAAGCGAGATATGACATTTTATTTATTCCCATAAAAAAAACATTATGACTGAGTATGCAGGTTTGCTGCATCAAGGACCACAAAATCTGGTTTTTATACAAATATCAGTGGATCACCTCCAGATGAAGCAACATACCAAGTTTTATCAATTCATGTATAAACATGCAAGATATAACACGTTTATTACCAGTGAACTATTAGCATCCTTTGGAAAGTGAACTATTAGCATGACCCGCACGGTGAAACTTAAGGCCGGGACCACCATAGAAGTTCCTAACGTGACCCCCTGAACATGTTTTGGGGGGTCGTTCAAAATGTTATATATATATATATATATATATATATATATATATATATATATAGAGACATATATATACATTCATATGTGTGCATGCACTCTAGCGGTCACATTTTTTGTCCGATTAACTGCAAATTTGGTAGGGACGTTCCTTTCTGTAATCAGTTGGACAAGTTCGTTGGGCAAAACAATCGGAAACCTCTAAACCCTTTTATTAAGGATTAATCTTTCAAATTTCCGAGTTTTTGGGCCCTAAAAGGGTCAGAAAAGCCCCGGATGTAAAATTATCGCATGTAAAAAGATGGGAATTAGTGAGGCGAAAGTTTTAAGCTCTCTCTCGTCATTCTAGCATAAGTATTTACCGAGTTATTAAAGAAAATGTGTTTTGACTAAACACAGTACTTTGTCTTATGGGGGTTTTACACTAGAAAAGCCTGGTATTCCTTTGTTAGAGTACTTTTATCATCCCCAGCAACTCACGCCGACTTTCAAGCCTGTCTGGACCTTCTCCTAACATTATAATGCGCAAAATTGTATTCCCAGCATTGCAGGTAAATGAAACCAGGAGCATCAGAACAGCCAAAAAATCATTGTTTTCAGATTTTAATCAAAATTGGAATACATGTATGTTTTTACTCATATTTTGAGTTTTAAACTTTTTTTGTGTAAATTCACTTCCCTCACGTCAGCGTGCTGCGTGCGAACTCGTTCTCCATAAGAATAACATTATAGCTGCTGAGTACGCAGGTTTGCTGCCATGGGGACCATAAAAAATGAGTTTTGTATGCAAATAGCATTAAAACCCAACCATATAAAGCCACATACCAAGTTTCATTAATAAATGTTCATTAATAACTGAGATATACAATTTTACTTATTCTCCATAAGGTTAACATTGGACAACGTACTGTGTTTAGCACTCTCAATATCTCGGTAACCAATTGACGTAGATCGATGACCAAAATACCAAACTGTTTGTTTTTTAAGCTGAATTTAATGGTGTAAACCAAACTTTGGGTTTCAAAAGAATTATATATAAAAAGTTCAAAAAACCAATTTTTGGGTACATAACCCCCCTAAAACCCCCCTTAAAGTAGAGCAACCTGTCTGGTTCTCGAACTCATAAAAATAGATACTGCCTTACACGTTTCATCCAAGTATACCACAAGTACACTATACCAAGTTTCATCAAGATCGGACCATTTTTACTAAAGTTATGGGGCCTACGGACACACAAACACACACATATATATATATATATATATATATATATATATATATATAGGCCTATATATACCTATATACATATATTGAATTTGAACAAATGGTGTTTTTGGCATTTGGGGGCCTCAAAACTAAAAGTTATCATGGTCCCGGGCGTAGGTCTTACCATGCTACCTACGGTAATAGCTTCTTCCCTATAGGGGAAATTCGCTAAAACAACACCTGGGTATTACCATATTAAGCACTAACAATTATAAAACTTAAACAACAGTTAACAAATAGATACCAAAATGCAACTCTTGCTAAAGATTTTTAACTGTACGGTATCGGGACGTCAGCTGCGGTGGCGGTCATTAATCATTTCCTGGAAAGGGGTCATTTAAAGTGAGGATGGTTAAGAGAGTGTCCACTGTACTGGTATTTATATACTCAGAGAAACATGAAAAAAACACTTGCACGTCGCTACAACCATGCGGCAATGGGTCATTAGTGCACAGAGCCTATGGCTCGGTCGCACCTATGCCGTGATGGAATCCTACATATTAACTTTATTTGGAGTTCATATGAGTTTCTACACCACATGAAAGTACAAGGTTCAGTATGTAACTTTAAATAGCCTGTACAAAGACAACAATTAAATACTTTTTCCAGGTGATAAAAATGTAGGTTGCACCTCATTTGTCCCCTCTCTAGCTGTTATCTACAGCTCAGGTTAAAGTTTCAAAGTAAATCTGAAATAAGCTCTAGGGTCATTCCATACCACAACATCCAGTGGTGTGAAACTGACGAATATAAATTAACATTATGTGTCAATGAACCAGCTTACTGATTTTTTATGTAACCTAGTTAACTTAGTATGGGGCCCATTTATAAGTTTGCAATTCCTAAATGTGCTAATTTATTTTAGCTTCCTTTGGAAGCCCAGTGTAGAATCGCCAAAGTAGCCTACATTTGTAATGACCTTCAAATGTGTACTGATAGGTATTTTAAACCAAGTCTTCTATCAGAGATAGTTTGATATCTTTCTGTAAACATTGTAGGCGAAAGTCGCATTCCCATGCGGTAGTGGACTGAACGCTGAAAGATGCATCCACGACATCCTACATTCAATGTCCTCAGAAATTGTGCAAGGATGTGTACCACACATTTGGCATTTTCTGTAGAATCCAACAGATTGTGTGCAGATGCGTACTTCATATTGTGCTTCTGGTTTTGCCCATGCTATTTGGTCATAAGTTGTGTTTGAGATATGGGGGATAATTTATGTCCTTCAAAACTTTCCAGATTATTATTGGAAAGTGAAAATAATTCAGTTTATGTTTGTCATTGAAAACTAGTGTTTATTCAACAGTAGACCTATGATTTATGGGAGCAGGACAAGTGGAACTTAAGTAACACAATTTAGAAGCAGCCGCCTACTAACACATTTATGATAACTAACCTAGCTTAGTTTCCGCAGTGAGCTGTAAAAATAATGCAAGTAGGTCCCCAATTTTCTAACATAGAAATTGTCTCACTATCATATCAGTTTTCAACACTCTCGTTACTAAAGTGAGGGAATTATTTTACTTATATCGATAGTAATCTCGAATGTATTACTTGTTTACACACCACCTGGGCATGGTCTTGCGTACAACCAGCAGGGAGTAGGTAATGGGAACCCCTGAGCTTCACAGTAATTAACAGTGTTTTTGGGTAGGTACCAGTAGCAGTTATGAAGCTGATTATATCAATGTCACCCCCTTAAAGGAGTTTACTTGCAGTGCCCTTTTTAACTTTAGGTAATGGGATTATCATTAAGATTTCTCACAATATCAATTTGCCTTGGTAATGGGATTATCATTAAGATTTCTCACAATATCAGTTTGCCTATCTTGTTTTCAGGATAATGAAATCACACTTTGGATGTATCCAGTCTTGGAAAACGATGAGGACTTGAGTATTACTCCCTGCAAAGTGTATTCTCACCAATATGGTGCTGATGTCACAGAAATTAAGGTAGGCCTAAATAGAGTACCGTAGTGTAAACCTTTTTTTGTATTACTTGATAATTTTTCTAAACCATTTAATGTTAGACCTCTAATTCTGAAGTAATTTCCTAAGTATACAAAAAATAAAGGTTCCCTAGTTAATTAAGTTATTATAATTGCTGATACTAGTGTTACCGGTAGCCATTATTATTTTTCCCAATGGCTTACCATGGTAACTCAGGGTTTTACCGAAACAGAGCAAGTTGTTCCCGCCAATTCATGGTAAATATCTTAAGATAACAAACTGCATTAGGCTTATAGAAAATCTGGCCTCTTGATCGCTAAACATTGGCTGTAAATGATGATCAAATGGAGTAAAAGCCTATTGGCCGTAAATGATAATCGGATCACTTAATATCAGCTGTACCTAAATTAACATTTAACCGTTCAATATCGATAGTAAACGAACGTGCCACGTGATAATGGACATAAATGATGAATGGATTTTGGTCAAATGACATCGTAACAGGATCTTCTTGAAAGTTGGGAGAGCACGTGCCTCCCGACATGATGCCTGTGGTCATGACAGTACCAAGGTGATCACAGGGATTTTCCAGGCGTTGTAGGCTACTAATTTAAAAACACGTTTTAGGCTACTTTTAAGCGCTTTAAAATCTTTTTTACCTCGGGCAACTAACCTGGATAATCTGAGATATTGGTGATTCTAATCACTCTAGTCTAGATAAACCAACTTTTTTCTTCATTATATTGGGCTAATTACTCAGGTTTGCAGCACTTAGGACCACAACAAATTATATTTGTATGCAAATATTATCACTTTTCAAACATATCTTTATACATATCTTCAAAACATATCTTTGATACGTATGAAGTTTGATCAAATACGATCATATGAAATAAGCGAGATGTAAAATTTGTTATCCTCCATAAAAATGACATTGGCCAACATCCTACGCTATATTTTATCATTTTCAATATCTCTGCAATGGATTAACGTAGAACAAACATTTAAAACAAACATTTAAAAATCAAAATATTTTGCTAGATTTATTGGTAAGTACAAATGCAATAGCCTATTTGAGATATTATGCAAAAAACTAACACTGTGAAACTGTGTGGGCTGGTTTTGAAATTAGGCCAGTCAAAATATGATCTCAGGCAAATTGCTTCAGAAGCGTTTTTGATAGAATGCATATCCATAATTTCGGTATTTTAACATATCCAAAATCCTACCATGGGAAAACCCCTAAATCATGTATTGAAAATGGCGGCTCTTTCCTATTCATTAAGTATAAAAATTGAATAAATAAGACGCTTCGTAATTTATAAATATTACTGACAAACACTAAACACTTAGTAGACCTTAATTTGATTTGAATAACTATATTTTACTACAGGTAAGTTATACTACGGGTACAAAACCTACCTTAAACGGACAATCGAGCCAAAAATGGCAGCCCGTCAAAGTTTTAAATTCAAATTTAGAGAATTTGTAATAAATCTGATTATAACAATAGCAAAATTTAAAACTACACTTTTCTATTTTTTAATTTTTTAATTTTATAAGCTTATATTATTTTAGGTTATATAACGAAAACGTTGAGTCGATTTTGATCATACTGATAATATTGATTGTAAGCTGTGCTTCATCGACATTATTATAATTACTGTATTACAAATAATATTTTATGTAATTTGTTATGTTATTATTTTCCAAAGTTTTAATCATATTATAATGGTATTTCCTAAGCAGAATTTACAGAGTCACACTATCCTGCCAAGTAGAAATTGGACTTTTACAACAGGAGGACGAGATTTGTCTAGATTTTGCATTCAGAAACACAATTGTAATGTTCTAAAAACAATGGCCAACAGCCAACTAATAAAGACACATCAAACTACCCACAATGGAAATGACTTTAAATGATAGTGACTACTGTTGTGAAAACTGTAAATATACATACAAATAATCATTAGGTTGTAGTTCAAATAAATGATTTTATTATTTACTTGCTTAATATAAAAGTCTGAACGCACTACGAGGGCCTAATTATAAAGCTACTCATTTGAATCAAAGTAAATGTCTTAAATAACTGAAACGTTGTCAAACCCACTGATCTAACACTCCCCGCAATTTGTTGCAAACGGCAAGCTGTTTTGTCTAAATCCACGTCATATTGTTATGCATTTCGTCTTACAGGGACAATGAATAATTTTCAACAGCCATTCTGGCGCTGGTGGCAAATCAGACATTTTGGGGTGATAGAAATTATATTGAATGAACCAATACTTTTCTGTAGCATATAGATAAGTTTCATTATACCTCCAAACACTAACCTGATAGTTGGTCCAGTTTAAATTTGATAATTTTCATCAATGTTATAATCAGATTTATTTCAAATTCTTTCAAAGGTATTTTATTTTAAACATTGGTGGGCTGCAATTTTGGCTGGAATGTCCGATTAAGGTCGAGATTGTGGCAATGAGTTGACCTAACCAAGACAGTTAAAATGAGCTATATGTTGACCTGTGCTGATGCTAAAACTTTCTTAACTTCCTCTGGGGGACGTCACTGAAAAATAATAAAATGGCTAAAACCTGTAATAAAATATAGTTATTCAAATCGGATAAGATCTACTGTACGTACTAAGTTTTTAGTGTCTGTCAGTGACATTTATAAAATTACGAAACGACTTATTTATCAAATTTGTATTCATAATGTTTAAGGAAGACCAGCCATTTTCAATCCACGATTTAGGGTTTTTCCCATGGATCTTAACGGATTTTGGATATGTTTAAATACACAATTTTTTGATATAAATTCGATCAAACATGCTTCTGAAGCAATTTGTCTGATGTTGAAGGGTTTTTGTCTTAGTTTGGCTGGACTTAATTACCTATCAAATTAACAAACAATTTTCGAACACATTTTTCAAATTTTCTCCCCCACCCTTTATCCTGGGTTCTTAACTCAAAATGTTTGTTTTGTTGCTCTATAAAATGTTTGGAATGGATTCTCTGCTTCAAAAATTTAAGAGTGAAAGATACAAAAAGTATTTTTTTAATAACAACAATTATTTCATATTTTATCTTAGTTGAGGACTCTAATTATTAGGCTAATATAGGCATCTGTCTATTATCACATGTGATATACATATCTCACCAGTTATTCTCTCTAAGATGTCCTTGCATGTGAGACTGATCAATAAATGTCTAGCTTGCTCATGTGTTTTTTCTAATTCTTTGGCAGTTTGTTGACACCAGCCATTTCCTGGTGGCTTCGTCGCTGGGCAGTGTGGAGCTATTGAAGGTGGTAGACCGCACTCAAGCTAACTCCACACACTTCTCCTCCGTTTGCCGCTGGGACAAACTTCATTT
The DNA here is from genome assembly GCA_963675035.1 of Allygus modestus. Classification (NCBI taxonomy): domain Eukaryota; kingdom Metazoa; phylum Arthropoda; class Insecta; order Hemiptera; family Cicadellidae; genus Allygus; species Allygus modestus. Next base: position 341,868,600 of record OY776111.1, read on the forward strand.
CTTTCCGTAAGTGTTCCTTTTCTTAGTTACCGTACATTTAATTTATTCTGCAAATAATTTAATTATTTATACAAACGCTAGTTTTTTTATGCTGAGAAAACTATTTTTATTCTCGATTGACCTACTTTTGGAAAAAACTGTATCAGTACTCACTTTGAAAGTAGTTGCATCATTGTTATTATTGATGAATATTTTAGCCTTTGTATATAGCAAATAGTAGAGGTGTGCGGATAGTGGATCTTTAGTTCGGATCGGATAGTTTTCGGATTCGGATAATTACTTTGCCAGTACCGCACGTTACATCGATCTCTAAGAATTACCACATTTTCAAGTTGGAACTTAACATTTTCATTTCCCTTTTAAGATATGAATATACTTACTATATTTCAGCCAGGTAGTTTTATTCAATAGGTACACAAAAAGTGGTTATTATTTTTACAACTGTATCTTTCTGAGTAATTGAAGACCACACATGACCTCACCAGAAAACAGCATGTCTAAATGGAGGAGCAATAACTTATACCAACCTGTATACATACTCAAGAATACTATCTTCTCTGCAGTGAAAAATACAAGAAATATGTTTACTGGATGAGCATGAACTAAACCCTTGTAATTTGGCAACAATGCATTTGTTATTAAATCAGTGATTAAAACCCACTGTCTATGATGTTATATTTGGATAGCCATCGTTCTTACTCTAATTTAAATAGTCTTAAAACAAATAAACTGATAGACTAATGTAAATAATTGAACTGGTTGTAAACAAAAAACATTATTTTATTTATTTTAGAAACTGGATGATAAAAGAATAAAATGTTTATGAATAAACAAAATTTAATAATGTTTTTGGCAATATCACAACTTCAACTGTGATTGTAAACCTTTCATCCAAGGTCGAATAACAAACTACTTACTTGACTTTAGTGGTAACAACAAATTACATGTTAAAAAATAATAATTGTGATTATATAATTTAATAAAAGTAGGCCTAGATTAGGTTACTCAATTTCTATCATTTGATGTCACCATGACTATCATCCTTGTCATTATGATATAACTCCTTAACACGTTCACTGCTGGAAAATAAGTATATACAATTACCTACGGCTAACAATTTTGTATGCCAAAATCACTTACCGTAAACCAGGCTAAATCCGGACACTTTTTTACGTTTTTTAGGTTAAAGTGCCTTTCAAACAACGATGTCACCAATAAAAACCATACCATTGTAAAGTGTGTGTATCATTTACTATATCCCTGTACCTTTCTATGTGTTAGATGTAACTATCAAATAAATAAAAAATAAATAAAAGTGTCCGGCTTAACCTACACAAATGGTCTAAACCCGGACACTGACCTAAATATCATTATAACGCCTAAACTAACCTCTGCTGTCCATAATAGGACCGTATTTTGAGGTTTGCAGATGCCTTTGTACCAGTCAAAGGCTTAAAAATGAAATAAAAAAATTTTAAATGGGTTGGAGATGAATAAAGAGTATTCTTACATCACGTTTTCAGCTGTTTATTCTTTGCAACTAAAATTAAACCAAACAAAGAACCGTAAGGGGAAAAGGCGTTTAAAATTCAGTTTGAAACAAAGAGTAATACTACTTATATATATATTTGTTCAACATGACCAGTGATGACATTTTCTTCCTGTGTGCTGAAAATTGTCTGCTTTCCATGGGGCCCATTATATTTTCCACAGACATGATCACTTATGGTAGATTTAGGCAAAGAATACTTGACACCCACCTAAATAACGTTATAACGTCTAAACTGACCTCTCCTGTCCGTATCGGACGGTGTTTTGAGGTCTGCAAATGCCTTTGTACCAGTCAAAGGCTTAACAATTCAATAAATAAAAATATTAAGTAAATACAAAATATTCTTACGTCACGTTTTCAGCTGTATATTCTTTACAATTAACATGAAACTAAACAAAGAACTATAAGGGGAAAAGGAGTTCAAATGAAACAAAGAATAATACGACATATATATATATATATTTATTTATTTATTTGTTCAACATGATCAGCGTTGATATTTTCTTCCTGTGGGCTGAAAACTGTCTGCTTTCCATGGGGCCCATTATATTTTCCACAGACATGATGATTGATCGCGATCATTGATCATGAGACATGATCATTGATCACGATCATGACCTTAACTTTCCTCCTTTATTGCCTGCTCTAATATCTTGGCTCTTGAATTTTGTTGTTCATCTTGGAGACTGTACAAACAATTTTTCATAAATTAAAAGCACAAATTTTAATAACAATCACAGATAGGTACCGTATCAGGGCCAAACACCACAATGCTGTTATTAGTTACGGCAGGAAATCTGCTTTTTACGTCAGTAACGGCAGACGCTAGTCGCAACAGCCGGCCCAACAGTCATATCCACGGTGTATTATTAGTGTCCGGGTTTGTACTGGAATACTTAAAAGTGATATATTTTTGTAAATATATGTTGTATATAGCTTTAAATAGCATGGCATTATGCGCTCTTAAATTTCGAATAAAAATATGCTTTCGCGACAAAAATCGGACAAACTTGACGAAAACTACATGTCTTAGTTAGACATAAATTTTTTTTCGAAAAGTCGTAAGTTGGTATACCTGCAAAATAAAAAAAAAAAAAACGATCCCACACAGTTCTAACCTATACAGCTGTGTAGAGCGTCTTCTGCTGTATAGGAATGGATAACGATCGACTTAATAACTATGCAGGTTAGTTTAGAAATATTTATGTTTAAAAACATGTACACCGTGTCCGGGAATACCCCCCCTGTCCGGGATTAGCCTGTTTTACGGTACCAAAATGCTGTTCTGAGTCTTGATCAGTATCGCTGATATAAAAAAAGTTTCATTCATGGTCGTCACGTGACATCATCGCTGCCGCTGTTTTTTGTCAGCATGCGCCATATGAGTGTGTCGCTCCGGTGAAGTTGCACAAAAGTCAAAATATTTACACTTTTTTTAGTCAGTAGGCCTATATGATTATATCCTAGCAATGAATTGATCTTCACAAGACGTACTTGCCATTATTGTTCAATATAATGCACCTAATTACACATAGTTACACACTATTTCACAATCGCGACAAAAAACCCTAAGAAGTCACGGAATCCGGCAACGACACCAACATGGCAAAGATTGAGATGTAAACAGATGGCGCACACAGCAACAACCTTTCCCGTCCACGGCTAAGCTCACACTGACTCAATATATTTCAGTTGGAATGGCGCCGACTATTGTCGGCGCGTGCCGCATGGCAACGCTAGCGACGCCGACTTTCGTTGGCACGAGCAGTGAACGTGTTAAAATATCTGTCTGGATGTAGTAAAATACCAAACACATACATATGGTCAGTCAAGAGAAAAACAAGGAAACATTTTAAAATGACAGCCTAATTATTAAAAGACCGGAATCACCGATGTTAAAAAGTAGCAGACATCACAACATAGCCTATTTATTAAAAGACCAGGATAACCGATGTTAAAAAGTAGCAGACATCACAATATACTATTAGGCCTAGCACACCTTAGGCAATGAAACAATGACTCAGCAGGCCTTCTCTGTAAGAGTTAACCAAAAACATCCATGACCAAAGAATTATGACGAAAGAATTTCCTTTGTTTTATAAATTTACTAACTAGTTTGAATTATTGTTGTTAACTAAAAAATAGAAACTTTGTTTAGTTGTCACCGGAATGTAAACATACAACATAACCTTAAAGCTTGCATTTCAGACATTCAGCGACTTCACTATCGGCTTCGGTCTTTTTAAAGAAATTCCTTGTAATGCTATTCTTTTTCGGTTCCATTTTAAAGAAATGAATTTAACAAAATCAAGTAATAAACGAACGATGAAGCCTGTGTAAATAAGTAACAGATAACTAAGCGATACTTTCGTGAATCCGTCGTCGCTGCTTCGCGTCGTCGTAATACACAACGAGCTTAATATATTTAGAGGTCTCATCTGGGGATAAAAAGTGGGGTCTTTTCTTGGAATATGAGAGCTCTAGATGGAATAACCTCGTTGATTATACCGGGAAACTTCCCCGTGGTGAAAGCTATGTAACGCGTTTTGCGCAAGTCAGCAATATTTTACTCAGTGTTTTAAAGGTATTGAAATGGGGAAAACAAATATCAGTAGCGGCAATTTTAAATTTTATTTCATACTAACATTTCTGATTGCATATTGCAACTTTAGATTTACGACTTACTCTATGGGAGCTTGCTCATTGAATCGTGAGATGTTGATACAATCGTATATTGACTATCGACTGAAAATTATCGACTTATTCGCCAGTAATGCACTACTGTTGTCATGTTGTCTGCATCTATCCCGTGAATCTTGAATCGACATCGAGTTGCAATGTTGTATAAACTTGCGATTGTTTACATCAAAAACGTTTGCTGCCGCACATTTCTCTTAATAGACCGTATTAATTCTTTGTTTGCTTCACAATGAGGTATTTACACCTCGTTTTTGCTACAATGATATACGATTTGGCCATGTATCGCGATACGATACATCGCGAATCCACACAAATATCGTATTGATGCATTGATATGTACCGAAACCGAAAAACAAAGTGACAGGCATTGTCTCACGTTATCTTAAACGACGTCGTCACAGTCAAAGCATTTAGTAATGACTAATGGTCCCAACGTATTTATTGTTTTGTTTCTGACTTTTTGTCCTCAGATATACAGTCTATCCGAATAAGTCGGATTTATATTGGACCTTATCGAATATTGAAAAAACCTTCAGAACGGATTCAGATATCCGATCCTATCCGAAACCGAACCGGCTTTTTGGATATCCGCACACCTCTAGCGAAAAGTAAAAATGTCATCTTAGAATTTTGTTACTAGACATCCCATCTCATTTAAAGTGTGACCACAATTCAAATCAAACCGTAATTTGTCTAGCCATCTAAATATCGTATTCAGTACTTACTATTAGACTGCTTCTAACTGTAGAACCTACATTGACGAGCCAATAAAGAGAATTGACAAGCCATTAACCCATTAGCGTAGACATACGAGCTGGTCTCGTTCCTTACTTGTAATTTTATTAACCTGTGAATTGGAGTATAAAATTGGTGTTTTTAAATGGATTATTGGCGTATTTTAATTAAAATATTGTTTTCTTTCAGTTTAGAGAGTCGCATTGGCACACACACAGTAGACATAAGTAAAAATTAGCAAAATCAGTGTTGACCATGTGCAAGTCTCAAAGAATTAACCGATCCCGTCAACTTCCAAGCAAGCCTGCCACCGTTTGTTTTACTTGGGCCCTCCCACCAACGTTGCCACAGACCGGTTAACTCATGGAGAGTTGCACAACTGGACAGTTTTGGTCGTGTGCGGGAATCGAACCCACGAACATCGTATCACCACCTGGCCAAGGTGTTTCCACGACGTAGCCAACTCAGCTAACACGACCAAAGGCATGGCGGCGATATTAAACTTTTTCAGTCAGTCCGCGCCCCTAGCGGATAGAACCGTAGACGCCCGCAGTCATTAGTTACATATTTTGCTACTAGGTTGCAGCACCAATCAATTCCCGTTATAGGCTATTGCAAATCGAATAAAATTACTACCTCAATGGGTTAACGGAGAAAGGAGCGACGAGTGTAAAAAGAGTAAATTAGGAGCGATGAAGATCGGTCAAGTGGATCGGTCGCGCTATGTCGCAGTAGCAAAATGTAAGCTGGTGCACATCAGCCCCTTATAGTTGGTTTGTCACTTGAGTAACCAAAGTCAGTGTTATAGTCACTTTGGTGGTAATGGTGATTCATCTCATTGTTTTAAATATTACCATTGACTACAGATAAGTAGTATTACTGTATAATAGTAGTAGTATAATAATATACTCAATTATATTACTTTAAGTATAACGAAGTTAAACAAAGCTGTAGGAAGCTATTATATTGACAAGTTATCAACTTGGTGGCTGGGAGTTATTTGAATCTTAACATAAAAATTGCTTGGTTTTACCCTGTTACAGCAGCACTATAAGTACATTGTACTGTTGATATAAGAAAATGCATTTAAAATAAGAAAAGGGTGGCAAATCCATTCATATGTATGTATACATACATGTATACTTACATATATATACATACATGTATACTTACATATGTATACATACATGTATTCATATGTAAGTGTACAGTCAACTCTCGATTATCCGGGAGGGGGTTAATCGGGTTGCGGTTTAACCGGGGTCAGAAAATGTTTATTTTTATTATTTGTTTGTATCCCCTTCTAAATATAAATAGAGAAATAATAACAATTTATTTTGCTAAATTATCTCCAGAATCGTATTTAATTTACTTTATTTATCAGAATAAATACTATACAAACAATTTAGTAAATACAACATAATCTCTCGCTAATGAGCCGTGGGGGCGTGATGGGGAGCGATAACCTTGACACTGCTGTAGACACTGCACCTGGCTAGGCAGTGCGACGGAAGGACAGTCGGACGGACGCGGTCGTCCAAAAAAAATAAATATCTCAAAACAATCACCACCCGCCGCTGTTCACCCTCACGGGGATTTCCCCCAGTGCGGAATTAATTAGCATACTGTTAGTTGTAGTTTAGAGAGTTTGGTGTTTAGAGATCTTTAACTTATTAAATATCATTAGGCGTTTTGGATAGTATTTACTGCTATCCGCAATTACTAGTATTAACTATTATTATCGTGATTGTTTGTAGATTTGATCCCAATTTCAAGATTTTCAAAATTATTTAATTTACATAAATATATCTTAAATAACATTAAAACACAATATTGTGGTATACAAATGTTAATAATAAACCTTCATTATATTTGTAATATTCAATTTATTGAATCCCTTTGTTTTAACTGTGGGTTTTGGTTATCCGTGACCCTCCAACCGGTCATTACCCCGGATAATCGGGAGTTGACTGTATGTCAATCTGTATATATTAAGGTACATAAGAGTGTTGCCAAATGTTTTACCAAACATGCTTAATTATATTAGAACAATGACTGCTTGAATTATATTTTAGTTCTGTTCTTTTGGCATTACATTTGTTTTAACTTTTGATGTGCAAACAGGACTGGAGAAGAGAGTGCTTGCATGGGACTTGCCACATTTGAAGATGATATTGCAACTATTGGTGAAGATGGTAGAATTAACTTACTCTCCACCAGGCAAGAAGAAAGCATTAGGGTATATGGTAAATATCACGTTTGTGAGACTTCTGTACACTCAAGTAACAGCATATTAGATATTACTCGTGTAGTTTTTATTAGCTACTTAAATTCTTAATAAGCCGACTTAAAAATGCTGCAAAGCTACCTTAATCACAGGACAAGTAGATAGAGCAATGATCGACAGAAGAATAGAATGGGTGAATGGGCAGAAATCAGATTGTTTTGCCCATGATGTTTTGTGGGGTATAGATGTATATTTGGTAGGGATGTGCGAGTACTCGAAATTTTGAGTTCGAGCCGAGTTCAGCACTGAAACACAAGGTTTTACTGAAACTCGAAAGTTTTGAGCGAGTTTACTCCCACCGTTTACCCGCGCTACCAAGGGCACGGGGAGAGTTACCCCCGCCGTTAACCGCGCTAATAAAGGTCGTCCGTGGCCGCGCATCGTCTGTAAATTTAAATTGAGTGTGAAGGCATTTGAGGTGTTAAGAGTTGTGATGTGGATTTTAGTGTTTTATTAATAAATAAGTATGTTATGGCTTTTAAATTTGTGTTACTCTTTACACCAAAATGGAGTATTTACCTTCAGATTGAGTTGTAGGAACGCTGCCTGTATAGTCCACTTTTAGGTTAACCTAACCTTGTAATTTTTTCAAGTAAAATATCAAAAACATATCTGTAATGAAATCTAATAGGTAAGCATAAGAAGTTTGTGCTTGTTTTTTATTCCATAATGATTGAAATTGAGTCAATCCATTAATTTTAGGCTCAACTGTCCTTTGGCATTGAGCTGTTTTTAAAGACAAGTGATTTGTTTTGGCCTTGTCTAAGTTTCATTAATAAATAATTTGTAATATTTGAGAACTCTTTAAGACATGGCTTCAATTTCATCAATTGATTTGCCAGGCACTTTCAAACATATCTTCATGTTGTTACTGATTTGTTTTACTAGAACTATTAGTGTTAAAATTAATGCTAAGATATGTTAGTAAATACATTTTGTGTGGTAAGTAATTAGGCTAATGTTTTACCATGTAATAGGCCTTTTAAATATTAAAATAAAGTTTATTTTAACTTAGGCCTAAATGTAATTTTATTTTCTCCATTCGTAGAAAGATGTAGCTTAGGCCTAAACATAATATAAAAAACATAGGATAAATAAAAAGCAGGAAATAGAATAAAAAAACTGAGATTATTTTTTAATGAAACCGTTAATTAATACCATATAGGCTACAACAACCTTAGTACCAAAATAAAAGTATTTTATCTTCATGGCAATAACTTTGGTATAATTTATTTTCAGATAAAAATGTACTTACCTTTTTCCAATGAAGCAGGAATCCATATATTTTACTTACTATTATTATTTTCAGGTCATAGTGACTAAAAAGTATATTTTAATAGCAACATTTATAAATGGAACCCTATACACTGTTTTGATCCAATCCAACTCGACCTATGTGTTTTTTTTATTTGTATACTCGACTCGAACTCGAGATTCAAATCTTTTGCCATTTACTTGACTCGACTTAAAAAACCTGTACTCGCACATCTCCAATATTTGGCTTTTAATTAGGGGTGTGTGAGTACTCGAAACTTCGAGTTTTCGGCCGAGTATTTTAATACTCAAAGTCGACTCGAAGTTTTGAAAAATACTTGAAAGTTTGAGTGAGTATTTCCTGCCGATTTCCAGAGGACCGCTAACGATTGCGACCGGCCAAAATGCGTAGTAACGGCCGTAAAAGGCGATCGCAACACGTAAAATCGGCCGAAAATGACGATCGCTAACGATTGCGACCGGCCAAAATGCGTAGTAACGGCCGCAAAAGGCAATCGCATCACATAAAATCGGCCGAAAATGTCAATCGGGCCGCATAATTTCGGCCGTAAATGATGACGGAAAACATAATATCGGCCAAAAATTACGACTTGATCACATACTAAAGTCAAATCAAATCAAATCAAATTATTTATTCGCCATATTAATTTTGTTTACAAATCATTGACAATGTCATATATCAGGTGAAACCTACGTCATTCAAGCCATAATATTACATTTACATTAAAAATATTGCAATTTAAAAATACACTGCTAAATAAAAGTTACCTTGAAAGAAATACATGGAAATTATGAGATTTAATTAATTAATAATAATATGAAGCAAAATAAAAATGATTTTAGTACCATTTCAAAGATATGAAACAGTATTAGAAACAAGAATAGGGGACTCAGAATGCATGAAATGTCATAAATTGCCTTAAAATGAAATCATTCCGATATTGAAAAATTCTTCTAGGCTGTAAAAAGGGTTGTTCAATAACCAATTATATAGGTTATTTTTAACCCTTTGCGATCGGAATGCATATTTACCGCTATTCCTCAGCGGTCGCGCGGCCAGCTCTACTGGCCGCCGCCATTAGCGCGCGGAAGTCAGATTTTTTTCCGACTGTGTTTTGGTGATTTTCTCGAGAGATTTGTGTTTATTTGTAGTTTTAATTAAGTTTTAAGTTTTAATGTACATGATTATAAGAACACTTGTACGTTTACGTATAGGCCTATACTTATATTATAATTAGGCCTACAATAAAATTGTTTTATCCCGTATAAACATTTATTCAATCAATCAATCAATCAATCAATCAAAATAACTTTATTCCAAAAATGCACATAATAGTACAGAATGGCGTCAACAATATACAGTAATACAGTACCTATAAACAACTACCCAACTAACCAAAACATAATTTTTACCTCAAAACTAACTCACAAACTCATTCCATTTGATCAATGTTCTAAAGATAAGTAAACAATTCTTCTGTCTTATACAGTGGTCTATTGATAAGAAATATTTTCAGATGTTTTTTAAATAAATTAAAGCCAGCAATATTTTTAATACCTGAGGGTAATTTGTTAAAAAATTGAACTCCATTATAAGAGGGTATTTTCTTGTACATTGACAAATTATGCCTATTGTAAGCCAGCTGATTACCTTTCCTGGTTGAATAGTTATGAAAAGAATTCAATGTTGGCATTGTTCCTAATTTTGATTTAACATGAAGAATTAATTGAAAAATATATAAACTGTGCACAGTCATAATTCCTGTTTCTTTAAAGTGTTCTTTTACAGATTCTTTTGGTTTTAATTTTAACATGATACGAAGTGCTTTTTTCTGCAATATCAATATACTATTCAAATTATTAACTGATGCACTCCCATATAGGCATAACCCAAAAGAAATATGTGATTCAATCAGTGCATGGTAAATTACTTTTAAAGTTTTGAAACTGCTAAATTTATACATTTGCCTCAACACATACAGGCCTGAAGATACCTTTTTACAAACAGAATTAACATGGCGATCCCAATTAAATCTATCATCAATATTCAGTCCAAGAAACTTTACTGTTTTAACTTCACTTAATAAAATTTCATTCATGAAAATATTTGCGTTAGCTGAGCTTTGCCTTGAAAGTGAGAAATTAATAATTTTTGTTTTTTCCGGATTTGGTAACAAATTCATATCATGTAAATGTTGAATGACACTAGAAAGATGAACAAAAGATGAAATTTCCATATCAGCATTTGATTTACCAGATATTTTTATGTTTATATCATCAGCAAAGAGACAAACACTGTTAGGCTGTTCTATTATTGATGGGAAACCATTCAAATATATTAAAAACAATAGAGGTCCCAAAATAGATCCTTGAGGGACACCGTAATTTATAATATTCGTTGAAGAATTAAAGGTAATCACTTGTTTAAAACTATTTATGTGCTCAATTGCAGCTGTCTTCCAATAAGGTATGATTCAAACCAGCGCCAAGCTCTCCCTTGGACACCAATACAATGTAGTTTTTTAAGCATTAAATCATAAGAGACACTATCAAATGCTTTAGTTAAATCTAGGAAAATTCCAACTACTTTTTCTTTTGCATCGATTGATCTAATGACAGACTCACAGAAATCCACCCCTGCATCCGTTACAGATTTTCCCGCTCTAAAACCAAATTGTTGTTTATCTAATAAATTATTTTCGTTTAAGAAGTTACACAGTTGTATATGCATTGCCCTCTCAAAAATGTTGGAAAAAGAAGATAATAAAGATATTGGTCTATAATTACATTTTTCTCTTGGGTCACCTTTCTTGAAACAAGGTTTAATTTTAGATATCTTCAGTTTTCCAGGAAATATACCAGATATGAAAGAGGAATTAATGACATGCAGTAATGGTAATAATAAATATATATGTGCCTGCTTAATTATTGGCATTGGTAGTTCATCCCAACCTGTTGAAAATTTATTGTCAAATGAAGTTAAAATTTGATCTAATTGTTCATAAGTAAGAGAAGAAAGATTAAATTTTGGAAAAACTTTTTGGGATGTTGATAAAACAGGTTTTGAATTAGGAGAGAATTTTAACTTTGGCACTATGTCATTATCAACCATAGTCGTGTAGTAATCATTAAAAAGTTGGCATACACTCCTTACATCTAAACAATCATTTGCATTAATATATGGCATACTATCAACTCTGCTATCATTAATTTTATCATTCTTTCCAACCTCTCTTTTTATGATGTTCCAAGCGGTTTTACTAACATTTTGTGATTTCTCCAATAATTTGTCATAATAGTTACATTTGGTTTCTACAATTTCCCTTTTTAACTCTTTCTTTTTATAGTTCAAAATGCTCTTAATGGATTTATCTTTTTCTCTCCTAAAAGTCTTACTTAGGTTTAAAACTTCAACTCTTATTTATAATCTCGTTAGTGACCCAATTTTCACCAGTTCTTACTCTACTTTTAACCTTAGGAAAACACACATCAAAATTATACTTAAAAATATCAAAGAAAACATCAAACTTTTCAGAAATAGGAGCATTAAAAACATTACACCAATTTTCCTCCGATAACATTTTACAGAACTGAGCAATATTATTTTTAGTAAATTTCCTACAGTACGTTACAATTCCTTTCTTTTGTTTTGGAATATTAATCCCATTATCATAGATCACAAATAATTGTGCATCATGGTCAGACAATGCTGTATTAATACCTGAGATTTCCGTTTTCTTACTAACAATATTCGTGACATTATCAATGGCACTCTCTTTTGTTTCACAAACCCTTGTAGGGAAATTTACTAAAGCTTTCATTTGGTAAGATTCTAAAATATTTAATAGCAGCCGTTTATTTTTGGATTCCTCTAATACATCAACATTCACATCACCCATAACTACTATGTTTTTAAATTTTTATTTAATATCTCCAAAAACTCATCAAATTTATCCAAAAATATTTTATCATAACATAACTTTGGAGTTCTGTAAATAACAGCTAACACTAATGTAAATTTACCTGAAGTTACTTTAACCATACAGCATTCAAATTCCTTTTCGTGAACTATACTTGTAATATCGGCCAATATCAGAGGTTAAACTTTTAAAATTGATTTAGCCAGAATTAATACATCTCCTCCACAAGACAATTTACGCGCATAACATGCTTTCACCAGCATATTTTTAAAGTTTAAACGGTATTAGTAAGAATGGGGTTATATTTTTTCCCCCTCGTATATTTAACTAAGTAATAATGGACGATCGTTAAAGATAAGACGAATTGAGAGACGTTTTATTAAAATTTAAATCCCCTATGCTAACATTGAAGGTTTTCAGTGAAAATAATTCCGAGCTGTGGGGAGCAAGCCGCCATGATAAATGCCGAGGTGACGCGTAGTGGGACGTGGCCAGTACAGCTGGCCGTCCGACCGTCGGAACCAAGTTAGTACGGAAAGAATTCCGACTGGCTGCCGACTGCGTTATCGCCACTCCTGCTGGCCTTCCGATCGCAAAGGGTTAAACTGATTTTGGGTATACTGGTCAATCAGGTGCTTTAAAGTATTTGTGATAAAACCACATGACTGTTTTGGGATTTATCCAAGCGGAAAAAGGGAAAGTCTGCCTTATTTTTGTTTTGTGTATTGTAGTCATGTTTACTGTTACAGTAGAACCTTGATAGCAAGACTCTCAAGGGGATTTGGGAAACAGTCTTGTTATCAAGGTACTCTTCTAGTTGAGGTTCGTGTTATCAAGGTCGTGTAGACCAAAATTCGTGCTATCAAGGTTACTGATTTCTCTAAAACCCCTTTATAGCAAGTACATTTTGAATTGGGAAGGGTGAGAGCGGGGTTTTCATGTTTAGACCTGAGCCCAAGGAATTGTCTCCTTCAAAACATACGTTATGATGAGTCACTGTCCATGGAAACTTTGCACAGGGAAGATTGGACTCGTGCTATAGAGGGTTTAACTGCGATCATGTGTAGACACCGTTGCAGACCAGAGTCCAATTAAAAAAGTATTACTAGGAATTCATAAATTAATCTGATTTTCAACTCTGTGAACAGAAGAGCTAGATTATTCCACTCCACTGCATTCACCTCAGGGACTGTCTGAATGTTACAATAGCCTACAGTAGTTCAGTTGACTGACTCAACATCTCACCTGTCAGCAGTGTTTCATACTTCAGCATTGTTAAATTCCTCAACTAAGATTTGCAAACTCCTCTTTATTCCCCATCCATTAAGCCCTATAATTTCTGAACCCAAATTTTTCCAAAACTGCAGGTGGTGTTATTTTATTAGAGACCTAAAGTTCTATAAACCATCAAATAAAAATAAAATATTGTTATAGAGCCATTACGTTTATGCTATTAAAAAAAGTTGGTTATAAATTTAAAATAAAGAGGGTAAGTTTTTAAAATATGATTTATTTCAAAGAGTGATTTCTCAGTCGATGGACCCTTAGTGAGTATATTTTACCTTGTAGATGAAGCAGACAGCTGCTCGTTGTATTGTGTTTGCTTCCTTAAACACAACGAGCTACTGACAGGAAATGCGAGAGGGCAGATGAAGATCTGGGATCTGAGATCAGGCGCTGATAAACCTCAAGCCACGTTCATGCTCAGTGGGGATCAGGTGAGCTGCAGTAGTCTGTTGAACACTTTAGTGAAATGTTCTTTTGGAGGAATTTAGTTTGTATGCTAACGAGACAAAAGAAGGATTGAGTCAGTTTGTTGATAATGATTGTTAAGGGATGGACGGGATTTGATTTTGTGATTGGGACAAGACGGGATGGAATATTTGTATTCCTCACAAATTTAATCCTGTTCTAAAATCAGGATTATTTTCCCCTACGCGTTCATCCCAACTTTTCTCCACTTAGCAGCTCTTTTCTTTCCCAGGAAACAGTTGGGTTTTACAAGCTCAGCTAACATTAATGCCCTTCATATTACCAAAATTGTTACTAACGCTTAGAGTTATTTTTCATCATAGCCTTTGCAAGTAAAGAGAGTTTTTTCCTCTCATTGCTAGTAATTTATTTGATTTTTTGCATGGCAATGTATATACATGGTGTGTCGGCAGATAGGAGCGACATGTGTGACACCCCACCCCACTCAGCGCCATCTGGTGCTAGCGGGGGGAGAGGACGGGTCTCTGACTGTGTGGGACCTTCGAGAGAACACCACCCCTGCCACTCTGCTCTCAGCTCACTCTCAGGCTGGTATGTATCAGCTCTAAGGACTTTTAAATCGCCGTACTGTTTAGCAATAACTAGTTTAGAATACTACTTTTCAGAATTATTTGTACAAGGCATTTCAAGTTTTTAGGGTCAAACATAGCACTTTTCAGAATTATTTGTACAAGGCATTTCAAGTTTTTAGGGTCAAACAATAGCTTTTCACTCTTGATCACGTTATCACCTACGCCAGGTATGTATAACCATAGATTAAACATACTCCTGGATAGTTCATCGGCAAGCTAACAGGTGAAGACGGCCAAAACGGGTGAACGGTGGTGCGCTCTATCGGGGTTTTTTAGTACTAGTGCTCCGGCGGCATCAGTGCAGTGGCGCAACCTCGTGGCCACGTGAGGAACCAACGACAGCATTCGTGTGTGAGAGAGAGCGGGAGAACTTGTGGGAGAGAGAGGGCGATAGAGAGAACAGGCGGGGCCAACATGGGCCGCGGAAAGGCACTGCCAAAACCACCAGCCGGTGCCATTGCTCACAGCCACAGCACATCCGCCAGCCCAGCCCCAGCTTCTATAGTCGATGCCAGCCGTAAAGGCACAGTTCCCCAGGTAGACCGCCCCGTCCTAATCTTTGTTTACAAAACCGCGTTTTTGTCGCGAGCGGTGCGGAGCGACCACCTGGCGCAGCCAGCATCCCCCTTCTCTTCCAAGAAATTCCATATCCCACAAAAGTTTGTAAAAAATTGATCCATTAGGCCTACAGCAAAAAATGATGGCTCATTTTTTCCGTCTATAGTAGATGAATAAGTCAAAATTTGAATCACAGTTCTACGATGTCCCGTTATCTAAATTTCTAGGATTTAGATTTTCCTGAAATACCCCGTAATATAACTCGGTAACTTGTTATGTCGATAACGGGACATCGTAGAACTGTGATTCAAATTTTGACTTGTTGGTCTGCTAAAGACGGATAAAATGAGCCATCATTTGTTGCTGTAGGCCTAATGGATCAATTTATTACAAATTCTAGTAGTATATGGAATTTCTTGGAAGAGAAGGGGGATGCCTGCCGCGCCAGGTGGTCGCTCCGCACCGCTTGCGACAAAAGCGCTGTTTTGTAAACAAAGATTAGGACGGGGCGGTCTACCTGGGGAACTGTGCCTTTACGGCTGGCATCGACTATACCTTGTTACGTTTTCTACAATCACACGAGAAATGGTCTTACTGTATATACAAATTACGAAAGAAGTGCGCAGTCATAGTGTAAAATGTGTATGGTATATATAACCGATAATTCATTACCAACGAATCAGTTAATAACCAACAATATTTTTTTATTTAAATCCCATTTCATACTTTTTTCCAAATTAGATTGTTTTTCCTTTTAATCTTGTCGGGCGGAGAGGAAATCCTCATGGACACTCAAAAATCCATATTCGAGAGTAGTACCGGACTTTTACCGGCTAAACCCGCATTTACATCGAAGTTACCAACAAATGTGACTAACTTTTTTGTTAGCAATGTAGGTGAATAACAAAATTTATTAACAAAGATTTTAGTAACATTTCGTTTTGAGACGTTTAAATGTTACCAACATTTTTCCACGTATAATTTTCCCGCCCAAGCCGTCCTCGCCTAGGTCATATTGCTGGGAAAATGTAGAGTGTAGGAAGATGTGGTTCTCGCTACAGCTGCCTGTGTTATTTTGGCGAAACAGAGGAGATAGGTATAGTGGCAGTGATATGCTATGAGGCCTAGACAAATGTGAAATACGTCGATCCTTTGTGTGGAAAGCTGCAATGTGACGGTAGTTTTAAAAACAATTTACGAATGTCAAGCAGTGATTTCGGATATTTGATACTAGTTTTAGTAGACAAGATCGCTAAACAAAACACTAATTATAGAAAGTCAATTCTTGTGTAGGAAAGACTTGCAGTGACTGAGTTTTTTAGCAACCGGAGACTTGTACACAAGTTTAAGTTAGGCCTACTTGTTTGAGATTTCGAAAAACAATTTATTTTTTTGTACCAGAAATATATGCTGCTGTATTTGAAGGTTTCGGTTTTCGCATCTGGGGACCTCAAAACAAAAAGTTTATCATAGTCCCGGGCCTAGGTCTTACCATGCCGACTACGGTAATAGCTTCTTCCCTATAGGAGAAATTTTATAAAAGCAGTAAACCAAAAACACAACACTGGAATACATATACACGCCTCAGCACGTGAGAATGGGTGAAAGTTGCTAACATCCAATACGTTCGGTAACATTTGTTGGTAACAAATGTTAAGAACATTTGAAAAGATCAAAGAATGTTACCAGATTTTACCAACACTCGGTGGATAACAAAATTCAAAAACACCAGCATAAATTCAGAGGTGTTTTCTAAAATGTTATTAACAAATATTAGCAACACGTGTTGCTAACTCTGGTGTAAACGCGGCTTAAAAAAAGCACTCGGAGGAAGTAAGCACAATGAATGAATCACAATAAACTATTTAAAAAATAATAGTTAAAAACTTCTAAAAATATGACTCAGAAGTAACAATAATTACAATAAATTGATATTTAAACAAAAAGCAATTATTAACATCACAGTAACTGGTCAAACTAACAATCACAATAAAACAACTGTTACAGAGACAGATAGGCGAGGCTCTGCACGTATAACAAATCACGCTGCATGAGGAATTGAGGTGCGAGGTGGTGATGTTTACCAGTGTTTTGGAACGGGGTGAGGTGACTTTGGGAAATAGGGCGTTTGTTCTGTGCACTCTCTTTGGCTATTTTTTAACTACATCCAGTCCGCGAGCTTCCGGTCATATGTGATGATTTCGGCGCCGTCAAGGACGCCACCAACCCCCCAACTGTTGCCCCTGCGTAATTCCCCCCTTTTGAAAAATGAATTAACAACATAAATGAAATGCCTACGGTACGTTACAGAAAATCTGCTTACTCAGCAAATTCAAATGCTAATCTTTTAGCATGCAATCATCACAAAAATTGCATTTATAATGTAACTGTTAAATCTAAAATTTAATGTTTATGATGATTCCCTTATGTTACTTAGATTTTTAAGAAAACGTTAAAAGTTTTGCTTTTATAAAAGTTAGTTATTTTTTTATTTGGATAAATTCCCACTATAGTGAGTCAGAGAGCTATGATGTTTTTTTGCAATTATTGCCTCAATACATGTATTATGCCATTCACGAGTGCAACTATAAAAACCAGGCATTATTAAAATACTAAAGGCTAGGACTACTTGGTTTTAATTATCATTATCATCATATTCATGAATCGAATGGTACAGTACTACGGTACACTTTAGATAGAAACAAATATTTGATCTCAATTATGAAATTTGGAGACATCTGTGTTTGTAGTAAGTAGGAAGGTAAGTTATAAAAACCATATCACATTTCATATCTATTTCGTGGTAAGTTCTCCCATATTTTATATATTTAGCGGCAGTCTGGCGAATTGAAGATCACGGTAAAATCTATCAATCAACGACACCACGAAAATTTAAAATTGTCTGTTCCAAAATGTTGTAAATTTGACGCTAATTATTTAAATTACAGGTTTTTTTCACGGAAAAGTCGTTAATTCAAAATTGTGCGGAAATTCATCCTGAATACGTATGTGCAATTACTTTCCCGATAACACGTTTTTCCGCGGAATAGTTGTTAAAACCCTGAAAAATCGGAAAAATTATTTGTCTTATAATTCTGTCATGTGGGTATTCAAATTGTACGGAATATCACCCTGATTACGAATGCGCAATTATTTTTCCGATCGGACTATCAATAAGCAAAAAATTTTGGCAATAAAGGTTTACAATCTATTCAACACAGACCGGGCCCAGTGCCATGGTTTTTAAAGCGGCCACAGCACTAGTTTCCGGTGGTTTTCATCCGCCGTCATTTTATAGCGAGGTTAGGTTATAATAATATATCTATCATAACCTAGCCTAACCTAACCTAACACATGTTTTGCAATGTGGCAGCACGTTGTTTCGACATACAGCGCTCTGCGGAGTTAGGTTAGGTTAGTTTATGATAAATAACTAATTTAACTATCATAACCTAACCTAACCTAACTCCGCAGAGCGCTGTATAACCTGTTTTTGTCGCTGTAGCGGCAGTTTTTTAATATTTTCCTGCACGCTCCAGCTTTAACGGCCGTAGCTTACTTGGTAATAGTCTGACCCAGGAAGTAATTGGACGTCCGTATTCAGGGTGAAATTCTGCACATTTTGAATACCCACAGGACAGTATTATAAGAAACAAATATTTTACGATTTTCTGAGGTTATAAAGTTTTTCTGCGGAAAAACTATCATTTCCATAATCAGTGTCAAATTTCACATTTTCTTACATAACTGGGCAAATATTTATGCTAGAATGACGAGAGAGGGCTTAAAGCTTCACTAATTCCCATCTTAACCCTCCATCGGGCGCATACTGGAGGCTACCTCCATATTGGTGAATTTTTCGCTATAAAATTCGGAAGGGTGCGGTCTGAGGTCGGATGCTCACCATACCTCACGCGTCTCTTTCTAGGAACTGACTCATAGCCTAATTTTGCCACCACGACCCAGTTTAGTCAGTCTGCCAGTGTGTTTCTGGCCGGACTGGAGGCAGCCTCCAGACGCGCCCGATTAAGTGACTGTTAGTGTGGAGGTAGCTTCCACTTGTGCCCGATCACAACAGTGAATTATGGTATTTTGTATCGTGTTTTTAGACTATATTAGTGTTTTGTATTACTTATTGTGACTTCTAATGACAGTGTGACTCCCGCCAAATATTTTAAAATGTTTTTTACATATTATTTAAACGTAGGCCTATCGTAGTTTGTGATTATTTTTTATGTCTTTACAAAATTTATTCAACTGAATATTTGCCGAAATGGATGTCACTGTATTTGAAAGTACTGTGGACACAGATCCTGATAGTTATGATACAAACGTTTGTAGCTAATAATTATATTACTACTTTATATTTTGGGTCGCTATAACCATAACTTTTCTATGAACATTTTGCCATTGCAATATATCAAGAATTTGTATATTTGTTGTGTGTCAAGTATGTTAAGATTTTATTTCATGTAGCAAACATTTTTAGCAAATAACGACTTTATTATTTTTTCAACGTTATTTATTTCTCTAAATATTATGATTTTTTATAATTATTTTACTAAAATGTGTTAAACATTTATATATCAGTAATAAATCAAGTAGGTTTATGTTTTCTTTCAGTTGAGTACATGTTTTCAGTAATAAGTCATAAAAAAATAAACATTTATCGTGTTATTCATTAATGTGGAGGTAACCTCCAGATGTGCCCGATGGCGTTTCAAAATTGATGCGCCCGATGGAGGGTTAATACATGCATTAACTTTACGTCCAGGGCTATACCGACCCTTTTTGGGCCCAAAAACCCGAAATTTGAAAGAATTATCCCCAAAAAAGGGGTTTAGAGTTTTCCGATTGTTTTGCCCAACAAACTTGTACAACTGATTATA
This sequence comes from Allygus modestus, assembly GCA_963675035.1. NCBI lineage: Eukaryota > Metazoa > Arthropoda > Insecta > Hemiptera > Cicadellidae > Allygus > Allygus modestus. The sequence continues at coordinate 341,888,861 of OY776111.1, forward strand.
GAAAGGAACGTCCCTGCCAAATTTGAGGTAAAACGGACTTCAAATGCGACCGCTAGAGTGCATACAAACATACATATGTATATAATTTTGAATGACCGCCCAAAACGTGTTCAGGGGGTCACGTTAGGAACTTCTATGGCAGTCCCGGGCTTATGTTTCACCGTGCGGGTCATGCTAATAGTTTACTTTCCATAAGAAATTCACTAAAATATAAATTATGAAAATTCTGAATTTACAAGAAGTTTAAAAATAGGTGTGTAAGATATTTTGAGAAGGTGGAATGTCTGGCGCGGATGCGGGTGTGTGAGCGGCTACCCGGTCAGAGTGTGTTTGTGTTGAACGGCGAGACCTCTAGTGCCCCTAGCTTAACCTTTACAGAACTACGTGGGCCAGCAAGTTCGCCGTACAAGCAGACCGAGCACACCGTTCCCTATGCCATTGAGGATCTACTTGTGGTATTCTTAATCTATGGTATAACAAAAAAAATTAGGGTACATACCTCGTCGTCGTCAATCCAGTAGTTTATAAGAAGACTAGTTTCGGGACAAGTATTTTCCCATTATCAGATCTATATTGTAGAAGCTAAAATAGTGTAAAACATTTTCAACATTAAACATAAACTTGTCCGTGACAGAAAAAATGTATAAATTTATAATACTGTACACATTTAATCCCCATGTGTGGCCAGCCAAGGACAAGAGCAGACCTGATATTTGGGAGGTATTTACACTATTGTAAATTTTTAAATATTTTTGTTTTTTGTGTCTTGTACACGTTTATGTTTAGCGTTGAAAATGTTTTAAACCTCAAGACAATGACAGTATTTTAGCTAGTGGATTGACAACGACAAGGTAAGTAACCTTTTATTTTAAGTCGTACAATCAATCCAGAAGGCAAATAGCATGAAAAGGTAAGTATATATTTTCAGGTTAATGAATATTATAAACCGTCGACTAGACTAGTTCAAAGTCCAACGAATCGTCGAAATGTAGCAGTAAGAAATTCACTTTTTCCATATGACAGAGGAAAAATAAGTCAAAAGTGTAATAAATGAAAAACAAAAAATCGACAGGCGCAGATGAAATATCTCCCTCAAGGATGAAGCAAATATAATAGCCAAGCCACTGAGCCATATAATAAATGCTTCTTTTCAAACTGGCAAATTTCCGAATTCACTAAAGGCTACAATAGTAAAACACATTCTCAAAAAAAGGTAACGAAAATATTTGTGATAATTGTAGATCAATGACTTTAATTTTCGCAGTATCAAAAATATTTGAAAAAATTGCACTTAAAAGTTTAACAGCATTCTTAGATAGTAATGAAACATTATTTTGTTACCAGTTTGTGTTTGTCAGAGGAAAGTCTACTACGGTACCTCTGCAATGTTTACCCTGATTTCCAACGTGGTAAAGGCCCTTGACTCAGGAGACGAAATGATAGGTCTATTTTTTGACCTGAGCAAGGCCTTTGATACAGTCAACCACGCTCTACTTTCAGAAAAATTTGTCTCAATCAGAGTGAGAGGGCTGACACTTGATTGGTTTTTCTCCTACCTGCAGGGAAGAGAGCAGGTAGTGCATAATGTGGGAGTGGATGGCTCTGGTTGTGCTTGGCCTTGTGTCTCGGCTCGGGGCATCACTTGGGGCATCGGGGTGTTCCTCTGGGATCTGCTCAGTCCTGTGCTGTTTGAGATCTATATCAACGAGCTGCTATCGTGCGTGGAGACTGGCGATGTTTGCCTTTTTGCGGATGACACAACGCTAACCAAGTCTGGCTCTCTTAGGGACGAATTGTAAGTAAGAACTTTTGTTGAAGCCAACAACTCAAAGCAGTGATTTGACTCAAACCTGTTGAATCAAAATCCAAGCAAAACCCAGTTGTTGAATTTTTTCCATCAGAGGGGAGCAACAATCTAGCTTAATATTGATGATGTTCAGCTTGACTCATCAAATGAGGTCAAATTTCTTTGCCTAACATTAGACAACCATCTTCGCTTCCATGCTCATATTGACACCGTGTGCCAGCGAATGGGCACAGGCATTTTACTATTTAGGCAACTTTCTAAATTTTCTGGTCTTGATGTTCTTCTGTCTGTATATTATGGCATCCTATGTTTGGTATACGCTGTACCGATATTGGAATGTGAAAATTAAAGAACTCTCTTTTTGTTTCGCTTGAAAAAAAAGGCGATAAGGGCCATACACAATATCAATATCAATCAATATTTTTTGGTCTTCAGAAATAAATATTAATATTTCCTTCAATTTATTTTCTAGAAACCCTTACCTTTTTAAAATATAATTTCTCTGCTTTCAACACAAATTCTTCAATTTGCTCTTACTCTTTGCATAATAGTATGAATTTAAAATTCCCCTTCACACCATTTATGACTTAGCCAATTCATTGTCGTAATGTCAACTTCTGGCCAAGTAAATGCCTTATGACTTGATTTAAACTTGAAGATCTGACAGTACTAAAACACTTCCATTGTAATATTTGTTATGACAGACAAGCTAATACAGTAGAACTTTGATAGTTCGATAGTCTGTCTACTTCGACACGAGCCGTGACGACATGACATGACAGTAGGGTCGACCGATAGTGTCCTTGACGGGTTTTCCGGTCAGTGATGGCAGCCCGCTTATGGTTTTCGCGAACGTGCGCTACCGCCTTTTCTATCAATAACTTATCCTTTCTACCCTTTACCCCATCCTATCCACCCCTTTCCCCGTTCCCAGTAAGTAGGTCAAGTCAGTTTGCTCGAGATGCTGCGGGAGTTAAACACGTTTTTGATTCTTTCGTGATACGCTATTGTTTTTTTGCTCTTAATACTCCCTGTGTTAAAATGTTCCATATACTCCCTTTAGTTTGACATTTCGATAGTTCGACACTCCTTTAGTCCACAAAGTGTCAAACTATCGAGGTTCTACTGTACCACTAATATTGGTGTTTTAATATAATGATAGTTTTAAAGAAACAATAAAAATCCTTGTATGCTACCTGTGGAACACTTTATAAAACGTGTTGAAGTAATCAGATTATTAAATGTAATAATTAATAAAAAGTGTATTTATATTATGTTCTTAGGCATATGCACTGAGTGTTTAAAAAGCTTATATAATTGACCACAATATTTGCTCCTCAATTGACCGCTTATGATGACCGTAAAAGTCTAGTGTATGGAATTGGTGACAGAAGTGTTTGAAACGACGAGGGGCTTAAGTCAATGCTGCCCCTTTATTTCTCATGCTTTCATTATATTATTTTTCAATACGACCACTATTTTGTGACATTTGCTCGGGAGTCCTTCTCGCAGGTCATATTTGCAACTGGTAACGTTACCAGTCACACAGATTTGAGAATCCAACTCGCAGGTAATGTTAGGGCCGCCTAATACTCCCAGACTAGAGCATTTCCCCTTCTAGTACCACACCCCTACCTTTCTCCCCCCCCCCCCGTCAGACTCAGAAAGGTAGGCGTGGTGACCTTGGGGAGACCCCAAGGAAGTACAACAAATCAATTCAAATCAAAATCTCTTTATTGTAATATAAGTACATATTGTACAATAAATAGTTTCATAAAATACATTCAAGTATTGCAAGAAGTGCAATCAATGTCCCCACGGCGACTACTTTTCTCAACCTGGTCACATTACATTCCCTCGTACTACTAGAAATTATCCAACATGTCTGAGTACGGATTGAAGTCTTTTTGCTCTCTGCCATTTTCTTTACTAAGGTACTTTAAGGTTAGGTCAAGTTAATTATTTTAGTATTACTGATATACGTTTTTATATTTGATTTGCACATTGATTCAACACAATGTATTTTATTCACTTTATTATACAATATTAAATTCGTTGTTGTTCGTAAACATTTTCATGCACGTACCAAGTCATTACTAGGATCATATCAAAATATCACTTGTCTCAATGATTAAGTTGTGTGGTTGTTGCAGTGAGTGAGCTGCAGTTTCACCCTGACCGGCCGGAACACGTGTTTACGAGCTCGCACAGCGGTGAGTTGTGGCATTGGAACACCACCTCATTCAACAAGTTCTCCTCCTTAAAACCTGGTGAGTGAAGTCTTCAAACTTGTTGGGTTCATCTTTTTTGTTTTAAAAGGTTTTTATTTGTATCTATGCAAATTTAAATCATTTGCCATCATGACATCCAGTCTGGCCCATAATGGCATTGGTACACATGGTAATTTTGTAAGCAATCAATATCTTAAATTACTTTCCAAGCTTCAAAAAGCATTGTCATTGACTTTTTTGATTTTTTTGTCATCTCAGTTTTTGTTTGTGGCTTTAAGCACCATATAACCCAAAACTTAATGTTATGCTTGAAACACATTCTAAAAGGGTCTTTTTGGAAAGCAAATGTCTTGTATTTTTTATCTCCAATTTTAACATATTGATAGTAGTTGCTGATTGTTAACTAAGTAAATTATCCTCCCTTTTATCATGATTTTTCTAAGTGTGTTTTACAAACCGTTTTGTAACCGACCTTTTTCTGCTCAGGGTGCCCATGAGGGTCAGTTAAGAGGGTTTCTATCTATCATTCATCAGTTTATGTTTACCTTAAGGGTGTGCGAGTAGTGATTTTTTTTAATTGAGTCGATTATTATGTTTGAGTTTTGAGTTTTGTTAGCGAGTATTTGTCATCAGTAAGTAGCTTCAAATAGTCTAAGGGGATTTGGATACCACTCCAGATTTGATAATCTAAACATGGTTTCTACTAATACTTGACTACCAATACAAATTTTTGGCCAGTGCAATCAAACTGGATTATGTATTGACAAAAAAAACACAGTTTGACATTCGTTGTCCGGTTGTCATTTGGCCAATATCACTTCGTCCAGGCACTGCTTATAATCAATATTGTAGGGATGTGCAAGGGCTCGAAACTTCGAGTTTTCAGCCGAGTATTTTAATACTAGAACTTTGATTCGAAGTTTTGGAAAATACTCTTAAGTTCAAGCGAGTATTTCCCGCCGATTTCCGGACGATCCCTGACGATTGCGACCGGCCAAAAATCGTGTGGTAACAGCCGCAAAAGGCAATCGGCGATCGTAAAATCGGCCAAAAATGACTATCGGACCGCGTAATTTTTCGGTCATAAATGACAACAGAAAACCTAATATCGGCTAAAAATGACGACTGGATCTCAGAATTAAGGCCGAAAATGAGACAGTATATATAATATTGGTTAACCCATTGGATTATGAATATTTCTGCATATGGCTACTACTGAGTTGAGCAATTAGATTCGGGTAAAATGCAGAGTTTTAGGAAAAATATATAATGTATCTTATGGAATACCCCCAAATATATCATATTTTTATGAAAATGCATTAAACTGGCTACAATAGTATTAAGTAGTTTTTAAATTTTTTATATTTTTTACTTTTTTTCTATGCTAAATAAAAAAATTAAAAAGTATTTTTTCAAAGCAAAGTGATTTTACAACCCAAAATTATGAGCTAATTATTTATTATTTGTGATACCCCTGTAGTCAATTTAATTCCCTACGTAGAAAAGTCATTTTTATTTCAAGTTTTTATGAAAATAATTTTGTTATGATGTTTTTTGTGAAACCTTATACATTGCGGAAATCCACACTATTGGCAACTTGTAACAGATAGAAAAAAATATTTTTAATATTTTTAAAATTAAATATTGTTTTTATTAAAAAATATTTTTTTATTTTACTTTTATCATTTTCTTAATGGTTCCCAACCTTATTTGTTACGAAAACATAAATAACCACACCGAAAAAAAATAATTAAAACACGATGTCGTCATCACGGAATAGTTCCGTGATGCAACATTTGAGCCCACAACAGCTGTCACAGAACAGTTCCGTGATTCAAGGCCAATGGGTTAAAGTGGTGACCGGGCCACTTAATATCAGCCGTAACTAACGATTTCGTCATAAGCGAATATTGATTATAAGCGATGTCTCGGCCAGGTGATATTGGCCAGACCATGTTTTATTGGCCGGAAACGAATGTCAAACCGTATTTTTTTTTGTCAACACTTAATTCCGTTGATTGTACTGGCCAAAACTTTGTATTGCTACTCATGTATTAGTTAGAAATCATGTACTAATGATGGCAAATACTCGCTCGAAAATACTCAAAACTTAAAAATAATTGGGACTACTCGACTCGATTCAAAAAATCACTACTCGCACATCCCTAAATATTAGATGATGATATCGTTATTTATGGCTGATATTAAGTGGCCCAGTCGCCATTTCTGCCGATATTATGTATACCATCATAATTTCCGGCCTTAATTATGTGATCCAGTCGTAATTTTTGGCCGATATTATGTTTTCTGCCAGTCTTTAGTTACACATGTTCAGTTGTTTTTTATGACCAATTCAAGTTTTCTAGTCTTCGGCCGATTTTGCGTGATGCGATCACCTTTTGTAGCCGTTACTATGCGATTTGGCCAGTTGCAATCATTAGCAATCGTCCGGAAATCGGCGAGAAATACTTGTTTGAACTTTCGAGTATTTTTCAAAAATTCGAGTCGAGTCCGAGTATTGATATACTTAGCCGAAAACTCTGCATTTTGAGTACTCACACTCCCCTAGTTTACCTTTTAGTGAATTTTCCCTATAAGGAAGAATTAGCAAATTTCTCCTATAGGGAAGAAGCTATTACCGTAGTCGGCATGGTAAGACCTAGGCTCGGGACTATTATAACTTTTCGTTTTGAGGTCCCCAGACCCCAAAAACGCCATTCGTTCCAAACTGTAGTTGTATATATATATATATGTGTGTGTGTGTGTGTGTGTGTGTGTGTGTGTGTGTGTGTGTGTGTGTGTGTGTGTGTGTGTGTGTGTGTCCATGAGCACGATAACTCTCGTAAAAATGATTCGATTTTGATGGAATTTGGTATAAACGTGTAAAGCGACACTTATGACATTAAGTTCGAAAACCAGCCAGATCGCTCTATCTGAAGGGGTATTTTGAGGGGGTTTTGTACCCAAGAATGTTTTTTTTTAATTATTTACATTTAATTTTTGAAATAGTCAAATTTTAGTTCAAACCATTGGATTCAACTTAAAAACACACACACTTTGGTATTTTGTTCATTTCTCTGTCAATTGGTTACCGAGATATTGAAAGTGCTAAACACAGTACGTTGTCTAACGTTATTCTTATGGAGGAAAAGCAACATTTTTTATCTCACTTATTTATGAACGTATACTGACGAAACTTGGTATATGGCTTCATCTGGTTGTGGTCTATTGATATTTGCTCAAAAAAAATTTTTTGCTAAAGGCTCCCGTAGCAGCAAATCTGCGTATTCAGCCCCATGTTATGTAATGTACTGGTTGAATAAAGAGTTGTTTGATTTGATTTATTCTTATGGATAATAATTAAATGCTATGTCTCCCTTAATTATGAACATAAATGAATTAAAACTGGTATATGACTTCACCTTGTTGAGTTATATTGATATTAGCATAAAAACCCAATGTTTGTGTTCGTTGTTGCAGCAAACCTGCGTACTCAGCCCCAATGTTATTCTTAAAGAGAATAATTAAAATTGTATATATCGCTTATTTGTGAATATATTTTTATGAAACTTGGTAGTGGCTTTATTTAGTATTAAGACATGTATATATCCATTGGAAATTCGCTGAGTATGCAGTTTTGCTGCGACAGGGGTATTATGTTAACCTATGGTATTTATGTTAACCTATTATTAGATCAACAGGAATAATGGTCAAGATGATATTCTATAAATTACAGACTTATAGCAAAGGCCCTGGAAGTTATAACTTTATTCCAGGCAGTTAAATTTCATCTATACAGTTCATCTATTTACGTGTTCAGTGTGACACGCGGGATTTCCAGCGCTTTGATTAGCAAGGAAACCATTGCATTTATCATGATTAACGCGCTGAACGTGTTAACTAACAGCTCTTCCCTTTGTATAGAAACTTTTGTTACGCCTAAGGGTAAGTGCCTATACGTGTAAGCAAAGAGTGATTCTAACAACTCTCCAACATCAAAGAAAAATATATTTACTGTAAATGAGTGTTTTTAAATCCATTTTCCAGATTTTTTGATGTTAAGAAAACGTATACGTCGATCTTGTATATCATTGGTTTTTGTAAAGAACTCCCCAAATTGTAATGAACTTTTATTTTTACCCATTAAAAACCAAAATCACTCCTCATGATATTACAGACTTGTTAGCCCAGTCAATGAAGGCAAAATATCACCTGATATCGGAAATAATTCCCCCGAAGCTGGATTTTTCACTGGTGATAGAACACGTTAAGACATGCATTTTTACAAAAGTCCCCAATTTTCCCCCTTGTGCTTCACCTCCCACCCCCCTTTGAAGTTGATTTTGCAAGCGTTTCGTAATATGCTAATATCTCCATAGCTACTGTACCAAATTGAACATTCCTTTTTTGTTGTGTTCCTTGTTGGTAGGCCTATACAAAAGATTATTATCATTACTTTGATAGAAGCAGTATTTTCTTTGCAATTTATCAATGAATTAAAACTATGATCTTTTTAAATAATATTTTATTCATTATTTGCAAATAAAATTTTCTTGAGACTATTTTTGAAAGAATATTTGATTTAGTTTTGTAGAAAATATCTTAGGTTTTAAATTGATTTATACATCAGTATGGTTTAGGGAAGGGAAACGGGGTACAGGCTAGAAAAAAAGTGGGGGAGTGCTCAACTAGGTTTGGCGGTTTGGCACATGAAATATTGCTGTAAAAATAAGTAAAATAATAGGACAACCTAGGATTTTGGCTCAGTTGTTGTCACTTTCTTCCTGTACAACATACTAAAAGTCCTCCCCTAAAATTGATGACGTAATAGGGCTGCCATCTTGGAAAATGGCAGCTATTTTTCGCTTTTTTTGCTTATTACTCTTTTATTATTGATGATATAGAGAAATGTCTCATACAAATAATGTTGGAAATTACGAGGTGTGCAATTTTGGTTATTATCGTTTTTTCTCTAAACATGACGGTTTTTGAGATATTAATGATTTAAAGTTATATACATAGGGCGAGTCAGACCACAAGTTCAGCATGTATAACACAAGAACGGCTTAGTCTAAAGACATAAAATACAATTATCTGTACTAAATCACATATGGGAAATGTCTTAAACATATTCTTATTAAAGTCTAGATTCAGGGTGCTCAAAAACGAAGGTCACGAGTTGGAATCTGAAAATATTCTTGACTGAATCTAAGGCAAATTATACATAATTTTAAAGGTCTCGTCAAAAGAAACGTTTTGGAGGAAGCAGAATCCAATTATCTTTATCCGTTTCAAAATGTGGATATTTTATTGAAAAATTATGACATTTACGAAATACCCTGTATTTTCCAAACCAATAAATATGTATTGTTTCCGATTGAAGTTTCTTACTCAAAATAAACTATGCTATACTCTGATAGTTATTCATGACAGTTATTCTAGAACAAAATTACTATTTCAATAGAATATATTTTTGATATTATTATAGTGCCAAAATTTAAGAAGTCCAATAATACTGTATGGCAAAAATTATACATTCGTAAAGGTTTTGCAAATTCTAGCAACTTTATAATTTATGAGGTTTGTGTATCTTGACCATCTTGACACATATCGACAATAAGGTCCAGTTGTTACACCTGATGTGGTACTTAATGTGATACAAGTTGTAAATGTTAGTGAGTGGAGAAATTACAGTCTATTACAAGATTATGTAATTACATGAAATAATATGGACTTATTTTATACTGAATTTATTTATGTTCAATTGTCATTATAATAAAAAATATGTTTTAAAACTCGATGAAAAATATATATTTTTAAGATCTTCTTGTAAGGCCAAAATTTTAAAAGTCAAATAGTAGCCAAAATATCATACAATTTTAAAGGTTTGAAAATTCTAGAAATTTTATAGTTTATGAGGTTTGTGTAAATCATAAGGTTGCCAGGATTTTTAAAACCTTGACAAATAATTGTATGCTTTTTGCCTTATGCTACTATAAGGCTTTTTTTTTAATTTGGCCTCATAACAATATCAAAATTAAATTTTATTGAAATAGTTATTTTGTTCTAAAACAACTGTCATGTATCATATCTGAGTAAAGGGTAGTTTATTTTGAGTAAGAAACTTAATCGGAAACAATACATATTTATTGGTTTGGAAAATACAGAGTATTTCATAAATGTCATCATTTTTCACTAAAATAGCCGCCATATTAAAATGGATAAAGATAATTGGATTCTGTTTCCTCGAAAATGTTTCTTTTAACGAGACCTTTAAAATTATGTATAATTTGCCTTAGGTTCAGACAAGAATATTTTCAGATTCCAACTCGTGACCTTCCATTTTTGAGCACCCTGTATAAGACTTTAATACGAATATTTTTAATACATTTCCCATATGCGATTTAGTACAGATAATTGTATTTGATGTCTTTAGACTAAGCCGTTCTTGTGTTATACATGCTGAACTTGTGGTCTGACTCGCCCTATGTATATGTTTATAACTTTAAATCATTAATAACTCAAAAACCGTCATGTTTAGAGCAAAAACGATAATCACCAAAATTGTACACCTTGTAATTTCCAACATTATTTGTATGAAACATTTCTCTATATCATCTATGATAAAAGAGTAATAAACAAAACAAGCGAAAAATGGCCGCCATTTTCTAAGATGGCGGCCCTATTACAGCATCAATTTTAGGGGAGGACTTTTAGTATGTTGTACAGGAAGAAAGTGACAGCAACTGAACCAAAATCCTAGGTTGTCCTATTTTTTTACTTATTTTTACAGCACTATTTCATGCGCCAAACTGCCAAACCTAGTTGAGCGCTCCCACTTTCGTTCTAGCCTATACCCCGTTTCCCTTCCCTAAACCATATTGATGTATACATCGTTTTAAAACTTATGATATTTTCTACAAAACTAAATCAAATATTCTTTCAAAAATAGTCTCAAGAAAATTTCATTAGTCAATAATGAATAAAATATTATGTAAAAAGATCATAGTTTAATTCATTGATAAATTGCAAAGAAAATATTGCTTCTATCAAAGTAATGATAATAATCTTTTGTATAGGCCTACCAACAAGGAACACAACAAAAAAGGAATATTCGATTTGGTACAGTAGCTATGGAGATATTAGCATATTACGAAATGCTTGCAAAATCAACTTCAAAGGGGGGTGGGAGGTGAAGCACAAGGGGGAAAACCGGGGACTTTTGTAAAAATGGATGTCTTAACGTGTTCTATCATCAGTGAGAAAACCAGCTTTGGGGGAATTATTTCCGACATAAAACCTTTGTTGACTGGGCTATGTGAAATGTGTTGCTGTGTTGACAGTGGATGACAACCCGTGGCTGAGCAATGACGCAGTGAAGCATCGTATTGAGGTGTCGCAGATGATGCCTCCGCTGCACCTGCCCGTCAACAGTCTGGACATCAACAGGTCCCGGCTGGTCTGCGGCACCGACACAGAGGCCGTCTACGTCATCAACAACCTCCCTATTTGAACATCTCCACATTGTTGAAACATAATAAAACTTTTTTTACTACTTCTGCACTTTTGTGTCTACTTCTGTTCAGAACCCTGTTTAAGTGAATTTCCCCTATAGGGAAGAAGCTATTATCATAGTCAGGCATGGTAAGACCTACGCTTAGGACAAGATGATTTTTCGTTTTGAGGTCCCCAGAGGGTAACAAAAGCATTTGTTCAAATTTGTATGTATATATGTATATATGATATGTATTTATGTTCGTTAGCACAATAGATCTAATAAAAAAGGTCTGATCTTGACAAAATTTGGTAATTTGGTACACAAAGAAGCACAACTTTGAAAACCATTCAAATTGCATAACCATGGGGGGGCAATTATTTTGTTATTATTTACATAAACATAATACTTTAGATGTAAGATTTTACAAAAGTCGTACAGTAGAACCTCGATAACTAACAGTGTGTTAGTTAAGACATGTTTACAGAAAAATTCATTTCCTCGAGAAAGAAATTTGCAGTTTGGAACAAAACACTCACATAGGAAGAATTTAATTATCTATGGTATTCCTGAAGAAAACAGTGACACATTCTGAACATCATGCGGCAGTTAGCGAACGTTTTACAATTTGAGTATCGGTCTACTCGTCTGTGGATGTGGTTCATCATAAGTGTAGGTCTAGAACTTCTTCTAGGCCCATTTTAATCAGACTTACAAGTTACTTGATTAAAGAAGAGTTTCTACATAAGCGAACAGTCCAAAAAACTTGAAAGCGGACCTTGGCTTCAGTAGTGAGAACTCAATCTAGTTAAACGAGTCCCTGTCTGTAGCGAACAGAGATTCTTGTTTAACCATTTGCACTGGCAGAAGTTTCCAATGAGACATCAACCATGAAAATCTTCATGGTGGAACATTAGATGGACAACAAAATTCCTAACTCGGTTATATAAAATATGTTATTGTTCTTTATTCATTGCGGAAAAGGTTAATGTTACATTTATTTAGCTCTCTTATTACTTTATTTATTCTTAAGGGACTGTACTTAAGTTACAAATTTATAATTAATGAGTAACTTTTTAGCATACTTAATATATTTCCAAAATTTAAGGGATGAAATTATGTTTGATAAATTAATAAGAAGTTTTTGCCACCAGAAAAACATCAGACTCTGACTGCTAGATCCCTTGTGGATAACGGTACATCAACCACCACTTCACCATCAATTTAGTTCCACTTAAAATTAAAATAAAAATTAAGTAAGAAATATGTTGACGCCGATTGCGGGGGTGTTGGAGGGGTTTATTGTTTAGGCCCTCACCCTCAACCCTTCAGTCGTCCGTCTAGCGTCAAGAAAGAAAGAAAAATGCCTTTATTGGTGCAAGCGTTATCTCAGTACAAACTGGTTTTCAGGTACAGTAGAACCTCACTACGACGACTCTCGATAAGACAAAAACCTCGATAATGAGTCTGATTTTCTAATCCCCGTCAATCTCCCATAACGCTCAATGTTATAAATACCTCTATAACATGACTCATTTTCAAATAAATACCTCGATAGCACGTCTTTTTGTAATTTCATATTACTAATAAATAAACCTCTATAGCGCGTCTTTTCAAGTAACTGAACCTCTATAGCACGACACCCACCTCAATAACACGCTTCTTTGGGTAAGTGAACCTTTATTACACGACTCTAACCTCAATAGCGCGCCGTTTTGCGTTACGGAACCTTTATAGCACGACTAAACATTTCTCACGCATAGTTCCCACGGTTAGAACGGATGTTTTGAAGTAAACAACAACGTCTTGGGCTCAGGTCTCAACAGGAAAACCCCTTCGCCACCCCCTTCCCATTCCGGCCTTTCCTTGTCTATCACGGGTCATATCAGTATTTCACAATAGGTTAAGGTACTGTATTTTGAGCTTATTAACGCAATACTTTTGTGAACTGAGTCGGTTGATTTTTTTTCTTACTGCCGTAAGTTCTGCAGAGTATTATATTGAGTAAGAAAACTTATCACAGTAGTAGGCCTACAATGAACAATTATTCACGGTAACATGAATTTTGTAAAATGAATATTGCAGCCTAATTATAAAATTTACTAGGCCTATTATTATTCTTCAATCAATTTTAATACTTGTTTTAATTACTGTAATTGTAATTTTGCTACTGTAATTAGAGTAAAAAGAATTTTGTTTTACTTGTACGTGTGTTTTTTTATGTATTACTGATTTATACAGTAATTTTCTACTTAAAAGACAAATTATAAGAAATGTTTCATAAAAAATTTGCTTGGTATAGCAAAAAGTCAGTGACCTCGATAACACGTCTTGTTGTGAAAACCACCTTGATAGCACGACCCTCAATTACAAGTGCACCTCGATAAGAAGACTATTTTAGAGATCCCCTTGAGAGTCGTGTTATCGAGGTTCTACTGTACGACTTTTGTAAAATCTTACATCTAAAGTATTATGTTTATGTAAATAATAACAAAATAATTCATATAAAACTGATAAAAATTCATAAACACCACAAAAATGCCAGTCATTGTTTTAAAAATTCTTTTAATTTCCTTTTAAAGGTTGGTAAACCACTTTTGCGTACTTCAAGAGGGATAGAATTAAATATGGTAGGTGCAAAGTACGTAAAGCCTCTCCTTCCAAATTCATGGCTGACTCTAGGCATATGCAACATATCATCTTGTCGAGTGCTACGCTCTGAGACATCCCGCCGGGTCGGCAACCTTTCACGAAGATATAGAGGCCTTCCCAGGGTTAGGGCTTTATGTATGACGGAGCAAGTCTGTATCCTGCAAGAAACAGTCATTGGCATCAAATTAGCTTTCCCTCTGTGTGAGGTGATGTGCTGTCTTTTTTTGAGCCCATTATAAATCTTACTGCGGTGTTTTGAAGTTTCTGTATTCTGTCATTGTCTCCCTGCGATATGCTATTACCATACACCGGAAAACAATAGTTAAAGGCCGACAGAACCAAAGATCTTATTATTTCAATTCTTGAATTTTTTGGCAATAGGTATCTAAATCTATACAACCCTCTCAGCCTACCAAGGGTTTGTTGAGATACATGGGACATATGGTCTGAAAGTGCTAGGCCCTCATCGAGAATGACTCCAAGAGTTTTTACTTTTTCACAGATCTGAAGTGCCTGCCCACACACTATCACACTGATGTAATCTCCTTTTTTAATTGAACTTAAAATTTCAGGAGGCGCAATATTGAGGACAGAACATTTATTTATGTTCAGCTTCAGCCCATGACTCTCAGACCACTTAGCCAATGAGTCAAGATCTTTGTTTAACAAATGAATTGCATTCTTTACAGAATTCTTATCATAAGAGTACAGCAGTTGGCCATCATCGGCGTAGAGATGGATGGAACTGTAATTGACTGCAATCATTATGTCCGAGTGACACTTGGAGACTCACGAGATTCAATCCATTTTTAGACTAGATTCATTCCTTTTGGCTAGATACATTTCATTAAGATTAAATTCAATTATTTACGTCCAGTTTATACAGTTTTAAATGTTCTTTCACATTTTAATGTAACAAGTGACAATAAATTCAGTTTTCATCTAACAAGTGTTTAATTTACAGAACCTTAATTTGCGTAAAAAGTGTGGTACCTAGTTGCGCCGCCACAAAATAAAACAATTTGCACCTGTCCAAAATCTATTAACATTTTAAAAATCAAAGGTGAATATAGACAAATAAACATTGCTAATTTATACTATGTCAACCACATAGAAAATATGTTTGAGACAGATATATAGAGTAGCTTTTAGAGATTTGTAAAAGTTAAGAGATTCGGAAATAATTAATCAACTGTCATGGAAAAATGGAGTTGAATTGGATAATGGTTTGGCGATTGTAGGCGCTTTTGCGAGTTCTTCAGTTCTGTTTATGAAAAAATATTTGTTTGAGCCAACATTGGAGTTCATAGTAGCGGGGCCCACCATCGCAATCAGTGGCCCTGCTATGGAACAAATAATTAATTGCAGTCATCGGTCCTGGGTCACTGAGCAGGATGTCGTGGGTGTTTTCAGACAGTTGAAATCAAAATGTACCACAGGGCCAAATCTTTTGCCACAACATTTATTTGAAATATGTTGTGACATTTTTGTGAAACCTTTAATGTACATTGTTAATTTAAGTATAAGTACAGTACTGTACCTTTTGTTTTCCTGATAAGTGGAAATTAACCTATTTTGAAAAGAGGTAAAGAGTCTAAAATTATAAATATTAGATCTGTAACCATATTGTCTGTTCCTGAAAAAATGATTTGGATACTTATTCCTAATTTTTTTTATCGTATTATATTAAAAAGTACATATCTCCAACTCAACATGGCTTTGTTTCTGGAAGATAAGTTTTCACAGATTGGTTAAATTTCTCTTGTGGTATCTCCAAAGGGCTGGGCTCAAGGATCTAGACTGACACAGTATTTATAGGCCTGACCGAGGCATTTTAAAAGTCGACCATTTCAATTTATAAAAAAAACACTGGACTTTAATGTGGTTCAATTAAGTTTGTCATGGTCTATACAGCATACAGATACAGATCTTTATTGTAGAAACATTTTACAATGTGTACAATATAAAAGAAAAACGTGTTGGTATAAAAATGGAGAATAAAATATAAAGTTCACAATCATGCTGACACTTTGGTATTCGTATGAGGTTCTTTTGTTTATAGTTGGTGGAAATCTTCATCAACGTAATAGACAATTCAAGCAAAATTTGTTTTAATTTATTTAAATCTTTTCTTGATTCCATTGCTAATTTGTATTTTTTTTATGTGATTAATCAGTTTTCCAGATGTATATATAATTGATCTATATTAACTATAAATAATCATACAAATCTATATAAAATAATTTTATTTGTTGATGATAAAGCGGTTGTAACTGCTGGCTGCACGTGGGTTGAGGTGTATCGATTGGCATCTACTGATCTGTTGGATTTAAAATCATGGTTTGATTATAATACCCTCAAGGTCAATGCAAATAAAACTAAATGTCTTCTAATTTATCTTAGAAATTATTGCGGTCTAGGAGAAAGTTCTTTAAAAATGCACTGCTGTGGAGATTCACTCACAATTAGGTGTGCGTGTGAAGAGATAAAACGTGTGGATCAGCAATAAATATTTAGGAGTGGTTGTAGATAGTAAATTAAATTGGTCTCCTGACTTTCAATATGTCAGAAATAGACTGTGTTGATTTATTTATGCTTTCACGCAACTCCGCAATGTGCTTTCGCGGCAGCAGTGGAGGACAGTATCATAGATTAAGCATACTCCTTAGGAGTATGCTTAATCTATGACAGTATCTTTTGCCTACGTGCAGTCGGTATTGCAGTACAATGTCCTGGCGCGGGGCAGCACCTTACCGACAATCTTGGAGTCTCTTGCGGTAAACCTAAAGGTTTGTTATTAAAACAATCTTAAAACAAAACTCAAGATTCTCCACTTTGCAGTTTTTAAACGAATTTCCAGTTTTAAATATTAGGCAGCTTTTTATAAAAACGTTACTTATTTTCATTAAAAAAGTAACTCTTAATTTTCACATCTGTCCAGCATTGGTATTTAACTAGTAGCAAAGAAAATTTTGGTATTTTGCTTCCAAGGCTGACTCATACAAACATTAATAAACGGTATCAGGAAACTGACACATACTTTCCTTCTTTTAGCCAAACTTTAATGAAACAATTATTTTTTATTTACTAAATATGGAATATGAAGTACAGATAAATGAACAGAAAATTGTCTAAAATAGTTGTTTTCAGAAATATCCACTCAAATCCCTTTTTGGGAGGCACTATAGAATCCGTTGCTACACACATGGTTTTGAGAGGGGAAATGCCCCCTTGCCCCCCCCCTAGGGTTAAATGGCAACATATTTCGAACATCCTCTGTCGGTCAATGCTAACTTGACCTGCATATCAAGTTGTAATGAAATTGATCAGTAAATAAGAAAGAAATAGTTATTTTTGTATTCCTCGTAAGAATAACATTGAACAACGTACTGCGTTCACAGCTAAATGTCAATTTTCTCCGCAACTAGAAATCGTAGAATAGTAATTCAAAATGCTAATTTATTTATTTTTTTGAGCTCTTTGTAATGATGAATAGTAATCTTTTTTAACATTTATATTTTTTTATGCAAAATTTAAAAAAACTGAATTTTGGATGTTTTAAGTCCTGTAATTTCTGAACCCGAATTTTTACAGGTGTCATTTGCGGGTGGTGTCATTTTGTTGGAAACCTAAAGTTCTACAAACTAATAAAGTTTAATCAAAATCGTTGGAGTCGTTTTTGAGAAATTTTGATTTTACATGTTTTTTGGCGACTTTTGGGGGATAATTTAAAAATCAAAAATGAAAAAACGCCCGAATATATCGAGGATTAGTACCTACATACCAAATTTCATAAAAATCGTTCCATTGGTTAGGGCTCTAGCTCTGTACATATCCACACAGACACACACACACACAGACATCACGTAAAATCACTTTTTTGGGTTCAGGGAGCACCAAAACGAATATTTCCACTAACAACTTAAATTCGAAATTTTTGACGAAAACAATATTTTCTCCATATACTATGTATAGGCGGAGAAAGTAAAAATGTATCTTTTTACATTTTCCACATTGTATATAGGAACTTGCCTGATGAAATAAGGCTGTCCGTGGGTGACAAGCGAGGCCGTTTACGAGAGGCGGATCAGCAGTTGGCTTCTAAGTTTAGGGCCGGAGCAAGTGGAAGCTCCTATCCCCATACGCTTAGCTCAAAGTTATTTTTGGTTTCTAATTGTTAGAGTTTTTCAATATTATTTTATATATATTATATACAAGGTGTACATAAAGTCCCGCACGGGTTTAATATTTTTTGAATGATAAGAGATAAATCAATAAGATTTGGTACATCAACACTACACCAAAAAATCTCCTTTTTGAAGGAACTATCAGTTTTCTGTCATATCACGGGGACGTCCCGCAAGGAGTCAGAAGGAAATTTTAAATAGGAGCATAGGTCAATATGCACATCACTTTAAAGGGCTTATCTAGCAGAGTTTAATGCCGCAAACCGCACTAAAAAAGGTTCATCCAGTAAAAATTGGCGGCTGTTTTACTTGGTTACATTTTATTAGTAGCCACAACCCCATTAAAGCAAAACTGCAACTAAAATGAATACTGCAGCTAAATACTACATTATGCCTGTCAATACAGAAGTGAATTATGACGTTTGTTATCCTCAAGGGTTACAAATTTGGTCCAAATCTATTGATAACGGGGAAAAACTGGTAACAGTAACAATTAGAAAGATCTTATCTTTTTTAATAAAACCTTTAAACAGCCGCCATTTTTTACTGGATCAACCTTTTTTAGTGCGGTTTGCGGCATTCAACTTTGCTAGATAAGCCCTTTAAAGTGATGTGCATATTGACCTATGCTCCTATTTAAGATTTCCTTCTGACTCCTTGCGGGACGTCCCCATGATATGACAGAAAACTGATAGTTCCTTCAAAAAGTAGATTTTTAAGTGTAGTGTTGATGTACCAAATCTTATTGATTTATCTGTTATCGTTCAGAAAATATTAAACCCGTGCGGGACTTTATAATTTTTTTGTTTTCACTAAAGGTCGAGATACAGTATTTCAAATGAATCATCAATCAACTTTAAATTCATCTAATTTCAAATTGACCATTCATAAAACTATAAATTGTATCCAAGATTTATAATATACTATATATTTAATAAGTATATAATATACTATATATGTATATATATATATATATATATATATATATATATATATATATATATACTTTAGAGTCTGCAAACGATTTGGTGCAAGGTACACTGTATCATATCTTTTTATTTTATTTTAGTTTTCATATTTTATGATAGTTTGTTGTAACGAGTGTTCCTGTTAAGCTAAGTGATAAAGTGCATGAAGTGACATTCTGCTGATAAGGACTCATTCCCAAACACAGACGAAGAGTCTTATTGGGGAATATTCTTATGCCTGCATTTGTATTTCTGATCTATAAGAATTTATATAATATTTAACATTTCAAGTAATTTTATTAAAATAAGAAATATACCCCAGTTATATAAACAAAAAACTATCATAATGTTTTTTGTTTTTATAAAAAAATCTGATAACAAAATTTGTTCATTTAATAAATCAATGTCACTTCTTGTAAACCGTTTATTACTGTCAGGAATAAATTATTATTTGATTTGATTTGATAGCAAATAGAAAACAGTTTGTCTTTTACAAAGATTTTTGTTCCTCAACATTTAATACTCAGGTGTGTCACAAGCAAAGACTTGGTCACAAGTCTCTAATCAATACATTGTTCATACTGTATATATAAGTAGTATTAGCGAAGCTGATAATTTGCAGAGTGATCTTGGAAATGACTTTATTTACAGTGAATATTATCGCGGTTCGATTGCCGTTTACGGCTGATGTTGAGTTGTCGGTTCATCGTTAATGCAATCCACCAATCGTCGTTATACACCTGAACCTACGCGGGTTGGATCTTACCTTTTTAGTGATTGTTCGCGAATCGGCGGTAAAAGCTCGCTCTGTATTCATCGAGGATTTGTAGCGAATTTCCTCTATAGGGAAGAAGCTATTACCGTAGTCAGCATGGTAAGACCTAGGCCCAGGACCATGATAACTTTTCGTTTTGAGGTCCCCAGTTGCCAAAAACACCATCTGTTCAAAACTGTATATATATATATATATTAACTGTATATAACTGTAATATATATGTGTGTGTGTGTGTGTGTGTGTGTGTGTGTGTCCGTGGGTGCGATAACTTTCGTAAAAATGGTCCGATTTTGATGAAATTTGGTACAAACTGTAAAGCAACATTTATGTCTCTAAGTTCGAAAACCAGCCAGATCGCTCCATCCAAAGGACTATTTTGGGGGGTTTGTACCCCAAAAATGTTTTTTTTGAGTTTTTTACATATAATATTTTAGTAAATCAAATTTTATTTTTCACCATTGAATTCAGCTTTAAAAAAAACAATCAATTTGGGGTTTGGTCATTGTTCCACGTCAATTTGAAGTGATAACGCAGTACGTTGTCCAATGTTATTCTTATGGAGAATAAGAACAATTGTATATCTCGCTTATGTATCAAATTATCCTGACGAAACTTGGCATATTGCTTAATATTGTTGTGGTCTATTGATATTTGCATAAAAAACTATTTTTTTGGCGATAGTTTCCGTAGCAGCAAACCTGCGTACTCAGCCCCCATGATATTCTTATGGAGGATAAGTAAAATGTTATCCCCGTTAACTATGAACATAAATTGATAAAATTGGTTCTGTGGCTTTACCTAGTTGAGTTATATTGATATTTGTATAAAAATCCATTTCTTGTGTTCCTTGTTTCAGCAAACCTGCACATTCAGCCGCCATGTTATTCTTATGGAGAATAATTAAAATGTCATAAATCTTTTATCGTTTATTTATGAATATATATATTGATGAAACTTGGTATGTGGCTTTATGTGGTGAAGATACATATATTTGCATTGCAAATTCGCTGAGTACGCAGGTTTGCTGCTACGGGGGTATTTTATTATTACAGCTTCGCATCATTATGGCTTTTTGTTTCCATCAAACTTTAAGTTAAGTTGGAGTATTTTAAAAATTGTCCGAAAAACCCAAATGTTGGAATACTTGTAGCCCTTGTTTGATGATGAGGACGGCAACGCCACAAACCGCCGCGACGCGTCTACAACAAATACTGCCTCTCACGGCGCTGCCGCCGTCGTGTAAAATAAACAGGGATTTCAAAATGTTTATAAATACAACACTTTCCACTTTACCCATAATCTACTATATACGAGGGAGAAAGTAAAATAAAAAGTGTGCAGAGTTTTTACATGATTAGTAGTCGGATTCACTCTTTCTGTTAACCGGTTAATAAACCTCTTATTACCCTCTCAACTAAGGAGATAAAGTAACCATCGGATCAGATTGCGTAGCAGCCGGAAGTGGCAATAACGTGCTACACCGGAAATGCCCGTTCACGGCTCTCTTGCCTCTGGTTTGGTGCGGGGGGGAGTGCTATCATGTAACGCATTTGTTGTCTACATCACCTGCACACGATCATTTGCATTGCATTGCATGGTGTATAACAATATACAATATACAGAGTGCCTACTGTAGCTTCAACTGCCCGAAAATCTGCTGGGATCTTTATCCTTTCTTATCTTATTGTGTACACTAATACGAGCAATGTCAGTTAATTTGTTTGTTTCCAAAATATATCTCGATATCCTGCAGAGGATTTTGCTCGAAGTTTGGAATTAGTGTTTTAGGATCTTATAATCGATTGGTGAAAATCATGGATTGGTGATTGTATTAAATTTATAAAAAGTGTTAAAAAGTGTATCGCCTGTAATAGAAAAAAATAAAACTTCAAAGGTAAATCAAGAGAAGCTCTGAATGATTTTGTATTCTTTCTGAGTTATTATACATGTACATACAAGTATAAGATGTAAGTATGTTATTATACATACTTGATCAATTTCCCATGCTTATTTTCTATAAATAATAGGGGTAAGCTCAAATATTTTCGTAATGGGATGAGTCAACACAGAAGAGAATTATGAAAGTACTGCTGATGATGTAATTACTAATTCAAATTTAGTAACTAAACATATAATAAACCGTCGTATTTACCATTTAAATTATACTTTTACTTTATAGTTTATGAGCAATATAAGTACTAATTGTTTATTTAACAAAAGAATAAGTGTTTAACTAAACCAGCTTTTTTATTTTATGAAATATGTTAGGATACAGCTATAATGACGATAGCGGATTAACGCTATGCAATCAAGGTATGCAAGCGCAACAAGTTTACATGGTTCTCGATATTTATAAATAGTTTACTTTTTATTTCATAAATTTAAAGTTTCTATTAGATTTTACGCGATTAACATGATCCACATTTTGTAACTGTTTAAACCGAGTTATAAAAATAACAAGGCAATAGTTCTCGTAAAATTTAATGTTTTCATCATCTTTTAACACCTAAACCCAAGCGCCAGCGAGGAGAGCGCTTGCCTCTCTCGGCCCTATACAAAAATATCACTGTCAGTAAATAATACAAGTGGAATGTGAATTGAAATAACTAACGATTTCAGCTTGTTTTAATCAATGTAATAAAATAGTTTCAACATCTAATTCAGTTGAATCCATGTCAATCTGGAATTAGACTAAGCACAGTCTTATTCAAAGCCACCTCAAAACCTAATGGAACGATAACTATATAACAATAACAAAGTCTGTATGCAGGCTCCAAACAGCACGTTTAAACCCTGATTTTCACCCCTGCTAATGCATCTAAAAATATCCTACAACAGGCCTAACCGTACAAATACATATGTCCTCGGTTCCTACAACTCTTTTCACTTGATCGCACATTGACTTGACCGCCACCGCCGTACCAACTGAGTTACGCCCAGACAGTGAATGTCTATGTCGCTAGATTTATTTTTATTAGGTTTTTGGTATCTTAACACTTCTAAAATATCAACGGGACTCTATAAATGCGTACATGAAAATACCTCTTTCATTAACAATTTAAAACATGTTTCATTATTATCTAGCACGCTCCTACCGCCACCGGTTCGTATCCAATGATTTATAATGAGATTTTAAAACGCTTTATCATGAAAACGGTGTTACGTAGGATTTTAATTTTCAATAGCAGCCTTATTTTCAGCCTAAAGACAAAACTTCGTCAAGTTTCCCTCTAATCAGTTGAGTATTTTTGTAGTTATCGCACGGAAACTCATAATTGCGAAAGTGATTTCAATCTAGACTATCTTTACATTTTATAGATTTCACTCACTTCGTCCGCCTATCAATAAATTTAACAAAACAGCTTTAAAATTAAAGCCAATATATTCGAATTGAAACTCAATTTACCATCAGTTGTTATCATACATGTTTGTTTACAAAATATGATAACAAAATCACTGTTTTTCTTTCTCAGCATTTATTTCTGGATCAATGTAAATACATACTGCATTGAAATAGTTTATTGCTTAAATCACGCGAATACAAATTTGGTTGTTGACATCTGTTAATAAGATTTTAAATTATTTCAGTTAGTCAAATTATAATACAATAATACAATATAAACACAAAGTTGGAACTTTGAGCCCCCGTGGGGCATAGCCCTATAGGAATCCCTTCTTAGTGGGTGCCTATGCTATAAGAGGAGTCTACATGCAAAATTTCTAGGTGCAATGGTTTGGCCTGGGCGTTATCCAGAATTTCGTATTTATAAATAAAGATATACCTTACATATAATTACTAATTATTTTTTTCAAATTCTTGTTTTAAAATGGGTTTCCACGTGTTATTAATTTCAAAACTTGGTTTACTGATGAGATTGTTCTCTGAATAAGCCATAGATGCTGATATTCTGTCAAATATTCTCTTGAATCATCATGTTCTTTTGGCAAAATCATTGTCTTATTTAAATTTGTTCCTTAATTTGTTGTACACTGGTGAAGTGATAAACTACTTCTTTTGCCTTTTCTATTTTTAAATGATTTAGTCTGAATCTATGTATCACAATCAGAGAGCATGGATAGTATCTCGTAAATAACATATTTTTCATAATTATAATTAAATGGAAATAAGTTTGTCTTAAGCTTATTTTTCGAGTAGGAAGTTGTTCTTAAGTTATATTTCCTGTTAATTCTTCTGAGTTTTCAGAAAGTCCTCGAATGTTCTAATGTTCCTAACTGTTATATATTAGATAGGTTTATTTGTCTGGATTATCATTGTTTTAATTCAATTTTATAAGACGAGTATGCCAAATGGATCAAGAAATAGTTTACCTTCTTCAACAAATGAAACATTCCGAAGACAAATTAGGCTATACATGTAGGAATCATAACACACATAATATATAATACATTGATGTTAAATGACGTGTATTTCTCACGATTCAATTTGTCCGCCGTAATTTGGAACGGCGGATTCCCCACTGAATTAAATGTGTACGTATATTATTTCTCAAGGTTGGTTTCCATTAGTAGGCCAAAGTACTCCCTTACTTCATATAACCATAGACATGGGATATTCTACAGTTTATTTAAATACCTTTTGAAATGTAGACTTTGGCTTTTTAATGGAAAAACACTTACGGCCTAAATCTGACTAAAGGTCAATATAAAGATAGGCAAAACAGTAAAGCTAGTAGACGCTCTTTACACAGTAACACAGTTACCGTAAATGTAAACTGTAAATACATTCAATACTCATACAATGGTTGGTTTATACTTATCAAATACACATTTATAACCAGCTCAGGTCCGTTCCCAAGCTCTAATTACCATAATCACCTAACTGTCGATTATAATCTGAAAGGATTAGTTTAGTCGGGATTCCTTCATCAAACGTCAAACAGTTTTGCCGAATCCAATCCCCGGAACACCGCGGCGGCGTCACTTCGCGTGTGGCCTCTCAATACACACCGAGAGTGACAACGTCTTCCCCTCACTTCATTTCAGCTGACTGTGCCGAGTCATGGGAGTCCGGGGAAATTATATCGTTCAGTCGCTGGCAAATGAGTCACCGGAGGATTTATCAGATAATATCTATAACCAGTTTGCCACTCAGTATTCCGACGGCACCAGCCGAGATAATCAAATCAAAAACTCCTTTATTCCACAAATATTATTGGATAGGAGATAAACAAGCCTATAATATCCCAATAAATACTCCTGTCGCAGCAAATCTGCATACTCATAGACTCATGTTTTATAATTTATGATCATTAAAAGATAAAATATGTTTTACTGAAGCGAACATTTTTACTGCGTTTTACTACATTTTAAATGTTTACTTACTGTTGGCTTACTGCAAACTTCCACGTGCGTATAACTTGTTAAAGATAAAGTTCGATTTTATAAAAATACTGGTTTAGTATTGACACCCTTTTTAAAATTGCGATTAATTTACGGTGCCCATTAGATTGGTAAGATTTCTAACTGATCCTATTTCATAATGATAATATTTCACAGAGGTAACAATGGCCGCCTGCTTACCCCCCAGACACAATAAGTTTTCCTACAATTACAATACTACCTTTTTCTTACCCTTCGTGCGGAGTCGGAGAATCAGGCGTGGCTTTCCATTAAATTACATTTATCTCCTGTTCCCGCTATACCGCTAGTTTAAACTGTCTGATCACTAAAATCAAAATTCAACCTGTTCACTAAAATCCATCAACCTATAAAAATTACTCTTACACATTTAACGGTCTTAGTAACGGAATCGAAATTGTTTTATCTTTAAATAAATTGATTTTATAGGGGAAAATGCATGTAATTTCCTTAGGAAATTTGTGTTTAAACCAGACCACAGTGCATTACACTAGTAAGAAACCAGGCCGTCCATAAGCCCCAGGGGTAAAATTAACAGTCTTATGGACGACCTGCTTTTTCATTCGTGCAATTCACTGTACTTCATTAAGTTTTTAATTTTAAAACTAGACCGATTATAGTGTTACTATATTAATATTATTGATTTTTAATTTTAATTGTTAAATGTACATTTCTTCTTCCATTGTTTTATTCAACTTTATTTCAGTTTTGAAAATATAACACTGTGTTGAGTTTTATTAATTTCTAATGAAATATTGTATGTAATCATTTAAATCTAAACGAGTTCTCACGCAGCACGCTGACGTGAGGGAAGTGAATGCCACATACAAAACTTGTAAAACTCAAAACCAGTGTAAAAAGAAACATTTATTCCAATTTTATTGAAATCTGAAAACATTGATTTATTGGCTGTTCTGATACTCCTGGTTTAATTTACCTGCAATGCTGGGAATACAATTTTGCGCATTATAAGGTTAGGAGAAGATACAGTCAGGTTTGAAAGTAGGCGTGAGGTTGCTGGGAATGATAAAAGTACACTAACAAATTAATAACAACGGTCGCATTTTTGTCCGATTTACTTAAAATTTGGTAGGGGCGTTCCTTTCTATAGTCAGTTGGACAAGTTCGTTGGGAAAAATAATCGGAAAACTCTAAACCTCTTTTTTGGGTATTAATCTTTCAAATTTGAGTTGTTGGGCCCTAAAAGGGTCAGCAAAGCCCCGGATGTAACATTAATGCATGTAAAAATATGGGAATTAGTGATACGAAAGTTTTAAGCCATCTCTCGTTAATCTATCATAAACATTTACCGATTTATTAAAAAAGATGTGTATCGACTAAACACAGTACGTTGTCTTATGGGGGTTTTACATTAGGAAAGCCTGTTATTCATTTGTTAGTGTACTTTTATCATTCCCAGCAACCTCACGCCTACTTTCAAGCCTGACTGGACCTTATATATATATATATATATATATATATATATATATATATATATATATATATATATATATATATATATATGTATGTATATATGTATGCAATCTAGTGGTCACATTTTTTGTCCGATTTACTTAAAATTTGGTAGGGACGTTCCTTTCTATAATCAGTTGGACAAGTTCGTTGGGCAAAACAATCGGAAAACTCTAAACCTCTTTTTTGGGTATTAATCTTTCAAATTTGAGTTGTTGGGCCCTAAAAGGGTCAGCAAAGCCCCGGATTTAACATTAATGCATATACATATATATCATTTTGAACAACCCCCCAAAACGTGTTCAGGGGGTCATGTTAGGAACATGGTGGTCCCGGGCTTAAGTTTCACCGTGCGGGTCATGCTAATAGTTCACTTTCCATAGGAAATTCACTAATAAAAAATGTACAAAACTGTCTCTCGAATAACCCCCCTCTAGTCGTTTACTCGTTATTTGTCGATCACAAAGCTAAGTTTTTTTGAGAAAAACTTTGCCACGACCCCAAAATGGAGTATTTTGGGGACAACTCAAAATATGTCAATACCCAAGGCTTTCGCTTTAATATATTATGAATAAAATGTTAGGATAGCATATTGTTTAGGAGGTATTTGACAATAAATTTAAATAAAGTTGTTGAACAAAGAACGTGTTATTTTAAGAGGTGAAATTTGTTTCAGAAAATGTGAAGAAGGTTTGGTATCTCGTGTAAGTCTAACATTGGACGATTATAGTTACATTAATTATTACATTGATTATGTTAGTTATTATACTTATATTAAATTAAGGTTAGGTTCTGGACCCGGATTTTAAATATAACCAGGTCAATTATAAACCCGTCCGCAATTCCTTGCAATTTGTTTACTATAGTTTCGGCTCACAGGGAGTCATTATCAAAACCGTAGATCGTTAACTAATTCTCTGAATGGCGATAAATTGTAAAAGTACTCTGAATACAATACAATGAAGTTACACACAAATATTGGAAACAGTTCCCCGACCGTTACTCGTCACTGAACGGTTCCCTGGTGAGCCGGAATTAAAGTCAATACATTGCACTATAGTTGTGGACGTAAAGGACGTAAATTGCAGACGTAAAGGTATATTAACTTGTTTATATTTCAGTTACCGTATAGTTAAAGGCTAGTAAGCGGTCGGCGAGAGGGGGTGCTCGGTCCAGCGAGGTGTGTTGGTGAGGGGGGTGGGGGTTGAATGGGGGAGTGAGGAGTCGCCGCGCCGATTAGCCTGCAAGTCAACAACCAGCTGGCGTCTTTGTGTGGGTAATTGATTCGGGAGATTATACGGGCCACAAAGCTGTTTGTTCAAGGCGTAATGTGGAAACGATTGGCAGCCCTGCTTTCGTAGCCAACTGGGGGAAAATCCTAACATGACCTCTCACCACAACAACGCTCCCGCGCCCGCCTCTCTGGAGGGCTCTCGGATTGAAATGCTTTTCTAAATACCGAGATCTCGTGGCAATCTTGTTCGCTATTCTGCTCCACTTGGGTGTTCCTAGGAGTTCATAGAATCGAGTGGTGGATCAGCCAGACGAATGGTGACGAGGGTTGCTGCGGTCAAAGGAGGTGACAAACTGGGAAAAGTTAGTTTTTCGCTTCAGTTAGTTTACTCTAGGCTTTGTTGAGGTGTCGGCTATGTTGGCCATCTGAGAACAACCATGTGCCACTTGAACGCAACTCAAATTGCTACCAACTGGTGTTGATGGAGTCCAAACGAGAGCAGACCGGGGTTGATGTGGTAACCCGAAGTTGAGGAATGGGCTGGGAATGTCAGACAGAAATCTCAGATAAAAAAAACTTTAAATCATTGTAACCAATTCATATTTTTTTCTGTCGTAAAACAAAGTATTGAATTGTGAGCCAAAAGTTTGAAAATTCCATCATTACTATTAAGTCCGTGGCGTTAATTCGAAAATATTTCACTTGTGGCTACCAGTACCAAATTTTTCCCTTTGTTTCTTCATCTAACTATCTTTCAATATTCACCGGGAGACACTCTCTCAGAGCTGCCTAACCCCCGGTAATGTGGTCCTCAAGATTGCGGACTGGAAACACCACTGTGTTTGCTTTAAACTCTTTGATAACTCCTATACCTGTTGCTTTATTTCGACTTTTAATGTGCCGTTTTAAAGAAAATGTTGTATAACCTTCAACATTCACCATTAATATAAATATCGTCAAGAATGGTTCAGTATGAATGTTCAAATGTTAATCCTACAAATTCAAATTTTTTCGATTTACTCTGCATAAAATGCGCAATTGCTGTAACCGGCACGCTAAGACTTAATAACTTTTCGTTTTAACCAACCTAGCTGCAATAAATACTATTTGTTGCAATTTGTATATGTATAATTTTGTATATGACCCATTTTTTACATGTACATTTTTGATACAAGGCTATTTACACTGTGACATTTGACTTAACGCTTCGATTTCGAATAAATTTGGTATGAACATGTAAGACAGTATTTACAGCCACGAGTTCGATATATTGGATCATGGGAAGAGATGTTTAATTATATACAAAACTAGCTGATGTACCCGTCCTTCGTACGGGTTGTACATAAATGGCAGATTAACTAAATATATTAACAACCCACATAATTTTACAATATTAAAATTACATTTTACACTTTTAAAGTAGAATTAAATTAAAGTTAACGAAATATACTATGGCAGATAGTTCGGGTACTGTTGCCAAGTCGAGGAACTCTGTCGGGTAGTGAACGGTGTGGTTTTTGCGACTCCAAATCGGTACACGTAACACTTTGGATTCGATTTTAGAAATAAAAGAACTCAAGTACAACAAAATATTAACCCTGTTTAATTTAACATTTTAAATACTTTGATACATTAATCTTTACATTCCAATAAATTAATAGTAATGTAACGAAACATTAAACTTTAAAAACATTGACAAACCACTTTTAAAATCACCAATCTTGGCAGGTCCTGTTTTCATTATAATTGTAAATAAACAATTTAAACTTGGAAAAATTATATGTTTTGAAAACATGACTACTTGATTTTATTTAAATAAATGTAAATCAATATATACAAACTGTTCTAACAGTGATCATGGTTGAATAAAACGGTATTAAATATTGTATATGTTCGTTCCTCCCTTTGTAATAGACCTACATTTGTGTTGATCTCCGTTGCTTGATCATTGGTGGACGTGAGGATAGCACAATCACAGAGCCAGGCACTTTCCAGATTAAACTGTTTATGAACCTCGGTGTAACAAACTGTTAATCAATAAATCCTGTGGTTCATCGATAGTGCAGTGAAGGATAGATGTTTCTGAGACCTTAATTTGTTTTTCAATGTCCCAATCTCAACTTTTAAAAGCGCATAAGAAAACTGATCAACCCCTTAATTTCTCAAAAATACATTTTCATATTTACTGTTAAGTTCAGACGCTCAGTGGTCGGCTACATAAAATATATTTTTAGAGAGGCATAGACTCGTCCACTCATGTCTCACTTACGACAAAGGGTCTGTATGAGATCTCCAGAGAACAACACCGTGACTCCCCATGATGTTGTTTCTTATTTCCTTTAAGGCATCAAATTTCAGCTCTACTGGTTGAGTAGTTTGTGTGTTATGACTAACGTGCTTATATTAAAGGCCATTGGGCCAGAGTCCTTGAGTATATTTGTGTCTGGAGTGGGTGAATGTCTGCACTGACCTATCAGCTACATTCCTACCAAATTTCAGATCCACCAGTCCAATAGCATGTGCAAGATTGTTAAAATATTGTATTTTGAAATACCGGGGGGCGAAGCACATAAACATTTTCGTAACAGGAATAGGCTGCGTTTTTTTCTGATGAATTAGTTATGTTCCTACCGAAATGTAACTTACAAAGGTCCAGAAAGTACTAATACTCATACAATTGCCATAAAAGTAAATTAGCGAAGAGACCTATAGGACTTTTTTAAACGTATTCTTATTGTGAATCTGCAGCATAGGGGGAACCACCATCCAAAATTTTATCTTCAATAGACATTGTCGTTTCTTAGATAAAGTGATCACTATGTCAGTGAGTGCATGAGTCTGACAAATATAGATTTAGATCATATATCCACTTATGTTATTTATTACCAATCTTCACTCAACGTTTTAAAAAATAACTAAAAAACCTATTTATAGAATAACTATGCCATCATCTGGTTCAATTTAAATAAATGCTTTGTCCATAAGAATAGCATAGGATCTTAAAAACCCTATGGGGCAGTGTCCTAAGGTAATTTAAAACAATCCAATTAGCCTAAAACCTTCTAACGCACATATAGAACATAGAAAAAAGTTGCATAAAAATCGGTGCACCCGTTTTCCTGTGAAAAGCGAACAAAACATGACCAAAACCGCACAAAATCACGTTTTTGAGCGGCCGCCATTATTTTTTAAAAAGACGTATGCCAGTTTATAGTGCCCTACAACCTTCTCACGCATATATAGAACAAAGAAACAAAGTTTCATTAATGTCACTGCACCCGTTTTCCAGTGAAAAGCGAACAAAAACCGGTCCTTGAGCGTTACCGGTAGACAGACAGACATAAATTGAAATAAGATTTGTTTTGGTTTCCCTAGGGTGTAAAACGTGAAAATATGCAAAAATTTCATAATTCCAAGCAATGTACAGACAAAACTCTAATTTATTTATATAGATTAATTATACGGTATATTGAAATATATATATATATATATATATATATATATATATATATATATATATATATATATATATATATATATACTTGATGTACACGTTCTTCGCACAGGGGTTTTCCTTACCCGTTCTATAGTCAATGCAAATTTCATTTTAGTTAGCTTGAAACAGCTGTTGTTCTTGCTTCTGCTCTTTAAGCTGTCAAATGTAAGTGCCCACAGCTGTTCGGATTACAGTTTCTCAATGTTTACTTTCTTATGAAATGTAAACATTGAAACTTAGAACGTTCACGGGGCGTAGCCCGAGGGGATTTTAAGGAAGTGAATAGGCCTATGTGTTGCATGGGTTCAAGATCTACCTTTGTGTAAAGTTTCAGCCCAGTCGGTTAAGTAGTTTTTGCGTTCACCCGGAACATCACAGACAGACAGACAGACAGACAGACAGACAGACAGACAGACAGAAACCACCTCTTCTTTATAATATTATAGATAGATAACCTTTTTGATTTTAGCGAATTCCCCCTATAGGGAAGAAGCTATTACCGTAGGTCTCATGGTAAGACTTAAGCCCGAGACCATGATAACTTTTTGTTTTAAGGTCCCCAGATGCCAAAACACTATTCGTTCAAATTTATATATATGTATATATATATATGTGTGTGTGTGTGTGTCGGTTAACACGATAACTTGAGTAAAAAACGTCCGATTTTGATGAAATTTGGCTCAAATGTTTAAAATGACATTCATGACTTTAAGCTCGAAAACCAGAAAAATCGGACCATGGGAAGGGGGGGTTTATGGGGGTTTGAAATTTTCCAAGAATAAGTTTTTTTTTTAGTTTTCTCCCTAAACTTTTTTAAAAACTTAATTTTGGTTTTGACCATGTTATAGAGCTTAAAAAAATAAATAACATTGTATTTTGAATTATTAACCTAGGTTAAGTGGTTGCGGAGAAAATCCAAAAAACCTACTAATAAAATCTCCCATGTTAATCTTATAGGAAAAAGGTTTTTGGCTTTTCCTCAGTTAATTTTAATGTAAACTTCACATTTGCTTTTACCAATCTGTTCAGTTCCACAAAACAATCATTTTGGTGTTTAAATTGTGATTCTACGCCTAACCGTTGCAGAGATATTCAAAGTGCTAAACACAGTACGTTGTCCAATGTTATCCTTATGGAGAATAAATAAAATTTTATATCTCGATTATTTATAAATGTATGTCGATGAAACTTGGTATGTGGCTTCACGTAGTACTGGTGTAGTGATATTTGCACAACAAATTTATTTTTTGTTGATTATTCCCGTAGCAGCAAACCTGCGTAATCAGCCCCCATGTTATTCTTATGGAGAATAAGTAAAATGTTTTGACTCCCTTAATTATGAACATAAATTAATAAAACTTGGTATGTAGCTTTACTTGGTTGAGTTATATTGATAACTATATAAAATCAATTTTTTTATCCTTGGTGCAGCAAACCTGCTTTCTCAGCCCCCATGTTATTCTTATGGAGAATAACTAGAATGTTATATAGCGCTTATTTATGATTGAATATTGATGAAACTTGGTATGTGGTTCACCTAGTTAAATTCTATTTATATTTGCATAGAAACCAATTGTTTGTGTTCCTTGCTTCAGCAAACCTATGTACTCATTACCAATGTTATTCTTATGGTGAATAACTAAAATCGCTTATTTGTGAATATATTTTTATGAAATTTGGTATGCGGCTTTATGTGGTATTAAGACATATATTATGCATTGGAAATTCGCTGACTACGCAGGTTTGCTGCAGGTTTAGGTGATAGGGGGTATTTCCTATACAAGTGTTTAAAACACACCATTTTAGCTTTGACTGTTTTGAGAGCATAAAAAAATGTAGTGCTTTGAATTATTAACTACATTCAAAGTTGAGTGGTTGCGGAGAAAATCCAGGAAAATCTAATCAGAAAATTCCCCATGTTAACCTTATGGGGAATATGTTTTTAGCTTTTTCACAGTAATTGTTAATAAAATCTAAATATATGATTTTACCAACTAATTTAGTTAAAGAAACAATTATTTTCATTTTAAATTGTCAGCATTTACTCCATTTTTAATTCCCTGGTACGTTCGACCGCCGACTATTGCGCTCACGTACCGCTCTACAGTGCGCACGTTGGAGACGGCGCCGGCGCACAGTGATCCAAGATAACCAAAATGACGCGCAAAATCCAAAATACACCCGTCGCAGCAAACCTGCATACTCAGCGAATTTCCAATGAATATATAACATAACACTTAACAGGATTCATAAGAAATGTATTCACAAACAAGCGATATTTAAAATATTAATTATTCTCCATAAGAATAACATTGGGGATGAGTACGCAGGTTTGCTGCAACAAGGCACACAAAATAATGGGTTTTTATGCAAATATCAATAGAACTCATCTTAGTGAAGTCACATACCAAGTTTCATCCATATACATTCATAAATAAGCGATATATAACATTTTAAGTATTTTCCATAAGAATAACATGGAGACCAAGTACCTAGGTTTGCTGCTACAGGAACCATAGGCGAAAAATTGTTTTTTTGTGCAAACAACAATAAACCATAACCAGATCAAGCCATATACCAAATTTTGCCAGTTTATGTTCATAAATAAGCGAGATATACAATTTTTCTTTTTCTCCATAAGAATAACATTAGACAACGTACTGTGTTTAGCACTTTCAATATCTCGGTAACCAATTGACGTAGAGCAATGATCAAAATACCAAATTGTTTGTTTTTTTAAGCTGAATTCAATGGTGTAAATTAAAATTTGATTTAAATTAAAATTACATGTGAAAACCCCAAAAAACACATTTTTGCGGTACAAAACCCCCCAAAAACCCCCCTTCGGATGGTGCGATTCATCTGGTTTTCGAACTTGTTTAAATAAATGGTACTTTACACATTTGTACCAAATTTCATTAAGATCGGACCTTTTTTACGAGAGTTATCGTGCTTACGGACACATATATATATATATATATAAATATATATATAAATATATATATATATATATACATATATAAAAATTTGAACGAATGGTGTTTTTGGCATCTGGGGACCTCAAAATGAAAAGTTATCATGGTCTCGGGCTTAAGTCTTACCATGAGACCTACGGTAATAGCTTCTTCCCTATAGGGGAAATTCGCTAAAAACGAAATTTTTTTACAGAATTTTGGTCGTTTCCAAATTGTTCCTTGATCAATAAAAGATGTTTTCTAAGCGATAAAACCTTTATTATTCCTTATTTGCATCCGTGCATTCAGTTGCAAGTTTGCTATCAATAGATGCGCGACTTTCTTCCTGCTGAGAGCGTTTTAATGTTATTTCGCATCATAGTAACACATATGATTTAGTTTACTATGGTCAACGTTATTTATTGTTTTTTAGTGGTTTAGAACTTAACTAAGACTGGGGACAGCCTGTCGGGAAGTATTGAGTTACATTATTTTTTAAATAACACAAAGTATGCTGATTTATTTGTTTTTCAATTACAAATTACGAATAAGAGTTTTAAAACACACGCCACACCATGCTGTCTTTTAACTAGCATTCATGTGGACCTTAGTATACCCCTAGTAAACAGTAAAAAAATTAGCTGCGACCGCGGTGGTAGTGTCAGTTTAAATATTACGATGTACTTATAGCTTAGATTATAAAACAGACTATATTAAATTTAGTTTAACTTTAAAACTTGAATACAATATTGTTTTCCCGTCAAAAAATGTTCTGTAATGGTAATTATCATTGGATCCAAATGTATTTTCCTTAAAATTTCTGAATAATGTTTATTTTGATACCATTTTTGTAACGACTAACCGTAATAATTAAAAAAAATCTTTATGAAATTTTACATTTTCTTCTGCGGTTTTCTCCCGGTATATTTGACTAAATTAACTCGATTATAATAATCTTGAACTATACCGTTGTGATTATAACTGAATATTCTATAAAATACAAAAGACCCAAGTTTTAAAAATATATACACAATAGCAAAGGAATCATAGTCTGGATGGTTTTGTATATATATTTATAAAACTTCTACTTCCATATTTTTGTAAATATCCAGTTATAATCACAATGGTATAATTACAGATTATTAGAATGCAAATAATTTAATAATATACATATCTCATGTAAATCGTGGAAGAAAATTATAAAATGGCATCAAAATATTTTGTGTGAAAATTATCAGGGGAAGTCATGAAAAAAAATGGTTTGAAAATTAACATTGTTCAGAAAGTTCAAGGAAAATACATTTGGATCAATTGATGACGAATACTAGAACATGTTTTGGTGGGAAAATAATTTGTTATTCAAAGATTAAACTTAAACTATATTCGATATAGTTTATATTTTAATTTAAGCTTTAAGTACATCGTAATATTTAAACTGACACAACCACCGCGGTCGCAGCTAGTTGCAGTTAATTTTGTTACTGTTTAAAATGGGTGTATACTAAGGTCCACATGAATGCTAGTTAGAAGGCAGCATGGTGTGGCATGTGTTTTAAAACTCTGCTTTAAATGCGTAATCTTTAGTTGAAAAACTAATAAATTAGCATACTTTGTGTTATTTTTAAAATAATGTAAACATAATACTTACATTATTATGTATTATGATGTGGGTTGTTCATCGTCTAAACAGCCAAAAACCATAAATAACTTGGACTATAGTAAACTAAATCATATGTATTACTATAATGTGAAATAACATTAAAACGCCGCACGGAGGAAGACGCATCCATTGAAAGCATATTTTCAACGGATTCACGGATGCAGGTAAGGAATAATAAACGATCGCTTGGAAAACATTCTTTCTTTATCAGGGAACAATATTCTAACAACGAAAATCCTGTAACCTACGATCAATTTCACTTTTTGGGATTTTGCGCGTCATATTGGTCATTCTGGACCACTGTGCGGCGATGTCATGAGAGCAGTTAGCGTTACTCTAACGACTATTCCACTTTCTTAGATTTTAGTTGACGGCTTCTTTTTTCAGTGATTTTCTCCAAGAGGGAAACAGCTATTTCCATATTATATATCTTTAGGTAGCATGGTAATACCTAAGCCCGAGACCATGATCATTTTTTGATTTAGGCCCTCTGGTGCAAAAAGCACGATTCGTTCATTCATATATTCATATATATCATGAGAAATGATTTGATTTAAGTGTACGTGGTAACAATATTTTTAACGCCGGGAATCAAGAAATACTACGCGAAAACAGTCGCGGGTACCAGCTAGTTACAAACAATAATTTAAATAAATTGTCAACATTTTCACATTGCAGCTTTTAAACTTGCCTCATCATCAAATGTGACCGTTATATTTACGTGTCTTCAATCGAAAGAGTTTTATCAAACATATTTTCTGTCCCCTGTATAGGTAGAATAAACTTACTTTCTGCCGTTGTAGGTGCAATAAACAGATTTTCCGCCACTATAGGTAATAAACAATAAACATATTTTAAAATTTATGATTAATCAAAGCAGTAGATTTATACTGTTGCATTGTAGCCCCTCTGGAAAACATAAACATTTGGTGTCATCGTTCCCTCTTATAACCCATTTGTTAATACATTTTACCTTGTAATTAACCTCAAACCGGGGGATATACTTTAAATTTATTTTAGAACATCAGCATATATAAGCACAATTTACTGCCTTAAATTATAATTAAAATTTACTCCAG
Source organism: Allygus modestus (assembly GCA_963675035.1). NCBI lineage: Eukaryota > Metazoa > Arthropoda > Insecta > Hemiptera > Cicadellidae > Allygus > Allygus modestus. The sequence continues at coordinate 341,926,251 of OY776111.1, forward strand.
GGAGTCAAATATGCTAGATGGCGAGCCGAGTAAAGGTTTTCCTGAGAAATGGTTTAAAGAATTCCAACTAATTATTCGCAAGTATTAACACTGCAAGAAACGACCGTTTAATAAAAGGTGCACTGAACTTTTATTAATCTAAATACTTAACAGCCTGGGGTAGGTATTAAATTCTTTCTTATCTTAGTAACTATGTTCCGCCGCAAAACTTGTTAACTTTTATAAAACAAAGATTGCTTCGTAATTACGTGTTGTGTTAGAACGATAAAAATGTTATTAGATGAGATGTGAAACATCATATTACCACATCACATCATCGTCAGTGAAGTTTTCCCACATCATAATTCACTGAGAATCACTTGATGATATTCCTCTAAAGCTACTATAAACATACCAAGCATTAGCTCGAACTGTTTTATCAATTCAAATAATTAGGTGTACCTCTAGGGGAAATAATGTTGTTAAATTTAAATCAAGTATAGTAGTTTATTTATATGTTCCCTCCTTTTTTAATAAATATAGGCCTAGAAAAAAGTTAAATATTTATAGTTGTTTAGTTTTCACAAACATGAGGTTTCCACGGAAATATTCGGTTTGTTATATGAACCTAACATAATCTTAATTGTATAAAATCCAAATACCACTGACTGACTCACTCACTCACTCATCACGAAATCTCAAAAACCACAGAACGGATTGCAATGAAATTTAGAACATACCTTCCTCTTGGGTCTTAGGTGCTCACTAAGAAAGGATTTAAGAAATTCCCATAGGGCTCCGCCTCACGGGGAGTCAAAGTTCCAGTCCTGTGTTATTCTTATGGACATTCACTTTAAGTTTGAGCTGATGAAAGTACAAACAGTTGATCTTGATTCGTAGTAGTTCCACAGGATAACCACAGAATGCAGCACACACAACTGTCATCAGTTTTAGCGAATTTCCCCTAAAGGAAAGAAGCTGTTCGGGGCACAGTGCTTGGCGCCTGGTTAGCGTATGCTCTGGAATGACTTTTCGCCTCTATATGGCTTAGTACCGTTAGAGTTACAGAATACTTTTGTCAACAGAAACCAAAATTAAATAATTTTATGTTAAAATATTGGTTTTTGTTATTTTCGTTATTGTCTGCTTTTAATTATGAGAAGTTTGAGTTGGTTCTCGCCTTTCCCAGGCGTCAAGCACCGTGGCGCGAACTGTACCTATTACCGTAGGTGGCATGGTAAGACCTAGGCCCGGGACCATGATAACTTTTCGTTTTGAGGCCCCCAGATACCAAAAACACCCTTCGTTCAAATTCATATATATTATATATGAATTATTATGAATGTGTATATATATATATATATATATATATATATATATATATATATGTGTGTGTCCGTAGGCACGATAACTTTCGTAAAAATGGTCCGTTCTTGATGAAATTTGGTATAAACGTGTAAGGCAGCATCTATTTTCATGAGTTCGAGAACCAGACAGGTCGCTCTACTTTAAATAGGGGGTTTTGGGAGGGTTTTGTACCCCAAAAATGGGGTTTTTGAACTTTTTACACATAATTCTTTTTAAACCCAAATTTTGGTTTACCCTATTAAATTCAGCTTAAAAAACAAACAATTTGGTATTTTGATCATCGCTCTATGTCAATTTGTTACCAAGATGTTGAGAGTGCTAAACACAGTACGTTGTCCAATGTTAATCTTATGGAGAATAAGTAAAATTGTAGATCTAGCTTATTAATGAACATATATTAATGAAACTTGGTATGTGGCTTTATATGGTTGGGTTTTAATGCTATTTGCATAAAAAAACTAATTTTGTGTGGTCCCCAGGGCAGCAAACCTGCCTACTCAGCAGCTATAATGTTATTCTTATGGAGAATAATAAACATGTGATAACTTGCTTGTTTATGAACATAAATTGATAAAATTTGGTATGTTGCTTCATCTGGAGGTGATCCATTGGTTGCATGAAAACCAGATTTTGTGGTCCTTGATGCAGCAAGCCTGCAAACTCATTCCAAATGTTATTTCTTATCTATATAAATACAATTAGAGTATTGTCTGTACATTGCTTGGAATCATGCAATTTTTCCATATTTTTACGTTTCATACCATATTACAGCAGAAACGCGTCTTATCTCAATTTCTGTCTGTCTGTATGTTGGTATGTCTGTCGATGACGCTCAAGGACGGGTTTTTGTTCGCTTTTCACGGGAAAACGGGTGCACTGACATTGATGAAACTGTTATTCTTTGTTCTATTCATGCGTGAGAAGGTTTTAGGCTACTTTAAACCGGCATACACCTCTTGTAAAAATAATAGCGGCCACTCAAAAACGTGATTTCGTGCGATTTTGGACACGTTTTTTTTTTCGCTTTTCACAGGGAAACGGGTGCACTAATTTCGATGAAACTTTGTTCTGTGTTCTATATGTGCGTTAGAAGGTTTTAGGTTGATTGGATTTTTAGAAATCGCCTTAGGACTCTGCCCTACGGGGTTTTAAAGATCCTATGTTATTTTTATGGACAAAGTATTTATTTATATTGAACCAGATGATGACTTAATAGTTAAATCTATAACTTAAAATATTTTAAACAGCTGATTATCATTATGGAAATAAAAAACCTACTTGAATGGCAACTCTCATAATGGAAATAAAAAACTACTTGAATGGCAACTCAAACTTTTTTTTCGATAGGCGAGAGTAGGGGGTATTGGGGAACTCTGCGCGCTCCCCCCCCTGATCTTATGACCCCCCCTATTTTATATTCCCCCCCCGGTTTTATATTCCCCCCGATTTTATATTTTTGATCCCAACACCCGATTTTATTTTTTTACCCCTCTTTCCCCCCTCTCCGATATTTTTTATTTATTTTAATTTGAGACACCACGAGTCAGCATTACAGTTCTAGGAGTTCTCGCCGACCTAAGCGCACGTGTCACTCCTTTCACCACCTTACCCCACACACCACACCACATTCTCCCACCACCACTCCATCAACATTCTACCATAACAGCTTATATCTAAACATACTTGAAAGGTATAAATATATTGTCATTATGTAAATAAAAACCTACTTGAATGGCAACTCTCATAATTTGACATAAAACAAATACAATGCCTCTTCTGCGGCAGCAACGCGCCGGGTACCAGCTAGACCTTTATATAGTTATTTCTAAAAGCGAATCCAAAGTGTTACGTGTACCGATTTGGAGTCGCAAAAACCACACACCGTTCACTACCCGACAGAGTTCCTCGACTTAGCAACAGTACCCGAACTATCTCCCAGTTTATTTAGTTAAATTTGATTTAATTGTACATTAAACGTGTAAAATGTAATTTTAATATTGTAAAATTATGTGGGTTGTTATTTTTTTAGTTAACGTACTATTTACATACAGCCCGTACGAAGGACGGGTACACAGCTAGTGGGGAATAAATAAAATGTCTTATTTATTAATATGCTTTGATTAAAATTGGTAAGTGGCTTCATGACTTAGTGAAGTACCATTTAAAATTCGCTGAGTATGCAGGTTTGCTGCAACGGGGGTATTTATATATTAAGATTATTTGCGGGGCGAAGCCTGCGGGAACAGCTAGTGTTAGATATAGACAAAACATCATTTGTGTTACTTTATGAATAGTAGCATCAGTATTTATTTATAGTTAATGATAGTAGTGAATTCCTTTACAACAAACCAATATACTCCAAATAATTGAACTCCAAAAAGTGGCGTAAAAATTATTGATAAGCTACTCACCAGACATGTATTCAGGACAGTTTTATGACTACAAAATATAACTGTTATACTCTAATAAAAGGTATCAGTTCTCCTTGCGCATTACGAGCAGATATTTTAGTTTTTCTGTTTAAAAAGAGTAATATTAACTAATAGATCAAAGGCTTAAAAACATACTGAAACATATCAAATGTAAAATTTACTACTTACGCACTACTATTTGGATACCTAATTGATGATGTGCATTTGGAAATTTTAGGCGATTTTTTAAAATTATAACACGTAAAACTCTTTTCAATTATAGCGATAAATTCTTCTCGCTACCAGTATTAAAAAAGTGGATCCCTTTTAAGCCTCCATTATTGTCCCATGTTTCCATCCGGAAATTCCTCGCCGATGTTTTGCGGGCCATTGAAGGAGTCGCAACAAAGGGCGTCACCTGGACACAGCCAACAATGGCGTCCGCTTTCTCGTCCGATCAACAATTTTTCTCCTCTCCACCTTTGTTTCACGTTATTAATTACAGGCGCATCCGCTCCGGGTAAAAATTATTTGAGGAAAACCTAGTGATGATGTGCGAAGCTCTGTGGAACGTTCAATACATGCCTGCGAGTGGGGGGGGGAGCCGTGGCTCCTGCCTCTGATGGTCCGTCTGCCCTGTTGAAACAATGGGTTTTCAAAGGAAGGCTCTATTTTTAAGTTAAAATTGTAAAAATAATTCTTAAAACTGTCATCAAGTTTAAAATGGAGGAAAATGTGTCCAACAAATTTAAAGAAAAGTGGTATGCAGTTCCGACAGCACAAAGAACTAAGTAAAAAAACAGTAAGGTTGTATTAATTACGTCGTACAATCTAACTCCGACTTAACCCTAATTTTAGGTTTTGAAGGGAGTTGCTAAGTCAATATACAGTGGGGCAATTTTATAATGTGACATAAGCTTTAAGTGTAAAGTCCTGATGAATGTCATACAAAATAATCCGTAATAGATAGAAATCTAAATTTCTATATGCATCATTTTACACCTTTAAACTTAAAGTCCATTATATCCGATGTTGTATATAATAATATAATATAATATACGTCACAAAACCACGATTTAAGACACCGAGGGTGGGGCCGCCTAAAACAAATTTTTGGCTTGTGGGGGAAGAGGGGGTGTAGAATATCTGTTTCATATGGAGAAGGTATATATCAAACCTTATCAAATTCTCTAGAGCCACACTAGATCATGTTTGACCGGACCGGTTCCTCCCCCAGTCAGACCACCAGATGAAGGTTTTGCAAACCTAATCAAACTACGATCAAATAAAATTAGATTTTAAGCGAACCTGATAAAATATTTTCATGGGAAAAGAAACATTTGTATTTAATAAATTACAGTACATCTATATAAATATATCTTTAAACCGTACCAGGAACTGTTAAGAAATCCGCAAGGTTGATAACGATCAACCAAGGGCCTTCAAGTAAAAGGCCTTGGCGAGGAAACTTAACACAAAGAAATTGATTGTTTTTTTTATAAATAAACAGAATAAATAAACTACGTCTCACAACACTACAAAGTATATTTACACTTATATTACTTATCAGACATTCTCTGATTGGGCCTGATGATGACCGGTGTAACTAGTTGAAAGCGATCGCCTTGTACCATTTATTGTGTATATTTACCGTTTTGTAAGTACAGTATAAGTGTAAATAGACTTTGTAGTGTTGTGAGACGTAGTTTATTTATTCTGTTTAGTTATAACAACACGTATCGTGCTACTAAATAACTTATTTGGATAAATAATCTCTTAATTCCATAAATGAAACAAAAAGACTAACTAACCAGTTTTTTTATTGAATTATCCAAGGTAAAATGAGTTATAGCATGACCCGCATTGTGATAGTTAAGCCCATCAGGACCACCTTAAATGTTCCTAACGTGACCACTGAACAAGTTTTGGGAATTGCTAACAACTTTATGCAGGGTGACTCACGTGAGGTGTGCCAAACAGAATATAGACAAACATCTTGACCTAGAAGAATGAAACAATATTACAACCACTAAATAAACCCAGAGGAATAAAGTAGGAATGAATATTTTGAATACAGTGTTCCAAAAACTGAGAATGAATCTTAAAATTTTCAACTGTAAACTTATGTCAATGTTGAATATCATTGTATAATAGCTATATAATAGGCAAGATTTTGGTAAGAACATTCTTTCTCGTCTAAATAAATTCTTTATATTAGCTCTTTTACTTCTCTGTGGAAAACTCGCAGGTTTTAGTGATGCATCTCTCAAGGTACTAGATTATGAACAATTTTAACACATTTTGGGTTACGCGACACTGTTATGTAAAATATTGTTACGATATTCTTCGGAGTCGATTTAGTAGGGAATAATTTTGTTTCGTCTCTTTAGATAAAGTAATATATCTGTAGTCTGAGACACCTTACATGAGACACCCTGAATAAAACACATGATGGTTTATACACTTTCATAACTTGGCGTAGTTTTATTTTCATTCCTACCACTTCCATGTCTCCAAAAAAACAGTAAAAATTAACCCTAATTCCGTGTCTCCACGTCTTATGTAGTCATGTTAACTTTGGAGAAAGAATAACCAGATGGAGCTTTCTAATGAGTGACGTTACCTAAGAGAAATATCAAAAAAATATTACAGGAGTTTATATTTAGGAAATATTTAGTGGGTGAAATGTTGTTTCATTCTCCTAGGTCAAGTAGTTTGTCTGTATTTTGTTTGACACACTTTACGTGGGTCATCTTGCATAACGTTTTTAGCAATTCCCAAAACATGTTCAGGGGTCACTTTAGGAACTTCTATGGTGGTCCTGATGGGCTTAACTATCACAATGCGGGTCATGCTATACCTCATTTTTCCTTAGATAATTCATAAAAAACTGCATAGTTAGTCTTTTTATTTCATTTATGGAATTAGATTATTTATCAAAATAATTTATTTATTAGCACGATACGTGTTGTTACAACTAAACAGAATAAATAAACTACATCTCACAACACTACAAAGTGTATTTAGACTTATACTGTACTTACTAAACGGTCAATATATACACACAAAATGGTACAAGGCGATCGATTTCAACCATTTGCACCGGTCATCATCAGGTCTAATCGCCTGATAAGTAATATAAGTATAAATATACTTTGTAGTGTTCTGAGACGTAGTTTATTTATCCTGTTTATTTATAAAAAAACATTGATTTTTTTAGTTTACCCGCCAAGGCCTTTTTTTTTAAGGCCCTTGGTTGATCGTTATCAACCTTGCGGATTTCTCAACAGTTCCTGGTACGGTTTAAAGATATATTTATATAGATGTACTATAATTTATTAAATACAAATGTTTCTTTTCCCATGAAAATATTTTATCAGGTTCGCTTAAAATCTAATTTTATTTGATCGTAGTTTGATTAGGTTTGCAAAACCTTCATCTGGTGGTCTGACCGGGGGAGGAACCGGTCCGGTCAAACATGATCTAGTGTGGCTCTAGAGAATATGATAAGGTTTGATACATACCTTCTCCATATGAAACAGATATTCTACCCCCCCCCCTCTTCCCCCACAAGCCAAAAATTTGTTTTAGCCGCCAAAACCTTACCTTCGTCGTCTTCAATAGTGATTTTGTGACATATATTGTATTTAGAGACATCCGGTGACAGTGATAGTAAAATCAATACGGGATGTATAAAATACGTCAAGTATTGTAAGGTGTATTTTATACATCCCATAATTATTACAACAACTCGTACAACAATGCTTATCACAAAGTTGTTTAAATTAAAAAATAGGACCGAAGAGACCGACTCTTACTCGGTGATATTTTGTTCGTTTCGTGGGTGAAAAAGATGTCCACTCTATAGGCAATATTTATTTAATGGTGCCAATCAATGTTTTCAAGAAATCACTTGTTGGTACTTTACCTTGTGTAAGTACTATTTTGACGTTCACGGTTAATTTATTCACAGCTCTTATGATTCTTCTGTTTTGATTTGAAACTCCATAAGCCCTATGTTCAAATTTATAATTTCCAAATGAGATTTTTAACCAAATATTAGTTTTCCTGGGGTTGATGCTTTCATCAATCAAGGGGTTTAGGTCCAAAAGCTCCCAATTCCAATGTCGTATCTTTCTGCTGGATTCCGAGATATTTTTTGCAAACAAACAGACTGACAGACAGACATTGCTCGTATTATAGGATTTGTAGTCCTATATGTATAACATACTGTAGTATGGAAATGGTTAGGAAGAAGAAAATTGTACGTGAATAAAACTTACAGTTAAAATATATAAGGCTCAAGAAATAAAAGAAAGTATAATATATACATTTTAATAGGAGTTGCCTGGAAATATGAATAATAAATTGATATGAAATTGAAAAAGAGTACAATAATAATGGTAAAATTAATACTTGTAATATTAGTAACCCTACCCTATACTTATTAAATTTTTTAATATTAAAATGTAAATGACTAACAATTCTTTACTCTTAAAATTGATTAAGTCTAATGACACTAAAAATAAAATAAGTTAGCCATGCAAATAAAAATGTGGTGTCGATATAAAGCACTGGAAAAGGGTACTTCGTTTTAACAAAGACAGTAAAAGTAATTATATTTTAAAATTTAAAACAATACACCTTAATTAATATTTTGCAAAAACCATTACTAACCCACAAAAATGGTTTGATTTACAAAGCATAAAACCTTAGAGAAAATAAAAAAATATCCGCTGGGCTTGAATTAATTGATCGTATTCCCCATCAAGGCATATTAAAAATGAATGTTTCATTAAATAAACATTAAAACCGTAAGTTCGTTGCACACCGCCGGGGGCCGTGTAATGTGGGGGAGGGCTTATGCGCGATTCAATATTTTTATTGGAGCTCAAAATTAAACGCCACAACAAAGTATAAAGTTCAGGTATCCCCCTCTCCTACAGACGCGCGCACAAAAACAATCATAACGGATAATTTATCCAAACAAGGTTCAAAATGGCGCACTCCGTCACTCGCCCTTTGATCCGAAGGGAATTATATTAAATTATTTCTTTTTTACCACCGCTCGCATCATTTTTCAGAATAAACTTCTAATATTTTTTAACGAGGAAAATTTAATATTCCCATTCGACGTCCCCTCGCCACTTGTTTAGGGTGTGTTATTGCAGCCTTTGGCAAAAAAGCTCATTACGCTTTTGATGACATCGGCCGCAATCTTCGATAAAAAGAGCGCCAGGAATGCCATTGATGTCGGGGTGCAGCGCCCTGCGTCGCGTCGTCACTTGGCGGTACTCATCTTGGCCACTCGCACCCCTCACCAATCACCCCTCACCCCTCACCCTCGACGATGTTGCACCGATTATAACAGTTAAGCGATCAAAACTGTAATTCTATATAATCTGTCAAAGCAGTCATAGAAGTCTGATTCAACTTGTTCATAGAAGAACTTCAGTGAGTTATTGTAAGAAACCATGTACAGTATATGAATGCCCGTATAAGAAAGAACCAAAGTACGGTTTTACCAGAACCAAATTTGGCAATCCATTTACCCAGTTGTAGTCTCACAATATGTAATGCATAAGCTGCAAAACATAATGTTAAGTAGTCTGTCCTCAGCACGGGGCGGCTTCAAGTCAAACTTCCAACTTCTTCAAGTCAATTTTCACACTTCTTCCAGTGTTATACTATTTTGCTTTTTAATCTGCACCCACACAGAATTAATCCTAGGACTATTTATTTTGTGAATATTTATGCTTACCTCTATTACTGAATCATGTTGTAAAATCTGTACCGATATAGTATTAAAAACTTGACTAAAATATACTAAGCGTCAACTTTATTTTTTTAAGTCACCCAATAGTTTAGGTCGCCACGTTGTTACTGATGAGAAAAATTACATAAACAAAGATCAAAAGCCTGAGAGGCCTTAGTAAAAAAAATATATTGCCAGTATAAACATCTGATATTGCGGCAGTGCGCCACAAACAAAATTGCCTTTCCACTCCATGCCCCCGAGCTCTGTATTACGGCATGCGAGCAACATGAGCTGGTTCGGTCTGTTATTGTGTATTCTATCACATTAACTTCACATTTGCATTTTAATACCAACTGGAGCCCTTGCGACGAAACTTCATAACGTAAACTGAGGACTGTTTAATTTACCATTGCAGTGTAATTTGAAGTAAAATGAGAAATTAAATTTGTAATTAACGTTTGTACATATTCTAAACATATATTTATCAAAACTTGCATACGCACATACTACATAATGTATTAAGTTATGACCTTAAGTAGATTAAATAAATGTTATACATCGCTTATCATTAATATAGTTAGATGAAACTTTTGGCAAGTGGCTTTGTGTTAGTGAGGTACACACACATATATATATGTGTATATATATGTGTATATATGTGTACACATATATATATATATATATATATATATATATATATATATATATATATATATAATGGTACGGGCAATTTGTATATGCATTGGAAATTCGCTGAGTACGCAGGTATGCTGCGACATGGGTATTTGAACTGCTAGTTAATTTCACTTAATATGTGTCATTTAAATTAAATGTAATTTTTTAGTGTGTATTATTTATTTAGAACTGGATTAAAACGGCAATTGACTTAGTTAAACGTTTCTCACAAAGAAATGTAGATTCGCTTCTGAGCTGTAGATGATGCTGTTTAGTGTAATGATAAATATCAATATTTATAGTTTATTTAACTCAAATATTTTGATATATATAAATATTTAATTTTATGTTTGAATAGAGAATTTGTTATTTTTGAACCTCGGAATGAACCATTACAGCATTTCACAGGCCACGCGAGTAGGGATGTTTTTCACATATCAGACTCCGATCAAATAAAGCTATATACTATAAAAGGGAATGTAGAAACAAAGGCGCTTTCGTCGAATACAATCCCGAGACCCGCGTGTCAGGCGAGCTGATATCTCATTTTTCAGCGACAGTCCGAAATGCGCGAATAAGCGAGCGTCAACGGGGGAACAAGGGACAATAACATTGTTTTTGAATTGTGAAAAGTCTTTGGACAAACAATATAGCGGCGATTTGAATAAATCAGAACTGTGGGGTGGTTCGGCGCGGGGGTGCGAGGGCGGGGGGGGGTATCTTGTGACGATGATGTATGCGGAGACGTCGCCTCAAAGCAAGCGCCGCCCCGCGCCCCGGTCGCCCGCTCTTTTGATTCGCCCCATTAATTGAAATGCCGCGCGTTCCTCAGTTTGACTGTGGGGCCGGTTTTTGGCCGCCATTAGCCGCGCGCTCATTGACTTCACCTCTCTAGCTAATTACATTCCTGCCACATCGCAGCTACCTCGGCACTCGGAGCGCGGACTGAGGATTGAGGACCTCTTAATCTGAGGCTTGGCGCGACGACGCGCGACGTGGGATGTGAAGAGAGTGTTATCGAATGTGTTGGACAAAGTTGACAGATTTTGGTGAAACACTTAACACTGAGGTGAATGGGGACCCCGCACGTTTTGGTACAAGTCACACGTACCACGGACATTGTATACTTTGCTACTGTTGAAGAAAATAATTACAGGCATCAGTTAAACTGAGTATTTGTATAAGACGTAAGATGATAATAATTTTAAGGCTGCAATTCAATTAGGCAACATTTTTGAAGATTTTAAATTGGTCAGAACTGCTATGTGACATTGAGCTTTTATTTAAGTACTAGCAGTTACCTGGCGCGCGTTGCTGTGCCAAAATTAAGTTGTAAGTTAAAATAAAAAAGTTAATATAAATTCAAGTAACACAATTCAAAAGATAATAAACCAGCCAGTGTTTACATTTCTTTGTTTACATTTAATCAAATGACAGTTTAAAGAAACTTTGAATTTTTTAAATTACAGCTGTTAATTAAATACAGCTTTTAATTTTGTAAACACTAAATTTCTAAAACCTGACACTGCACCCTTGTATGCCCTCTGGGTCGGAGCCCTTTGCACAGATTTGCACCAAACTTCACACAAACCATCCTTGAATAATGCTTAATAATGCCTGAAAGTTTCATTACAATCTGTCGAGCGGTTTCGGAGTCCATGGGCTACATACATACATATATATATATATATATATATATATATATATATATATATATATATATATATATACTTCCTCTTTTATAGATATAGATGTATTAAGAACATATCGACCTTATCAAAAATGTTAATTTAATAATTAGTTTTAGTTTAATCGTTAATTATTCATACTACACTATCACGGTTTCGCCAAGATTTGCAAAACATTTCTGCATGGTTTATTTTGTTACGGTACTTTGTCATAAAACACAGTCATGGTAATATAATTTGTTTTAGAAAATTAATTCTATTAATGTACAGAAAGTTCTGGAAAATTGTATATCATAGAATAAACTGAAGGCAACCAGGGCGGCTTATGACAAGGCACGATTTGAACCATTCTCTATCAAATCGAAAACAAATTCCACTGATGATAATAGGCCAATGAAAATCGCTTTTAACAATGAAAAGATTGCAAGCCTAGAACGAAGTACCTTTTATATTGAAAACGGTGCACCAAGATATTTTGGTTCAAATAGACCTACCAATTGTTCTTACTCGGGGGCAAGTATGAACTATTGTCGCACTACTGGAAGTTACATTTTATATTATTTTCCTCAAATTCAGTACAAAGACTGAGGTAAAGTATCCTGTACTAGATAAAACCTTATCACAAATTTTAAAATCTAACAAATATCGTATATTAGCTGTTATTAGCCCGTCAAAAATGACAGTCTTAAAACACGAATCAAACAATTTGCATTAATAATCAAATAAATTTAGTGGCTTCAAAATTGTTCCTTACAAATCTATAACTAAATATCTGTTGGTTATTTAAAACGCTAATTTTGAAATGCATGTAATCAAATGGGAATTCACCGTGCGAAATTGTAAGATGCTATTGTAAAAAAGCATATTGCATATTCAAATATTCATTAGAATGAGTCAAAATTATTTTTACGAAAGACTTATTACGCCTGCACAAAAATAGCCCAAAAGAAGAATTCGGTGGTTTAGTTTTTAAAATGATAATTCATATTTTTTTAAAATAATGTATTTTAGGGAAAACAATATTACTGAAATATTCTGGGCTCTATAACGTATAACCGCGAATTTCTCCAGACATTCAGCTCATATAATCTTGCCTGCGACTTGCACCTAAGCTATATCAAACACCACATTTTAATCTAAATTGTTAATCTGGTATCGCCAATTTTGATAAATTTAAATTTTCTACTATCACGGGTTTGGGGGATTTTGACTCTTGAAATAAGCAAAACATTAACAAATCACCTTTCAGTTCTCATTTTACTTTTATTATTTTAAATAGTTTTGGTTATTATAACGATGCTCTTGAAATATTACATTAACGTTTTCCAATGTACGCCATAAAACGGCTTAAGTTAATGGAACGAAATAGAATACACTTATTTCACGTAGCCCTCCCAAATGCCACCATACGATAGCGTGCTAGTTATGACCAGCACGGTTAGACCAAAAGAGCCAGGACCATGGTAATTTTTCGTTTTGACCTCTTCATCAGCCAAAAACACCCTTCATTAAAATTAATTTGCAGGGTGGCCATTTTATCACGAGACACAGGATTTTAAAGGTTGAGTACCCATACGGTAATATATAGGAAGCTGATATTTGGCATATTTGGTATAGTACAAATAGTTTATTTTACAAAAAATTAAGAAGAACAACTTTCTTTTTTAAATTTTATTCTACATAATTGCAAATAACTTGCACTTCAATCGGTTGATAAATAACAAAGTTATTCCCACTTGTGGGATTAATTACAACTACTATTAGAACAATTGCTCTAATAGTAGTTGTAATTAATCACACAAGTGGGAATAACTTTGTTATTTATCAACCGATCGGAATGCAAGTTATCTGCAATGATGTAGAGTAAAATTTAAAAAAGAAAGTTGTTCTTCTTAATTTTTTTTTTAAATAATTTTTTTTAAAGATATTTGAGTTTGAAAATTTAAAGTTGCCGCCATTTTGAATTTTGAAAAGTTAAAATTTTCCACTTATGTACATTGATAATTAAAACCGATATACAGAGTTTCAAAGCTTTATCTTAAACATACTTGAAATTAAAAATTATTTTCTTTAAATACATACAGACAGACAGACAGCCACTTACGCATATTAAAAAAAATTCTTATTATTTATGAGCTTACTAAACATCCAAGAACAATACCCTAAAGTATCCGACACGAATTCTGAAACACCCTGCATATATGATGTCCGTAGACACGATAACTTTCGTGAACATGGTCAGATCTTGACGAAATTTGGTATATTGAAAGTGCTAAACGCAGTACTTGTCCAATGTTAATGTTATGGAGAATAAGTACAATTTTATACATCGCTTGTATATATTAATGAAACTTGGTATGTGGCTTCATCTGGTTGTGGTCTATTCTAATTTGCAAAAAATAATTACCGATAATTTCCGTAGCAGCAAACCTGCGTACTCAGCCCCATGTTTTTCTTATGGAGAATAAGTAAAATCTTATGTCTCCCTTAATTATGAACATAAATTAATAAAACTTGGTATGTAGTTTCACCTTGTTGAGTTATTTTGATATTTGCATAAAACCCCATTATTTGTGTTCCATGTTGCAGCAAACCTGCGTACTCATCCCCCATGTTATTCTTATGGAGTGTAATTAAAATATGGTATACATCATTTATTTATGAATGTATATTGATGAAACTTGGTATGTGGCTTCACCTAGTCAAGTTATATTGATATTTGAAAATAAACTATATTTTTGTTCCTTGTTGCAGCCATCCTGCTTACTCAACCCCATGTTATTCTTATGGAGAATAATTCAAATGTTATATATCGCTTATTCATGAATGAATATTGATGAAACTTGGTATGTGGCTTCACCTAGTTGAATTCTATTGAAATTTGCATCAAAAACAATTGTTTGTGATCTTTTGTCAGCAAACCTACGACTCATCCCCAATGTTATTCTTATGTAGAATAATTAAAATATTGCTTATTTGTGAGTATATTTTTATGAAACTTGGTAAGCGGCTTTATGTAATATTAAGACAAAAATATGCATTGGAAATTCTTTGAGTAAGCAGGTTTGCTGCGATGGGAGTATTTAATTATACCTCACAAAGGATACACTTTGTACTATCTACTTGTTCATTTTTCAGGGATCTCGGGATCAAATCTTTTTAGATAAAAACCTCAAAAGTTTAATCGTATTCTGTAAGATTTTTATGAATTATAATACTTTGGGACACGTGTTACATCAACATTTAAACTTATACCCTTAAATATTTAATGTCATTATTCGATTTAAAAAAGTATCATTGCCCGATTTTTATGAAATTAAAAAGTAAAGGTCTTATTACAGCAACAATGCACTTTGTACATCAACCGGTTTTACCATAATCTTTGGAGGGATTAGGTTCATAAATGTAAACATATTCAAACATTGAATTTTGTCGTATAATTTTAATGAAATGTAAAATCAAGGATCATAATGGATACAAGTTACAGTTATTACCCTAAATATTATTTCTCGCAATAATTGTTATTGTTGGATCACAATTTGTTGTCCGATTTTAATGAAATTTAAGATTAATGGTTAACAGTTTCATAAAAACAATTTTTACTAGATACGATCCTGAAACTCCCAAAATTATGACGTTACATATTTTAGGGGACAATAAGCATTGTTGATGTTATATGTCCCTTTATTTCAAATGACATCAAAATTGAACAACAAATATAATTTTTGAGGTTTGTCTTGATTACTATTTTAACTTGAGACTTTCAAAAATGATTACATTTTTGTATATGTAATTACAAAATACCCCCGTCGCAGCAAACCTGCATACTCAGCAAATTTCCAATGAATATATAACATAACATATGAAAACACTCAACAGGATTCATAAGAAATATATTCATCAACAAGCGATATTTAAAATAGTAATTATTCTCCATATAAGAATAACATTGGGGATGAGTACGCAGGTTTGCTGCAACAAGGGACACAAAATAATGAATTTTTATGCAAATATCAATAGAACTCATATGAAGTCACATACCAAGTTTCATTTATATCCATATATAAAAAAGCGATGTATAAAATTTTAATTATTTTCTATAAGAACAACATGGGGACCAAGAACTTAGGTTTGCTGCTACGGGAACCATGGGCAAAAAATTTTTGTTGTGCAAACAACAATATACCACAACCAGATGAAGCCATATACCAAATTTCGTCAGTTTATGTTCATAAATAAGCGAGATAATTTTTTTTCTTTTTCTCCATAAGAATAACATTAGACAACGTACTGTGTTTAACACTTTCAATATCTCAGTAACCAATTAACGTAGAGCAATGATCAAAATACCAAATTATTTATTTTTATGCTGAATTCAGTGGTAAAAATAAAATTTGATTTAAATATAAATTACATGTGGAAACCCCAAAAACCCCATTTTTGGGGTAGAAAACCCCCCAAACCCTTTGGATGGTGCGATTCGTCTGGTTTTCGAACTCGTTCAAATAAATGGTACTTTACACATTTTTACCAAATTTTATTAAGATCGGAGCTTTTTTACGAGAGTTATCGTGCTTACGGACACACTCACACGCACATGTATACATATATATATATATATATATATATATATATATTGATTTTTTACTTGAGTTCACTAATAATGTTATTAGATTGAAAACAAAACTTCCAGAGTACCCTTTTTTAAACATTTTTATTTCACAACGCGTTTCGGCTATAATGCCATTTTCAAAGTGTATAAAAAGTATAACCTTAAAATAAAATAGTAAATTTTAAAATGAATAAACATATGTTAAAATATAGATAAAGTAAAAAATAAATAAAAGATATATAGACAAATAGGGTTAATAAGGTAGATAGCGTTCATCGAGCTATTATTTGTTTCTTAATTCTTCAATTTTTTCAAATACTGTATTGGATTTTGGATTTCATTCTTCATCACATTTATAATATTATTAGGGTCATGTTTTTTGTTCTTATAGATTTGGTATTCTTCTAATATTTTCATCTTTTCACCTTTTTGTGCGATATTTAGAATTTCCATATTTTCTGAGATATTTTTGTAACTATGCTGAGTTTCAAGAATATGTTCAGCGAATGCAGATTTCTGTGTTGTTCGGTTGTTTGATTTTATAGATTGTATATGTTCACGAAATCTGCATTTAAAGTTTCTTCCTGTCTGGCCTATATAAAATTTGGGGCATTCCCTGCACTGGATTTTGTAAATGCCACTTTTGTCGTTTACGTCAGAGTTTTGCTGATTCTTTATAATACTTATCTTTAGTATCAGTTTGAATGATTTGTTTTTTGTTGTATAGCTTATTTTAAGGTTTGATCCGTCAAATGTTTTTCTTTAAGCTTTATTACAAACTTTACTATATGGTAGACATATATACTCTTCTTTTATTTTATTTTTGGGACTAAGATTAGTTTTATTCTTCATGTTGTTTATCAGTTTTAGATCAATGATTTATATACTTTTAAACATACCAATGGAGAAAGAGCATTACGACGAAGAGAAAAAACTTATCAAAACTCTAGCTGTAAGAAGAAATGGTTATAAATCAAAAATGATCGACACGATAATAGCTTCTACGGTAATAGCTTCTTCCCTATAGGGGAAATTCGCTAAAAACATACATTTTACACAGAAACGAAATGTTAGCCTTTTCTATCAAGATTTGTACCCGAGTCCCCCACATATAATGTTAATACATAATTAATTTGAGGGTATGGATTGATTGCAAATAATAACATTATTATGTGTTTTTCTCTAAGAATATTTGATACCAAAACCCCTGACAATTTGTATGTATCATGATAAAATGACCACTCTGTAGAAATACACCCGCGTGATAAACAGCGGGTCTTTTTTAAAAACACAGCATCTGTGTTTTTATGAGTTCGAAAGACAGATTCTACTTTTACCAAAAATACTTATATACACCAACATTAAGTTTTAGTGAATTTCCCCTATAGGGAAGAAGCTATTACCGTAGGTCTCATGTTAAGACTTAAGACCGAGACCATGATAACTTTTTGTTTTGAGGTCCCCAGATGCCAAAAACACTATTCGTTCAAATTTATATATATGTATATATGTATATATCTATATATATATATATATATATATATATATATATATATATATATATACATGTCCGTTAACACGATAACTTGAGTACAAAACATCCGATTTTGATGAAATTTGGCTCAAATGTGTAAAATGACATTCATGACTTTAAGTTCGAAAACCAGAAAAATCGGACCATGGGAAGGGGGGTTTGTGGGGGTTTTAAATTTTACAAAAATTAGTTTTTTGCATTTTTCACCCTACAATTTAAAAGAAGCTTAATTTTGGTTTTGACCATGTTATAGAGCTAAAAAAAAAAAAATAATAATTTGGTCTTTTGAATTATTAACCTAGGTTAAGTGGTTGCGGAGAAAATCCAAAAAAACCTGCTCATAAAATCTCCCATGTTAATCTTATGGGAAAAAGGTTTTTGGCTTTTCCTCAGCTTATTTTAATGTAAACTTCATATTTGCTTTTACCAATCTGTTCAGTTCCACAAAACAATCATTTTGGTGTTTAAATTGTGATTCTACGCCCTACCGTTGCAGAGATATTCAAAGTGCTAAACACAGTACGTTGTCCAATGTTATCCTTATGGAGAATAAATAAAATTTGATATCTCGATTATTTATGAATGTATGTTGATGAAACTTGGTATGTGGCTTCACGTAGTACTGGCATATTGATATTTGCACACAAAATTTATTTTTTGTTGATTATTCTCGTAGCAGCAAACCTGCGTACTCAGCCCCCATGTTATTCTTATGGAGAATAAGTAAAATGTAATGACTGCCTTAATTATGAACATAAATTAATAAAACTTGGTATGTAGCTTCACTTGGTTGAGTTATATTGATAATTATATAAAAACCCATTTTTCTGTTCCTTGTTGCAGCAAACCTGCTTTCTCAGCCCCCATGTTATTGTTATGGAGAATAACTAGAATGTTATATAGCGCTTATTTATTATTGGATATTGATGAAACTAGGTATGTGGTTTCGTATAGTTGAATTCTATTTATGTTTGCATAAAAACCAATTGTTTCTGTTCCTTGTTTCAGCAAACCTACGTACTCATTACCAATGTTATTCTTATGGAGAATAATTAAAATCTCTTATATGTGAATATATTTTTATGAAACTTAGTTTGCGGCTTTATGTGGTATTAAGACATCGATTATGCATTGGAAATTCGCTGAGTACGCAGGTTTGCTGCGATGGGAGTATTTAATTATACCTCACAAAGGATACACTTTGTACTATCTACTTGTTCATTTTTCAGGGATCTCGGGACCAAATCTTTTTAGATAAAAACCTCAAAAGTTTAATCGTATTCTGTAAGATTTTTATGAATTATAATACTTTGGGACACGTGTTACATCAACATTTAAACTTATACCCTTAAATATTTAATGTCATTATTCGATTTAAAAAAGTATCATTGCCCGATTTTTATGAAATTAAAAAGTAAAGGTCTTATTACAGCAACAATGCACTTTGTACATCAACCGGTTTTACCATAATCTTTGGAGGGATTAGGTTCATAAATGTAAACATATTCAAACATTGAATTTTGTCGTATAATTTTAATGAAATGTAAAATCAAGGATCATAATGGATACAAGTTACAGTTATTACCCTAAATATTATTTCTCGCAATAATTGTTATTGTTGGATCACAATTTGTTGTCCGATTTTAATGAAATTTAAGATTAATGGTTAACAGTTTCATAAAAACAATTTTTACTAGATACGATCCTGAAACTCCCAAAATTATGACGTTACATATTTTAGGGGACAATAAGCATTGTTGATGTTATATGTCCCTTTATTTCAAATGACATCAAAATTGAACAACAAATATAATTTTTGAGGTTTGTCTTGATTACTATTTTAACTTGAGACTTTCAAAAATGATTACATTTTTGTATATGTAATTACAAAATACCCCCGTCGCAGCAAACCTGCATACTCAGCAAATTTCCAATGAATATATAACATAACATATGAAAACACTCAACAGGATTCATAAGAAATATATTCATCAACAAGCGATATTTAAAATAGTAATTATTCTCCATATAAGAATAACATTGGGGATGAGTACGCAGGTTTGCTGCAACAAGGGACACAAAATAATGAATTTTTATGCAAATATCAATAGAACTCATATGAAGTCACATACCAAGTTTCATTTATATCCATATATAAAAAAGCGATGTATAAAATTTTAATTATTTTCTATAAGAACAACATGGGGACCAAGAACTTAGGTTTGCTGCTACGGGAACCATGGGCAAAAAATTTTTGTTGTGCAAACAACAATATACCACAACCAGATGAAGCCATATACCAAATTTCGTCAGTTTATGTTCATAAATAAGCGAGATAATTTTTTTTCTTTTTCTCCATAAGAATAACATTAGACAACGTACTGTGTTTAACACTTTCAATATCTCAGTAACCAATTAACGTAGAGCAATGATCAAAATACCAAATTATTTATTTTTATGCTGAATTCAGTGGTAAAAATAAAATTTGATTTAAATATAAATTACATGTGGAAACCCCAAAAACCCCATTTTTGGGGTAGAAAACCCCCCAAACCCTTTGGATGGTGCGATTCGTCTGGTTTTCGAACTCGTTCAAATAAATGGTACTTTACACATTTTTACCAAATTTTATTAAGATCGGAGCTTTTTTACGAGAGTTATCGTGCTTACGGACACACTCACACGCACATGTATACATATATATATATATATATATATATATATATATATATTGATTTTTTACTTGAGTTCACTAATAATGTTATTAGATTGAAAACAAAACTTCCAGAGTACCCTTTTTTAAACATTTTTATTTCACAACGCGTTTCGGCTATAATGCCATTTTCAAAGTGTATAAAAAGTATAACCTTAAAATAAAATAGTAAATTTTAAAATGAATAAACATATGTTAAAATATAGATAAAGTAAAAAATAAATAAAAGATATATAGACAAATAGGGTTAATAAGGTAGATAGCGTTCATCGAGCTATTATTTGTTTCTTAATTCTTCAATTTTTTCAAATACTGTATTGGATTTTGGATTTCATTCTTCATCACATTTATAATATTATTAGGGTCATGTTTTTTGTTCTTATAGATTTGGTATTCTTCTAATATTTTCATCTTTTCACCTTTTTGTGCGATATTTAGAATTTCCATATTTTCTGAGATATTTTTGTAACTATGCTGAGTTTCAAGAATATGTTCAGCAAATGCAGATTTCTGTGTTGTTCGGTTGTTTGATTTTATAGATTGTATATGTTCACGAAATCTGCATTTAAAGTTTCTTCCTGTCTGGCCTATATAAAATTTGGGGCATTCCCTGCACTGGATTTTGTAAATGCCACTTTTGTCGTTTACGTCAGAGTTTTGCTGATTCTTTATAATACTTATCTTTAGTATCAGTTTGAATGATTTGTTTTTTGTTGTATAGCTTATTTTAAGGTTTGATCCGTCAAATGTTTTTCTTTAAGCTTTATTACAAACTTTACTATATGGTAGACATATATACTCTTCTTTTATTTTATTTTTGGGACTAAGATTAGTTTTATTCTTCATGTTGTTTATCAGTTTTAGATCAATGATTTATATACTTTTAAACATACCAATGGAGAAAGAGCATTACGACGAAGAGAAAAAACTTATCAAAACTCTAGCTGTAAGAAGAAATGGTTATAAATCAAAAATGATCGACACGATAATAGCTTCTACGGTAATAGCTTCTTCCCTATAGGGGAAATTCGCTAAAAACATACATTTTACACAGAAACGAAATGTTAGCCTTTTCTATCAAGATTTGTACCCGAGTCCCCCACATATAATGTTAATACATAATTAATTTGAGGGTATGGATTGATTGCAAATAATAACATTATTATGTGTTTTTCTCTAAGAATATTTGATACCAAAACCCCTGACAATTTGTATGTATCATGATAAAATGACCACTCTGTAGAAATACACCCGCGTGATAAACAGCGGGTCTTTTTTAAAAACACAGCATCTGTGTTTTTATGAGTTCGAAAGACAGATTCTACTTTTACCAAAAATACTTATATACACCAACATTAAGTTTTAGTGAATTTCCCCTATAGGGAAGAAGCTATTACCGTAGGTCTCATGTTAAGACTTAAGACCGAGACCATGATAACTTTTTGTTTTGAGGTCCCCAGATGCCAAAAACACTATTCGTTCAAATTTATATATATGTATATATGTATATATATATATATATATATATATATATATATATATATATACATGTCCGTTAACACGATAACTTGAGTAAAAAACATCCGATTTTGATGAAATTTGGCTCAAATGTGTAAAATGACATTCATGACTTTAAGTTCGAAAACCAGAAAAATCGGACCATGGGAAGGGGGGTTTGTGGGGGTTTTAAATTTTACAAAAATTAGTTTTTTGCATTTTTCACCCTACAATTTAAAAGAAGCTTAATTTTGGTTTTGACCATGTTATAGAGCTAAAAAAAAAAAAATAATAATTTGGTCTTTTGAATTATTAACCTAGGTTAAGTGGTTGCGGAGAAAATCCAAAAAAACCTGCTCATAAAATCTCCCATGTTAATCTTATGGGAAAAAGGTTTTTGGCTTTTCCTCAGCTTATTTTAATGTAAACTTCATATTTGCTTTTACCAATCTGTTCAGTTCCACAAAACAATCATTTTGGTGTTTAAATTGTGATTCTACGCCCTACCGTTGCAGAGATATTCAAAGTGCTAAACACAGTACGTTGTCCAATGTTATCCTTATGGAGAATAAATAAAATTTGATATCTCGATTATTTATGAATGTATGTTGATGAAACTTGGTATGTGGCTTCACGTAGTACTGGCATATTGATATTTGCACACAAAATTTATTTTTTGTTGATTATTCTCGTAGCAGCAAACCTGCGTACTCAGCCCCCATGTTATTCTTATGGAGAATAAGTAAAATGTAATGACTGCCTTAATTATGAACATAAATTAATAAAACTTGGTATGTAGCTTCACTTGGTTGAGTTATATTGATAATTATATAAAAACCCATTTTTCTGTTCCTTGTTGCAGCAAACCTGCTTTCTCAGCCCCCATGTTATTGTTATGGAGAATAACTAGAATGTTATATAGCGCTTATTTATTATTGGATATTGATGAAACTAGGTATGTGGTTTCGTATAGTTGAATTCTATTTATGTTTGCATAAAAACCAATTGTTTCTGTTCCTTGTTTCAGCAAACCTACGTACTCATTACCAATGTTATTCTTATGGAGAATAATTAAAATCTCTTATATGTGAATATATTTTTATGAAACTTAGTTTGCGGCTTTATGTGGTATTAAGACATCGATTATGCATTGGAAATTCGCTGAGTACGCAGGTTTGCTGCGACGGGGGTATTTAACATTTCACATAGATTTTTTAAACTAAAATTTAGTTTGCTCGAGCATCGTGAATTTTTCACAAGCAACCCGTCTGACCATTATTAACAAAAGATTCAGCAACAAAACTCAGCAAAAATGTAGTTTTACCAATTGCTCTACTGACATATTGGACGAGCTCAATAAAATAGTGTTATCATGACATATAATAAATAAGATTAATAAATATTATCTCTTGCCAAACCATTCTAGGATCTTGTGAGTAAACCATAAGTGATAGTCTTGAGTTTGAATGAAAACTAAAACGAAACGAAATACAATGCAATACCTTGCTTATTAGTGAATTTCCTATGGGAAAGTGAACTATTAGCATGACCCGCACGGTGAGACTTAAGCCCAGGAGCAACATAAAAGTTCCTAACGTGACCCCCTGAACACGTTTTGAGGGGTCTATAAAAACTTTATATATATATATATAATTATTATATATATATCTTATTATATAGTTAGTTATTATTTAGTTATTATAGTTATTATTAGTTATTATTAGTTAGTTATTATATATATATATATATATATATATATATATATATATATATATCTTTATATTTATATATGTGTGTTCGCACTCTGGTGGTCGCAATTTTTGTCCGATTTACTTCAAATTTGGTGGAGACATTTCTTTTTGTAATCAGTTGGACAAGTTCGTTGGGAAAAACAATCGGAAAACTCTAACCCCCTTTTTTGGGGATTTTAAGTTTTACAAGTTTGAGTTTTTGGGCCCAAAACGGGTCAGAAAAGCCCCGAATGTACACTTATTGTACATTAAAGTATTGTACGTAAAAGTTCAAAGATTTTAAGCCCTCCCTCATCATTCTACCACAAGTACTTACCAAGTTATTAAAGAAAATGTTAATTGTCAAAATACAGTACGTTGTTGTATGGGGATTTTACACTAGAAAAGGCTGTTTTTTCATATCTTAATATCGTTTTATTGTCCCGAATACCCCTATACCAACTATCCCGACTATGCCTCCTTCTAACTTTATATAATGTACAACATTGGCATCCTATTAGTGAATTTAAATATAACCAGGAGCATCAGAACAGCCAAAAAAATAACATTTTTCTATTTTCAACAAAATTGTAACCATTGTTAGTTTAAACCCTTTATTGATCTTTTTAAAGTTTTAATGCGGAAATTCACTTCCCTCACGTCAGCGTACTGCGTGCGATCTCGTTATTATCATATTTGGTTGAGTTTAAATTAAACTTAGAAATGCTATAATAATTATGAAATGTACGACAGAGTTTGAGATAGATGAGACAAATTTAAGCGAACATTCTGTATTCCCAAGTGATTTAGTGAGAAATTCCTCGGCAGGAGCAATGTCATTTAATATCAAGCAGTGCAGAGAATCCAAGAGAGAATTAAAGCGGCGACGATTTTGTCTCGGTTCTTTAGGAGCGGGGAACTTAAATGGCTTCCTATAAAAGACAATGAACGCGGAGCAAGGCCGTAAACCCCTTGTCTCTGCATCTAATTTTCCTCGCGTATAACGGTGGTATTTAAGTATTTCTTGGAATAAGCTTAACTCAATGGGATTTATTATTTGGTTTATACTAGCTTGTCAACATTGATTAAGTTTCTAAACCGAACTTAATTACTAACCCATACTAGGTTAAAAAACATTTAACAATGTGATTTCAATTTGAAACAATCAGTTTTTTATAAAATTGAAAAGAACAAAATTGGGTTTTCAAAAAAAAACCTTGATATTAAATAGTAACTATGTGCGATTATTCGAAGTTTATTATGGCGAAGTGTTTCTAATGCGGGAATAGTTATTTTCACTCCCTGTTATTTTCAGCTAGGCCGATGTCAAAGACTGCTGGTCAAATGGAGGGTGAACCTTTTCAAAGCGAAATTGTCCTCAGAGACAGAACGTGGTGAAGTCAATCCTGTATTCGCATGTTGGGTCTCTAATACTGGGCAACAAAACTGATAAATCTTACTCCGTCAAAATGTTTTAGAACGGTGACTTAAAAATAAAATTACACGCTTTCCAAACATTCTTTAGTGTGTATTTTGTTACAAAGTTTGATTTTAAACAACAAATTCTTATTAAATTAAGATCAAAATGTTAAATTAAGTATGTTTAAATGCCCTTCATTTGTCTATAGGGCTGTTTATAGAAAATCCAGAGAATTTGCAAGCGCTAATTAATAATCTACGAAAACATCTTAGGAAATATTCTGACGAATACTTGTATTTCTACCACTGTCATTTTTATGCGAGTAATAAAGTAGCGTGTTTTATTTATAATAAGAGGAAATTATTAAAACTTGCATACCAAAGTTATTAAGAGACGAGCCCAGAACCTCCACCCCGCTTCCGCGTCGCGTTGAACCATATAAATGTGCAGATTCGAGCTCTCACCTCTTTATTTATGGCTCGCTTTTAATTGGTCCGCGTCTCCCGCTCAATTTCTGCTCGGTTATGCCCAAGATAAATTGCCAGATTGGTAATGAGCTCGTAAATTACGAATGTAGCCCTTAAACCGCTCCCTCCATCGTTTATTACTTTTCATCACTCAGAGTTTAAAAACTCGATTGTCAGTCGGATGTATTGTACGAATGGTTTATAATTCAGGAAATACATCTTATTTGTAAATATTTTTACTAAAATGTTTTATGGTCGATTGAGAAAAATATTTTTTTCTTGACTGAGAAAATGTGTAGGGGAGTTGCGATTAGTATAATCGAATTCATTATATAAAACAAAAATTGATGAATTAGAATTAATATTGCTAAATAAATACCGCTATAAAAAACTCTCTCTGGCACAATTTTGTTTACAGATTCCACATCCAGTTTATCATTTTTTTTAAGTATAGGCATTTAAAACTACAAGATTATGGGAATAGTTCAATGAAATATCTTGTCCTAAGGGACTAGGAGATACTCAATCTAAAATGTCCATGGAAGTAAGTAATTAGAGTAATTGTCACCACAAGAAAACATAGGTATCTATGACGTATGCTTCGTTACAAACAAATTAAAAAATAACGTTAAGCCTAAAAAGTAAAGAGTTAAAATTATCAATAAAGTATAAGTTATGTACATCGCCTTATAATAGGGGATATAGATCCACTTATCAACTCGTTGTGTAGGAATGATAAATTAAACACTTGCAGTTTAAAAAATCAACATTGAGCATAAGGAGATTTTTTTGTAATAAATGGTATCAGAAAACTGAAATATTCTTTTTCCTTTTTAGCCCCATTTTGGTAAATAAATTTCTTTATATTAATGCTATTTGTAGAGTGAAAATTATAGTGTGGGACATCTAGAAACCTTAGTATTTGTTTTTTATGTTCACCTAAATCCCTTTTTTGGAAGAATTAGAGGATTATTTTCTACAATTATTAGTACTAAAGAAAAGTTTAAAATATTGAACCCTCTTAATTTTTACTGTCAGTTTTAATTTTTGATAAACTATAAACAGTGGTTTTATAAAAATGCTAAAGTATACTGTAAGCAGATGTCCATTAAAATTCCTACCTAATTTCAAGACTGATAGGAAGTATATATAAAATATAATTTAAGTATTCATAAATAGTTATTCCTCACACTGCTGCGAGTTAATTTACAAATGATTTGACAGTCAGATAAGGAATAAACAGTGCGATACAAACGCCTAAAAGTGTAAAGTCTTTAATGATTCCAAATTGAACTCCGGCAGAGGAGGAGGAGGAGGCAATAAAGAAGGGTATAACTTGTGTTGCTGAAATCAGTGTCTAATATCGGCTCTGATAAACTTTGGGCGTCGTCGTCTCTGTACGCTAGACATTCCTGAGACTTTGTGCCCCCCTCCGCAACCCCTAACCCCCAACCGCCCCCTGTCCCCTTCCCCTTCCAACCCGGGGGTTGAAACTCTTTGAACTAATTAGCGCCGTCTTCTTGTGACGTCATCTGGCCCAAGTTAATTACAAATTACTGTAATAGAGAAACGATTTAATGAGCCTCCCCCTCCCCCTTATTGTTCTCGACTGCGACGGCTAAATTCCCTCCAACTTGGAGATATTGCCCTCGCTAACTTGGCTCGCTACGGGATTTTTGTTTTATCCACTTCATCGTCCTTTGAAAGTCGCATTTGGCTAAGTTTCCTCGCGTTATAAACTTATCAAGAGCAATTATCCTTTTGCCAAAGCGGAAAGCTTTGTAATTTTCTATGCTCGGATAATGATTAAGTGGTATTTTCATCCTTTATGATCCTTTATGAATTAATGGTATGATGTATTCGTTATTCAGTACCGTACTACATTTACGTATTTTGAACACTCTATTTGCATTATAATCATGCAGTTGGTCAACCCTATACTCTGAAGGTTAAGAAGATGAAAGGTTTGCTTGCTTGCTTGATTGCAACTCTGATCTCAAAAACGGCACCAACGATTTCCTTCAAATGTTGGAAATAACTAATTTCTGGGATAAAAATACGTTATAGACAGGTCTCATCCCCAGAAAAAAATAAAAATACCCCCGTCGCAGCAAACCTGCATACACAGCGAATTTACAATGGAGAAATAAATGTCTTAATACTACATAAAGCCACTTACCAAGTTTAATAAAAATATATTCACAAATAAGCGATACATACAATATTAATTATTCTCCATAAGAATAACATTGTGGCTGAGTACGCAGGTTTGCTGCAACAAGGAACACAAACAATCGGTTTTTATGCTAATATCAATATAACTCAACTAGGTGAAGTCATATACCAGTTGTTATTCATTTATGTTCATAATTAAGGGAGACATAGCATTTAATTAATCTCTATAAGAATAACATGGGGGCTGAGTACGCAGGTTTGCTGCTACGGAAGCCTTTGGCAAAATTGTTTTGAGCAAATATCAATAGACCACAACCAGATGAAGTCAGCATACGGGTTTCGTCTGTATACAGCAAGGTTCATAGAGCTTTCAGACCAGTTGTGCTTATTTACATAAGAGTAATGTTCGCAGCAAAGATGTCTTACGAGGGCGTCCAGCTGATGCATAAATCAACAACATACCATAGAGTTTTGCTAACCGTAAGGGTATAATAATGGTACAGCTATTTTTAAACTACCACTGGACATGCAGAAAGAACATTTAAACCCTTAATTGATTAATCTAATAATACTAATAAATAAAAACAATATATTAGTTTCATAAAATAACAGCTTATCATAGAATGTAAGCAGTTAAACAATGTTAATTCTAATTACACTGATAAGTAAAATATGGTACTCGTAGGATAAATATCGTGTTTCCAGCAACACTGCAGATTGTGATCACGTGGCCTTCCAGCTGGTTTTACGAGGTCTCTTTTTACTTTCTCCCCCTATACATAGTGTATGGAGAAAGTATTGTTTTCGTAAAAATTTTCGAATTTGAGTTGTTAGTGGAAATATTCGTTTTAGTGCTCCCTGAACCCAAAAAAGTGGTTTTTACGTGATGTTTGCCTGTGTGTGTGTGTGTGTGTGTGTGTGTGTGTGTGTGTGTGTGTGTGTGTGTGTGTGTGTGTGTGTGTGTGTGTGTGTGTGTGTGTGTGTGTGTGTGTGTGTGCATGTTCCCTTATATTTACGAGGCCATGTGTGTGTATTTCGCCGTACTCGGGGGCCGCCACAAATTACGGGGCCTTACACACGGCCCCGAAGTTCTTTTAGTCAATATCTGAGAGATTTTTCTAAGTCCAAGTCTTTGGTTCTCATTTGTTGGACGGCCCCTGTATTGGGTATTATGCGCTTTTCAGTTGTGGGGCCGTGTGTTCTGACTGTACAGTGGCACTCCTAGAATTTCGGCCGGCAGCGGCGGACTGAGGAACTACGACTGGCTTGCGGTACTGGCCTTGTCCCGGAAGTCGGCTTCCGGTTCTTTACTTGTTCTCAGATAAAATTTACTCTGTTTTCTGGAGGTTCGCCCTCGCTCGCTCAGAGGTTCATTTAATATATTAACTTTAAATATTTGTCATGTCAGTAATGTTAGTTTGTACTAAGTGTTACCTCAACGGTCTATTACACTTAGTAATATGGGCTTCTCTGTCCTTTAGCCCATTTATTTGATAAATTTAACAAATTATACTCCATTAGTGGCAGCTCCGGGGGAGGGGGGCATGGGGGGAAACGGTGGGTTATTAGGGGATTGTTGGGGCATGGGGGTTTGAAACGGGTCAAAAATGAGTTTTTGGCATTTTTTACTCCAATTTAAAAAATTCAACAATATAAACAAAGACCATTTGAAAGTGCTAACCAAAATTAGCATTATGAATTATCAACTGGTTATGGATAAAATACAAATATGTTTTCCATGTTATTCTTATGGAGAAACCAACAAAGCTTCATATGACTTTATATGCAGTACCGGCTCTAGGGCAGTGTGTTTTTTGGGGGTCGGCGTTAGGACTTATGACGGGTCGTGGGGTGCGGGGTATGGGGGTGTAGTCCCTAGCGCTAAATAAAGTATTTGTAAATATGTAATAAACCCGACTGATTTTGAATTTTTACGTTATTCGTTGTTGAAAGGCATTATTGGAAAGGAAAGAAAATTGTGTATTCTCCATGTTGCACCTTCATTATAGCTAAACATTCAATTTTTATATCAGATAACACAACTTCCGCTCCCCTCTATTCCATATCGAGAAGTTGTTTTGACCTCTGTCGTGTTGTGACAATTTCAGGGCGTTGTGATTGGTGTTGAGAGTTTGAATAAAACCAGCAATAAGATTAGGCGTAGATTCAAGGGGGGGGCGATAGGGGCGGTCACCCCCAAACCTTAAAATTATTGTTTTTATTTTATTATTCAGGCCTACAATGCAATATGCACTAAGGACATATACACAAAAATAACATAATTTCTATTCAAATTTAAAATTAACTTCTATAGAGTCTAGCAAACTCGCAAAATCCGGGAAACTTGACGCAATTTTAAACCATAGTTTTGAAGCTAGCAAATATTGTTTTTCCACATACGATTTTGGCAGTACCTCAAAACCAAAGTGTTGACCGTACCTCACGCGCCTCCAGTTCTTGGAAAGATTAGATCCCTTTCGGTTACATTGATATTTAATTCCTTAGATAATCTTGACTTGTTATCCCAAATAAAGAATTACGTTTATAAAAAAAACCTTAATGACTTTAGCACTACATTAGTTCCTAAGGTTTGAAATATGTTCGTAAAGACGATTTTTGAAGTAGTTAAACATACAAATCATACAAAAGCATGGAAAATAAGGACCTTTTTGCAATTCCGTTATTCCCGGGATTATCAGGTACCCATAATTGACCCGAGATCCCGATATCCCGGAATCCCGAATCCGGGTTTGAATGATAATTTCCACCATGCTAGGAACGAACAAGTTTCTTACTAAGGTTAATTAACCATACTAATAAAGTACCTCATATATTAATATGCTAAGCCGATTTTTGTTAAAAAAACTCCTCCGTTATTTCTGTACCAATTTTAACGATTGAGGTATCAAAATATTCGTCCTGATTCGTAGTTGTGCACTGTTAGATTTTTTAATCTGAAGGTCACGGGCAGCCCTCAAAGTTAACTTTTTTCCCATAAGATTAACATGGGGAATAATTTGATTTGAATTGCAGCTGTTAATACATTATGGACAGGTTATTAGCAATACCATATGTTACAGGTAAGGAATATATTCATCAATTGTAGAAATAAAACAAATATTTTTCTACGACGTTTTGAAGAGTGAAATGTTGTATGCAACTTAGATATTAAAATTGTGTTTAAAGTTTGTTTATTCGTCTGTCTGTTTAAAATCCACACAACACAGTCTGTGACTAAAAATGCGATTCAAAAAACAAACTGTACTGCATTAATTAACATTGTTTGCCCATTTTCTTGTGAAGGAGGGGATCTTTTGGCTGTTTAAAGTCATAGTACAGTAGGCCTACGTCGTTAGGTTTATGCCCCTATGTTCGGCACTGCTACAAAGTCGATCCTAAGGATACAGGTTACTCAACCTTTCAATACAAAATACACCATATTTGTTCTAATGAGCATTTAGTCAGACAATTATATTTTATCACAGAAAGTAGGAAACACGTCTGCTTTACTAAATTAAAGATTATACTTAATAATATTAAATAACTGTACGGCAATGAATCATTGGGTACAAAATACATAAGCCCTTGCAACATGGTTTTAAAGCTCAGTTTGTCTAGGTAGTCATTGTGATTATAATACTAATATTTTTTGTGTTTTTAAGTCCACCTTTAATGAGTCCAACAAACTAGGGTGTTATTGAGCATATATTTGGAAGAAGATGTGTCCATTCCAAAACAACAGTTATGGGCTTATTCCCGTTCCAATGAGCCTCGGCCCTAAACGACATTCAACATGCCCATGTTAATTATATACTTACTAGACCGATTGAGCAAATATTTGATAGAAAGACAGCAAGCAATGCACTATAATCAGAAACAGGCATATTCTTTCCATCCCGTATGTCCTTTGGAACTTATCTGCTCCGTCGGCCTTTAAAATTGTATCATCACTGACGGTAGTAGTTACTGGACCGATTGAGCATCCATTTGTTAGGAGGATAGTTAATACATCAAAATGAAACCTTTGCCTTCTCCTGCTCCAAAAGTGCTTTACTTTAGGGTTTTCCAAATGATAGAACTATCGAATTTATTGGTTAATAAAGGTGATCTAATCAGGCCTCATCCATAGAAAATTGTAATATTGTGTAGAAAGATATTTAAAAAAAAATCTAACATTGGGGTTATGGATAAGATTTATAAATAAAACAAAAGAATCATAACAGATGTTCAAAAGCAACCAGTCAAATGTAAAAAATAGTTCGCACGCAGCACGCTGATGTGATGGAAGTGAACTTCCACATAACAAACTTTTAAAACTCAAAATCAGAGTAAAAAATAGGTTACATTTATTTCAATTGTTATTGAAAATCTGAAAACATTGATTTTTTACTGTTCCGATGCTCCTGGTTTCATTTACCTACAATGCTGGGATTACAATTTTGCGCGTTATAAGGTTAGAAGACGGTCCAGTCAGGCTTGAAAGTAAGCGTGAGGTTTCTGGGGAAGATAAAAGTATACCAACAAATGAATAACCGGCTTTTCTAATGTAAAACCCTTATAAGACAACGTACTGTGTTTGGTCGATACACATTTTCTTTAATAACTCAGTAAATATTTAGGCTAGAATGACGAAAGAGGGCTTAAAAGTTTCGCCTCACTAATTTCCATCTTTGTACATGCATTAATTTGACATACGGGGCTTTTCTAACCCTTTTTGGGCCCAAAAACTCGAAGATGGAAAGATTAATCCCCAAAAAAGGGGTTTAGAGTTTTCCGATTGTTTTTCCCAACGAACTTGTCTAACTGATTATAGAAAGGAACGTCCCTACCAAATGTTAAGTAAATCGGACAAAAGATGTGACCGCCAGAGTGCAAATACACAAATCTTAATATATATATATATAATTTTGAACGTTCAGGGGGGTCCCGTTAGGATTTTCTACGGTAGTTTCGGGCTTAAGTTTGACCGTGCGGGTCATGCTAATAGTTCACTTTTCGTAAAAAAATCACTAATAACACTCATTTGGTAAAGTATCATGTGATATTTGTTAGAAGTTAGAATAGTTATTAGAATCAATATATACATAACTTTAAATATACATCATTAGATAATGTATACATTGTGAGGACCAGTCAAACTGAAGATTGAATACTAAACGGATATGCCCAAAATTAAAATAAACGAGCAAATAAGCAAAGCAATTATACTCGTCTTGAAGAGAAACCGTGAAAATAAGGGGCTATACACATATTACGTAACGCACTTAAGGGGGGAGGGGGTTTGGTGTAGCGTTGTGCTGCGTTATATAGGGGAGGATAAAGGTTACGTAACCCACACATATTAGTCCAAAGAGCTGGCGCACTCTCGTATCTATTGATATTGGTATACATCTTTCAAAATTACAAAATAATCAAATTTTATATCTAAATCAAAGTTACAGTTAGTGATATTAAATATATTTCCGTCATACTATTTTAATAACAGTTAAACTAGAAATAAATACATAACATGTTTTTAGTAAGTTCTGAATTGCTTTTCACCTATGTTTTGTGTTGATTTATAGTGTAAAATCATGACTTGATACAATATTGCGCAATGCCAACCGCATCTTTAGATTTTTAGGTTGTATTGTATTTGTATTAGTTATAAATTAAAATTGTTACGGTTTAGCTGAGATATTTTATTTTGTTCTGAATATTATTAGTATTCGCTTTGAAATAACAAATGTTGATAAAAAAAGTCATTTAAAGTTTAATGATTTCATTGAAATCCATGATCCAAATTGCTAATAAAACGATGTTTAAAAATATTAAGCTGTTATAAGGCCTACTTCGATTGAATTACGGAACACATAGGGGGAGGGGGGAGAGGGGGGAGGGCCAAGCGTTATGGTGCGTTACATGCAGGAGGGGGAGGGCTGAAATTGCGAAAAAATGCGTTACGTAATATGTGTATGGGGCCCCTAAGTAGTCTAGGTAATTTTAAACAAACTAACTGGCTTCTCGAGCAAAGCTCGGTTCCCCAAGGACATTACAATCTATGTTACTTATTTTTGAGAATTACCGTACCGCTTGCCCATCCGTGCCGTACCGCCCCAGTGCGCGTAGTGCTTTAACATGGCTACTTTGACGGGTTGTGGGGCAGAGACCTAAGGGCGTACGGGTGAATCAAGTTGCTATAGGCTAATCATTCTCATCGCCATACTCAATTTCAGGACACAAATTTGACACTTTCAGAAAACCATCACCTTGTGAAAAACAAAGTAGGTTCCTCGAGCGTCACAAACAAACAGTCAGACAGACAAGACAGACAAAACCTCAAATTGTATTATTATACAGATCATAACAAACTCGGCGGCGCGGGCGGCAGAAGGGTAGGCGTTGAAGGAGAATAAGCAGGTGAACCGGCCATCGAAGTAACTTGTTTAGCTCTCTTATCAATGAAAACTACGAACTGGTCTCGGCCTGAGGGGTGGGGGTGACCCACCCCTCACTCGTAAAAAGACTTACACTCGTAAAAACTCGAAACGTCAACATTTTAAAACATAACCTAACACAAAACAAAACAAGCTCATTAGACGACAGCCATGCCCCCCCACCCCCGAGTACGGTCAAACTCACACACACGGCCCCGCAAATATAGAAAAACATACACAGCTGGATCAGCCGTAGCCAACGCCATAGAGTCCCAACGTGAGAACCATTACTATCGATACACACATGTAACGTAATTACAATTAATTGATAGTTATTTAAGGACATTTAATTTTCAAAAAATGTGACGTGTGTGTGCAGACGCCTCTATATGGGGGTTTAAGGCCCCATAATTAGCTGTGTGTGAAATATACTCAAATATGGTGCCTTACACACGACATGGCCCCATAAGTGGGGTTTATACAGTAGTTGTGTGAAACTGTTGGTGTGTTTAGGAAAACTGATGTTGCCATTAACAATGGGACTACTAACTACATAAGAATCCGATTGTACTTTGAAAGACCCCACAATTGAGTCTGCGACCAGGGCCCCTCAAATATAGCGGACCGGGTATGTGTGTGTGTGTGTGTGTGTGTGTGTGTGTGTGTGTGTGTGTGTGTGTGTGTGTGTGTGTGTGTGTGTGTGTGTGTGTGTGTGTGTCTGTGTGTGTGTGTGTGTCTGTGTGGATGTGTACAGAGCGAGCCCTAACCAATGGGCCGATTTTTAAGAAATTTGGTATGTAGGTACTAATCCACGATATCTCCAGGTGTTTTTTCATTTTTAGAATTTTTTATTTTTAAGGGTAATTATCCCCCAAAAACCGCCAAAAAAAACATAAAAAATCTAAATTTCTCAAAAATGGCTCTAACCATTTTTATTAAACTTTAGTCTTTTGTAGAACTTTAGTTCTCCAACAAAATGACACAACCCGCATTTCTGTAAAAATTCGGGGGAAGCTCGATTACACATCATATAGATGGTCCATCGACCCTCTGATATATTGGAAGAAATTTAAATATCTGAGAAAGGGTCTATGACCCATCGAACCATTTATACAAATTTAATTTTGTTTATAAAAGGGGTCGAAGGACCATCGACCGGTGAGATGCCAAATGACCGAATCCCATCGCACCGAAACGTTATTTTGTTTGAAAACATCGAAAAGCAAATGTGTCCCAAACGACCAAATTAAAAAAATATTGAAACTGTAACTGTGCCAAATGTTCGAATATTGGAAGAGTCCTAAACCACCGAAAAGTTTTAATACTAGTGTTATCTGACCGAAAGTAATAAATGTTAAACTTATCGAAACTAGCTGTTGTTTTACTTGACCGAAAACCAAATGTGTAGCAACCGACCGAAAGTGAATACTGTCGCAATCGACCGAAAGAGCACGCCGTAGACTCCGCTGAATTGTCGGAGTGTCTACGAAATTATTGTATCTGGATACGATAGTTTGTAAAAGTACGATAATTTGATGATACACACCGTTGCCACTAATCCGTTCACACTGGTTGTTCCCGATTGATATTAGCATAATGATCACATTCTTGTGGTCCCTGTTGCAGCTAACCTGTAAACTCAGTCTAAGGATTATTCATTTCTATATAGGCTTAATAAAATTATAGTTTAGTCTGTCCATTGTTTGGAATTCTTAAATTTTTGCATATTTTTATATTTTTCACCCTAGGAAAGCCTTGTTTTGGTCTTCTCTCAATTTCTGTCCGTCTGTCTGTCTGTCTGTCTATCGGTTTGTTTGTCTGTCTGTCGGTAACGCTTAAGGACGGGTTTTTGTTCGCTTTTCACGGGAAAACGGGTGCACTGACTTTGACGACACTTTGTTTCTTTGTTCTATACATTTGTGGAAAGGTTTTAGACCACTGTAAACTGGCATACGCCTTTTGGAAAAAGAATGGCGTCCGCTCAAAAACGTAATTTAGTGTGGTTTTGGTCATGTTTTGTTCGCTTTTCACAGAGAAAAGGGTTCACTGATTTCGATGAAACTTTTGTCTATATGTTCTATGTGTGCGTTAGAAGGTTTTAAGGTAGTTTAATATTTTGAAATCACCTCAGGACTTTGCCCCACGGTGTTTTGAAAATCCAATGTTATTTTTATGGACAAAGTTTTTCTTATGATGAATTAAGAATAATTATTCCATAAACAGCTGTTGCAGTTCTAATTTAAAACGCTGAGTGAGGATTTGTAATAAATAACATAAGAGTACAGAGTGGATATATAATATAAATCTACATTTGTTAGACTCCTGCACTCACTGACATATTGATCGCTTGATCTATAAAACTACTATGTCTATGAATATGAAATTATGCATTTTGGTTCCCCTTATGCTGCAGATGTACAATAGGAATACGTTTAAAAAAAATCCCATAGACCTCTGCCCTAATTTACTTTTAGTTAGTAAAGCTCGTGTTCCTCCATTCTGTAGTAAAAGGTAAATTAGCTGACTAAATGGTCATTAGAACAAATATGGTGCATTCTACAGTGAAAGGTTGAGTCACCGGTACCCATAGATCTTCTTTGTAGCAGTGACGGACCAATGGCATAACCCTAATGACGTACGTATGATTTGCAGAAACCTAAAAGTTTCCTGACCCACACGAAAATGAGCAAAATATGTTATTTCATTAGGTTCATTTTGTTTGTGAAAAGCGGGACAAAACTGGTTCATAAACAAACAAACAGATAAACAAAATTTGTATATCTCCCACTGCATACGACATTTCATCGCTCAAAGCTATATAGAAACAAAACCTATTTTATTTATATAGATAAATACTTTCATTATTTGTAACATTTGGTATAGCTAATAAACTGTCCAGAATGTGTTAACAGCTGCAATACAAATAAAATGAACCCCTATGTTAATCTTATGAGAAAAAACGAACTTTGAGGGCAGCCCGTGCCCTTGAGAAAATAAATCTCGAAAATTAAAAACCTTATTGCAAAACTACGAACTAAGACGAATATTTTGACACTTCAAACATTGTAATTGGTCAAGAAATAAGGGAGGAGTTGTGTTTACAAAAAACGTCTTCACGTAATATATAAGGATTGTATGTTTTTATATCAAAACAAAACTAATAGTCCATATCTTTAATATAACCAATCCTTTATAAATGTTTTTGGCGATAAAAACAGAGGGGCATATCAAGGAACTAGAATACGAAGAATACTTAGTTGTTCATAAACCTTTCTACCGAAAATATAAATTAAATAATATAGAATCAATATTTTAACAGTATTACATAACTCAAAAGTAAGTCTCTCCAAGAGCCATTGAGTCGTAAATAATTTTTTTTATGAATATCTAGGTTAAGTACGTGAACATTGATATTTTTATAGTAATATTCAAAATAAGCCTTGATTTTAAATAAATTTTAATTTAGCACCAAAAGATAAAGAATGTATTCAGTAACACCAATTCCGACAAGTTTAAATTTTTTTAAATCCTCGCACTGTAAACCTCATTTAACTGAGCACGCGTCGCCCAAAACCCATAAAGAGGGTGCACTGAGCGCTACGACGAGTCCTTCAGTTTAAGTTGTGACCTTGAGCCCGGCCGGACCGAATTTTGGTCCATCCCGATCATAAAACTCTGTTAATACACCTGGAACGCTAGGGCTATGTCTATAAATCAGTCTTTGCCCCCACCACTTCAATGGCACTCACGGCCGCTCAGTTGATTTCAGCATTGTGCGCCCTATCGTTTACACGCTTTTGCGCCTCGCCAGATTCATGTAGTTACAATAAAGTTTATATATTATTGATATGCATGAACTACGGGATCTAACGGTATAAACTTCTTGTAGTTTGGTAATTTATTTTATTCCTATTAATGAAAACTAGTTAGTGTTTTAAAAGTGGTACATGAAAAAGTCACAAAAGCCTACACCTTTTTGTTTTGGGGTTGAAAAGAAAATTCCAGCGGAAAAGGTGTAGATAATTATTTGATCCACAATTTTGACCCCAAAATTTGTTTCATAAGTTGATTTATTTGTTCTGTAAATATGGTAACAACGTTTCCCGCGCTCAAACAAATTTTTGCCGCACTCATTCCAGCTAGCTGACGCAACACTTTGCTATACAACACGAATTCGATTGTATTAACAAGCTGAACTATGACTTATTATTTTACAGGCAGTAAGTGGTCTATGGTAGCTATTTTTATTTTTATTTTAGAAATAGATATATGTTTCATTGCCGCTGTTTTTTATTAAATAAACTGAATCACAAGTGGAACCAACATATACGGTACCATGTAAAATGTCACAGGGAACAGGTTAATAATCAAAATTAATTTGAATCCCAATTTTAAATGATATTTTATTATAATATAAGATTATAAAGTTGTTTTTAGACATCTTAAGTGTTATTAAATAAAATTAACTTATTTAATTTCTGCCTTAGGTTCATTGATGCTGTATTTTGTTCCATGGATTGAGTCCAGGTTGAATCATGTCATAATAGTTTCAAAGTAATAGCAAATCGTTTTTACAAGTTGTAACATATGCCGATCATCATAATGGGAGGTCATCGGATTTGATCAACATATGTTGCCACCAAAGTAATTTATTTCACTGTTTATAAAATGAGGAATGCCTCCCGCGAAAAATAAAAAAAGTGTAGTCACTGCGTTTTTTTAATCGTATTCTAAGGCTACCAATATAATTCATCTGGTTTGAAGTGCTGACTACAAAATCTACTTGAATCTGACGGAAAAAGTGTTTTATTTTCGTATAAATTGACCCATTTTTCTATAAGGCCCGGGTCTGAAGGTATATATACTGGAAATAAACCATGGGAAATAATGAGTAAGAAATTTGAGTGAGTTCGATTTAATTATTAGTTAAGTTTATTCCTTATACACGGTTTCCCATAAATTATCTTTACAAATTGAATAGTGTGTAGAACGTAACGTAGTAGTATTTTAGTGGGGATAGATTTTTTCTAACACATGTTCTTAAGTTTGTTACTTTTTGCATAGCCTTTATTTATTTACTTCATCAAAAATATTTATTTTAAACATATTTTAATTGAAATGAAGCTAAGGTGTTTTTTATGTTAGTTAGTACAAATTCTGATATTCGAGTTCGAAATAATGTTTAAAACTTAATTTCAACAAAACTGTTTTTGCGTAAAATGGATCTGGTCTTACGCTCGCAGACTATATTGCCAAAAATTCATATCTGGCTTATTTTTAGCCTCTATTACTTTTTGACCAATGTTAGAACTGAAATAGTATTAGCAAAAAAAATATCAACGCCTAACTGAATTACTAATTGCTAATTATTGATATATGGTTCTGGAATAACCAATGTTAGTTCTTTAAATTACACATACGTTATAATTACTGAGCAAAACGACGGTCAATTAGACATTTTATATATAAATATAGTAGTGTAATAGGTTATTTAAAACTAAAGGTAAAGGTATGAAATGTTAATAATTAAAACCGACACGACAGTTCAGAAGACGGGGCACTGAAATCGCGTGATGTTGGTAGCGCTGACAACGCTTAGTAAGCGACAGTCAGGAAGCCAATGTAGGGACTAAATTAGACCCGCACGCCCCTGCTCGCCCCTGCCTGGCCTGTGCTAGTAACTCTCCAGCTTTAATGCAATGATAACATTACAGTTAACAGATTACCAAGACGATGAATGTGTTTAAAATAAACGACGGGCTTAAAAAACTAAAGAAATTATTCTTCATTAGTTATGAAATAAATTGTGTGGCTTTAAAATTGCTCTTTAACTATTGTTATTTCACAATTTAATTTATAATTTAATGGAATGAAATGGGAATTTGCCGTGCAAAATTAGAAGATGTTATTGTACTAAAGTCCCAACTCAATGCATTTATAAAAAAATTATTACAACGTGTACAAATTTAAAAAGTGTTTTTTTACCGAAAACTTTATTAAATTTCTTTGTTACCAAGTCATGTGTTCTATACTTTGTATCAAAATTGCATAGTACATGATACATACGATTTATGAATTACATAGTTTTAGCAAATTTCCCCTATAGGGAAGAAGCTATTACCGTAGTCGGCATGGTAAGACCTAGGCCCAGGACCATGATAACTTTTCGTTTTGAGGTCCCCAGACCCGAAAAACACCATTCGTTCAAAACTGTATATATATATATATATATATATATATATATATATATATATATATATATATATACAGTTTTGAACGAATGGTGTTTTTCGGGTATATATATATATATATATATATATATATATATATATATATACTAACACATTAAAACAGATAGATATAAATGATAAAAAATAAGTTTTTTGCGAATTTTCGTTTATAATACAAACGTTTTCAAGCAATAAAGGAGAAAGAATGGAATTGAACAGTAAATAAATAAAAATAAACAAATACTTTACATCTGACTTTTAAAAACTAAAACATGTGATTTTAGGTACAGGTAAAAAAATTAAATTTAAATTAAAATCAGCTGAGTTGAATTATTTTTAAAATATTACCTAAGATTTAACCCAGAAGGAACCTTGGTCTTCAATACCAACTGATGTGCCAATTCAGAATTTCTTAATATCAGTTGGTTATATTTTGGATTTTGATGTGGTTTAATTTTGTGAAGTGCTTTTAGTTCATAGCACCCTTCAAAATTTTGGTTATGGTGAGTTGCATGATATATATATGTGTCCGTGGGTGCGATAACTCTCGTAAAAAAGGTCTGATTTTGATGAAATTT
The DNA here is from genome assembly GCA_963675035.1 of Allygus modestus. Classification (NCBI taxonomy): domain Eukaryota; kingdom Metazoa; phylum Arthropoda; class Insecta; order Hemiptera; family Cicadellidae; genus Allygus; species Allygus modestus. Next base: position 341,967,502 of record OY776111.1, read on the forward strand.
GGTACAAACGTGTAAAGCAGAATTTATGACTATAAGTTCGAAAACCAGACGGATCGACCTATCGGAAAGGGTATTTTGGGGGGGGTTTTGTACCCAAAAAATGGGTTTTTTGAGTTTTTTACTTACACTTTTTGAAAAAGTAAAATTTTATTTTTTCCCATTGAAATCAGCTTAAAAATACGCACAATTTGATATTTTAATTATTGCTCTACGTCAATTGGTTACTGAGATATTGAAAGTGCTGAACACAGTACGTTGTCCAATGTTATTCTTAAGGAGGATAAGAAAAATTGTATATCTCGCTTATTTATCAACTTATCCTGACGAAACTTGGTGTATTGCTTCATTTCATTGTGGTCTATTAATATTTGCACAAAAACCCATTTTTTGCCCGATGGTTCCCGTAGCAGCAAACCTGCATACTCAGCCCATGTTATTCTTATGGAGAATAATTAACGTGTTATCTCCTTTAATTATGAACACATATTAATAGAACTTGGTATGTGGCTTTACCTAGTTGAGTTATATTGATATTTGTATAAAACCCCATTTTTAGTGTTTCTTATTTCAGCAAACCTGCTTACTCAGCTGCCATGTTATTTTTATGGAGAATAATTAAAATGTTATATAGTGATTACTTATTATTGAATATTGATGAAACTTGGTATGTCACTTCACCTAGTTAAATTCTATTTATATTTGCATAATAACCAATCGTTTGTGTTTCTTGTTTCAGCAAACCTACGTACTCATTACCAGTGTTATTCTCATAGAGAATAATTAAAATCGCTTATATTTGAATATATTTGTATGCAACTTGGTATGTGGCTTAATTAAGACATATATCATGCATTGGAAATTAGCTGAGTAAGCAGGTTTGCTGTGACGGGGATATTTACTCTTGCGGCAAAATTGTGGTTTATCCATTACACTGGAAAAATGATTTTCCTTTGACAAATCCTGGATCTCAGACAATTTAACAGCAGTGCGGAATTCTAGCGATACACTGTAATTGTAGTTTTTTATGAAGTTAGTATATTTATGTGAGATACTGAATCAAAAATTTTTTGTAAACAACAATAACAGCCTTTATAATCCCTAAAAAAAGATTTTGTTATCGGTGTACAAAGATAAGACTTGATAATTGAATACCACCATCGCAGCAAACCTGCGTACTCAGCGAATTTCCAATGCATGTATATGTTTCTCACTACCACTCAAAGCCACTTGCCAAGTTTCATAAAAATACACGAATAAATAAGTGATATATAGCATTTTATTTATTCTCCATAAGAATAACATTGAAAGCTAAGTATGCAGGTTTGCTGCTACAAGGAACACAAAATATGTGTTTTTATTCAATTATCAATACAAGTTAACCAGTCAAAGTTGCATACCGAGTTTTATTAATTTATGTTCATAACTAAGGGAGACATTACATTTTACCTCATAAGAATATCTTATTCTCCATAAGAATAAAATGGAGACTGAGTATGCAGGTTTGCTGCTGCGGGGAAAAACGGCAAACATTTTTTTTTGTGTAAATATCAATAGACCAGTACTAGGTGAAACCAAATGCCAAGTTTTAACAACATAGATTCATAAATAATCGAGATATAATATTTTAATTATTCTCCATAAAGATAACATTGGACAACGTACTGTGTTTAGCACTTTGAATATCTCTGCAATGGTTGGACATAGAATCACAGTTTGAACACCAAAATGATTTTTTTGTAGAGCTGAACTGATTGGTAACAGTAAATGTGAGGTTTACATTAAAATGAACTGAGGAGAAGCTTAAAACCTTTTTCCCATAAGATTAACATGGGAGATTTTATGAACACGTTTTTTTGGATTTTCTCCGCAACCACTTAACCTAGGTTAGTAATTCAAATTACCATATTTTTTTAACCTCTATAAAATGCAGGGGCGGCTCTTCAGTTTTTCAGCGCCCGTGCAACCACCAAATTTGCCGCCCCCCGCAATCAACCAAAACCTCCCTACCCCATAGTTCTGAGATAGACATACACTTGCACGTCTCGCTCCCTCGCTTGTTGTTGTATTCGCGATGTTTCTGATGTCACTGTGTACATAAAACAATTATGTGTTTCTTTAAGAAAAATAAATAATGAAAACAAACCTTAAACTGAGTAGGAACGGTGAGGTACATACTGATAACAGTACATCTGTTCTGAGCGTGGGAAAGATTTCGTCCAGGGGAACCAAAACAATAATCAAAACGCTGATCATAACCGACCGCGATTCTGACGGTTCCTGGAATGGGCGTTTTCACACTAAGCGACACGACACCGGCACGACTACGACACGGTGTCGACTCCGACACGACAAATCGTTAAGGCATTTCACACTTACCGTCACGGCAACGACACGATTGTTAATCGGTGGAGAACTCACCTCATGTTTTCAGTGGTGCATCATAGCTGATTACAGCAGGAGGCTGTATTTATTATATCAACGACATAAGAGTGTTTATATAGTTCGATGCATAAGAGGCGCAGTCGGTATAGACAAGTTTGAATTGACCACATAATAACAGTTCGCTATTTGATTGGCTTGTATTATACCTACATTATTTCATAAGCTAAAGTCAGTGTCACATCATTGCAAGCTTCAACGCCAAGTACCTTCTGCTCCCCTCTACCCCTCTTGCCTTGCGATGTTGCCATTGCGGGTATTCCTGCTGTCTGTATTAAAATAGTTGTTTACGGAATTTGCTTCTCAAATGTAAGTAAACAAATTGGCAACATGAGCGTAAAAGCCAAGCTTGCAATGTTATGGCACTGACATAGTGACAAACCCAAATGCATTTCTCATATGAGTTATGAATATTTATTTTCGTATGAGCAAAGAATACTGTTTATTGTAAACTTGAGCACTACAAACACAATTAAACGCGACGACACATCAACGGCACCGGCGGGAGCGATGCTGCCCACGACAAGTCGGTACCAGCAACAGCACAGCATCGTCATGTCGGTGTGTGTGTGTAAACGGTTCCATTGATTAGCATTGAATCTTAACCCCCAAGACACCGGGATGGCACCGTGTCGTTGTCGTGCCGGAGTCTTGTCGCCCAGTGTGAAAACACACAATCTGTGAGGCTGAAGTTTGCTATGGATAACAACAAACAGAGTTATTTTTGTTTTTGAAAAAAACTGATGTTTTCTGAATATAATATTTGTTTATTGATTCTAATGTATAACACGTTTTTCAGTTATACGGACTCTATCTTCGAGTATTTAATCTTTAAGGTTTTTTGTTGCTATAAAGCTTATTTTAATTTTTTTTTATTCCGTGATATATTGAATCTTATCTTCTAAAAGTGTTTGGATCAATTATGTTTAATACCAATGACTATAAAACTCAAGTTGGGTGCAAACATGTTTTTTTTCGTTATTACTATACTGTGATATACTGTCGTAACTTATTTTAAGTATTGCCAATTTGTAAGAAATACAGATGATTAGTCAATTAACCACAACCAGAGCTCAAATAATCTTAATCTGTAATGTGGAGAAGTATATGCTTTATTCTTAACATTTCCCTCTCCATCTCCAATACTACGGAATGACTCAGTTAATAAATAAGAACATAGTTGAAATAGTTACTAAACAGTCGGAACGATAGACTATATTTTTCAAAGAAAGCTAAACGAGTGCACCTTACAATTAACGACCTAAGGGGGCGCCGAAATCTGAGGAGGGTGCATCATATTTCCCCCTTATTTATATAATAATACTAAACTCAAATAGATCAAATCCCTATTCAGTAATCTCCAGTCTCCAAACCATATATTTCCTCATCCACGCCCAAGCTTTGGCATAGGCCCCCAAATTTTGAATAATTTTCGAAAGTCCGAGCGAGTATTACCTGCCGATCTCCGGAGAATCGCTACCGATCTACAGTCGTATTTTCGGCCGTTATTACGTAGTAAAGTCGTCATTTTTTGACATTATTTTGTTTTCCGTCCACGTTTATAGCCGATATCACGCGTTAAGGACATTAATTCCAGATTATATCATTTGTAACGTCTAAAATTACGGACGATAAAATGTGGTTTGGTCGCCATTTACACAGTTAGGTTGTTTTGTATGTCCGATTCAGGTATAATACATAATGTTATGTCTCGTAATTTTAGGCCGATTTTACGTGATCTGATCGTCTTTGGCGGCCGTTTACTACGTGATTTGGCAGGTCGTGGCAGTTCACGATCGTCCAATGATTGGCAGGAAATACTCGCTCGAACTTCGGAGTATTTTTCTAAACTTTGATTTCATTTGACTATTTAAATACAAAAATTTTGAGTACTCGCACGTCCCTAATACATCGTATACATGTATATCAATAGGCCTCCCTCTTCAACCCCTAATGTATATATAGGCCCCTACAAATATATCCGCCGCTCCAGGCCCCCAACTACGACAGTACGCCACCGATCCCACGACCCGTTATGAGCGCCGAGCGCCGCCCCCCCCAAAAGCGCCGCGCCCCCTGCGCTCCGTGCTGGAGCACGGCTCGCATTCCCCTAGAGCCGGTACTGATAAAATGTTCCAAACCGAAATTCAGTTTTTTTAATTGTAGAGTGAAAAATGCCAAAAACTGATTTTTGGAAAATTGTAAACCCCCATAAACCATCATCCAATAGTTATCAATACAACTTAACCGGTCAAAGTTGCATACCAAGTTTTATTAATTTATGTTTCGATTCCCATAGTCCGATTTTTCTTGTTTTCGAACTAAAAGTCATGAATGTCGCTTTACACATTTGAGTCAAATTTCATCAAAATCAGATGTTTTTTTCTCAAGTTATCGTGTTAATGGACACATAAAATATATTTTAGATGCATATATATATAAATTAATTTATTATATATAAATATATATAAATTTGTACGAATAGTGTTTTTGGCATCTGGGGACCTCAAAACAAAAAGTTACTATGACCTTGGGCTTAACTCTTACCATGCCACCTACGGTAATAGCTTCTTCCCTATAGGGGAAATTTGCTAAAAGACATGTATCCAAGGATGGTAGCGATTTTAGCGAATTTCCCCTATAGATAAGAAGCTATTACAGTAGGTGGAATGGTAAGACCCGAGACCATGATAACTTTTCGTTTTGAGGTCCCCAGATGCCAAAATCACTATTCGTTCAAATTTATATATATGTGTGTGTGTGTGTGTCCGTTACCGCGATAACTTTTGAAAGAAACACCCGATTTTGATTAAATTTGGCACAAATGTGGAGAGTAGCTTTTATGACTTTAAGTTCGAAAGCCAGATCGATCGCACTATGGGAAGGGGGTTTATGGGGGTTTACAATTTTCCAAAAATCGGCTTTTTGCAAATTTGACCCCAAAATGTTAAAAACACTCAATTTTGGTCTTAGAATTTTATAGAGCATAAAAAAACAAATAATTTAGTACTTTGAATCATTAACCTAGGTTAAGTGGTTGCGGAGAAAATCCAAAAAAAACGTGTCCCATGTTAATCTTATGGGAAAAAGGTTTTTAGATTTCTCTCAGATAGTTTTACTAAAAACTTCACATTTCTGTTTATTAATGTGTTTAGCTCAACAAAACAAACATTTTAGTGTTTTAATCGTTGTTCTACGTCCAACCGTTGCAGAGATATTCAAAGTGCTAAACACAGTACGTTGTCCAATGTTATCCTTATGGAGAATAAATACAATTCTATATCTAAATTATTTTTTAATGTATATTGATGAAACTTGGTATGTGGCTTCAACTAGTTGTGGTATATTGATATTAGCACAACAACAAGTTTTTTGTTGATAGTCCCCGTAGCAGCAAAACTGCATACTCGGCCCCCATGTTATTCATATAGAGAATAAGTAAAGTTGTATATCTCCCTTAATTAGGAACCTACATTAATAAAACTTGGTATATAGCTTCACCTGGTTCAGTTATATTGATAATTGTAAAAAAATATTACTTATCTTCCTCGTTGCAGCAAACCTGCGTCCTCAACCCTAATGTTATTCTTATGGAGAATAAATAAAATGCTTTATATCACTTATTTATGGATTATTTTGGTGAAACTTGGTAAGTAGCTCTATGTAGTAGTGAGTCACATATATATGCATTGGAAATTCGCTGAGTACTCAGGTTTGCTGCGACGGGGGTATTTTAATAAAAGCAAAGATAGTTTACAACAAGTGTGAAACATAAACACTAAGAACACTAAGATAACTTAAATACCTGAATAATAATTTGGGATATCTGTTCTTACAAATAATATGGTTTCATAGCAGAGAGAATTGACTTTTAACAATCAGAGTAATAAACAAACAACCACACCAGTTTTGTGAAGGTTAAGACGATTGATATAATCAACAAGGAGCCATTTTGACCCTCTATACCCTCCGGTCTTCATGGCAACAAATATGTTAACCAATCAATCCCCTCTTCACAACATGTGTTAGTCTTTATTATTCTTCATTAACTGTCAGCATTGTACACTGATGATAACAAGGGTATTTCTTGGTGGGCGAGGGATGAGCGATGACTCATTACTTCGCACCTTCGCCGCTGTAAACAGCACAAGAAACACTAGAGGCAGCAGTAGCTGCGCGATTCGCGCGCTTCCACTTCCACATTCACGTTTCCATAGCAACGACACGTTCGCATTGCACTATTGCGCCGTGCCCATCCAAATTGCGCCCTGGTTTTGTTTCCTTGGTTTTAGTTATGATTATTACGCCTACAACAGATCTGGACGATCAAAACTAGGATGTAAGGAATTCAACCTTGTTTTAACAAATATATGTCTAAATGAAATTTAAAATATTGTTCAGCAAGGTTCAGGGTTGAGTACGATAATTTTAGTACGATAGTTTTTTGGATACCAGAATTTAACTGGAACGGTACGATATTTTCGTTTGTGCCCCCCTCCCTACCTTCTGACGATGTAAACTGACCAACTCACTAAATTATTAACTATCTTAAACGACCGAAAACATTAATAATTCCATTCAACCGAAAATATAAATTGTTTGACTTCATCGAAAACGTTGTTCGTCGCAATTGACCGAAAGTGGGACGAGTATCAAACAACCGAAAGATTCTCTAGTTTGTCGCAAATGACCGAAAGTAGAATTGTGCCATCGGTCCGATGGCACACATCCCGTTTTCGACAGAGTTGAACTTATATACGTTTCGGTCAGATAGGATTCGGTCAGATGGGATCCCACGCATCGACCCAGTTTATATATTTCTCTAATGAAATAAAATAAGGGTCGATGTACCATCGGTCCCAAAATTATAAATATTAATATTATATTTAAAAAATAAGTAAAGGGTCGATTACACATCAAATAGATGGTCCATCGACCCTTTAAAACCTTAATTTAATTTTTTTTGTTGGGGGTCGATGTACCATCTATATGATGTGCAATCGAACCATGCATTTAAAAATCTAATAAAATAAAGTGTAGGGTCGATTACACATCAAATAGATGGTACATCGACCCGTTATAACTTTATCCTTAATATGTTTCATTTGGGGGGTCGATGTACCAGCTATATGATGTGTAATCGAACCATACGTTTAACAATCTAATAATATAAAGATTAGGGTCGATTACACATCAAATAGATGGTACATCGACCCGTTAAAACATTATTCTAAATAACTTTGGTTTAGGGGTCGATGTACCATCTATTTGATGTGTAATCGACCCTATGTCTTTATAATACAGTATGTTATTTTATGGATAGAGGGTCGATGGTCCATCAGGCCAAAATATAATATTTTATCTTAATTTATAAAATGGTCTGATGGCCCATAGACCCGTTTATATTTTTTATTAAATTACATTTCCTAAACGACTGATGGTGCATCGATCGTTTATGTTATTTCATTTATTTTATTCAAGGGTCGATGTACCATCTATTTCATGTGTAATCGGCCCAGCCCCAAAAATTCGGGTTCAGAAATTACAGGACTTAAAACATCAAAAATTCAGTTTTTTGGATTTTTCATAAAAAGACATAAATATAAAAAATATTACTATTCACCATTAAAACGAGCTCAAAAAACTAAATAATTTAGTATTTTGAATTATTATTCTACGATTGCTGGTTTCGGAGAAAATTGAAATTTTCATTTTGCGGTAAACGCAGTACGTTGTCCAATGTTATTCTTATGGGGAATACAAAAATTATTATTTATCTCTTATTTACTGATAAATTTCATTCAAACTTGATATGCTTGTCAATTTAGCACTGACCAACAGAAAACAGAGGAAATTCGAAATATGTTGTCCCTTAATAACCCTGGGGGGCGGAATAGGGGGCATTTCCCCTCTTAAAACAACCACGAGTGTAGCAATGGATTACGTAGTGCCTCCAAAGCAGGGATTTGGGTGGATGTTTTTTTAAAACAACTTGTTTACAAGATTTTCTGTACATTCGACCGTGCTTTGTATTCTATATTTAGTAAATAAAAATTGCTAAAAGGGAGAAAGTATGTGTCAGATTCCTGATACCGTTTATTTAATTAGAAAACCTTAAATAGATCGACTCAGCACACCTGGTCTGAAAGCTCTACGAACCTTGTGTATACAGGTCAGTATACGGGTTATACTGGGCTTTCGTCAGTATACGTTCATAAACAAGCGAGATATAAAATTGTTCCTATCCTCCATAAGAATAACAATAGACAACGTACTGTGTTTAGCACTATCAATATCTCGGTAATCAATTGACGTAGAGAAATGGTCAAATTGTGTGTTTTTTAAGCTGAATCCAATGGTAAAAAATAAAATTTGACTATTTAAAAAATTAGATGCACAAAATTATAAAAAAACTATTTTTTGGGGTAAAACCCCCCCTCCCCAAAAAAACAACCCTTCGGATGGAGCAGTTTGGCTGGTTTTCGAACTTAAAGTCATAAATGTTGCTTTAAACGTTTATACCAAATTTCATCATAATCGGATCATTTTTACGAGAGTTATCGTGCTCACGGACACACTCACACACACGCACGCATATATATACAAAGTTTCGAATGAATGTTGTTTTTGGGGTCTGGGGACCTCAAAACGAAAAGTTATCATGGTCCCGGGCCTAGGTCTTACCTTGCCGACTACGGTAACAGCTTCTTCCCTACAGGGGGAATTTGCTAAAATGGAAAAAACTAAAATTAAAAAAATTAACATTGGGCTTATGGAGTTTAAAATCAAAACAAAAGGATTGTAACAGCTGTTCATAATCAACCAGGGAAATGTCAAAGTAACACTCGTGTTGTTTATAATTATTGGTAACATGTGGAGTTCTAGATAGTCTGGAGTCACTACCTTGAAAAAAGCGTGCCTTTGTGAAAGCCAGTATTTGCTCAGTTATGTTGGCAGTAACTGTAGTGGGACACTGACAAAATCTCCCATTTGAGTCAATCTAAAAACGGTGATATTCAAAGTCTTGAAATATTAATATCTTGTCGCATTTTAAGTGAAACTTTATGTTAAACTTAACTTTATAATATCGACCCATATTTTAGATGGAATTGGATCGTTTATTTCGAAGCAAAGTTATTATTTGAGTTAGATGGAAACACTCTTGTAATGTGGCTTTGGAAATAGTGTTGTAATCAAGGTTGAATGACAGCGTCCCACCAACAAGATGACACCACAACAAACCAAAATACGAAATACGACGGCACTCTTTTTGAAGGTTATTTGCCAGAGAGTAGTGACTCCTGTTTATATTTTAACTCATTGAATGTGGTTTCCGTAGTGCAGTGACTAAAACTGTTGAGTGAAGATTGCTTATATAGAGTGGTCATATCCGAAATAAATCAAAGGAACATTGAGCTATAAATAACAACTAGAGTTACCTTAAAAATTCAGAAAAGAGGCAAATGAGCTATACAAATCTGATAATCAGTTGGGAGAAGTGGTGAAATTTTACACCAAGTCATCTAAAAAACTGACTGGCCTTACCCGAGCAAAGCTCGGCCCCCGGGTAGTAATGTTAATACGATAACCCCTAAATCAAACCAAATAAAAAACTTCTTTATTTAAAAAAATAACAAAATTAGAACCTCTAAACATATGGAACATGGCATTTTTTGCATAGACTATTGCTCTGTGTGCGGATGAATAATTGATGTTTACCGACATAACTAAGTAAAACTATTTAAATACATTCACTATGTTAGATAAATAAATAAACCAAGAAGTCATGAAATAGAATATGGAAAATATGGAAAATAAATACTGTTTGTACAAATAACAGAAAAAGGTAGTTGAACAAAATTAAAACTGTGAGAAACTCAGAAACATCCTAAGGCATATAACATAATATTGCATACATAATGAGTATACACCGACCGAATCAGTGACTCTACAGCAGCCCGCCCATTGCGCGGAAGCCATTCGCCTATACCCTCCTCTTATTTCTTCACCGTTTCAACTTTGTAAATATTAGTTATACATAATTTCCGTAGAATTAACGATATAACATTAACCTTAATTTACATACCCCTCGATTAAGGTAATGACTATATAAAATCCATTCGTGATCGACTAACTAAAGTTATTCATAAGCAACAAAAGTTATGTAAATCCTCCGGTGCCGGCTTGACCGGCTTGCATAAATTACTTCTCGTTGTCTTAACTTTAAAAACGAATACTTAAGAAATGAAAGAGTATTTAGTCAAAATTTCTCTACAACCTAACCAACTTTTTAGATGACCAGTGTGGTAGCTAATGCACCTATTACTATAACCGATTCAAGCCAGCTCGGACGGAACGGAATCTTCAGGAATGAGCGGTTATCGACCAAGTTTACAGAAAGGAACATAATATCGGGGGACAAGTGGTTGGTTATGATTGATCACCCGGCCAGCGGGTCCCACCCCTGATCGAGCCCGCTTCTAATATAACTGCTACAAATAACCCCGGATTAACAATGGATGTCATTCGCCCCTTCGGCATTTTTATTGCCCTCTTCACCGGGCGCTCCGCGCTCATCGCCCCCGCCCTCTCAAATTTGCCTTGTAGTTTCCGTCTGGCATTTATATTAGTTACCTCAGTCCTGCTAAGAGCCGTCCTCTAATAATGTTCCTCCTTTGAAGTTTTAATGGGGTTATTCTCTCAGCGCGACGGATTCTTCTTGATCGCGCATGGCATCGATTTGTATTTAATAGTTTAGGGGCTGTTTCGTTTAATAACGAGCTGGAGCTATCCCCTGGTCATCAAACAGTCCCGGGTATCGAATCAGAATCGAAAAAACAATATAATCTTAATATATTGTGTTTAATGGTGTGTGATCATGCGTGTAATCTTGCCGAGTATAAGTGACTTTTTAGGCGTAAGTAGGTAAGCGGAATTGGTAATTAGGGAGTTGTTATGATTATATGAAGGGCTATTTTATAAACAATTTATGACTCTTTAATAGTTTATTTATCTTGTTGGCATATATAAAACCCTTAAAGCCCAGTAGAACTAGAGTTAACAAGTTGGTATAATGTGCCAACTTATATTTTTATGAGATTTTAGAGTGTGAGGTTTTACCCGACTCCCCAGTGCATATGGCTTGGGTTTAAATTGACCTTTTAAAGTAAAAGATTCGCTGTTTCACCACTGGCGTTTCCATGTTTGCCAGTAACAACTGGTTGCTCATGAGATCTACTGGCTGTAACCAATCGAGTAGTGTTCTATTCGCCCTTGTCTGTTGCATAAAGTAAACCACTGAATATATTTATTAAGGCAGTGTAAGTACTGTGGTTTTTTAAATGCAAATTGTGTTTTAGGAAGTATATCATCACATATTATGTATTCTTGAATCTGGAAGATTAAAAATTTCTCAGAGATATTCAAAATAATTAGGTATATAGATATGGATTTAAACTGCTACCGTATTTATGAGCAGTCATCTTTGGCAGTGGACGTTCATTTTAAAGTTTTGTGGGAACTTTCCATTTTCAACTCTGAAATGTGTTACAGCCTCAAGAACGTTCGGACTCAGACGTATATCGTCACTATGAAGAGTTGATCACTTCTAATTGCGCTATATTTGACTTCGTTAATTGCTGATATCATCTTATTATAGGTCACAGGTCCGAAATCAATTATGTTTCAAAATGATTTCTTTTAATTTTCATTAAATTAATTTTTGACAAGATCACTTGTTTCATAGCAATTCCTTGTTTCAGCAATGGGGAATACAAATGGTAAACAATTTCATGCTAGCCATTCAAAATGACTGTTGTCATCATCAGTTTATTAGTTAATATAATCTTTGAACTTAATAGTTAGAAAAATGTTTATATATTTTTATCAATTCCACAGATGAATGAATCCTGTCTACCGTTCAAATACGTATGAGAAAACGTGATTTGCCCAGTTGATTTGCCTTTCATCTCACTAGCCTGGAATCTTGTGAGATCTTAATGATGAGAAGCCTCGATTAAGAAAACATTACTTGTCATAATTTTTCAATTCGAGTATAAATATTTGTACACTAGCCAAACAAATTGAAATTTTCGACGTAATGAAATTTTCAGTGTAAGTATTCAATTTGCAACTTAACTTGGTAATTATATTACCACCAACGATTTTTAAAAATTTGTCTGGAAAATGTTCAAAATAATATCCATATTTAAAAAAAGGTACTCATTTATTGCGGAAATGTCGGTAAAACCGGGAAAACGACCCAAATATATTTATTTTGAAATATTAGGTTGTGGGTACTCAAAAGGTGCGGAATTCCGTCCTGAACACGATAATGTAAATATATTTTGAATCCGATAATGTTTGAACAGGAAAACCGGGAAAATCTTTGAAATTTTTTTAGAAATATTATATAGGTTGTGGGTACTCAAGTTGTGCGGAATTTTTTCCTGAACACGAATATAAAACTTATTTTGCGTTTGAATAAGTGCTAAGCAAGCTATGGTCAACAACGTGTTAAATCTACACAATCTAGGGGGCGCGTTGGGATTTTGGGGTAAGTTAATTGGTTGGGAAAATTTATTCAGACTAGTTTGAATTTATTAAAAGGAAATGTTTTTCAAAAACAGGACATTTTTCCGAAACGGGAAATTTTCCCCCCAAAAAGGGAAATATTTCTAAAACGGGAAATTTTACCATAAACGGGAATTCTGCTATACAGTGCTCTGCGGAGTTAGGTTAGGTTATGATAAATATACATAAACTATTTACCTAATACAGCAAATTTGTATTCATCTATCATAACCTAACCTATCCAAACTCCACAGAGCGCTGTATGGGAAATTTCCCCTAAAACGAGAAATTTAACCTTAACCGGGAATCCCGCTATACAGAGCTCTGCGGAGTTAGGGTTAGGTTAAGTTATGTTATGATAAATAAATACAAATTTACTTGAATACAAATTAGATAAATAGTTTGTGTATATTTATCTTAACCTAACCTTACCTAACCCCGCAGAGCGCGGTACAGCGGTATTCCCGTTGAAGGGGAAATTCCGTTTTGGGGGAAAATCCCATTTTGAGTAAAATTTCCCGAAAAAGTGAAAATTTCTTACAGCGCTCTGCGGTGTTAGGCTCTGCTCTATTGGTTTTATTTATGATAAATAAATATAAATTTGCTGTATCAGGTTTCAATATTTTGTGTATATTTATCATAACCTAACCTAACCTAACTTTGCAGAGCGCTGTATAGCGGGATTCACGTTTAAGGGGAAAATTTCCCGAAACAGGAAAACATTTCCCGTTTTGGGGAAAATTTCCCGTTTTAGATCAAATTTCCCTTTTAATAAATTTAACATAGTCTGAAGAAAATTCCCCACCCAACAGTCCCGGAATCCCACCGGGCCCCCTAGATTGATTGGATTTAACACGTTTTTGTCAATAGCTTGCTCAACACTTATTCAATTGAAAAAACAGGTTTCATATTCGTGTTCAGGACGAAAGTCCGCACAGTTTGAGTACCCACAACCTATATAATTTTTTTTTTAATTTTCAACGATTTCCCCGTTTTTCCCTGTTTTCCCGTTAAAACATTATCGGATTCTACAAATATTTACGTAATCGTGTTCAGGACGGAATTCCGCACCTTTTGAGTGTCCACAACCTAAAATTTAAAATAAATATATTTCGGCCGTTTTCCCGATTTTTTCCATTTTTCCCGGTTTTCCCGTCGTTTCCGCGAAAAATGAGTACCATTTTCGAAATGAGGATATTATTTTTAACATACAAAAATGTGTACAAATCGTTGGTGTCTGGAGGTCGATATAATTACCCTTAACTTTAAAGTAGATATTTTATGATGTATTAGTCATTTACACAGGAGAAAAATCAAATGTTGTGCTAACAGGTTGTGCTATATCCGTAATATAACCATGCATACTTAGCACCACTTTTTATTACGAAATCTTAGTTTTCTCCGTTATACATTACTCAGTTATTAAAAATGATAAGAAGTCTATGTTGAAAAAACTTAATTTTGAAAGGATTTTAATCCACATATACTAATACATTTTACCATGTTTGATACCAAATTTCAAAATTGTTATTAAATAGATAGAAGTTTCTTTTTTATATATTAAGGGTTTTGAACAAATTACACACAGGCGGATAGGCAGAAAATTAAACATGTTAGGAAGTAAACAAAATATGGAACTAAAACTGCAGCTGATAGTTTACACCATACGTCTGTAAAGTTCTTTGAAAACAAACTTAATGTTTGTATCGGTAGCTAGACTTTTTCAAAATTAAAATTAAATTTGTAAACAATTAAAACCGTAACTTGAAATTTGACATTCTCTGCTACACAAAATTACCTTTCTGTAAAAGAAATCGTCAAAAACTTCAAAATTCGATCATAATTTTCCCGGTAAAACCACCGGTTTCTTTTAATGTATAGGACTAAGCCACCCATCAGTATCCGTATTGAATTTTTTGTTCAGTATAATCTAAATCCAATGAGTCGTTGTAATCTGCAGTCTGCTGAACACGCATTACCTTTCTTCGATCAGTATTTGCTAGTAAGTCATAGCGTGTAGACCAGCAGTGCATCACGTCGCTCCATGTACAGTAATTCACCCCATATATCAGTTCATTAGCCGTTATGTCGCCTAGACAAAGGCGGCGGCCATTGCTGGTCTAATGAGCTCTCTAATGGGCTATTAGTTAAACTATCCCCCATTAATGTCCACAGCCACAGCTATGGCCGCATACCCCTCGTGTTCATACTGAAACATCTATTTCAGCCAAACTAACTTTGTTGAAACTCTGAGGTTTGGTAAAAGTATATATAAGTTATCACAATTTGTATTGCCGATACCATAAAAATTCCCTTGCATAACTAAAAAGACAATTAAGATATTACATTTTAAACATTGGATGGAATAATACTTTATTATTAAATACCCCCGTCGCAGCAAACCTGCATACTCAGCGAATTTTCAATGAATATATAACATAACACATTAAAACACTTAACAGGCATAGGAAATATATTCACAAACAATTGATATTTAAAATATTAATTATTCTCCATAAGAATAACATTGGGATAAGTACGCAGGTTTGCTGCAACAAGGAACACAAAATAATGGGTTTTATGCAAATATCAATAGAACTCATCTTAGTGAAGTCACATACCAAGTTTCATCCATATACATTCATAAATAAGCAATATATAACGTTTTAATTATATTCCATAAGAATAACATGGGGACGAAGTACCTAGGTTTGCAGCTACGGGAACCATAGGCGAAAAATTATTTTGTTGTGCAAACAACAATAAACCACAACCAGATTAAGCCCTATACCAAATTTCGTCAGTTATGTTCATAAATAAGCGAGATATACAATTTTTATTTTTCCCCATAAGAATAACATTAGACAACGTACTGTGTTTAACACTTTCAATATCTCAGTAACCAATTGACGTAGAGCAATGATCAAAATACCAAATTGTTTGTTTTTTTATGCTGAGTTCAATGGTAAAAATTAAATTTTATTTTTAAAAAATTATTCGTGGAAACCCCAAAAAACCCATTTTTGAGGTACAAAACCCCCCTTCGGATGGTGCGATTCGTCTGGTTTTCAAACTCGTTCAGTGGTACTTTACACATTTGTACCAAATTTCATTAATATCGGACATTTTTACGAGAGTTATCGTGCTTACGGACACACATATATATATTTCTTGACTTGTATATTAGGGCTACTAATAATATTAGTTTTAAAAACATTATTAACAAGTACCTTTTTTTGAAACATTTTTATTTGGACTGACTAGTTTCAACCATAATGGCCATCTTCAGAGTCGTATAATATAATATAATACCCCCGTCGCAGCAAACCTGCGTACTCAACGAATTTCCAATGCAAATATATGGGTATCACTACGACCTAGAGCCACTTACCAAGTTTCACAAAAATACATTCATTAATAAGTGATATATAGCATTTTATTTATTCTCCATAAGAATAACATTATAAATGAATACGCAGGTTTGCTGCAACAAGGAAGATAAGATATGTGGTTTTTTTTGCAATTATCAATATACCTCAACCAGGTGAAGCTACATACCAAGTTTTATTAATTTAGGTTCATAATTAAGGGAGATATAAAACTTATTCTCCATATGAATAACATGGGGGCCGAGTATGCAGGTTTGCTGCTACCAGGAAAAATCAACAAAACACTTTTTTGTGCTATTATCAATATACCACAACTAGTTGAAGCCACATACCAAGTTTCATCAATATACATACATAAATAATCAAAATATAACATTTTATTTATTCTCCATAAGGATAACATTGGACAACGTACTGTGTTTAGCACTTTGAATATCACTGCAACGGTTGGACGTAAAACAAAAATTAAAACGCCAAAATGATTGTTTTGTAGAGCTAAACTGATTGGTAGAAAGAAATGTGGAGTTTTTAGTGAAATTATCTGAGGAAAACCTAAAAACCGTATTCCCATAAGATTAACATGGGAAATTTTATGGACACAATTTTTGACTTTTCTCCACAACCACTAAACCTAGCTTAATGATTCAAAATACTGAATTGTTTGCTTTTTTAAGCTCTACAAAATGGCTGTAACCAAAATCTAGGGTTTTTGAAATTTTTGGGTAAAAAGTTCAAAAAACTGATTTTTCGAAAATTTTAAAACCCCCTTTCCATAGACCGATCGATCTGGTTTTCGAATTTAAAGTCATAAATGTTACTCTCCACATTTGTGCCAAATTTCATAAAAATCGGGCGCTTCTTTCAAATGTTATCGCGGTAACGGACACACACACACACACACACACACACACACACACACACACACACACACACACATATATATATATATATATATACATAAATTTGAACGAATAGTGTTTTTGGCATCTGGGGACCTCAAAAAAAAAAGTTATCATGGTCTCGGGCTTAAGTCTTACCATACCACCTACGGTAATAGCTTCTTCCCGATAGGGGAAATTCGCTAATTCTTCCCTATAGGGGAAATTCGCTAAAAGAAAATTTGTAATGGCATTTTACTTTTTCAAGCAAAGTACCCTTGATTTTTTCCAAAGAAAAGTGTGTTTATCTTAAGATTGTGTACGCACATTGAATAATACAATTTGTTTCATGTATATTCATAAGGTTAATCCCTTTGAACACCCTTTGATATCTTTCCATACGCTCCTAAGCCTTCCCTAACTGTGACAACCCATTGTGAAGGTACACAATTTTCGTAAAATACGCGTTCATGTCATTTTATTTTTGAATGTCAACAAAATACCTAATTCTTATGTTAATTTATATTAACTTTACAAAAAAGTACCTAGGTTGCCGATTTTACTTTTGATTTCATACAGCCAGCAAGAAGTAAGAAACATGTATTAATCTCATAGGTCAAACTGTAACATATGTACTGTACATAAATATACGTCTTAACTCATATAGTGCAATGCCGCAAACCCGACATTATAAACGTACCACTGAGTCATTTGGCGAGCATGCTTTAGAAACTTAAGAGGGGGCAGGAGTCAGATAGAATTCCGCCTTTTCGTTTGGAGTTTGGCCACTAGAGCGCTAGCAGTTTTTCAAATAATTCTTCCTTACCGACCGGCAGCGTGCGAAGGCTCGGCCTTCAGTCAAAGGATCGGTATTGTCTAGTGTGATTTACAACACCTAGAATGACGGGTTCACTGTCACTGGCGGCTTCTCGCACGCCCCGCATACAAGGGACTAAACCCAAAAGTCTTGTCAAGACTGTTTGGTGTGAAGTCTGATCAAATATGTTGCAACTTCGTCTAAATCTTATGTCTGATAATAATTACTAGTAACAATATTAAGTTATAATAAATACATTAGACATTTATTTATTAATTTCTCTGGTTCAAATTTGTTTTTGTAGTATCAGTTTTGTAGCCACCACCTTATATCGATTTAAAGAAAGTGTAAATATATTCTTAAGTGTTGTAAGACGTATTTTATTATATCCCGTAAGAAAATTTCATAAGCCTTAAGAATATCACTTTTCACTAGTATAGTCGCGTTTATGAATTTTCATTAACACAATTTGTGATCTATTTTCTATAGACCGTTGTATTTTTTGTTCCAACGGACTTTTTTGCTATAGTCAGGATAAAAAACACTAGTCACTTGTAGAGGTTATAACTTCTAACCTTCTGTTTAGCCTGAATTTTATCTACGGTTTACTGGAAAATTAATTAATAATGACTCCTTTAGCTACAAACCGGGCTAAGTTATTGCTAATAAGCTCTACGATTATCGAAATAAAGTGACTGGCAGAGCGGCCGTGCGGCAACCTCATAACGTCGAGAAAAGATAACATTCCAATAAACGTTATTTAAATAGCCAGTTAAACACCTTTGTAGTAAATTTGCCAAAGATTTCGCACCTTATTCCGATGAGTTTATATTGATAGTTTTATTTTTAAAAACCCTAATTGAGAAATTTTAAATTTAAATTCATGCTTTTTAAAATATAACTATCCATATGAAGTCATAGGAATGAAATAACAAATATTTGAAAAAATTGCTCTAAACATGTTTAACTGACTATTTTAATAACGTTTATCGGAGATTTCTACCCATGTGTTTTACTTTCCACGAGGTTATGAAATAGAATGTTCGGTCGCTCCGCCAGTCACTTTATTTTGATAATGAGACAATAATCTTGTTATCATTTCAGTGGTTTGTGTATCTGTATTTATCTCATAACATATGTTACTGCTGTAAGCCCTGTCCACAATGGTGCGCTCAGGCCTAAAAATCGGATGAGAAATAACAGAGGAATTTTCTTAACTAAAATCGGCTTAGCGTCATATTTTAATGATCTAATGAACAGTCAAAGCCAAAATTCGAAATTGTAAAAACATTTGAATAAGGTCACTTGAGGTTAATTGCGTCAAACCCTATTCCCATGATTTATTCTCGTTGGTTTTCGAATCCATGACAGTCAATTTTCTTTTAATTAATTAGATATTTCCCCTCGAGAAGACCTGTCTATAAATTATTTTTAACCCAGAAATTACAACTTTTGAAGGTAATCGTTGCAGCCGTTCTTGAGATCAGAGTTGCAAGCAAGCAACCAACAAACTTAGCAAGTAAATCTTACTCATATTTAGAGTGTACGATTTAACAGCTGTTGAAACATTAACAAAAAACAAGCCTTGAAAATGTGTACAATGTTAATCAATTAAGTCTTTATTGAATAAAAAATAATACTCAATTGCTAATTTCCATTTATACACACAACACGTGTAAATGGAAATTGATATTAAATATTTATATTTATGTCCATTTTGTTACATACGTTTTAATAGTTTATTTACAACTTTCCCAGTATATTTTTCGTATTTTCTAAGACTTCTAAAAATGACAGATCCTTTTATGGTTATTTAAAAATTCTATCGAGTCTGAAATCCGATCACAATGGTTTTCTTACATCCAACTCTACACTGACGGCTCTAAAGATGACGAACGAAGACTTGTAAGTTGTTGTATGTATGATAAAACCAACTATAAGATTATATCATTCAGATTAAATAAACACTATTCGAGTTATTATGTTGAAGCTCTAGCTATTTTTACTGCCATGAAGTACATAGAAACGTTACCACCAAGTAAAATAATAATAATTCTATCTGATTCCAAAAGTATTATTCATGCCAAATCTGCACACATCGAATATGAAATCAGACTACAGTTTACAAAATTATTAAATTTGAAGTACAAGTAATTTTGTTTAGGATACCTTCTCGCATAGGCATAAAAGGGAACGAGTTACCGGATTCTTTTGATAAAGATGCTTTACATTTAAACAATATTAATAACTCGTTTCTACCTTGTTTCAATTACACAAATTCGTTCGTCACCAAGAAAGCTAATGTACAATGGGAAGAAGACTGGGAGGCTGCATCAGTTAGGCCTACAAAGCCTAAGTTTGAGTCAGCAGAGTTTTTGGACCGAAACCTCAAATTACGACTCCGATTTGGTTTTCAAAATTCAAGACATCAAGATCAAAAATTCCAAATCATTTCACGTCTTAGAATCGGTCAGTGCATTGTTCCGGAACATTTACACGGACTCGAAATTATATATTACTCTCTTCTGGTGAAGTCTGGTGTCGGGGAAAAAGCGGCCAGCGAAATAAGCGACCTGTGAGGTCAACACTTCAGTGAAGTTAGTGACCAGCGAAATAAGCGACCATCATGGAATTTTATCTGCACCTAAGAGGGCAACACTTCCTGTGACATACTGATTTCCCACACTTTTCCTAGGTTTGGACTGGCTAAATGACTGACAGACATTTCTAATTGAAATATTTTTTATATTTTATGAATAGTAATACTAGGGGTTTCCGGCGCGTTGCTCAGTGAGCTGTATACAATCTGGAGTTTGTCATAATGCCTTGTAGTTTAAGACAAAAACCGTGCCGTGTTTCAAAAGCAGCTGGAAGCACAATATCTCCCCTCTACAGTACCAACATAGCAAAACGAACACCATGTACTAAGGTGTCATTATCGTTTTGTAAAACAAAACACAGCATAGCAGTAAGAACAGATGTTACAGACATTAAATAATAAATGATTACTGAAATGACAGTATGTCATGAGGAGCCATGTAAATTCAAAAATATGAGGAAAAATGTACTGGATTTCGAGCAGTAGGTGATAATGGTTTCAAGAGGAGAATCAAATCTGCCGCGCAAAATCGGTTGCGGAAACGGGATCTTTGGTCGATAAGCGACGTTGCTGCCATCTATCGGGGTGACGGTGAACCAGTTGCAGTCTGTGGGCCTACTCGTTTTGTAAGACTTCAAAAAAGACTTATTTTGGAACAGTTTCACATTTTAAAACCGAAAAAATACTCAAGCCAAACATTAACAATAACATGACTGCTATTATGACGTTTTCAAATTTAATTTATATAAAACGTGTCATTTTATAAATTGTTTCAAAAGTACACAACTCCTTATGGGAAAAAAGAAACTTAGTTTACATGTTTTAGGTGTTATTTTTTAAAAATAATACATTTTGATTCTAAGGTCATACGGCTAATAACTGTCAGATTGTTTGGCCTGCGATCATTTTTGCATTTAAGTGCGGGCATTCAATAAAATAAAACATTTATAGTAGCGCCCCATGTTAAAAGACGACCGGAGCCGGCGGCTGGCGGAGCTAGGTCCGGCCCCCTCTTAAAGGTTGCATCCAGCATCCAGCCACGCAGCTTTTCCTGCTAGCATTGCGGATAATCAAGCTCCTGAATGATAAAAACATTTGAGACTTCTAAGGGTGCCTGCTTGCTTTCTTAATGTAGTTAAAGCTTGCACTGAACTTTTTTGTCCCAATACAATGATTTCGGGGTTGCTTGGAGCGCAACCAGCAATTATTTTAGCTATATCATTTGGGTCTGGGTATGGCCTAGTGTTGGGTTGTGAGGATTTATAATTTTTTTTTAACACCACACTTTCGACTTTTGAAGTAAATTCAACAGTCTCAATCCATTTTTCTTCTGGCATTATCAATATAATGAAGAAAGAGATCAACCGTGTCTGAGTTAGCAGACTTACGCACCTTCGGAAAAAAGATAAGAAAATCCAATAAAAATGTAGGTTAGTTAGGTGTAAGAACTTGATATTTAGATGTAAGTAGGGTTCACTTGATAACGGGAGGAGTTTCCTTACCTCCCAAAACGTAGTGTGGTTTTAAACACTAGAAGCGATAGGTAAAGTCCAAATAAATAAAAAAAATAAATTAGCAGACTTGTTTATTTCAGCGTGAAGCTATTCAGACTCTTTCTACCAACCTGTAATGTACTTCTTTTGGAAGCTCCTGAGAATGTATTTTTTGGCAGTAGAAAGTACAAGATATTCAAACCAAACGAGATTCCTTATGGGTGGATAAATTAATCTGATACCCTCCTCGAGACATCAAAATACCTTTCCGTTTTACCGCTGTAGATTATTTCATCTTGGCCGTGGAAAATATCTAGTTATAGTGTATGCCAAGGCTGTTTTTTGCTGGCAATGGGGAAAGGCATCAAGAACCTAAACCCCTCCCCAAGTGTTAAAAATTGGTTGCAATAACAAAAGTGTAGTTCTGGCGTATCAGCAGCTTCTCTGATTGGGCCTGATGATGACCGGTGTAACTGGTTGAAATCGATCGCCTTCTACCATCATTTGTGTATATTTTACCGTATTTTATGTAAGTACAGTATAAGTGTAAATATACAGTACTTTGTAGTGTTGTGAGATGCAGTTTAATTATCCTATTTAGTTATAACAACACGTATCATGCTATTAAAGAAATTTACTCCACTTGCTCTGACTATACTATTAAAATATTCCAACATAAAGAACAGGGCTTTCAAATTTTGAACCAATGTGTCTTTCCATGGTGTGTTTAAGGACTAGATGTTATTGATGATAAATTCAGAAGTTCGGTTGCTATAATAAAATAATTGTCACCACAGCTTTCATGAGTATGGCAATGGCATCAACAGTCCTTCCCCATATATGGTTTCCACTCTAATACGATTTACAAAGCCTTCTACAAGTCTGTAACCAGGAATATTGCATCTATTGCTGTGTTGTGGTTATCTGTATGTGAATTTCTAAAGTGCAAGAACATCGGCCTCAATATCAAACATAATAACATTTTGATTTACTTAGTCCTTAAAATTCCAAAAGTGTTTAGCGTCAAAACAGCAACCCTATAAGCCTAATCCTACTGCTCTAACTTTTGGTTGGCCCTGAAAAGGGTCGTTTGCATTAGTTGAAATAGCTAATTGGAGACCACAAGTGACAATCCAACTACCAATGTCGTTGATGGTTTAGCGTTACCCAGGGAGCGTGTGGAAGGTTACAAGGGAGAAAACGTGTCAGTTTACTGTTATTGATTATAAAAAATACTGATTAAGGCCACACTTAGTTTAATATAACTTGTTGATTCAGGTACTACACATCATTTACCTCGTATTTTTATATTTTTATCACAAATTTAGAACATAGCCGGTCCAGCGAAAGCTGATGACCGAAGTTGAAGTAAGACGTTGGACGCGTTTCTACACAGATCAGTTTTACCTTCCCGAATTATTTTTAGTCTGAATTAATCGAGTATGTAGATCTCACTTTGTCTATGCAATCTTTTTGCACTTAAATAGATACGCTATTAAAATACGCTAGAAAACCCATTTATGTCTTATAGACATACGGTTATTAAACAACATATTTTCAAAATTATAAAAGTTAGATCAGCAAAAACAAATTAAAATCATAAAATGATTGAAAGTGAATAACAAAACAAAGTAGGCGGAGATATGGAGAAGAGTAGCAATAAAGGAACGCCACAATAATATAGAGAGCACTCGACGTAAGCAATTTTGTTTGCGGCGGGCGCGGCGCGGTACCGCAATATCGGTGTTTATTCTCACCGCGCAGCGCCGCCATATTTTTAATATCAAGACATCGCTGGGAGCCATTACACCGACGTTTTTATCAGCTTACATTTAATATTCTGGGCTCCACCTTCAGATACTTACGCGACGTCTAATAGGAGAAGAAATTATGTAATAAGCGAATACTTTGAGCGATATTAGTCTTGCCTGCTGCGACCCTGTTTTATAAGCGTAATGATTCTCCGAAACTGCGGGGGATAATTTTTAGATTGCATTTTGAGACGGAAGTTTTCATTAAATCTCTTAACGTGTGTTTTAGCAGCACTGACTGTGATTTGAATAGATTAACAAGCTGAAAGTTTCGCAATGGTTATATGTCCGTAATTCCTTACTTACTGATTGATTTAATATGTAATTAAAGTTGTTTCGCTGTTTCCTCTGGGAAACTTAATTTACCTTCCATGAAATATTTACTTTTTTCTCTAAAACAATCTCGATTCTACTTGTAGATGTAAATTTAAGTACATCGTGATATTTCATGGATTCAAATGAGCATTTGATTATAAATTGATTATAAAAATGAACGGAACCTCTTTGGTTTGGGTCGGTATATTATATAGCCTAAAAGTGAATATTTTCATAAATAATGCTTCAAAGTAATTAAAAACAAAACAATTAGTTGAAACTTGAAAATACTGATGTTACTTTTAATTAGTCTCTTAAGAGATTTATTAAAATTTAACCTTTTCCGATTGAAACGAGTAATCACTAAATATGCAAAGTAACTTCTCTTATAATTAAAAATCCAAAAAGGGTCGAGCTTCTAAAAAATTGATCCTCTCTGTCCCATCATGTAATAAGAAGGACACTAATCCTGGTACACAGATAACGAAGTGACTGGAGATTATCCTGCGAGGTCCTTCACGCGGGGGGGATGACAGGGATGGAGGGGGAGGGGGCATTGTTAGTGACCCTCCCCTACAATAAGTGGCCAACGTCGCATGTGATTAATCTTGCAACGTTAAACAGCTGTTTACATGGAGTATTGAAAACCACCGACCGAGACCGAGCTATCGCCACAGAGCAAAGAAAATCTGCCCCGCAATATAGGATGACACTCATCGTGTTTCACGCTTCACAGTTTGGCCCACAACAACGCGGGAGGGCTTGTGAATGAGGAGGTTACAATTATTATTTGTCATAATTGTGATCTTTTTAGGTCCTTAAAATTAAAGAAGTTAGTCAGGTAAGTTTACTAAAAAAGTTAAATTTGTGCAATACAGAAAATCAAACAGGTTAACACATATATCCTGTATCAGCTAACTTCCTCTATTAGTTTTAAGAACATTGGTAAACCTTTACTTTTCTTTATGTTCATTTATTTTTGTTATGGCTATTTGGCAGCAACTCCAAAGTTCAGTTAACCAGTTCAAAGCCACTACTCAGACGTTATGAAGACCCTTCGGAGAAAGCACGCGAGATCAGTTTAAATTACAAGGTTACTCAAATATCTACCCGCACTTGGGTTTACAAAAGTTGTGTCTACAAGTGAAAGCCAATATGAAATATTTTAAGTGTTGTCTCTCCTACGTAGAAAGGTATTACTTCCAGAAGTGGTTGGATCAGGGGCCAAGATGTGAATTATTTATTAAAACCTCCCCAAGGTGAATCTTGTGGAGTTTTTGATTGGTCTGAAGCACACATGAGAAAACCTTTTAAAAAGAAGGTTACCTCTTCAAGCCCGGCAGCTCAAAGGACCGCAAACGATTGTATCGTTGGAGATCCTGCAAGATGAGTAAATTTAGGATAACATCCTACTCTCTTAACACAATCTCGCCAGTGTTTCACTGTAATGGAGGCTAGGGAAGGGAAGAACCATAAATAGTTCTTGTAATATCTGTTAAGCTGAACATCGCATTTTCGACGTTTGCACTGTTGAGCAGCCAAAAAATACCAGGAATAAGCAAAACTTATAAATTTTACCACGAAATGGTGGTGCTGAATATCTCTGTCATTGTAATTTCCATCGCTGATGACATTTTTAATATATTTTGGATGTAAAACGTGTTGTAGAGTTATTGAGGATGTCTGATATGACGAAACGCGACACCGCCCATGTTTATAGTTAGTATGTAAGCGAGACATGGGTTAAAGCAGGAAAAGCAGGAATCCTCAGTTTCCATGTCTTAAAACTGTCTCTGAGGATGCAGTGTGACTTATTAAAAAAATTATCAGCTTAAATTATACACACGCAATTATTATTATTATACGTGCTTCATTATTATTATTCTTTTTTTCAAAGTTCTTGATTTGAGTCGCAAGACAATACCATACCGTCAGCACGAAAAAATAATGGTTTCAGTTAACAAATTGACTGTGATTAGTTAAATGGGTTAGGCAATCTCAAAATTGGAAATATTATATATTTTTATAGTATATAAGTTTGCTTTAGCAGCGGCATATATTTCAAATTATTTAATTTAAATAGCACGTCCCAAATTTAAAACGTTCTTAGATCTAAGGATGTAGGCCTACAAACAACAAAATATTTTGAATCCTTATATTATTTGATTGAAGAAACTTCCATCAAAAACTAAATTTTTTCATAAAACTAAAACCACATCATAAAATCGTTCCTTATTAATATATTAAAATATTTGTAAACCTACTAAGTTGTTATTACATCATATACTACTTTATACTAAACCCAAATCTTTATTCTAGCCCTT
The DNA here is from genome assembly GCA_963675035.1 of Allygus modestus. NCBI lineage: Eukaryota > Metazoa > Arthropoda > Insecta > Hemiptera > Cicadellidae > Allygus > Allygus modestus. The sequence goes on from OY776111.1 coordinate 341,994,139, forward strand.
TGGCCCTATTTCTACATTGTATAGACTAGTACAATACATTTTGAAATTTCCCGATGATAATTTAGACCAACGAGCTTTTATAGTTATTATAAAATGAATCGTAACTACGGTTAGTAAATATTTAATATTTAAAATAATAATTAAGTAAAAGGCTTTTAAATTGTTAATGCATTTTGTATACTGAATCCATGAAACATACACTATGTAAAAATTATGAAAAAAATCAATTATTAACAATCAAATATGAATAACACTATCAGGCTCGACCTATCAGAGACGCCTAGTAACAATTATTGAAAAATAAGCATAACTGACTTTCCTATGCTCATCCCGTTTTGAGAAGCGAGAATAGTAAATAGTTAAATAGTAAACGAAACATTGTCTTTTTTATCAAGAAAGACTCCGAGATATGTATGGTTTGATCACCAGTACCCCAAAGTATATGCGTGTTATTAATTACTATGTTATTCGGAACTAAATTAATTTGACTTGACATTTGCTGGAGTTTAAGAATATCCATGAACTATACCATGCCACTACTTCATTTATAAATCGTAACAAAAGTCAAGAAGCATTAATTGTTTTATGTTTTGATAAATTATTGTCCAAGATTGAACCTTGAGATTGATTGGACTGAATAAACCACAGAAAAAGTGTGGTTTAACAGAAAAGATTGAATCATTTGTATTAGACAAAGAGGTAACCAAATTGGTGAAGTTTGTACAACAATCCATCATGAAGACCGTGTCAAAGGCTTGAGCTAAAAAATTTTACGTCGAACTACTGTGGGTCTAAGCAGCTAGCATTTAAAATATTAATACTGTAAATTATTCAGTCACAATATTGTTCAACAATTAAAGTTATGGGTAATAAGATACTAAAGTCGAAAAACATAATTTTCAAGGCGTTTAAGGACTTAAGAACGTTCAAATAGCTCATAACATACACTCACGTTTGAAGGCTGCCCATTAAAAACTGAAAATATAAAATCGTAAACTATTCTATTTAATAGATGGACGTTGGAGGCGCGGAGGGACAGTTGCTGATGGTCAGGCGAACTCGTAACTAGAGTAATTCGAAAGTATGTTGCACCGCCGATAATGTTATACGTCAACGTATAATACGCCGTTTGAGTAAAACAATTTGTATTCATTTCGATTTAATTTGAATCGCCCGCCAAGAAATGTATATTTCTACGCGCCGGAAAGAGGGCCATATTTTGGAATGAACCAACTGATCGCAGATTATCCAGGGACAAATGTTACTATCTCAACTAATGTTTTGTTTTGAACTTGGTTAATTACTTTTTTAAAGTACTTTTTCCACAATTCTCAAAACGGATAGAATAAAGAAAACAAATTATACAAGACTAGTGGCTTGAAAGGGCTATAGCCCCTAACATTTCTCCATTACTCTGCCTTATCTGAGGTGTTACTCTTTACATGCTGAGGAAAATAATACTAAGAAGGAACACATTGACAGACCATGTTTTTTTGTTCCTGCGGAATATAAATCCAACTATAGGCTGGAACGGTATCAAACGTCCTCCTAAGTCGAAATGGTATGTACAATTAGTATGTTACATGCATATAAAGTATTAGCAACTTATTCAAAATAACTTTATTTACACCATAAAGACTCAAATGGCAGATCTATAAATGCCATAAAGCAAATCCTTTATATATTATACGTAGTTATTATAGTAGTGTAAGTATCCAAGTGAACTACGTGCAAGCGATGTAATCTAATGAGTTCTGCAGTTATTTATATTTTCCGGGAGGTTTCAGGTAAACTTGTATGTTGCGTTGTCAGTTCAATCAATGATATGTTAAAAATTAATTTCCTTCTTCTCTAAAATGTATCTGAAAGTGAAGAAAGAATATTAAATCCAAGCCTATAAAACAGCAAGGAATGCAGATTGATGGCACCTCTCAACAAAGCCTTGATATTAAAAATATTGCGGAACACGTTGTTGAGGATAAACAACTGATATTGAGGTTTCTACATCTCAGACGAAATTGCTTCCGCCCCTTAACTCCTCAAACACTACCTGCATTACTTCTACTCTTCGCTCCGAATTTTACACTACATCGTCTGAAATGCCTCAGCGAAACTCACATGAGGAGGCATGGGAGAGTCTGTTACCTGCTGGTCAGCATGCAAGAAGTGGCCTTGCCCATGTATAAATTTGGTGTGTTTTTATATTTAAATTTATTATGTGTCAGTTGTTTTGTATTTGTAAAATTTAACATTTTGACGTTTTTATTGAAAATGAGCTGTGATTTATACATGAAGATCTGAGGATGACATTAATGTCGAAACTGCAGTAATCTTATGATTATTCATATGAACTGGACAGAACAGGTATTGTAAAACCATATTTTAAGAAACTCACATTCTTGTTGCCGATACTGAACCTATATTGTTTGAGGATGAGACACATTTGCTTAAGCAACTAAGTTACGTTTAAAGCATACAATCGCATTTCCGAACCTCTCCAAAGTTTGTTTACATATTTACGAAATGAACGAGAAACTAAATGAAAGAACGAATGTGTTGTTGGCACCTGTTTATAATGGTTTTTACGCATCTATTATATTACGATTTCTATCACCAGTTTTTTAGGAAATTTAAGTACACATTTTTGGATTTGTACTTAAATTTAAACGAGAATCGTAACTATTCCAGAGTTTTCAAGCATATTTGCGTATAATATTAATAACATAACAATTTTTTGCTTGTGCAACCCGATATTGATAAATGGTTTACTACTTACTATATGAATGTATTCATAACTTTTGTTGTCATATGGGTTAAAATATATTTCTCCACAGACTATAGGAGCAGATCAACTAAAGAATAATTTCAGTTTCTGTATAGTAACCTTAAAAATATATTTTTCTGCACATGAAAACTCAGAATTGCTGAAAGAAATTTTTATTCTAAGCGTTTGGTTAGAACGACATGAAGTCTAAAAATAAGAGACTGGGAACTATGGCAAAAACAATAGCAAAATAAATCGACTCACACTAATAGCACGCAAAAATTCAGCAAAACATGTTTTAAAGGAAACTTTGCTTTTCCATATTTGAACAACGATGTTAAAATTAGACTTTTAGTAAATCAATTAGGGTTTTTAAATCGCGAAGTACTGATATATGAACCTATTGTGACAGTTCAGTTGTCAATAGCTATTGAAATATAATCAAAGCTCCATATACGTAATTATGTATATTTATTTTTTTAATTTTATTATTATATATTATTTATATTTATTCACATTTAATCAGTATGTAGAACTACTAAAAGAGTCAAATTAAACGAAACCTTGCCGTGATTAAGGTGGCTATTCAAATGTGGTAAAGGGTGATCAAGATTGCAAGAGATTTCAAAGGACAGAGTGTAGAGGAAGTCTGAAAGTCTCCCACCTAAAACATCCATACAACAATGACAAAACACGGTTTGGCCCGCGATTATCACTCTGCCCATCTAAATTGACCATGAGGGGCTGAGAGGAGAGGAGGGATTCCCCTATAAGCATTGTCCTTGCACCTTCACGGTGGCTTACACTTTTCATTAACCATCCAATGGGACCCATTCAGTTAAAGAACAGTTTTATGCTGGATTCAATTCAAATATGCGATACAACAAAATACAACAAAATAATTACTTTGACGGAGGAGGTAGGAGGTTTTTAATACTAAATTTGTAAACATATTTTGAGTTGATCAATATGTTTGAAATAATCCATTTAATAGTTTCCGAACAATTTTATGCTGGATTCAATTCAAATATGTGATACAAAAAAATACAACAAAATAATTACTTTGACGGAGGAAGTAGGAGGTTTTTAATACTAACTTTGTAAACATATTTTGAGTTGATCAATATGTTTGAAATAATCCATTTAATAGTTTCCATAGAGAAAACACTTAAAGACACTCAAAATGTATAACAAGACAAATTTTAAAGATGAAGAGTTAGTAACATAAAATGCCTTAACCTTTTTAGGGTACTGAGAGTATGCATGTATATTTCCGATTCCTTTCTTACCTTAAGATAACTACTGAAGACAGAGCTAACAGAGCTAACAGAGTATGTTAGAATACTTCGCAGAGATATTCAACTTGTTATTGATTCTGTCAGTTTACTTGTTGGTGATGGATGGGATTTTTCCATTGCTCTTTCAAGTTTATTTTAACATAAATATTCATCACCTGAAATTAAACTTGAGACCATTTTTGTTCGAATACACTTGGAATAATATTATGAATAATCATGGAAACTATCATGATTGTGGCTAACAATCGCTTAACGTATGGTTGAAATATCACACGAGAACCACAATTATCCACGGGGAGAAAATATAAAGAGATTAAAAAACCTGCATTTATCTTGGGTTTGTTTACTAAAGGTAGTGGTATTCAGGTATACAATCGATGCAAAAATGTAAATTAGCACCCAGCGTGAGACCAGAAATTAATACAACCCAGCACCGTGTCGATTACGTGCTAGTATCGTTTTGCTGAAGGACTAGATTATCATTCTGAATTTAAACTATACTGGTTAATGATCGATATGCTTTACTCAAAAACCGTGAAGTGTGTTTCGTTTTATCTATGACGTTTGTTTCCATTGATTTAATTGGTTAGGGGCAATTCACTGTGTTGATGCCTACCATGGCCTCATCTGGCCAATCCAACATTTTGACCAAGAAGCACATACCATCTTATTGAAGGATATTTCTTATTGTAATTCATCAATAACGATGATAATAATAACATCGATATAATTGTTTTGCACGTATTTTGAACTACACGTTGGACCGTAAAGCGCTGAACTGGCACTATATCCATGAAACCCATCACCACCACATACTGTGGTGTATATACATATTATGGTGTATGATATGGGGAGTTGGAGGTATTGACATTGTATGGCATGTCCATCGACATTGCCATTTTCTGAGCTAACATTGTTACGTCATCGCTGTTCGATTGAGCTATAACGTGTAGTGAGCTTATTCAATGTAATCCTTCACGGCATTTGCGTGGAACAATGCACTTACTGTTCAACGCAATACAACAGCTGTGCAGCGTGCAGAGATTTGCGAGACCAGAGATTTGTGGACAACAGACCCTCGCTCTTCAGTTACGTTTAGTCTATATCGAGAACACAGATCCTCGACGTAACCGTATCGATGTGTACAAGCTAAGTAAGATTTAAATCAAGTATCAGGAAGGGTCGGTGGAATGCAATTTCTTCGCGTCGAGTGCGGCCCGCGCCTGATTGCGCTCATAAGTCACAAGCTGTCTCTGAATCTCTCTCTCTCTCTCTCTCTCTCTCTCTCTCTCTCTCTCTCTCTCTCTCTCTCTCTCTCTCTCTCTCTCTTTGTAGGTTAAAGTCCTTCTCCCTTTTTCATCCGACTTACTCATCCCTCTTTCCCTTTAACTCGACTTTCTTGTCCGGCTTATTTGAGACGGAATCGATCCTGGATTGAATTTTCGGGATGTATTAGGCAATTTGATTTGAATACAAGAACGGTGTTGTTATTTATAGAGAGAATGGTTGATAAAAAGATTAAGCACGAACATCCCTCCGTGTGTTTATTTAGTGTCTTAAATATAATTTAAATGTTTATTTTTATTTTTATTCTTTAGAATAAGATATTTTTTAATACCTGATGTAATATCAATACGCAAACTTTAAATTTAGAAAGAGGTATACCAATTCCATGGATAACTGTCTCATTTTAAGCACGCCTTTTTGTTTCACTAAGGAGTCCATGTGGTAGAAGAGAAATAAAAAGAAAGAATTACACTTAAACTAGGTTTTAATAGCCACAAAACAAGACATCATAATATGTTACTGATTACATTGGACAGTAAAGAAAGGAATGTTTTCAAATTGATTTAACTGGGCTGGGTAGCGTAGTGGTTATCGTGCTCACCTCGTAGTCCGAGGTTCGCCAGATCGATCCTGATCAAAACCACAACATTTTGAGAAGTTTCGAAACTGGACCTAGCTGCCATTTGTCATTGGGCTATTAATGCTATTAATGCTTTCTAAGAACAGGTCGACCTTAGATAGTAGCAAGACCAGGGTTTGGACCGTTCCCTATCAAAACGTTAAAAATTCCACTGGCGTAGATAGACAAAAAACAAATACCCCCATCGCAGCAAACCTGCATACTCAGCGAATTTCCAATAGAGATATAAATGTCTTAACACTACATAAAGCCCCTGACCAAGTTTCATAAAACTTTATTCACAAATAAGCGGTATATACAATTTTAATTATTCTCCATGAGAATAACATTGGGGCTGAGTACGCAGGTTTGCTAGGTACTTTGGTATTATACGGATGCCACTATTTTTGGAGGTTAAATTTTTACCGGATACAAAGGATAACTACATAATTCGAAAAACGTACTTTTATTGACTTACTGTAAAAATTTTACATCATTCTGATGAGCGGTCTTTGTGTTGTGCCTCCAAAAAGGCAGCGATGTCCGCTAGGATCGTGTTGAATGCGTCGCCGCCGCTAGCAGCAAGACCCGATTGCCACAGGTACTCCGCCAAATATACAGCGCGCTGCGGCAGTTATGTTAGGATGGGTTATCATAAAAATACGTACGGTTTCCTCTTCATTTCGAGGTAAATCCCACACCAAAAGAACGTCACTCATTATGAAAACAAATTGAACGTAGTGCAATAAATCACTCATGACACTGACCCAGATACAGGCGGTGACAGGTGATGCGCGCGCTCCGGTCAACGACCTGACTTTACCCTATTTGGAGGGGGTTTGGCGGCCGGAAGTATGACTCATCAGGTATCATTCGATTCGTAACAAAAGAAGGAAAGTCCTACAATCATTTTTATGATAACCCATCCTAACATAACTGCCGCAGCGCGCTGCATAAGGCTGGCATCCGTATAATACCAAAGTACTCCAGTGGTAATTAATTTATGTTCATAATTAAGGGAGACAGCATTTAATTATTATCCATAAGAATGACATGGGGGCTGAGTACGCAGGTTTGCTGCTACGGGAGCCTTTGGCAAAACATTTTTTTTGAGCAAATATCAATAGACCACAACCAGATGAAGCCTTATACCAAGTTTCGTCAGTATACGTTCATAAATAAGCGAGATATCAAATTTGTCCTATCCTCCATAAGAATAACATTAGACAACGTACTGTGTTTAGCACTTTCAATATCTCAGTAACCAATTGACGTAGAGGAATGATCAAAATACCAAACTGTGTGTTTGTTCAAAGCTGAATCCAATGGTTGAAACCAATATTTTACTTTTTCAAAAAAATATTAAAAAATCAAAAAAAATTTTGGGGTACAAAACCCCTCTATAGCACCCTGGTTTTCGAACTTAATGTCATAAGTGTTAATGTCGTGTTGCTTTTCACGTTTATGCCAAATTTTATCATAATCGGATCATTTTTACGAGAGTTATCGTGCTCACGGACACACACACACACACACACACACACACACACACACACACACACACACACACACACACACACACACACACACACACACACACACATACACACACACACACACACATATATATATATATATATATATATATATATATACAGTTTCGAACGAATGGTGTTTTTGGGGTCTGGGGACCTCAAAACGAAAAGTTATCATGGTCCCGGGCCTAGTTCTTGCCATGCAGACTACGGTAATAGCTTCTTCCCTATAGGGTAAATTCGCTTAAAGTATACAAAATAATAAACAGCTGTTAATAGAGGTAAGTATAAATAAATATTTTAGAAAGGATACAATCTGAATTCTATGACTTTTCGGTGATGTAATCCTGCAGATGAGCCGGAGCACGACGTTCCCTAGAACTTCGTCCAACTTCTGGACTCACAGTTTCTTGTTCTTGACTACTTTCAACTGATTGTTGATTTTGGGAGTGATTTAGTTGATCAGTTGACGTTGAAATCAGTTTGGTTATTTCCAACTGATAGGTGATTTTGAGAGCGATTCAACGAGTCAGTGAAATCAGCTGATAGATGGTCTCTTGATGGCGATTCTTCCCTAACCCAATGGTGCAAGATGTCTTGTTGAAACTGTTGTCTCTCTTCCATTTGATAGTCTTACATGACAATAATCCGGATTTACTTCTATAAGGTAGACCGTTTCAACATAAGGATCAAACTTAGATTGTCTCAACAGTAAGTGCCCTGGGTTCATCAGCCATGAGGGAGTTGTTGAGCCATTAGTTGATTTCATCTGAAAATTGAACAGTATTTCATGAGGAGTCACATTAGTAGGTATATGTACATAGAAGTGACCGTATCGAGTGAAGGGCTTCTTGTAAAACTTCTTCCTATTTTGTTATATTTAGATTATGATCTCTCAATGCTAGTTGAATTGTTTTCCAGATTGATCCTATATTTCGTTCAGCTTGTCCCATTACCTTGAGGGTTGTATGGGATTGTCCTACTAGTGGTCACACCTACTTCTTGGAGGAATGACTTGAGCTCCTGAGGCATAAAGCTGGATCCACGATCGGTGTGAATGTATGATGGAATTCCAAAGAGGGGAAATAATTCTTTTAATTTAGTAATAACAGAAGCAGCAGTCATGTCGTGACAAGGGAATGCAAAATGAAAGTATTCGTCAACTATGACAAGTAAATAGTGATTTCTGGATTGAGATGGAATGGGTCCTTTGAAGTCCATGTTTAGTCTTTCAAATGGCTGTGTTGCTTTGATCATATGCCTTTCATTCCGATAGAATCTGGGTTTGATTTCAGAACAGAATTTGCAGTCAGATGTAATTTTACGAACGTTCTTCAGCGAAAATGCCTAAGTTGTTACTTCTTACCCAATGGTGCATCTTTTTTCTCCAGGGTGACACAGCGCTTCATGTATATATTTAAGTTTCATTAAGTTAGCGTGAATTGGCCCACATATTCGAGAGAGCGCGTCAGCAGCTCTATTCTCTTTTCCTGGTCGATATATTATCTCATACTTGAAACAGGGTAGTTCTTATCTCCATCTTATTATTTTTTTATTTTTGATTTTCCGGAATGTTTCTCACTAAACATAAAAGAGACTGATCGTTGATCCATGATGAGTCGAAAGTGTCTTCCTAAAAGATAATGGCACCATTTTCTTATGGTTTCTACAATCGCATAAGCTTGATTTTCTATTGAAGAATGATGTTGCTTACTTTTGTTCAATGATCTTCAGAAGAATGCAATAGGACGATTGTTTTGTGGCAAAGTAGTAGCAATTGCGAATTCCGAAGCATCGGTTTCTATTGTTAGAATACCTGAGTTGTCAACAGGTGATACAACTGCTTTTTCAACCTTAAGTCCTTCAAAAGTGCTAATTGCTGCTTGATTAAGAGGGAGTGGACTCCTGATTAGTACCTGCAATTTCTCCGCAAATTTAGGAATTAATTCTGCAAAGTGAAAGAACATGACTTGAGCACGTTAAAGTGAAGCTGCGTCTTTAGGAACATCAGAGATTGGAGTCTTTCGGGATCTGGTCGAATGGATTTGTGACTAATTACACATCCCAAGAGATTAATTATATATCCCAGTTTCATTTGAAAAAGTACTTTTCTCCATGTTTAGAGGCAGGTTGTACTTTTAAATTACCTTCATAAAATTCTTCAGATTTGTATCATGCTCCTGCTGATTCTTACCCCATACAGTGACGTCATCGAGATAAATTTCAACACCTTCTAAACCTTCCGATTGAAAAACATTGGTTTAAGTTCTTTGAAAAGCAGGAACACCTTTCCTAAAACCAAAAGGTATGCGAGTGAACTGATAAAGCCTTCCACATGCCTCAAATGCAGTATACGGTTTATCCTTATTATCAAAATTGCTCTTTGGTGGTAAGCGCTTTTGAGATCAAGTGAACTGTAAATGGAAAAATATGCAACTGTATTTTCAATGTCCTCAATACGGGGTAAAGGAAATGCATCCAATTCTGTAAATCTGTTAGTTGTTTGAGAATAGTCTACAACCATTCTACGTCGATGATTGGATGAGGAAACTACTAAAAATTGAGCACGCCACGGTGAGGTACTCTCCTCAATAATACCACCTTTCCACAGATGCTGAATTTCATTTTCGACAAACTTTTGATCAAATACAGAGTGTCTTCGTGATTTGATTGCAATAGGTTTGCACTCAGGAGATAGATTTTGGAACAATTGGACAGGCTTTACGTTAGCCATCGCAACGCTACAAATATTGAGTGGAGCCTCGGCCCCTCCAAAACTGGACTTGAACACACGAGTGTCGACTAAGAATATCATGACCGTTTATGATGTCAGAACATAAATTAGGTAGTATACTGTCAATTATGTGTTTCTAAATGTGATGATGTAGCTTAAGATTAATTTTACACCTGCCCTTGACAGAAGAGCGAAAATTAGTTGATGCCGTAGAAACTTCCTCAGCTCTACCGGGTATAATGGGAATTTTGAGCTTAATCAGAACTGTACTTAAATCCATAAAACTAGCAGAACTACCGGTATCAATAAGTCCATGAGATTGAGACTCGTTTATGTCAACCACAACTAAGGCTTTACTAATACAAGATGTTAATGAGGCTACACAATTAGAAGACTTGTTTGATAATTTTTGATGAGCATTTGATTTAGATTTTCAACATACCTTCTGAAAATGGCCTTTTATACCACACCCTCGGCAAATTGCCCTACTATGCTTTCCGAGACTGCTGGATCCACGATCGGTGTGAATGTATGATGGAATTCCAAAGAGGGAAAATAATTCTTTTAATTTAGTAATAACAGAAGCATCAGTCATTTCATGACAAGGGAATGCAATAATAAAGTAGTGGAAACTGCGACAGTAGTTTCTTCCTTTGTAGGTTCATTTTCAGGACCTTTATTTAAGTTGTAAATCGATTCCTAGTTATGTTGTTCTGCTGTTTGTGGAAGAGCATTGAGTGAAGATTGAATTAGATACTTCTGAGATTGTTATTGAGCTAATTCGAGCGCTCTTGCTTGAGATACAGCTTCCTCCAAAGATACAGTAGAGTTTTCAAGAAGCCGTTGCCTAATGTGTGCAGACTGTAATCCATCAATGAACGCATCTCTAATATACTTATTTTTATTCATGTCTGCCGTAAAAGCTCTGAAATTACATTCCTTCGATAGGCGTTTGAGAGCTTCTAAGAATCTGTCTAAGGTTTCTCCAACTTCTTGCCTTCTTGTTTTGCAAAAGCTTGTGTGTTGCAAAATTCTCATTTACAGGCTTGGAATATGTAGTTTTAAGAATACATATAGCCTCTTCATAGGTTTTACATTCGCTGACAAATTCAAATACTGACAGCGAAATTAAATTGATGAGTATCTTGAGTTTTCTATTTCTTCTGCTTCAAACGACGAAAGGAAGTTCGAAAATGTTTTGAACCAATGTTCCCATTTGATTCCCACTGATTCTTCATCAGGAATAGTGAATAGTGATTCTTCATCCTAAGTTATAAGGAACTGACTCAGCCCAGAACTCACGCAGTTGCCATGTTTCGTGTCGGAGTTCAAGCAGCTTCCCCCTCCAGTATCGTCTTTCGATCACGACCTCTGATCAATCATCAGCTCTTTTGCAATGGTGATAATATCTCTTCAGTGAAGCCACCATAATATAATGAAGATATTCATATCCAAATCGACAGTTTATAACTATAAATCTTGCCGCTGGGCCTGTAACAAAATCATTTTAACTGACTAAGAAAAGGGAGGTGATCAATTGCAATCACTTCATCGTAATATTTCTTTTCAGCGCCGTACACCCACAATTGTAAACAGATTCTGATAACTGATTTTTGTTTAAACAAGAAAACTCATCGTGGTTTCATGAACTTGAAAACTTACAAAATTCCCTGTACTTCATATTCTCATAATTACTAATTTTCCTATGTACCTATTTTTAAAATTTACCTTTATTACCCATTTGTATTATTTTCCCTATTACTCGTGGATCCAATCGTGGATTGGTACAAGTATTGTAATTGTAATTTATATGAAAAGTAATAAATTACAGTTTCATACCGGACTTTAAACTTAAATACACAGTGCGCTGAGACAGTTAGTTTAGGTTAGGTCACTCTAATTTTGTAAAATACACCTTCACTTTCAAGATCTACCTGAATTTTTGGCTGAAAGGTCAGTAGAACTAATGTTTTACACAAACTTAGCAGGAATAAAAGCGTGGCTTCCTGGAAAAATGCACGTGACCCTCTCCCACTATCCAGCGATTTCGGCATGGTCTCTAGGCCCGGGACCATGATAACTTTTCGTTTTGAGGCCCCCAGATGCCAAAAAAACCATTCGTTCAAATTTATATATATATATATATGTATAATGATTCATATACATATACATGTGTGTGTCCGTAGATACGATAACTTTCGTGAAAATGTTCCGATCTTGTTGAAATTTGGTATAAACGTTTGAGGCAGCATCTATTTTCCTGAGTTCGAGAACCAGACAGGTCGCTCTATCTTAAGGGGGTTTTTGTACCCAAAAATCGGTTTTTAAACTTGTTACATATAATTATTTTTAAACCTAAATTTTGGGTTAGACCATTAAATTCAGCTTAAAAAACAAACAATTCGGTATGCTGATTATTGCTCCACATCAATTGGTTACCGAGATATTGAAAGTGCTAAACACAGTACGATGTCCAATGTTAATCTTATAGAGAATAAGTAAAATTGTATATCTTGCTTATTAATAAACATATATTAATGAAACTTGGTATGTGGATTTATATGGTTGGGGTTTACTGATATTTGCATACAAAACCCGTTTTTTGTAGTCCCCATGGCAGCAACCCTGCGTACTCAGCAGCTATAATGTTATTCTTATGGAGAATACGAAACATGTGATATCTTGCTTGTTTATGAATATAAATTGGTAAAACTTGGAATGTTGCTTCATCTAGTGATAA